>CAOKZL010000634.1:600000-1193733 GCA_948472985.1 Iguana delicatissima | reverse complement strand
CCTGATGACTGATAGTGTAAGTGCATGGCTGTACCTCTCCCTGAAGATTTCAGTTTTGGAGTTGGGAAAATGAAAAACAAAAACAAGACATTAACAGTTTTTAAATGTAACACAGCATACAGACTGTATCTTTTCGGTTAGTTCTGAGCAGACCCATAGCATTAAGTGTTGAATGATAACTGAAAACGTAGGTGAATCCAATGGACTTAATGGGTCTATTCTTTCTGGGACTAACTATAAGAGTCAGGTCCATGAGCACATGAACATCTTTAAGCTTGCCCCTAAAAGGGCTTGATCTTTTTCACACATTCCTTCTGAGTAGCTGTATAAGGTGCAGTCATGGGTGTCTGAGTACTGGCTGCTGCTCATTGCTCCAGCAGTCCAGTAGCTCTTCCGTTTTACACAGAGCAGGACCAGAAAACCCTCAATTTCTTCTTGCTGTTATTTCATCTTTTTATCTTACTATGAATAACTTTTAGCTGCACAATGCCTTCTAACTGATAGCATGGGAAATGCTTTATCCAGAAATGCTCAAAGAATTGTTTGGCACATTGAAGACTATTATGGCATAAGCTTTCAAGGTCTAATGATCTGATGCAAAAATGTTTACATCATTTTGACACTTTGCTTTACATACTGTTACTGTGATTGTCTAGCCTGAGCCCAAGGTCTACAATTTCATATTGGTTATGGTTAATATTTCCACGTGGCACTCCATAAGATGAACTCCATGTGTCTGAAAGGGTCATGGAGAGCCTGGGTAGGCAGGCACGGCTGCATGGCCTTAATGATGCAAGCTAGGTCTAGGCTAGTAAACAACCTTTGTTGCACAGTCAGTAGTGCCCTCCAGACACAGTTGACCATTAAGCAAAGGCAAGAGCTTTCAGCCCTGAACTGCTTGCTCTATACAAACGCTAAGCGCTCCTCATCTACATACTGTTTTAACAATTGGCAGTGCTGACTAAATCTCATCAATTCTGATTTTGACCTTTCGGAGGCTTTGTCTCCACCAAATTCCCTATTGTTCTCCTCAGGAGAAGGCTAGCCTCCAGGTACAATCTACCCTATAAAAAACCCCTGTCCGAGTTCCTCAGTGGAACGCTTGTGACTTGCTTCTCGAACCTCTGTCGCTCTGTTTGGCGAGCCTCCCTTCAGCTCCATGTGCTGAGCCACACCGAACCCCAGCATTGTTTTCTATTCCTCTTTATCTGGACTGCAGGACCAGGTGGCATATCACCCAGAAAATCCCTACAAAATCCCTATCTTTTTCTTAGCTCTCTTCCGTTAGCTCTTGGATGTGTGCGTGAGTGCATGTGTTGCTGAGTGCTGATATTTTTGCCTGTTTTGATAAAATCTTTCAATTGGAACAACTTTGCCTAGTTCTTGATGCGGCCTGACCCCGTAAACATAGGGTTAAAGATCCTGCTATGTTACCCTGCCCCTCGTAACGCTAAAGCAGTGCTCAGAGCTAATTTTCCCCACCTATAGTTGAGCACATTTTGGTGTCCCTCACGGGACCCCCAGTAAACAGGGTAACAATACCAACTTATTCATGGTTTGGTTGATTCACCATTTTCTTTTCAAATTAAAATGTTAAAGTTAGAATCAAAAGTACAGAACTATAATTACCATCACTTTGCTCCCAGGAGGACACTGAAAGTTTCTGTAGCAACTAATGCAGTTTCCCTGCAGAGAAAAAGAGTTAAATGTTTTAAATCAAAAGACTTAATAAAAGGTTTGCTAACATAATATTTTAAAAATTAATTGTTTGTTATCAAAATGCAAAATGTATGACCTATCCAGCCACATGAAGTACAATTTTCCATAATATTTGCAACTATTCCCCAAACTATATTTCATATTATTTATATCTGTCTGTATGCCTGCCTGCCTGCATGCATATGTACATACTTCCTCACATTTCTTATAAGATACACACAGGATATGCTTAATGTCCATATGTATGTGTGGGAGACAAAAACAAGTTTGTGTCCATATCAAATAGACATTATGGAGAAAAAATGGGACATATTATAATGGAGAGCTGGGAATCATGCAACACATCAGATGTTGCTGAATCCAGTGGGGCATGCAGTGGAGTAGCCAGCTACAGGATTTTGATGCCCAACCCTGGAATCATGAGTCTAGACACATGACATTGGGAATGTGTTTTTATTAAATTTATTTATTTATTTGTTTTTATTTATTTTTATGGGCCTGGAGGAAGCAGAAGGGGGAGCAACTTGATGTGGGTCCAGCTGAGGTCAGGTGACATGCTGTTGTCTACCTCCTCAGCCTTCCCTCAGGCAACGCGCCTGAACCCCTAGAGCAATCCAGTTATTGGGGTTGCTCTCTGGCTGCTCGTGAGAGGAAGATAAACCCAGGAGGAACTCCAGCCAAAGTCACAAGACCCTTCAGGCAGGAGTTAAATTCTTTGGTCAGCCTCAAGAACCACCTCCTTCACCGCCCCCTAGGTCACATGACAAGAGGTGGATTCAGAGACTTACCCTACACCCTAAGTGGTGCCCAAGGCATCCACTGGAGTTGATATTTTTGCTCCTTACTTGCCAGATGAATACCTACTTAGTGACTCAATCTGAGCCAATTTCCCCAGTTCCAACTGATGCAGTGTGGGGTGAAAAAGCCCCCAACAAGGAGGGGGAAAAATTCCTACCTGGCCCTGAAGCAACCCGATGATGCATACTGCACTGAGAGTGGAGAGGATGGGTTGCGCTGCAGAGTTCAGAGACACATACGGGGCAAGTGGGAATTAAAAAGCCTGTCACCTTGCCCCATCACATGGTGTGTCCTGGTGCATCCTGCGCCAGTCACTGATTGGTGGCCTCTTCTGGGGAGGGGATCAAAATCCTCTCCTACCACGCAGCAGTGCAGCTGCCTGTGTCCAGGTAAGTCTTTCTGTAAATCTATAAATCTATTGTTCTCACCTGAAATATTGAATTCAATGGGACTTATGTCTGAATTGGCATACATAAGGTTGCACTGTAAGACTCTAATGTAGTGTTTCCTATAAACTGCAGCATGCAACAACTCCCCTGTACATGCAGGAGTACCCACATATGAAAGATGCACTGTATCAGCAAAACTGAGAGGAGTAACAGCTTTTCATAAGAAGACTGACCTGTAACTGAGAAGTGATGAAAGTGTCGCAACGGCCTCCAAGGACAGGATCTGTTAACACACAGTCGATACCGTAAGCAATACCACCATCAAACTCCAAGTGCCTTTGTATTATCTTGCAACTCCCTTCATTAAGGAACAATTCACCCTTAAGAAGAAAAGTTGTATCTGTTTTAGAAGATACCTCTACCGAGTATGGGAAAATAGAAAGCACAGTTAAAAGACTGGCAGTTTGCTTGTTAGTTTTGTTTCAAAGAAAGATTGGATCAATACATGAACTAAAAAGCAACCTGAAGCCAATATTTTTCATATAGTTTTATTCAGTATGTATACATCTACTACTGTTCTATATTTATACTGTTTCACTTGATGCTGTTGCCATTTTTATGTTATACTTTGTTTTAATATTAAATGGTAATTAATTATTATTCTACTATAAGAATTTATTGTTGTAAGTCATCCTTTGAACACTGTTATTGAGAGCTAAAAAAGTACTGGAAATATGTATTTATGCATGACTAAAACACTCATTTTTAAATAAGCAGTCATTTCTTTAATACTAGTCAACTTTATGTGCTCTTTTATGAAGTTGTGGACTGCATCCTTGTTGGTGTAGCTTCTGTTGAGGCTTTGAGACTGAAACTTCCTTGAACATTTCAACAAAGGCCTAAGCTGGCAGAATAATAAGGGTAGTCATTGATTCTCTGAACTTCTATATTGCTTTTGGTATCATTATACATACTCATGATATCCATCTGGATTGCCTTCTGGGCTGTGGATTTGCAGAGTTCTGAAGTACTTGTATTCATTTCTAGTCCTGCAGATTCTACAGTTCTTTTACATCTTTCTTGAGAATAAGTTTTTAGATGCTGTGGTTGGTAGACATTTGAGACTTCTAGAATTCATGACCAAAATTGGCAATTTTGGCTAAATCTAATTAATGCTGAAGTGGAAAAAGCATCTGGAGGGCATTAGGGTAAATAGGATAAAGCCACTGGGAGAAATGTTTGACATTCAGCATCATCAGTAGGCCACCATGTCATTTATCTGTAGTATGGAGAACGATTGCAGCATTCATTGACACATTTCATTCTTTGTATGTAGAAAGCCCAAGATTCAATGCCTGGCATCTCCAGGTAGAACCAAAAAAAATACCCTATCTGAAAATCTGGACAGGCTTTGCTATACTCACAATACTTGTGCCATCATCACCACATTTCACAGTGAGATCAGAGCCTTGAAGCGTCTTCAGTGAATCAGAATTAGGGAGGGCGTAGGCAAAAATCTGGAAGATACCAGAGAAAAGGAAGGTAGGGAAAAGAAAGGCAGGATGGAAGAAGGGAGTGCTCAAAATTACACAGCAGAAAGACTACTGTTTCAGTTTTACAAGTTATCTAGAATTGTTGAATTCCCACCTTAGCACTTCCAATAATGTGGAATTTCAAGTATTGCAGCAATTTTTCCTTGTCAGTCATTTTAAACAGCAAATCCTGCTGGTCCTTGGGGAGACCCCTGATTACTTTGTCTGTGGGCCAGAACAAGGTGACTGGTTGATGAAGAGGGTCATTAACAAGACTAATCAATCCTGAACTCTGAAATAAGATAGAAAGGAAATCAGGATAGCCACAAATGCTATTTCAGCTATAGATAGTTACTGGGTATGGGTAAGGAGGAGGGATAAGTAAGTCTTCTTTGATCTAACACGTACAACTCATTTAGGCATAGCTGCAATAGGGAGTGCAAACGGATTTATATTGTGGACCCAAACACTGTGTTGACGAGTTGTAAAATCAAGTAGTCTTACCTCTATGATGTTGTAGAAAAGGATGTATCCATTTTTTGCTGCAACTGTTTTGAGGTTTTCCTAAAAGGATAAATTATTTGCTAAATTTATTTCTCTGCTCAGGAAACCTGATAACAAAAGCAGTGTGTTTTCAGAAGGTAATGACATTTGTTTGCTTATATGCTATCTATAAAAAAATGGTTATCTTCAGAAGCATCTCATATTAGAAGTGTCCATGTAACTGCAACCCACTTTAATCATCCTTTGTAAGCATTGTGATAATGAATTGGAAAGTGTGAAAACTAAAATCTCTTGGCTCACCTATCACTGCTATCTGTCAAGGATTTCTAGGGAAGTCACAGCAGGTGAAGACAAGAGCAGAGTGGTGCTGGTGGGAGATATATTTGGCAGCCACTAAGATTCACTTCCTTTTGTAATGCAGTGTACTTTTCCAATTAAAATCTTTTGCGGATGCTCTGCAGTTGTTAGGAATTGTTTCCTCCATTTCTGGGACCAGGATCACAGCTGTATCTAACGGTAATACTTTCCAGCTCTTACTCTTTAATCCAGTTTAGCATGCCGGTTAGTTTGAGAATGTCAGACTAGAACCACAGAATTCTAGCTTCAAATTTTAACTCAGCACAAAACTTACTGGATGACCTCATGCCACTACATGTAGATGTAGCATATCTTGACCTCAGTAAGGCCTTTGACAAAGTTCCCCATGACATTCTTGCAAAGAAGCTAGTAAAATATGGGCTGGACAGTTCTACTGTTAGGTGGATTTGTAATTGGTTGACTGACCAAACCCAAAGGGTGATCACCAATGGCTGCTTTTCATCCTAGAGAGAAGTGGCTAGTGGGGTGATCAAATTTGCAGATGATACTAAATTGGGAGGGGTTGCTAATACACCAGAGGACAGGATCAAATTTCAAAAAGAACTGGACAGATTGAAGAGCTGGGTCAAAGCTAACAAAATGAATTTCAACAGAGAGAAATGTAAGGTCCTACACTTAGGTAGAAAAAATGGAATGCACAAATATAGGATGAGGGACACGTGGCTGGATAGCAGTACGTGTGAAAGGGATCTAGGAGTCTTGGTAGATCACAAGCTGAACATGAGTCAGCAGTGTGATGCAGCAGCCAAGAAAGCCAACACGATTCTTGGTTGCATCAATAGGAGTATGGTGTCTAGATCAAGGGAGGTAATGGTGCCACTCTATTCTGCATTGGTTAGGCCTCATCGGGAATACTGTTTCCAGTTCTGGGCACCTCAATTCAAGAAGGATATCGACAAGCTGGAATGTGTCCAGAGGAGGGCAACCAAAATGGCGAAGGGTCTGGAAGTCATGCTCTATGAAGAACAGATTAGGGAGCTGGGTATGTTTAGTCTACAGAAGAGAAGGTTAAGAGGGGACATGATAGCCATGTTTAAATATTTGAAGGGATGTCATGTCGAGGAGGGTGTGGACTTGTTCTCTGCCACTCCAGTGACAAGGACAAGGAGCAATAGATTCAAGCTGCAGGAAAGGAGATTCCACTTGAACCTCAGGAAGAACTTCCTGATGGTCAGAGCTGTCCGGCAGTGGAATATGCTGCCTTGGAGTGTGGTAGAGTCTCCTTTTTTGAAAGTTTTTAAGGAGAGCCTGGATGGCCATCTGTTGGGAATGCTTTGATGGGTGTTCCTGCATGGCAGGGCGTTGGACTGGATGGTCCCTGGGGTCTCTTCCAGCTCTATGATTCTATGATTTATTTCTCATTCCTAACCTCTTCTTCACAGGCCTCTGAGGCTAAAATAATGGGGTGAACCATATTGTTCTGAGCCTCCTGGTAAAAGGTCAGAATAAAAAGATAATGAACAAATAAACTGGGAATCATGCAGTTCTTTAGAAGTTGCTGGACTACAAATTGCAGTACCCTTAGCCAGCCTGACCTATAGTGAGGAATGCTAGAATTTGCAGTTCAGCAACATGTAAAAGGCCATACGATTCCCAGTTCTGAAATGTCTAAGAAAATCAGTACATTCTGATATTTTTATATTTCTTCCCTATTGCAAGACCTGATACTGCCCAACTATATTCTCTTCTGTGTTTGAAGAGAGCCTGATCCAAACTTCAGAGATTCTGAGGTCTGAGTAAACACACTACTGATCTCACTCTCAGCCCCTGGTTAAAAATACAGAGTACTGAACACCTCTTCCAGGATAAGCAAAAAGCCCCCCTCTGTGGCCGGGAAGTGATTTGTACATAACACAGATGGAGAAAGGTAAAGAGAAAATTCTCTTACATCCTCCAAGAAGTATTGGAAGCCATAACTAAGAAAAAGTTAGCTTAATAAACAGCGTTTGAGTGTACGTGTGTTTAATGCTATTGTCATCCTCCCCCCAGATCTTTACAATTGCGTATCAAAGCTAGCTTCTGAACTGCCACTTGGCCACAGTGGGCTCGTAGTTAGATGCACTGTCCTGTGTTGTAGATCGAGCACATTTAAAGTCCTGTTTTACAAGGCACATTGCTATGAAACTTCCACAGAATGCCAAGGTGGCCACCAAGTTTAATGACTTCAAAGGGAGCATTAGACCAAATTATGGAGAATAAGGCCATCACTGTTATCGCAATGGCTAAATGATATTGCCTGGATCACTGTGGAACAGGGCTGTCACTCTTGCATCTGGTTGGGGGTTCCTCATGGCATCTGGTTGGCTACTATGGAAAACAGGATGCTGAATTAGATAGACTTTTGATCCCATCCACCTTCTTTGGCTGCAATGTACTCTCTGCTTCAATTGCAGATTGAAATACCTGCCCATGAGTAAATGTGCTTGCAAAAAACATGCCAGCTTACTCTCTCAAACAAGGCTCTTCTTAAGTTCTAACAAACTTTGTGACCAAGGAAATAGAACAGAAAATAGCCAAATTAGACATAAGGCCAATTGAGTTATAAAAGTGGCATGGCTACTTAAGCAAACAAACAAAACTAACAACTTGTTAACAGCTGTTGTACGGCCATCTAATTTCCACCAGGTTTTTAGCAAAACAAAGAATTCACTCTCTGCTTATATTCCCAAGGAAGATTTCTCGGCCTGCAGCAGCTGTTAATATCACTTCAAAAAGTGTGGTATTTGAAGTGACACATAGAGCATCAAGGCTAATTTGGACCTAAGGAAAAAGCTACACCAGGCTAGGACATTTATTTCTTCACAGAGGCAGGCAGCACTCTGAAGAGTTACAAGTCCTCCTTCCATCTGTTCTTACCCCTTTTAAAATTACTTTTAATCTTTTTCCACACGTGTTTGAACGATATGGAAAACAACACTATGTCAGATGTGCAGGCTATTAAAATACAATTATTATTTAAAGCACTGAGGCAAATAATCAGACTATAGTCCTTGAATAAAACATAGCATTTTGCCCAAAACTGCAAAGATAATGATTTTGTTGTCTCAGCAAAAAGAAAGACTCCTTAACATATAATCTGATTAACATATTGCAAACTTATTTTAACCAGTTAAATAACTAGTTGGTAACTTGAAGGAAAACAGAGGTATATAAATATTAAAAAAATCCACTGAGCAACTTTCAAATAGATGTTAATCCCAATATAAAGTTTATGCACCTTTGTCTGTCCACGCGGGAAATCTTGAATCCTCTGTGGAGTCAGGACCTTATCTATGATGTGTATTACTCCATTTGTGCAGATCATATCACTGGTTACAATCTTAGCTTTGCCATTCAAGAAAACTGAATTCTGAAAACATAAAACACAAGACAGCACATTATTTTCATAGCCCCAGGATGCTTTAATATAACAAAATAGAACAAGAAAAACAAGCCTTCATCTGGCTGGCAGTAGATAACCAAAAGAATGTCCCTTTCAATAATGTGGATATAAATCCTCAATGTATTTTCTTAGAAGTAAGAGCAAATACTCTCTTACAGTTGATTACTCCCTTCAGCTTTCATATTGTCAACTGCTGCCACAAGTCAATCAACATACATCAAGCCTTATAAAGGCACTGAGGCCAGAGCTAGTAATTAGTTTGAGCAATGTCTTGCTTGCCTTTCTGATCACCACTCTGAGTGTGTTATATATTTCTGGCCCTTTAACCATCACTACTTGTGAGAGAACTAAGAGGCTCTTGAGCTCTAGATGGGAACACTTGACAGATGGGAAGCTGAATTTCTAAAATTAAACAGTCCCGTATACCTAATCCCATGATCCAGCATTCCTTTGCCAATATATATATAAGGTCCTGGGCAGAAAAATAATATTCTGAAGTACAGCAAGATGAGGAAACAGAGGTTTTATCTTTGCCAGTCATCTTGTGGCCAATTTGGTGTTATATTGGGGAAAACAATACCTGGAGAATGTCCTTTTTTGAAACTACAGCTTCCAGAATCTTCTTGTGAGCATATCCACTGAAGGACTATTTTTGACAAGCTCCAGGGAGAACAGAGAGTCTTCTGTTCTGCTTGTCTTTCTCTTGATTATACATCACTTGCAGTAATGTGAGCTATAACTGTATAACATTAGCTATCCCATATGTCTGGACTATGAGAAGAAAATTGAAAGGCCAGGAACATGAAGTCAACAAAACTGCCCTTCTAGATCAGACAACATCTGGTCTAATAGTATTTCTTAACTAGAAGGCAGTTTTACATTTTTTAAGTACAACATATAATACTTTGGAGAATGAAACAAATCAGTGCTATTCCCAGGGCTGGGCCAAGACCTTTTGCTGTTGAAAGCAGTGGACAAGATGACTCCTGCATCTCTGTTCCATGCACAGAAATAAACTAGACCAGCTACTGAATCACAAGAAATGGGATTAAATTCCCAGTGGTAGCATGCTATCCTAGAGGATGAAGGACACACTATATAACACTTACAGCTCTCTCTTCTCCAAGACAGGAGAATGGCTGAGAAGCCCAGGTGGACGTGATATGAGGCAAAGATGATATACAAAAGAATGCTTCATTCCAAGAAATAGCCCAATGTGTTTTGTCTGAGAAATGTTTGTATGGTCTTCTTCAAGGGAGAACTAGCTAAAAATATTGATTACTAGGGATTTTTAAAAGAAATGTCTCCTGATTTTCTGAATGGTAAGTGAAGTGAAATGGCCAGGGTGTTACTGCTGTGGCCCACCAAAGTCTGCTGCCTAAGACAGTTGTTCCCCCATGACTAATAGCAGGGCCAGCCCTATCTGTTCCTTATTGATTGCTTTCTACTTCTGTCAACAAAAGTTTCATTAGGACCTACAAGGATGAAGTGGAAATCATGAGGCTCACCAGATTTTGCTGGATTCCAAACCCCAGCTTTCCTCACTATTTGCAATACTAGCTAGGTATGCTGGGACCTGCAGTCCAACAATATTTGGAAGGCTGCATATTTCCCACCCATGTTTTCAAGTTTAGTTTATAATCTCTTGGCAGTCACCAAGATGGGCCAATACTTCTACTGAATGTCAAAGTTTTCAGTTTCTGGATTTCGCACCTTGTAATTCTTCATAATGGCTATTACCACTCCAATTTCCAGTCATGTCTCAAACATACCAGGGTTTATCCACTCTTTTCCTGCTTGGGGTATGGTTAATTGTGGTGGGGACAGGATTTCTCTCCCTTTTTGTCATTCCCTCCATGGACTCAACACTTCCCCCAGTTCTTTCCAGTATTCATGTTCTTGGTCTGGCACATTTTCTTCTTATTCTTATTCTTATTTTATATTTGTAAAAGTGCCATACAGGTAAGGTAGAAAGTTGAAATAAAATAAAGTAAACAGCAAATGTAGGTCAGTGCAGAGGAACTGTTTAACCTGGTAACAAGAAATGTAGTGACAGAAGAAAAATCAGAAGAAAATATTCATGGGAAAGGTCACACCTCCATTATCAGTGAGATTGCCTAGAAATGCAGGAAGGACAGAGCCAGTGGGTAAAGACATGTGAATTTTGCCTGTATTGAAAACTATTGGGACAGAACCCTATATCCTCATCTTGGATTTAAAAAGTCACAGCTAATCCCAGAAATTCACAAGAAATAGAATGAGGTAGCAGGTAGATGTGTTTCTGGGCACTACCTCTTTAACAGCAAATTTGGTGCCAGAGGCAAAAATAACATAGAAAGAGTAGGGTGATAGTTCCTCTACCACAAACAAAAACCCAAACCAAACAAAACAAAAAGCCACTTCAACATGTTTCAGCAAAATTTTTATTCTGCACTAGCAATATGCACATGTGAAAGGAAACATCCAGGTCAAGTGAGCCTTCTTTAAGTAAACAAAAATATTAGAACCTTTAGAGACCACTTGAAAGTTTCTTCCAAAGTATATCCAAAAATGATTTTTTTTTCTTTATCAGTCTCAATTTTTCCTAAAGTTCTCGTTTTTGGGGCTACAGATTTGCTTTTTTAAAAACGCATTGGCCATAACTGGCAAAGCATGTTTATCTGCTTCCCCTTCTCTGTGTTTTGGTATTCACACAAGCTCAGTAAGGGATTCTGGGGAAGCTGCTGTTTAAATTACCTTTTGCAGGCAGGCACACACCACTATAGTGGGATCAGCTAGAGAGAATCCCACTCCTTCCCAGCTGAAACTTTATTGCATTGCTTATCACAAGCACACTGCTGCAACCTGGTACCAAAAGTCTGTGTTACTCCAGCCCTCCTTCACCATCATTCCAGTGCTGATACTGCTAAAAAACTTCCAACTAAACAGAAAATAATGAGGAAAAGGTGGGGGCTGACCAGGCATAAAAAGACTTTGTAAAAATGAGCTTCTTTGTCAGAGGTTTTGTTAACTGAAGTATGCATGTATGTGTTTATATCTATATCCCTCCCAATAAGTACAGGCACAATTCTCGCAAAATCCTGAGGCTTTTGGCTAATCTGGATGAGTCCAGAGGTTATCAGAAATGAAGAATGTCTTATGCAAAGTGTTAGTGGATTGACCATTGCCCGTTACATCTGTCATCATTCATTTAAATTGGTCTTCCTTCAGCTCCTATTTATAACAGCCATCACTACCTCATAGAGTGTTGAATATATTTTTTGAGAAGACAAATAAAGACATCATTATAACTACTTTGTCATAAGCTTAGTTACCTGTGAAAATGTGAACTTGAGTTGATCTCCCTGAAGAGTGGTGACAGTTTTATCTGATGTCAGATCATTATAGAGCAGCCCTGCACAAGATACAATATGGTATCGAAGAATCTGGGGCATGGCACCTCTGGAAAACCAGTCATTAACCTTGGAAGAGAGTCAGAAAACACAACAGGTAAAATGGGGAATGCCAAATAATGTGCACTATTTATATTGTTATGTTTTTGCTGCCTGATTACTGTAATAGGCTTATCATTATTTACCCCAAGTCACTCTAGAGAGGAATCTGGGATTCAGCATCTTTATTTGGAAATCAGTCAACTGTTTTCTATGAATGTTTAGAACTCCATTTTTATTAGAGCTTGGGAGCTTTACTTTTTTGAATCATTGCTTTGTTATGCATTTTCAAGTCATTTTTGACATTTAGCGACCCTATCATGGGGGTTTTCTTGGCAAGATTTGTTCAGAGGGGGTTTGTCTTTGTCTCCTTCTGAGGTTGAGAAAGTATGACTTGATCAAGGTCATCCAGTAGGTTTCCATGACTGTGTGGGGATTTGAACCCTGGTCTCCTAGTGTCTAGTGCGCAAACTACTACAACGTGCTAACTCGTCAAATTTGGGGAGTTGTACTCCAAAAAAGTGATGTTTCCAAGATCTGATCTTTCCTGTTTCTTCATGTCCATGGATGTCTTCTTGAGCATGGACAGAGAGTAAGGTGTTGACCTGATGTGAACTGATTGCTCAAGCAGCCTGCATGAGGCTGGGACAATTCAGATTTGAATTTCCACCCTGGAACTAACTGGTTGACCTGAAGCCAGACAGTGTTTCTCAACCTAGCCTCACAGGAATGTTGTGAAGATAAACAAAGTGGGGAGAGAAGCAGGTATGCCACTTAAGTTTCTTGGAGGCAAAGTTGCATGTATATGTAATTATTTAATTGCATATACATAAATGCCATTTTGATAGGTTTGCATTATTTGTTTTGACATGATTGGCATAATTTAGTGAAATCATATTACTGTTTTTTTGAAATAAATTGCTATCATTGAACTGAATGGCTGTTTAATGAATTCATGAAATTAGTCTGAAGAAGACAGGCAAAGGTGAAGCCCTTCTGAACAGATCTTAGAATCATAGAATCATAGAGTTGGAAGAGACCATAGGGGCCATCCCGTCCAACCTCCTGCCATGCAGAAATGTACCATCAAAGCACTCCCAGCAGATGGCCATCCAGCCTCTGCTTAAAAACCTCCAAAGAAGGAGACTCTACCACCCTCTGAGGCAGCATATTCCACTGCCGAACAGCTCTGACCACCAGGAAGTTCTTCCTGAGGTTCAGGTGGAATCTCTTTTCCTATAGTTTGAATCCTTTGCTCTTCATCCTAGTCTCTGGAGCAGTGGAAAACAAGCCCACTCCTTCCTCGACATGACATCCCTTCAAATATTTAAACATGGCTATCATGTCCCCTCTGAACCTTCTCTTCTGCAGATCAAACATACCCACGTCCTCATAGGGCATGACTTCCAGACCCTTCACCATTTTGGTTGCCCTTCAAGAAAAATGTTGTTTGTGTTAGGGGCACCAAAAGTTGGAAATGATTAGAAGGCACACAGAAACAGTATTTCCAAATAAAACAAACATCGCAAGACTGAGGACTCCTGAAGTATCTAATGCTGCTAATCTTACAAAAAACTAAACTCAGTAACAATGTCCCTGGCACTTCTCATTGCTTGGGAAAATGCAGAGCATATGACATATTGTTCGGAATTAAAGTCATTATGCTTACTTTTAGTTCAGTTAGAAATGCTTCCCTGGTTGGTACAAACACAGTGAATGGGCCTGTTCCAGCTGTGTCTCTAACACCAGCATCCTACAACAAAGGAATGCAAAATGTGAATATGGATTTCTGCCAGTGTCAGTTTCAAGCAGCAGCACTTTTCAAATTATCATGTCAATCAGTCCTGAGAAGACATGACATCCAACCTTCTTACCATTAAATATCCATTAAATCGAGTAGTATTGAAATTCTTTGAAAGCTCCTGAAATAATAATAAGAACAACAACAATAAATTGTGGAAATCAAAATTATAACTGTTGTAATAATCTCATGTAAGAAACACTGAACTCTAGAATATGCGCAGGGCTGTGTACTTCACTCGATAAGCAGCTGATGATTTTTCCAGTGCTTGGTCTCTACAGATCTGTCTAAAGAGACCAAGCTGTTCTAGGCTGGTGGCATATGTGGTAGGTAGGATATAACAATAGTTGATCAGCTGCTAATATGATTTCCAGGCATTTTGGAATCAATTGATTCTTTTTAGAATATCTCTGGCTATCCCCAGGACTCTAATGCTCTTATCCCTGAAAAGACTATTCATCAAGGCAGATGAAGTACAACTCTTCTGATGTTGTTGGACTGCAACTCTGATCATCCCTAGTCAGCAACAGTGGTGAGGAATGTTGGAAATTAATGTTTGACACTATCTAGAGTGCTGCATTTTGGCCAGCCCTGCCTTAAGGTACCTATGGAGCTTTATAACCCTTTGATTATGCAGAGATGACAGAAGCAAAAGTAAAAAGAAAGGAAAAAGATGCCTCCCTAAAAGTGTCCTTGGAGATATAGCTGCATGTGGGTATGTCTTCATGTCAAAGGAAAAACTGCAAATTGACATCAAAAGAAATAATATCTGCCTAAGCAATTTCAGTGTATTCTAAAGATGATTCAATTTGAAGTAGACAGAACTTTTTAAAACATTTTTTTAAAAACTATAGTTCCCAGAATTCACCAGCCAATATAGCAAGTAGTCATGCTAGGGGGAAGGATTCTGGGGACTGCAGTCAAAAAGTAATATTTCCAGGCTTTTGAACAAGATTAGATATTCAGCAGAGACCAGTTTTGGAACTTCAGTTTTTGTAGAACAGCTGAAAAATGGCAGGTTGAGGAGACTTTCAGGGGAAAAACAAAGGATGGGAAGAGATGCTACTTTACCAGAAGCATTTTAAACTTGTCTCCATGTGCAGATCTAGATAGAGATGCAAATCTTTTCTCAATCGACACCACCAGCAAGGACAAATAATGATCATAGCTTTCTCTCTGTTGTGGTCATGAATTAATTCTGCATAGATTTTTTCCAGTAAGCCTTCTGGGGTATCATTTAATGCAGAAATATAGATGCTTTTCCTGCACAAACCCCATAGTTTGGGCTACTCAAAATACAATTTTGTGCAAAATACTGTTTCCTGTGTAGAAAACATATTTTCTATATGACGAATTGTGTTTTTTTGTGTAGAAAAAAAAAATGAATTGATCCAATGATATTTCCAAAATGTTGAGAAGTGCTTTTTTCCAATTAGGAAATGAATAGAACTTAATATTCTTTCCATCCCTAGATCTAGACGTGTTTGTTGGTATCACAGTGAAAAGTAACAGAGGGTGGGATATTGTATCAGGAGAACAGGGCACTAGGGAAAGGGTTAAGCACAGCTCTGTCAGCCATTAATTTATCTCTGTACATGGCCCTGCCTTCTCATTACTTTGGTGTAGCTGACCTGATTTTAAAGAACATTAAATTGTCTAATAAGTATCCAAGTAAAAAAAGAAAAAAAGGAAAAAAATTCACCGTGAAAATGCTGCCTCTGCAAGTAAATCCATCTCCAATATAATTGGGTTTACACGTACAAGTCCTTTCTGACTGTGCTGTATCATTGCAGTATGCGTTCTCCCCGCAGCCACCATTATTCTGTTAAGAGAGAATTAATATTAAGCAAAATCTCTTTTGTCACCATACATTTCATTTTAAAAAATAAATCAAGAGGGACAGAAGGTGGGCAAAAATGGAGTATTTTGAATTTTAATTTTTTTCAGTGGAATACATCTCCTATGTGACCCAGACTGCTCATGTGTCCCTTGGTACACATATTTGTCTTGTAGCACTGAAGAGGAATGAACAAACACTGCAATACTGTGTGTTGTCTTGGCTCCTCTCTAATGTTACACATGTTGCAGTGCAAAAGAGAAACAGTGGGAGTGCATCTATACTACATACACTTTAAACTTACATTGCTCCACTGCAGGGAATCCTGGAATTCGTAGTTTGGTGAGAGACTCTGCTGGAATGCTCTAGTGCTATAGTTCAATGAAGTGTGCTAGCACTCTCCATCAGAAAATCCTAAATTCCTCACCAAACTATAAACCCTAGGATTCCATAGGATTTAACCATGAAAGTTAAAGTGTTATCAAACTGCTAAAGCTCTGTAGTGTAGTGTAGCCTCAGCATATATACAAATGGGTTTTATTATAAAAATAGCTACTTTGAAAATATATTCTGTATATTTCTTATACACTGGATTCCATTGGATGTTTTCAGTTTCTTTTGTTTTTGCTGCAAGAAGGCACCAACCACCCAGTTTGTTGGTTAATATAGAAGAAGTTAAAGAACATTGTAGAGAGAGAAGGCATAAAGTTTGCTGTCTCATTGAGCAGAGAAAACCCAACAGATGTTATAAACAGCAGGAAGTTTCTACCAAAAAAAAGGTCTCTCTTTAGGTCTCCTGTGTGAACTTAGACAGGGCCACTGTTGCAGCTCTGTTCAAGATGGTCTTCCAAATTGCAGTTATCTCACCAGGTGTAGAAAGAACTATTTTGTACTTTGCTGCCTAAGCTCTGGGGAAATGCAGCATGGAAAAAGGAGGTCTATCTTTAGGAGGAAGAAGATGGATCACTCGGATGGATCATAGCTACTACGTTGTGTGCAGTGTGCTATAATTAATGATCTGTAAGGTCTTTGAATACAAGTGCTAGGAACAACACAAAACAATAGTATAGTCAGTTATAAACCAGCATGTAAAACTTCAGGGAGATGTTAAAATTGTTGCTTGTGACAAATGAACAGCCTAGTAATGTTTCACACATTCATGTTATTATTATTATTTTTAATATCCCACAATCTTATACAGTTTGACTGGCAAAACTTAACAAGAAAATTTTAATGTTGTCCAGGCAACCAGTACGAATAGCAGAAGGTGGTATTTCTGGAAATAGGGCCTTAACAATTTGTTACCAAGATCCCAATTTGTGTACAACTTGTTCTGGAAGCTCTAAATGAGCTATTGGAAAAGAGAACCAGTTTCTTTAAGTCTGCCCTGTTATAGCCAAATGACATGCTGCATGGCAGTCATACTAGATGAGCTGTAAAACATGTTGTGAAACCTAGAAAAATGAAGGCCTGGGGGGAAATGGAAAAATTCAGGGGGAAAAAATCCCATTTGTTTTGTGAAGGCTCGAACATGGTAAAACTGGGTTATGGAATATTTTGTTTTAGAATGACAACTAAAAATATTTAAAACAAGGTGTTCCTATATTTACTTCTCCTACATTATTTCCTAAAGCTACATAGTAGGTACAGCTATGTACAGTATCTCCCATCATTGCAATTCCTGGCCTTAGTTCCCTGTTTTTGTGCAGTCCTTGCCCAGTAGCCACACATCTTGGTGTTTCAGGATATTCATTTGGTGTAGAAATACACATAGGTTTTGTGTAATATTGAGATTTTTTGCACAAAAAAACATGCTTCCAGATAAAGATGTACCGTGTGTGTGTGTGTGTGTGTGTGTGTGTACGCAAGACTGCTGGTTTTGAGCAATCCAGTGTGTTGGGGAAATCATTTTCAGACAGGAAATGAATAACAGTGAATACTTTTTTCAATCCTGCGCTGAATCCATTGATAGTCATTGACAGCGTCTTTGATGAATTTCTCTGATCCCTTTTGAAGCCATGGAAGTTAATGGCTATCAGTACATTTTGTGATTTTAACTATGGGTTATCTGAAAGAGTGCTTTATATTGTTTGTTCTGAACCTCACAGATCTGCAGGGGAAGGCTTTCTTGTGGTCCCGCTACTGTCCCAGGTTAGCCTGGTGAGGACACGAAAGAGATCCTTCTCAGTGGCGGCTCCCACCCTCTGGAACTCCCTTCCTCAGGAAGCGAGGCTGGCCCCCTCCTTGCTCTCCTTTTGCCAGCAGGCAAAAACATTCTTATTTAAGCAAGCTTTTAATATGTAAACAGGTGGGCTTTTAATTTATAAAGATGTTATCAAAATTATTGTAGTTTTTTTATAATTTTATATCATTTTCTAATGATTTTAATTGTTTTAAATATTTTATTAATGTTTTTAACTTTTTTGGAAGCTGACTTGTATCCATTCTGGGAGAAAGGTAGCATATAAATATAAACAAATAAATAAATAAATAAATTATCCAATGCTGTGAATTCTGGTATTATGAGGGCAAGAGAAAAAAAAAATCTCTATCCAATTTCTCCAAACCATGCATAATTTTATAAATTTGTTCTTCTACACAAAGTAGAGCCAGAAGGATGTAGTATGCAGAAACATGGCTTAGGGCAGGAGAAGTGTGCTTTATCCTTTCTCTGTCTGCTTGCCCACCCTACAGACCAATTATGAGCTGATTTTCCTCCAAGCTACTAGAAATGCAATAGAAACATGGTTCTGGAATACAGCTTGGGAAAAAGCCAAATAAAAGCAAGAAGCTTGTAGGAGGCATTTGTGGGAGGAAAGCACACTGGAGCCCTGGTCTTTTCTTCAAAGCTGCTCCACTGTAAATTATGCCCCTATATGGCACCACAGGAGAAACATGTTGCTTTTCACTCAGTGAATGGGTCAATAACTTTGGGATAGTGTTATAATGCAAGTCTATAAGACAAAAAGGACACTGGGGCTTGACTCTTCCTTAAAAGTATTTTGACCTGAGAATCCTTTTTCATAATTTGTTTCATGCCCTGGAGTTGCTCAATAGTGGGGAAAAAATGCAGCAAGCTGATCCTGTTGAATTACTTAAATTACATTTGGAGCGAAGTCAGCAGATAAGCTTAATAGTCATATGCAGATGATATAAAAATGAATGGTGCAGAGCTCCTAGGTCAGTTCCATATCAATTTGCAGGAGGTATTATAAGATATACTTTGGCTATACCAATGGATTTCTATTTGAAAAGAAGAGGTACACATAAAAAAGATTCTGTCCATCAAAATGTATACCAATATAAATGTACTCACAAATGAACATGGACTGATGTAGGTGCATGATTTGCCATCCCCAGAATATCCTTTCAAGCAATTACAGGCTGCCTGCCAGTATAAGGAAAAAAGCCATGTCAAGGGATATAATGAAAGTTTTGCTGACTGTTAATTTACTTGGCTACACTTACAGGTATAGAAAATAAATGAGAACCAGAATAACTGAAGCCTTTTCTGAACTCACATCTCTTTTGAAAATTCCCTTTCATGTATGCACAGCACACAAACGGTATATTTTATTTTCATTCTTTCTGGGTACTAGAGCATCTTGTCAGATGAAACAGTTGAAAGAGCCCATAAACTAGCTGAACCTTAGTTTAACATAAAAATAAAGATGTTACAAAAATAGCCTTTCAAGTTAGGACTTTATTTGTCATTCCAATTTATCTCCTATATCTCCCTGGGAACACAAATACTCAGTTTCCTAGGCAACTTACTTTGGTTCAGGTTATGCAGGTTAAGTTGCAGCATTCTCAAAATACGAGCTTTTGTTCTTTTCTCTTTTAAGGTAAGGTTTTGGACATTATAGCATAATATTCCTTTTCCCTTCTGTCTTTGAATTTTGTGAGGAAAGGTACAGTATGATCTCCAAAGTACAAACAAATAATTCCCTGGAAAAACCTTTAAAATTGCTCAAACCATTTCACATAAAACAGAGATGGACAGACTTTAGGCTGTGTATGTGTGTGTGTGTGAGTGTGTTTTAAATAACTAGATTCCCCAGTATCTGCCAACCTGCATAGAAAATAGCTCAGAAGGGCAGGTACACTCTTGGAATTAAAGAAAGGCAAAGTTTATCTCTGAGCATGTGCTTGGGCCGTGAATTTGTTTTTAATACCACAGCTCAACTCAGCCTTTTCACAAAGTGTTCCTAGTTCCCCTGTGAGAATGAAGAGACCACATGACAGGACTTGGGATGAACTATGGGCAATTTATTATTTATTGCCTATTTAGACACGGCCTTGACCTTGACCTTGTCCTCATGGGGTGTGTGTACTGCATGATAGCAAAATATCTGGTCCTGATCCTGGTTGCAACCTTGGTGACCCCCTCTGGAACACGTTCCCCACAAAAGCCCACAGAGCCCAGAAGTGAGGGCATAAAATATGTGGGCCTGCCCCAAGCAAAGAAGAGGTCAGCTAGGCAGGTAGAGCTGCAGTTTAAGGGTCCTGCCTGGCCCGCCCCCCTCCTCAGCAGCTAGTGCAACAACAGTTGCTCTGGTGATGTGGTCTCTCCATGAAGGGGGGAAGAGCAAAGTTGCTTCCCCCATGAGCCGCTCAGAGTGTAGGCGGGGGGGGGGGAATGGATTGTTTCTGCAACCAAACAGAGAAAGAACATAGCTGTTGTTATTAAACAATTGGAAGTCATAACCCTTGCCAATTTAGTGGAAGCCACCCACTACCAGTAGAGCCTGGTCTGTTTTTTGACCACCCTGATACACATTATTCCAGTAATTTTTGCAAGGGAGAATAACATTATTATCCTCATATTACAGATAAGTTCCCAAAGTTGCTAAAATGAGATTTGTCTTCCTGGCTTATACCAGAACTTTGGAATTATAACAGGATATGAGGCAGGATCTCTTCACAGAGTCAGAGCATATATGGAGAATGCATAAGGACCATTTTCAAGTTTACCTTTCATCATTAAAAAGGATCTCAGGCCAGCAGTTGCTCAAAAAGATCTTAGATGCTAAAAGATTACTGCCAATCAGAGCATGCAGCACTAGATTTATAAGACCAATGACCCGACTCTGTTCAAAGCAGCAGCTTATGATTATAGGTTATTATTGCATAGCCCTTGTTGTTGTTGTTGTTGCTGCTGCATGTCTTCAAGTTTATGCCAACTTACAAAGACTCTATCATAGGGTTTTCTTGGCAAGATTTATTCAGAGGAGGTTTGCCACTGCTTTCATCTTAGGCTGAGAAAGTGTGACTTGGACAACCCATAACTTATCACAAGTTATTGCCTATTATGTGTATTAATACAAGAGGAGGACATCACTTACCTGATTAGGTCCAGTGTGAGTACACTCTGCATTTGTATCACAGCCACCGTTATTTTCTAAGCAGGGGTTAATCTCTTTGTGTGAGCAAACAACAATAAAAGAAAAAGGTGAGTACTTTTTCCTGTCTCATGAAACTCAGTTTAAGAAGTGGAGCTAGTGAAAACTCAGTAACCCTTGCTTTTCGTGATTACGTTATGATCACCTAAAGAATTCCCTGTTGTCCAACCATGAGTGTAAAATAAAATAACAAAATAAAATTACCACTTACCAAAGCAGACTATTCCATCTCCAGTGTAACCTGCTTTGCAGACACATACTCTGTTTCCTGGAGTGGTACGTTTACATTCTGCTTGGGCAGAGCAACCGCCATTGCTTGTTTCACATGCATTGATAGCTATAAAGGCACACAAAATATAAGCTATGATTGCCGTCATTAAACTGCAATATAAGCTATGACTGCAGCTGGTTTGCCAAAAATACATTTGACAGAAAAATGTAAAACAAGTTCCCTGGCAAGTATCCCTATATGATACACATATGTTAGCAAGCATGTTTTATTGTGTACATGTAAAAACCTTGGCCAGAATTTTGCTGGTGCACTGTGTGGCTATTGCAATGGCATAGGCAATGGCATAGGAAGAAAAGGGCTATGGCATAGCTGTGAGGGAAGAAAGATAGTGGAGAAGTAGGCTGCTCAAAGCTAGCACCTTTGCATGCCACCACTGTGTGACTGGGAACAAAGTGCAGTCACTCACATACAGCATCAATAGGATTTTATTCCTTGAATGTACACCTACAAATAAGTGTAACAGTGGACTGACTGACCATCTCCTTTGTCAGATAGATCACAGAATAGTTGAATGTTATCTCTACATGAGAACTAATTGATAGGAGATGGTCTTCCAACAGCTGGATACTCAGATATGTGTGGACGGGGGGGACAGGAGGCTGATTCGCCTTGGGTGGCAATGTTTTTGGGGCATCCCAGCCCATAGCCATGCCCTCACATGCCTGGCCACACCCCCATGTGGCCCGGTCACACCCACAGTGGCCACGCCCCTCCTGCTGTAGCCCTGCCCCCTTCTCCCCCCCTCTGCACACTCCAAGCTCCACCACTGTGGCTACTTACAGAAGAACACAATCTTCAGAATGTAGGAAAAGTGATCCTTCTATAAGAACAGGGGTTGATATCAGATTGTGTGCGTGTGTGTGTGTGTGAAGAAACAGCAACCCTATCTTTAGTTAAGAGACAAAAAGCAAAGATGGAATAAGATTGCAACGAGTTAGCTGAAAGCTGGGGACACGATAGGGTATGTGAGAAGGTGATGTGGGTGCTGTGTAAGAATACTTGTTATTTTGCTCCATTGCAATTTGCATTCTACATATATAAATAAGTAAATAAATCACATAGGATTGCTAGTGTGGTATGGGGAGTGAGTGTGGTGCACTAGTCAGAGTACTGGTTTCTAACTCAGAAGATCCCATATCTAGTTCCCACTGAGTCTCGAAACACATTGGGTGCTCTTGGCCCCATCACTCTCTCTTGGCCTGACCTTCCCTTCAGAATTGCTGTGAGGATAAATTTGGGAGGAGGAGAGCCATGTGCACCACTTTGAATTTGTTAGGGGAACTCAGTGCTTTCTATGAAGAAAAACAGTCCTTGAAACTTCTCAAGGAAGAGAGGAGCACACAACATTGGTAATGAGCAAAGCAACTTTATGCTGGGTTACCTGTGGGAACTTGTTCTATTTTGTGCACAAAGAAATGTTAAACATCAGAGTATCCTACATGTAAACCAGGGATGAAAGTTATTTAGCCCTCCAAATATTATTGGGCTGTAACTCCCAGTATTCCTCAGCATTGGCTATGCTAGCTAAGACTGCTGGAGCTTGCATTCCAAGAACAACTTGGAAGGCTGCATGATTCCTACCCCAGGAATAAACATGACAGGATGTTACTGTGCATACTATGGATCTGACATTGTATCCCGTGACTGTATTTTTCCTGCACCTGTGCATCTGCAACGAGGGAAGAGTCTGAGAAAGAGTAGTCAGGCTCAGGGAGTATTGAAAAGGTTGGTCTTCTGCGCAGATCTTCTTGGTTAAGTGGCTTGCCTGCTCAGATCTCTGTCCAGGGTCCTGAAAGACCTGCTACTGACTACACACCTCTTCAGCTGGATATGCATGTATGTGTCTTCAAGTTGCCTGTCAACTTATAGCAACCCAACAAATTCCACAGGGTTTTCTTAGACAAGGAATACTCAGAGGTGGTTTTGCCAGTTCCTTCTTCAGAAATACAGCCTACAGCACTTGGTATTCACTGTCAATCTCCCATCTCAGTACTAACCAGGGCTAATCCAGCTTAACTTTCAAGATCAGACAGGATCTGGTGCCTATAGGGTATTTAACTTTGCTAAAGCTCTTCCTATCCTCTTCCCTCCTTTCTTCTTCTCAAGCCAGACTGTTTGCCAGTTTTGTACCCCACTGACTTGATCATTCCTCACAGATTTCCACTGCTTTATTTCTTTAAACCTGTATCTTAACTATTTTGCTTCAAATTACACTATAAGCAGCTTTGGGTCTCAGACTGGGTGAAAAGCAGGATATAAACCAAATAAATAACAAAAAATTAATTTATAAACTATAAATTTTTTAAAAATGAAATGATAATCATTCTGAATGTTAAATTAACACATGAAAATAGATCAGTTCCAGATCCTGTCACACCACATCATCTGTTTGTGAATATCAACATGAACTTCCAAACAGTAGAGAATAAAAGTTCACTTGCCTGTACAATATGTCCCATTCCCTTTAAATCCAGCTGCACACTGGCAATATGCTGTGCCTCCAGGATTGAGAAAGCAGCTACGAGAGGGTGGAGGGAGAGGGAGAAGGAGAAGGAGGAAAAGAATATGCATAAAACTAAATCCATCTCTGCAGCATCTCCAGTGCTCATTCAAGCTATAGTCTTCCAAACAGTTTGCATCTTTCCCTCCCTCGCTTTATTTATACTCTCCCTTTTGTCCTAACTGGGACTCCAGATGACTTACAAAACAGAAAAAATTACCAACAAAAGAACATATGATTAAAACAATGTCCATTCATCTTCCAAAGTGGCCCCATGAAACATATATGGGGAAATTTTAAATCTCTCTAAATATTCACCTGTTTCTTCTCCCCATAGATCCCTTCATTGGCTATCAGTCGGGCCAGAGCCTGTTTCAGATTTTTGATTCTTGTATTCAAGGAAAAGGATTACTCTTTGTTCCACCAATGTGCACATCTCTGTCAAGGCTGTGACCCTTTCAAGATCTGCCTCTGCATTTGTGGAATGGTCTTCCTTTGGCCCTTTGGCTTGAGAAGGATCTCATCCATTTTCATAAAGAGTGGAAGACCTGCGTCTTTGATTCACCAGCTTAGGCTGCTGAATTGTGTTTAAGTTGCTCAGATGGGCAGTGACTTGTGTGGTGTTGGGGATTTCATTCCATGTGTTGCTATAGTGTTATGTTTATTGTCTTTGTTCTTGAAGACAAAGATCTGGCCCTGTATACGTTGATGTTCCACCCTCTGGAGTGCTGCTGCTGCTCAGGATTACAGCTACTCCATTCCATTTCAGCTAACCTCTCCCTCCATCTGTACCTTGCAACAGTGAACATTGTATAGCTATTAATTTAGGACTGTGCAAACAACAGTAGCAGCAATGACAAGGCCAAAGTTTACAACCCATTTTGGTGGTTTCAGTTAATTTGGGAACTTCAGACTGATAGCACATTTTAGTTCAAATCTGAAGAGAATTATTTTAATCTATTATTTATGTTAACTTTTTTTTTAAAAAAAAACATGTTCTGCTATTCTGCTATAACTTGATTTTGGGTTTTAAGCTGCATATTTTAAAAACTTTTGATATAGGCATTTCAATATCCTAAAAAGCAGAATACAAAAGAGTAAACAAATAAAATGAATTTTTAATATATTCCCTCCCCAGATGCAAGTTCAAAGTAAGTACTACAGTCAGCAGGGAAAGATGCTGTCTGAATCCTGCCTCATGCTTACGACCTAGTTTGAGGTAGTACGTACTTGGCACTGCTGTGGCAGGTACTGTTGCATTCATCATCTTTGATTTCTGTGGGAGAAGAAAGAAAGAAAGAAAGAAAGAAAGAAAGAAAGAAAGAAAGAAAGAAAGAAAGATTGCTTGTCAACAGTCTACAATTGTAGACTGATATCCATGCTTTCTCCTTTATCCCATTTACAAATAGCTTATTCTACAAATTTTTCTGGATTATACCACTTCATCTTGAGAAGCATCTGAATGCTTCTCCATCTCTGCACACACAATATAGACAATAATAAAATTGAATCTCTGGATAAAATGATAAGAAAAAGCAATGAGAAAACATGGGAAGATTATAGGATGATGACATTTTCAATGAAATAGGATGAGTGCATGATAAAATCCTCATTTGCAACCTCCTTAAATGTGTTCCTGCCATTACCAATCTTTTTTCCTATTTGCATTCTGTGGAAGTTACTTTCTCTCCATCAGCTGTTGGCTGGAATGGCAAAAGTCATATCAATCTGCTCTTATGCATTTTTGTGTGCCATCAACACACATGCAAGGCTTTCTCTCAAGGAACTGCACAAAAGTTCATTGGTAATAAAAGCAAACTGTATGTGTGTACATATAGATTTCAGAACAATGCCATGATGGTATTTCAGGTAGGACAGACCCAACAGCTGAGAGACTATCACAATGATAGGTGAGAAGACATAAATGCATGGTGAGCATCATGGAAACATGGCAAATGAGATAAAGAGGATGAGACCTTAAAGAACTGGAGTGAGGCTTGTAAGTAGTGAAAGGGTCTTTTTTTTGTTATATCAAAAAAGTGTTAATTTTTTTAATATCATGTACATATTAATATCATGTACATATGCATATATGTGTATGTGTTTATGACCACAGAAATATATCAAGTACTTGAGCGCTGAGTTCCAAATTTGTGTCTTCAAATACTAAGACAGAGAAATGGAGATCATTTGCACTTACCATGTTCGCATTTCACACCTCTCCAGCCAACATCACACTCACAAGTGCCATCTCCTTTAATACCGCTGTTACATTTCCCATGGACACAGGTGCATTCTAAATGCAAAGAGGGAGATTTAAGCTTCAACACCTTGCACACAACAGTAATATCAGCTGTTTTATGATGTCTGCCTTAATGTATTCCAGCAGTATATTCTTCATCATTCATCATATTGAAATTGAGTTAATTCATTGAAAGAATGGTTTACATATTACATTTCACAGACACAGGATCCATATCTGTGTCTGCATTAACTGGAAAACATTATTGCCCAAACATACAGCATCTCAAGTGCAACATTTAGAACATTTTGTGTGGACCTCTTTCTATCTTCCCTTTCATTAGAGAGAAAGCTCTGAAGACATACTGTAGCATGTCGTCCAGATCCAATTATCTGTTTTTACATGCAGTAAAGCAGTCCTGATGTTCAGGACTACAACTCCCATTGGCCTCAACTGGCTTGGGAAATCTTCAGGTATAATGATAATTCCAGGTGAAAATATCTGGTGAGCACCAGACTGAGGAAGGCTGCAGAAGGGCCGCTGCTCACACAGGCATGTTATTAACAACCTCCTATTGTCCTCATAAAACAAGAGCAAATCCACGATTTGGATTTTCATGGTGCAGTGGTTTGAGCACTGGGCTACGACTCTGGAGACAAAGGCTTGATTCCCAACTCAGCCACAGAAACCCCCTGGGTGACCTTGGGCATGTCATACACACTCACCCCAAGAAAACCTTGTGATAGGTTCATCTTAGGGTCACCATAAGTTGTAAACAACTTGAAGATGCACAACAACAACGACAACATATTTTTAAACAAAGGATTCTTGTGAGAATGGCAGAACAGGCCTGTCGATTTCCTCCTATGACCAGTTCTTCAATATGTATATAAGTGCACTGGATCCAGCTGACTACAACAAAATAGGGCAGATCCAGTGATGTAATTCCCATGTGTATCAGCCTGTTTCTGGATGCTGCTAGAAGGAGGCAAATCGAATAGCATAGTTAGCTGGGGAGGTAGATCCACTTTACTATCTTTGTAAAAATATGTTGTATTGTATTGTACATCTTTGAGGACCCACAGAGCTATGCTTTGTGACAAGTCCAAACAACTGGACATACAGCTGTGTCAGCTGGGGGATTCTGAGGATTATAGTACGCAAAAATGACTTTTCTAAGCTTTACTATGACCATGCCCCTGCTAATGTATGAACACACCAATGCATATTCCTACCTCCTTTATACATATATATGTGTATGTGTGTGTGGTGTGTATGTATATGTCTGTCTGTCTGTCTGTCTGTCTGTCTGTCTATCTATCTATCTATCTATCTGTCTGTGTGTGTATATATGCATACACATGCACATGCGCGCACACACACACACACACACAGTCTTTATTAAAGTCTGAAGACCCAACAATATGGCAAACATATGAACATATAAAATACATACAGGATGTATAAAACCAAATAAAAGCACATCAAATACTTGGATAGAATATAAATACAAAATCTAAAGACCAAATGAAAAAACTTCAAGTACTAAACAATTGCAGAAGGCTTACTTCAAACCCTTATCTAATACAAACTGCATATCCCTGCCTCTTGATGACCATCTGTTATTATTACTGTTATTATTATAATGATTTTTATATACATAGCAACAACACTGTACATGGCCCTTTACAAGTAAAAGAAAGAACAACAAAAGAGTTCACTGCCCTCGGTTTTACAGTCCAATTAAGACACGACAGAAAAGAAAAGAACATAGCAGCGTGGGACTGGATTAAGTCCAGTAGATACTACCTCTTCTTCTCTCCTTTCAAGCCACAGCAGTGGCAGCTGGGATGGAGGGAGGGCCTTTCCTTTGCTTCTGGGACTAGGCATGGGCCTAGAGCAGATTCACTGAACCAATTGTTAAATGATCAGTAAAGTTTAGGTAGATCTCATTCATTTGATGGGTTTACTTCAGTTTGGTCTAACAATAGGATTCAAACTATTGCTTCCAGTATCTTTCATGCTTTTTAAAAAATAATGTTCACCACACAATGCTCACCAACAGTTTCTCTTCCTCCCGGAGAGAAGTGACTAGTGAGGTGCCACAGGGTTCTATCCTAGGCCCAGTGCTATTCAACATCTTTATCAATAACTTGGATGATGGAATAGAAGGTATACTTATCAAATTTGCAGATGATGCCAAATTAGGAGGGGTAGCTAATACCCCAGAGGACAGGATAGGAATTCAAAATGACCTTCAGAGATTAGAGAGTTGGGCCAAAATTAACCAAATGATTTTCACCAGGGAGAAATATAAGGCACTACACTTAGGCAGAAAAAAAAGAAAGAAATGCACAGATATAGGCCAGGTAACATCTGGCTTGACCACAATACATGTGCACCTGTAAGATCCAGGAACCTTAGTAGATCACAAGCTGAACATGAGTCAACAGTGTAATGCAGCAGCTAAAACAGCTAATGAGATTCTGGGCTGCATTTCCAGAGGAGAGTAACCAAAATGGTAAAAGGCCTGGAAACCATGTCTTATGAGGAGTGGCTTAGGGAGCTGGGTGTGTTTAGCCTGGAGAAAAAGGGTTAAGAGTTGACAAGATAGTCATACTTAAATACTTGAAGGAATGTCATATGGAGGGGTGGAGCAAGCTTGTTTTCTGCTGCTCTAGAGATTAGGACATGGAGCAATGGCTTCAAGCTACAGGAAAAGAGATCCCATCTAAACATTAGGAAGAATGTCCTGACAGTAAAAGCACATCAGGAATACGCTGCCTCAGATTTTGGCAGTGCTCCTCCTTTGGAGGGTTTTTAATAGAGGATGGGTGGCCATCTGTCAGGACTGCTTTGATTGTGTATTCTTGCATGGCAGGGGGTTGAACTGGATAACCCTTTTGGTCTCTACCAATTCTATGATTCTATGATTCAGTTCTCTCTATTTTTCACTAGGCTCAAGGGAAAAAAAAGGTAAGGACTGATATAGAATTACATGTCATACCTGTGACTATAAGTGCCTGCCAGTCACTTTTACAACCCTACTAGTCTCAAACCTGAAGTACCTTGATCACAGCTGGTGCCATATTTGCCTTTGATACATCTCTCACAGGCAACTCCCTCAAATCCAGCTTCACACTCACAAGAGCCGGTGCCATTGATGCCATCCAAGCAAATGCCATTGCCAAAGCAAGTATTTCCAGCCAATCCTGGACAAGGCTCACACTGTGAACCAAAGAAACCTGCACAACATTCCCTGATCTGGAAAAGAAGCAAATGATGCAAAGAAAACCAGAATTACAAATAAAGAGGGAAAGACTAGAGAGAAGATATGTCAGAAAAACCATCTTGTGTTCAGAGCCTGGTGAGGTTCCTTTCTTTGGAATATAAATTCCTGATTCCTCCGTGCTAGCAGGAAATTTTGGGAGTTGTAGGTCACAAAATTTATTTCTCCAACCTTTGCTTGGGCAGCTTTATCCAAAGCACACAATAATCTAATCTCTTTGGATCATTTCCTTTGTTTCTGATGTTCAGACTACAAGTGCTGCTGCTTAGCTAGCCCAAACACTATTCCATATATACAAAAAGGAATTAATTGCAATTTGATGCTGCATTCTTTTACAATAGTACAAAAACCTTTGGAAGATCTGATGATCTATTTTTGCACACAGAAGGGCAGCCTTCCCCATCTTGGTGTTCTCCTGAAGTTTTGGACTACAACGTCCATCACCTAAGAAGGAAACCTAAGTGGAATTGGACCTCAACACAGGCCAATGAGCACAAGTCCACAATGGCTACGGAGCACTGACTACTAACTGCTGGAAGGAATGGAAAAACATGCTTATGTTTGAAGGGGAATAGAAGGTATGGAATCTAGTAGATGAAATCCTGAAGACCAGCAGCATTTTGTTGCAGGTCTCACTTACAGATAAATATAGCAGATAATCTTTCTCTTTCTTGTGCTCCAACAGTGTCATACTAGTGGGACAAAGATGCAGAAGTAAGGATATTGGTTTAGGTTGGGAAACTATACTCACAATTACAGTTTTAGCACATTTTGGCTGGCATCCAGGGTGAAGAGACATACTATAGTAATGGAGATAAAAGCAGACCTGCCTCTTGCCTGGCTGCAGGGAAAAAAAAGCCAAAATTTTATTATTAGATAAGTTATTTTTATGCTTGAAAAATTACATCAGGGCCAGGACAGTTTTCTGTGATACTTCCATTAATGATTAATTAATTAACTTCTTCTGAGACATTTTCCACTGAACGCATATCAAACATAGCCTGGTAATTTTCAGATGTAATAGTTAATTAGCATAGCATTCATCTGGGTAAAATATTCTGGTTCACAGCAGGGAGGCTTATGCATGTTACTCATAGGGGGATCCAATGCTCTTGTTTCTTCCCGTGGCCATTTGCACAATATATCTATAAGGAATGGGGAACCTGTGGCAGGCTAAGTACCATCAGTCCTAGCCAGATTAGATTGTGATAAGAGATAAGAGGCACTAGAGCAGTCCAACAATATTTGAAGGATCAAGGTTTCTCATCACTGCTACACATGTTCAGAAATACCTGTCACATCAGGAGACATGAGGAAGACTGAGAATAGGGGAGAACATAAGGCATGTCATCTAAAAGTCACAGAAGCACATAGTCAAATGCTGCACAACGAAATGATGACCTCAATGGAATTCAAATAGGGCACCCTTCGTTGCGTTGCCTGAGGCAGGCAGGAAATGGTATCAATCCCTCAAACCTAGCCAAGTTAAGATACTCAGAGTTAGCTAGGTTATATTGGCATGCAAGGTAGAAAGTTCCATAAAAGCCTCTCCCCCACTCTGTCAGAAAGAGGCAAAATGTGATATAGTGGTTGAATGCTGGATTAGGACTTTTGGAGACCAGAGTTCAAATCCCTTCTTGGCCATGGAAAACCACTGAGTGATCTTGGTAAGTCGTATCTCTCAGCCTCAGGGGATTAGCAATGGCAAATTCCATCTGAGCAAATTTTGCCAAGAAAACTATAGGGCAGATTGATGTACGTTGTAGTCAGCTTACACATAACAACCACAAATATGTAAATATACAATTGTAAAAATTCATATATATGAAACAAAATCTGTTAACACCAACAAAACTCCAAAATATTTACCACTGGTGTAGTTCCTGGAGGGCAGCCAGGCGGGTATGAACAGGACAAACATTTTCCCTTAAAAAGAAACATACATATCCCCTGAAGTAAAAGCATGCAGAAAAGATCACCACCTGTTGTTCTGAAATTCTGTACAAACATTAGAACAGCACTGCAAATGCAAAAAGAATAGTTTTTACTTTTCATCTGAATAAACTCTTCAGTGCTCGTCTTGCTCAGCTGATTATACTGGCCTTTCCCACTGTCCTCTTGAGTTAGTCAGGATAGCTTTAGCCAGGATAGCTCTGGAAACTTCATACTATTTTCATTTGTTACATTTTGTTATTATTTTTATTTGTTTAACTGCCAGAAATGAGGAGTAAAGAGCCAAAGTGAAAAACAAAATGTGCCACTTCAGTCCCTGAAAAAGGCCATTTCTGCACTTGACTGTTATAGCGCTATTATTCCACTTGCAACATCCTATGGTATCCTGGGGTTTGCAGTTTTGGGAGGGGCCACCTGGCCCCTCTCGAAACTGTAAACCCCAGGATTCCATAGGATGTTGTAAGTGGAATAATAGTGCTATAACAGTCTAGTGCAGAAATGGCCAAAATTTACAAGGTGACCTTAGTATAATCACTGATGTACTTGATGTACTTCTAAGCATAAATGAGGGAGAAGAGAATCATAGGTGCCATTCTGAGCTTCTTGCAACAAAGGAGAAGATTTTTTAAAATATATATAAAAAGAAAAAGGTGAAGCTTGGGTACATATTTGAAAGTCAGTTTTGTTACCAATATACTCAGAGAGCCAGTGTGGTGTAGTTGTTTGAACATTGGGCTACAATTCTGGAGACCAGGATTCAAATCCCTGTTCAAATATAAGTGATCTTGGGCAAGTCATGCTCTCTTAGCCTCAGAAGAAGGCAAAGGCAAACCCTTTCTGAACAAATTTTGCCAAGGAAACCCTGGAAGAGATTCGCCTTAGGGCTGCTATAAGTTGGAAATGAAGGCCCACAACAACAATATACCCCTAACTAAAATGGAAAACTAGACAACCTACTGGCAAGAAAATAATTTCATGTTTAAATGGCAAGAATGAAGGTCTCTTGTTTATGTTGGAAGTAGTCCGAAGTCATCTTAATGAGTTATATTAAATATCTATGCCAGGAATGGGAAATGTGTAGCTCTCATAATTGTTGAACTGCAGTTCCCAGTATGTCTCTTCTTTTGCTATGTTGTTCAGAATTGATGGGAGCTGCAGCTCAGCAACATCTGGGGGGCCACACAGTTCCCACCCCTGGTCTACGGATAGGTTTGGGTTCTTTATTCCAGTCACTGTATAGGGCTGAACACAGTGGCTCACGGTCTCTGCAGGGAAGACTGCTCTGCTCACAACTTTAGGGTAAGATTTAGTTTGACTCTCAATATTATAAGCAGACAATCACAAGTTTCAGAATAAAGAGTTGATATCATTATTTCTAACCTCAGTTCATCCTGAAATACTGCAGAAATGGAAACATTTTTATGGACCATTGATGACAGCTGGGTGAACAGAGTTTGGGCAATTGCTCTCCCAGAAAAGCTAACACACAAAACAGATGTCTATATGGATTAGAACAGTGGTTCCCAAACTTTGGTCCTCCAGACGTCACCTCCCAGAATTCCTGATTGTTGGTCGAATCAGCTAAGGCTTGTGGGAGTTGGAAGTCCAAAACACCTGGAGGACCAAAGTTTGGGAATCACTGGACTAGAAGAACCAGAGTATTTTTATTCTACCAGGCACCTTTTTCTTCTTTTTTACTAAAGGGTTCAACACACTAGAACATCATATTTCAAGTAGATAGATTTTGGAAATATACAGTCAATGAAGAAAATGATTGAAACCACATTGATATTTTCTTATTAGATTACCTGCTCAGTTGTGGTTATTGTTGTATATTGCTCACTTGTTAATTGTTCCAATGTTAATAAATAACTAAAAACAACAACCCTCCACTGTTCAGATTACAGATTGCCCCTCAGCTGAACCATTAGAAATACAGGGATTTTTTTTTTTTAAAAAAGGGAAAGATACACTGAGATGGGTTGAAAATTGGACTGCTTTAGTACAAAACAGATCTTCATATTTCTCAGCCACTAGAACTGGACTAAGGCAGATCAATAGCTGAATTGTCTTAATGTTATTATGTTGCAATTACATTTTACCTGCATTAAAAATTTACATGTTGGATCCAGGCTTAATTGTACTTAGAGCAGGTCCACTGAAATAAATGGAACTATTTAGTTATTGCAGACATGAGTCCCAGCTAACGGACCAACAGTGAACATAACTCAGGCTAGTTTCTGTGGTATGTAATTGAAATATTGTGATGGACTTCTGGGAGTGTGGCTATCCCGAATGCCAGAGCAGCCTAGCAACAGGTTGCCAGGCAACCAGAATAGCTTCTCAGAGAGAAACCCAGCCCAATAGTGTGAGGGAGGGGCTGGTGTCTGAGAGGAAAATATACATAAAGGCAAACACTGATTGTCATTTGCAGTCCTTCAGTGAGAAAGAACTCTGGAGTAAAGTCCTTCAGTCAGTCAGGGAGGTTGTTTGTGTGGGAAGGGTTTAATCCTCAAGAGAAGCCTGGAGAGAGGCAGAAGAGTAATTAAACCATAGAATCTAGTCAGAAGGTGTGACCTAGATTGGGGGTTGAACCTTTGGTGAGAATATAGCCAACGGGCTGTTCATGATACTTGTGCTTATATGAGAGTTTAAAGATATAAGGAAACTATCTAAAAGTACTCTGAAGAATTATATTAACTTTGACCTGCATATGAACTCTGTTCTATATGTTACTTAATAAATATTACAGTTTATTTTTATAAATGCAGACTTAGCTGAGCGGTATACAGTACTTGAAGACACACAAGAAAACAAGCTACCATAGAACTATAAGGAGGTTCCAAACAACCATTGAAGGCCTCATCCTTTACACAAAGGTGATATTATAAGGGAGAATGCGGAGCGGTGTGAAAAGACAGGGCACCTTATCACACTGAGGAGCTGCCATACCAGTCTGAGAGAGAAAGAAGAAGGCCCTGTCAAAAGTATATTTTATATTTTAACTGTATTCATTAAAAAAACCCTACACTGACTACATACACAGAAGGGCACAACTTACCGTTATAATCACAGTATCATTAATATCACATCTATTCTTCTCAATTTCCATTACTTTTCCCAGTCCGTGGATTATTCCTTTATCAGTTGCCACATTTGGGTAATTTATAGGTGCCTCATTTATGTAGAGCTAGACACAAAATATTATCAATTTAGAACACATCATGGAGACAAGCTTAAATAAATATCGATTGTATACTTTTTATGAAGTGAATATACCCTGTTCAGCTTGAAAATGCAATAAAAACTTGCATACAAAAGCACTGAACTAAAAATCTGCAGTGGAAAAAATAGCTCAATACTCAAAACACTGCATTTCCCCAATAATTTTAGACCTTTCTTTAAAAAGTTATTTGAGTATATAATTAAACTCCATGCAGGACTTGGAGTATTTGCACATCATCGTGTATCCAGCTGTAATAATTCTCTGGAGGTGTGTGACTGGTTGCAGGACTGTACATACCACTTCTCATATTGCTCCTTCCTCACTTTCTAATTTTTCCAGCTTAATTTAAAGACTGATTTTGATCTGTGCAATCAATCAAGCTAGCATAAAACTATAATTTCTCATCACTTTGAAGAGATTAGGGCTATCTAGAAAAACCATCAACCCTTTCAAAATAACAGCCCCTGAAATAATAAGAGGCAAATTGAAATTGGTGACCTCTAGTTAAGGCAACATTAATGCTAATTCACTCACTCTCAGTCCCATATTCTGAATTCTATCTCAGGTTCTTAGTTCAGCACTTAATGTACATGTTTAATGTCTACATATGATGAGTGGCCTCATTAGCTGGGAGTGTAAATATGCTTATGCCAACCACGCCCCCAGCTGAGTTTGACTTAAGATCCTGGTTTCAGTAGAGCCTTTCTTAATTTAGTCAATTAAGCAAACATGAATCTTTCCTGAAGCAAGTATTTAAATAAATATGTTACAGCACAAGCCATTCTATGATTTTAGAGGTAGCACCTGGGCATCGTGAATGAAGAACCCCACTCTAAATGACAGTCCAAGCATGGTTTCCCTGAACATCCCATTATGCATGTCATTCTTCAAGAGCTTCTCCTCCAGGATAATATGATACCGGATCTGGTTTTCATTCTGCAGATTAAATTAAAAATGCATATTAAGCACTTCAGGAGGATGTAGATTTCCTTGCACATGCTGGCAGGCAGAGAAGAGGAATGAAGTGTTGACTCAGCTTTGTGATTAGCTTTCAGTTGTCGCCTGTAAAACCTGGCTGAAAACTAGGCTGATTTATCTGCTCCTTCCCTGTGCCGTGGTTGGGAAGGGTAAAGAAGAACAAAGTATTATTGAAACCATCTGCATCCTGACCAAACTCCCGACCTTGCAGTTGTGGTTGAGTACGCAGCAGGGAATTCTTGCTACTCTTCACTCACTATTGGGGAAGCACCAGAGGATGGATCAGGAGCATGGTTGGAGGTTCCCCTTCTCAGTTGTAAGCAGTGGACTATGACCACAGCTTGGAAGTAATGCATTACAAGTAATAACTGTACTTGTAATGCGTTACCTCAGGGCGTAAAAAGCTAACAATGGAAACATTTGCCAAAGTAATGTAATATTTCTAGGCTATTTTTTCTCATTAATTTGAGGGCTAAAAATGGTTTCCTGCAACATTTTTGTAGTTCCCCTCTCCAGTTTTCAGGTGACTTTTTTTTAAGTTTTCTGGAAGTTTATTTTAAAAAAAGGAATTAGAAAGTAACAACCAATCAATATAAGTAGTTACTAAACAGGTTTTTCATAGTGGCAACAGTAGCAAGTTAGTTCTGGGGTCTCATAATGAGTCACATAACAATCAGTCTTTAAAAAGTAACTTTTCAAGCCATTTCTCAGTGGCTGTGATTTGCCACTGACTCACAGGTTTGCTATCATGTTGATATTTAGGGCTGTTGCGGACCAAGGAAGTCTCATGTTTTTGGTTTAAGGTCCAAAACAAAGAACTAACTCCATTGATAGTCCTGTGGAAAGTTGGTTCCTTTGTGTATTGGACTCTTTCATGTTACCAACACAGCAACTGTGCCAGTCTCTGCTTTGTTAGCACCAAAACGGTGAAGTGCAAAAATTAGTATGAATGCAGAAGCAAAGGGAAGAGTACACATTATAGTTTCTTGGTTCTTCCTTTCAGTGAGTAATTTCTAGTTTTGCATTTCCAGATTTGCTCTAAAGCGCCAACAAGCAGCAAACAAAATTCCATTGTAGGGATGCTCTAATAAACAGTGAAAATTTATACATACCAGAGACACTGAATGTCTGGTCTTGAGATAATTTTCAATGGCATCATTGCTTGGGGCAAAAATGGTATAGGTTCTAGCTGCTTCAATTTCACTTGCCAGGTTATATTGCTATTGCAGAAACACAAATTCATGATTATAAAATGTGCAGGTACAGATTTAATAATGACTTTTCCCAAAGCTCAATGCTTTTTGGTTTACCAGATCCCAGATTCCTGAGCTAGCATGACCACTGATTATGCTGCCTGGAGCAGTGCCTCCAAAATGGTGGTTCTGGGACCCACACTGATCTCCAGGCCATTGGCTGCTGGTCCCTGTTAAGTTTCCAGGAAAGAAAGAAAAAAATGCAGCCAGTGCACAAAAATATGGTGCCAGTCCCTGACACCCTGAGAAAAAAAATAAATGCTGGTCCCCCATATCAGATAGCCTGAGAAATATTGGCGTAGGGGATTGTTGAAGTTGTAATAAATCCTAATTTTGCCAAGACCTGACTATTAAAGCATATATACTTACAATTATATAGCCCCTAAAAACGGAGTAATCTGGCATCTGTTCTAAGCGGGGGAGAAGTTTTGGCAATGTGCCACTTACTCCTCTGAGGGGTGTCAGAACCTGTAAAACAAAAACAACAACATGAGGTGAATTTGAAACAATTTTCATTGTTCTTATGACATTATTAAGAAGGAATAAAATAGCAAGTAATTTTTTGGGGGGGGGAAATGGTAATGCTTTTTTACTTGACAGTTATCCAAAAGGCAGAGAAAATAACAAACACTTCTTCAGCAAAACCGCAAGATTAAAACTATGCTAGGATTTTCATAGCAAGAGAGGGTTGTTAAGATTTCTTTGATCACAAATTGAAAGACCTCTTTAGATCTTTTGTGGATACTTATTCTTATGAGATAGTATGGTAGGGCAGACATTGTTTTCAGTAGGATACTGTATGATTGCCTAGTGTACATACCTTGATTCACAAAAAGCAAAGGTAGTTGAGCTGCTCCATAGGAAAAATTCAAAAGTTTCATAGTCAGGGAGCACTTTTATTAGGGCCACTCAAAATATTACAATGTAATTAGCATGCTTTTGAATTCTCCAGAAATCTTCACCGACAGGACATTAAGCAAAGTTAGTCTGATGTTTTAAAAAGACCAAGTTCTAGCTATTTATAATAATTTATTATTTACTTATGATAAAGACACAAATATAATAATAATTATAATAATTTATTATTTACTTATGATAAAGACACAAATACCTTATCCACCACATGTATAATTCCATTTGTTGCTGCAATATCACCAGCTAAAATGTTTGCTCCGCCAACTGAAAGATCCTAGAAAAGAAGGCATAAAAATGTAGCTTATTTTGGTATTGTAACACTGCTTTGTACCAAAGCCACTTCCAAGTGAGACTAATATCCCATACTTGTTCACGGAATTTTTTGGAGGAGGGGTAGATCAAGCTATCTTGCAATTAGGTCAATATCTTCTCTTTTGACCCAAGGCTCCAGGTAACCTTGAGGAAATATGACAAGATATCAAAGACCACCAGCAAACTTACTCCACTTCTCTTGGATAATGACAAGACATTGCCATGCAAAGATGTTGCCAACCCCTCCAATGATGACAAATGCTGGAGATCAGCAACTGTGTATGCTCCCTCTAATATGTGATGCCTAATGGAAAAGAAACACATTTCAGTTTAAATGAGATGCAATTCATGGCTATTTACTTACACACAGAGAGATTATTGTTTGTGATTCAAACACAACTTGAATTAAGAGCTATGCGTACAAAGCCAGCAATTGCACAGAAGTTGTTTTCCTCTCCTGCCCAGATGCTTGTAAGTTGTATGGGTGGGCAATGTATATGGATTTTGCCCAGATGCTTGTAAGTTTTATAGGTGGGCAATGTATGCCCCTTGCCCTCTGAAGATATTCTCCATCTTATCTAGGTGATGATCAGAGGAGATCACCCTTCAGTTGAATCAGCTTATGTGTTTCCTTAATATGAATTACTGTAAACTTAAAGAGGAATCAGAGAGGCCACAGGGAAGAGGCTTTTGTGGCGCCAGTGAAAATTTAAGAATTGTTTCTCAGATTCCCCTCTGTTACATAGATATACAGCATCCTTCAGATTTGTTTTGCAATGTGTGTGGCATTGGTAGGTCCTAAAGATGCACTTGAGGCTTGAAGCCATATAGAGGGCATATAAAGAAGTAAGTGGCAAGGAAAATATATTTGGAAATTATGGTTGCATTCACATAATAACATCTGTTACAAGAAACAGGATTCATCCCATGGCTAGGGCATGTATGACAACTGCATTGTCACTAAGTATATAGAAGGATTTGGGTCCTGGATTCAGAGCAAAACACTACTCAAAGGAAGTGAAAGAGGCTTCCCTTATCCTTTAGAAATCAAGATGGAAACAGTCCAGTTTTCACGTTTAAATTGCAATCTTAGGAATGGTATGGCTGACAAAAAGAATGACGGAGACAGCTTTTGCAATATACAAAGCACTTTGCAAAATCATGTACATTATGAAGAGAACAATGATGATGAAGACAAAGAGAAACACACAGCATACTTTGTAAGAGTTAAGATGTTGTCTTTTGACATCCAAAAATCTTTCTCATCTTGGTCCATGCTTTGAATTGCTTGGCGAGATGGCACAAGGATTGTGAGATTTGTTGCGTCTGTCAGAAGCGACTTCACTGCTGCTGTCTGAATGAAGCACAGGAGACAATATATTAGTATTCTAGAGGACCTGCTTCATGTCTACCTGTTAAGTTAAAGAGTCAGAGCAGGCTTTTGTTCTCCATGGAAAAAACCCACACAGCAGAGTCCTCTGCTAAAGAAATCATGCTTGGCCAACTCACTAGCAGCACTATCTTAATTAATGGTTATTCAGAAATAAATTCAATTGTACGCAACTGGATTGCTCTTAAGTACCCATAGATAGGCTCTCCACTATATTATGTTCTTTCAGAGGAAACCAGATGATCCTCGGCTGCTGTAATTGTCTGTTGCTGCACTTTTAGTGTGCCTGCTTTTATCTTTTGTCTTGTAGGTGTTGGTAAATGCCTTCAGGTTGGCTCTGATTTAAGGCATTCCTTCTTTTTAGGATAAGAATGTGACCTGCTTATGATCACTGAGTGAAGTTTCCACAGCTGAGCAAAGATTCAGAGCCTGGTTTTCTGGTGTCCCACTCCAACACTCAAACCACTACACTACACTGACTCTATATTATAGGTATACTTAAATATATAGTCTACAAAAGCTTATGTTACCAACTTCTTTCTCGTAGTCTTCAAGATGACACAAGATCTCTAGGTATACTTCAGTTAACAAAGTAGATGTGTTCTTGGACATTACTTCTTTAACAGAAGTCACAGAAAATTTGGTACCAGAGATAGAAATAACATAGGAAGAATGGAGATAGGTTTCTATGCCGCAAAAAAGGAAGACCAGTTGGGTATGTTTCACTGAAACTAACTGAAAACTAAAAGTATGTACATGATGGGAAATAAAGCAACTAGGTTAGGTAAACTTGGATGAGTAGACAGAAGCATTTTGAACCTTCTAGACACCACTTTAAAGCATCTTCTAAAATGCATTCTAGAGTGACTTTTTCTTTTACTAGCCCCCACTGTTCTTATGATTTCCATTTCAGTGGCCAAGCTCACAGATTCATGCATTCTAACATGGTGGGGGTAGTTGATAAGGGCAGGCTTTGCTGTTCACTTATGTTCGGTAAGGAATTCTAGAGGCAGCTGCTGTTACTTTGCCTTTTGTAGGTAGGATCAGACAACTCCAATAGGATTGACTGAGAAATATCCCATTCCTTCCCAGCTCAAGGTTTATTGCACTGTTTACTGCAACCATGCTACTGCAACAATGCAACTGAATATCTTTGTTTCTCCAGTCCTTCTTCACCCTCCCAATGTTATTGCTGTTAAAATATTATTTCTATCTCTTGGTCCTGCTAGTGTCCCCGGCTGGCCTGGTGAGGACACAGGAGAGAGCCTTCTCAGTGGCTGCTCCCACCCTCTGGAACTCCCTTCCTCAGGGAGCTAGGTTGGCTCCTTCCTTGCTCTCCCTTCACTGGCTGGCAAAAATATGCTTATTTAAGCAGGCTTTTAATATATAAGCAGAAAGACTTTTAGTTTATCAAAATGTTTTTAAATTTTTTGTAGTTTTATATAATTGTATACATTTTTCAAATGTTTTTAATTGTTTTACTGATGTTTTTAACTTCTTTGGAAGCCGCCTTGGGTCCCACTGTGGGAGAAAGGTGGCATATAAATTTAATGAATAAATTAAAAAAGCTGACTTCCAGTTAGACAGAGGACAAGGAGGAAAAGAGGAGGGGCTGGGTGGATAGAAAAAGGCTTTATTAAAAAAAAAGAGCTTCTTTATCAGAGGCTTTGTTAACTGAGGTATGCCTGTGTGAGCCTTATGGCAACCCTGTCATAGAGTTTCTTGGCAAGATTTATTCAGAAGAGGCTTGAGACTGCATTCTTGTAAAGCTGAGAGTGTGTGACTTGCCCAAAGTCACCCAATGGGATTTCATGGCTGAGCAGGGATTCAAACCATGGTCTCCTGGAGTCCTGTTCCAACATTCAAGCCGTCACTACAGAATGTCAAGCCACTACACTTGTCTTTTGCCTGTTGCCATTTAATGCTGCACTTTGAATATTATTGCAACACATAGTTTAAATGCATATTAAATATTATTTTCTCCACTGATCTTTGTCACTCTTGTTCATTGGTTATGTATAGTTGTTAAATATGTTTTAGTATTTTAAGTTAGAAAGCATATACAGTTGGCTCTTCACACTCACTAGGATTGGAGTGCAGAACTCCAGCAAAAGTGGAAAAATCACAAAAATCAAAATGCACGGTTGTGTGTCTGTGGGAAGAGGGTCGAGGCATGTTGGGGAAAGTGATCACCCATGGTCCAAACTGGTCAGGGAAAGGAGAGGAAAGGAGGAAGTTGCCATGACAGTCCTATACTTCCTCTCCCTTCCTATCTGATTCTGTGTGTGTGTGGGGGGACTGGGAGAGCGTTTGTGCTGCTGACAAATAGGGGTGCTAGCCATCCTTAGCTGGCCAGACAGTGGCTAGTGGAAGAGGAGGAAGAGGACCAGAGGCGGTTTTTAAAGGGCTGCACAGCCTGATTGGAGCCACCAAGGGGGAAAGTTCCCCTAGAAAAGAAGCGCTTGAAGTGGGAGGGGCAGGGGTTGGAGAAACTCACAAATAATCTAATGTGGAAGGCCAATTGTATAGTGGCTTAACTCCGGTTGCTAGTGCCAGCTAAAGTTGATCCTTTGAATCAATAAAATTTATGTAAGTGTTGATTTTCCCATTCAGCAATTGATTCAATAAGTCTACTCTAGCTGGAACCAGCAACTGGATTTAGAGCAATGTGGTTTAATATAAGGTGCCACCTTGGGTACATTTCAGCAATTCAAAAACAAACATTTGTTCTCTTTCTAGATTTTCTTAGTGAGAGATACTCACATCAACCCACTCATTAAATCCAGCAGCTTCTGACAGAGAAGATAATTCCTGAGCAGAGAGAAAAAGACAAATACATTTTAGAAAGTGTTCACTGTTTAGAGACTAAGCCCATGCTTTCTACATAGAAAGTCCTAATTACAATTCCTGATATCTCCACTTAAAATAAAGAAATCTCAACCACCAATATTTTACAATTCACTTAACAAAAATGTTAGACATTACAAGTAATGTAATGGTATAGAAAATACTCTTTTCTATAATTGTTAATCCTCAACATGAATGGGCCCCCTCAGATTTTATGAATATAAGCATATTCTGAGAGCAGTTTTAGCCTTATTTCTACCTAACTGTGCTCCAAATAGACAGTGTTGTTTAATGATGGGAGATTCAGTACAATGATATCTGGAAGGTTGTATGCTCCCCATTGCTGATTTAGGATTTTCCAGCTTACCTCCACTGCATTTCCATAGCATATACTGCCATCTCCTCTGTAGCCTTTTGAACACACACATTCCCAGACTCCAGAAGATGTGAGCTGACAAACTGCCTGTGAAAAGAGAAAGATACTCAGATCTGTGGTAGCTATGCAATCTTTCTGGTGTGGTATAGTGCATAAAAGGTTGTTGTGTTCACAAACAGGGATGCCTTTCTGGTAGGTTCTGTTTGATGGAAGCATTTCTTTTCAGTGAATTCAAGCACACATTACTTTATTGCCAATGAAACGAAATACTCTAAGAAGTTAGAGTACTGCTAACCACATGGCTTGGTGAACCAAAGCAATGGCAAAATATAGCCTACCAATTCAAATGCATTAATTAATGCATTAGCTGCAAGGATTAGTCAGTTAATATTTAAAGTTCCCCTCCCCCAATAAAATTAACTTCTCCTGTGAAAGCTATTATTTTATTTTGCATCAATGAAGTCTGCATGAAAGAAATACTCAGAGAATTGTTTTGTTTTGTCTACATTGCTCGAGACCAATTGTTAATTCGGTGTTTCTGTAAAGCTGGCATTCATCCTACCTAGATAAACCATAGATGCAAATAGGGAGGGAAACTCCCAGAGTGGTCTCTATTGATGCTTTCCTACCACTGCTAGGTAAATAAGAAAATATGATAAGGCAAAAGAGTGATGGAGAAGGGCGCTTTAGTCCACTTTCAGAATCCTATGGAATCCTGGGATTTGTAGTTTAGTGAGGGCCATGTAGAATTCTCAGCCAGAGAGTTCTTTGGTGTCAGTAAACTACAAACCCCAGATTCCACAGAATGTTGAAAGTAGACTAAAGCACTCTTAACATTGTAGTGTGGAAATGGGGAGACCAAAGTTCAAATCCCCACTGGGTGACCTTGGGTAAGTCATACTGTCTCAGCTCAGAGGGAGGCAAAGGCACCCCCCTCTGAATAAATCTCACCAAGACAACCCCATGATTGGTTTCCTTTAGGGTTGCCATAAGTGGGAAACCCCTTGAAGTCACAAAACAACAAGGAACATTTGGAACTTGTCATACCCTTGGTATTTGCTTTTAAAAGAGCAAGAAGTTACTTTCTTATTTTGGGGCCAAACTACTTGGTGTACCCAAGTCCAGTTCTGAATCAGACTAAGGGTACTTTGTTGATATTTAATTTGAAACCAGGACCTAAATCCACTTCCTGTTCTCAGCTACAGCAGATCTAGTGTTCAGTTACTGAACGTTAAGTCAATGCTTACATAAATCTCATTGATCCAATGAGATTAGATTGTAAATCAAGATTAGATTGTCAACATGAGGGCAGGGAACTGTTTTGTTGTTCTTTTACTTGTCATATACCACGTAGAACTATGTTGCTAATTAATTAATTAATTGGCAACTTGACTTAGATCCATGTGTCCACAGCTTGCAGGCAGCACTCTTGTGTACTAATCTCAGTTCATTCTCACATAGAACCTTTGTCAGCTCCCCAGTAAGTGGGCACAATTCTGGGATTTGTTGTGTGCCTTCAAGTTGTTTCTGACTTATGGTGACCCTAAGATGACCCTATCACGTTTTTTTCTTGACAAGATTTGTTCAGAAGGCATTTAACATCATCTTCTTCTGAGAGTGACTTGCACAAGGTGACATGGTGGGTTTCTATAGCCAAGTGGGGATTTGTACCTTGATTTCCAGAGTCAAAGTCCAACACTCAAACCACTACACTATGAGGGCTCTCAAACCCATCATATTCCCTGATAGGTGTAAGTCGACAACAAGACTCTTCAACCAAGGAGCTGCCCAGCATGCAAGTGATAACAGATTGCAGACTCTGATAAAGGGGAGCTCATTGCTGTAACATTGCAGAGCCAGACAAATAATCTCTTGAGATAACATTACTAAATATCAACTGGGCAGAGTTTTGAACTGTTTGCTTGCCATTGTTAATATTTTTTTAAAAATGTACTATACTAGCCACTGTCAAGTGGCAAGGGCTAAGCAGCTTAGAAACGCAATACCTAAATAGTAAAATGCTATTTATTCAACTAGTCATATGAAATGTATTACTTTTTCACTCATATCTCAATTTCAAAAAGCCACTGTGTTTGGGATATTTAGTGAATTGTTCTGAACTGATAACTCACCAGTGGGTGGCACTTCTCACTTTGTTCCAGACAAGAGTTTATTGGTTCACATTCATATCCATTGCCCCGAAATCCTGCCTTACATTCACAGTCATTCTGCATTATATAGAAAACAATGACAAATGTTATGAGACTGAAAGGTATTCGTCAGTTCTATAAGTTACTGATTGTTGACAAATCTTAGAACGAAGTACAATTACTGCATTTGCTTAACAGATTAACACTGGGAGTTGACTCAAAATGTCATGCTGATAATTTAGAACACTCTTACAGATGTGTAATCAGGATCTGGAAATATTATTTCTGGCCTGTATCTCCTATGATTCCCTTGCCAGCATAGCCACTGGTTTGCTAAGTGAATCTGGGAGCTGTAATCCATAAAAGAACAGGTTGCTTACCTGTAACTGTGGTTCTTCGAGTGGTCATCTGTGCCCTCATACATTAGGAGCTTTCGCGCCTGCGCGGTAGCGTTCGGAAGATTCTAGAGCTCGTTAGCTTTGGCGGGAACCCCTCCCCCACGTCGGTACTGCGCATGCTCCTCCCGCCGACTAACGGTCTCTCCTCAGTTCTGGTCCGCCGAAGCAGATGGGACCTGAAAAAGAGGGGAAGGCAGGGTGGGGATGTATGAGGGCACAGATGACCACTCGAAGAACCACAGTTACAGGTAAGCAACCTGTTCTTCTTCTTCGTGGTCTCTGTGCCTCATACATTAGGAGACTGTGTAGCTTACCAGTAGGATGGTGGGTCAGGTCCCAGATCCTCGAGCACAGAAGACAGCACAGCACGACCGAACAGAGTTCCGACAGGTCGACGCCTCGCAGGAGGGCAGCAGATGTCGCCACGGCCCTGGTAGAGTGGGCCCGAAGCAGGTCTGGAGGAGGCTTCCTGGCAAGCTCATACGCCAGTTGAACAGTCTGTATCACCCACTTAGAGAAATGCTGGGTGGATACTTTGTGGCCTCTCCGGCGCCTGCCATAACAGACAAACAGGTGGGGTGTCTGTCTGTAGGCTGCAGTTCTGTCCTTATAGAAGGCCAGTGCCCGACGTACATCAAGGGAGTGGAGGGAACGCTCCAGAGGTGTTGTCGGGTCCGGGTAGAAGGCTGGCAGAATGATGTCCTGGCTGAGGTGGAAGTTGGACACCACCTGCGGCAGGAAGGAAATGTCAGGCCAGAGGACCACCTTGTCGCGATGAAAAACTAAGTATGGTTCATCGCACCGTAGCGCCGTCAACTCTCCCGCCCGCCTGGCAGAGGTGACGGCCACTAGGAACGCGGTCTTCATCGCGAGCAGCCTGTCGTCCGACGTGGCCATGGGCTCGAAGGGCGGCCTCGTCAGCTGGGACAGCACCAATGACAGCGACCACGGCGGTAGCGGCGGCGATACCGGTGGGTAGAGGTGCTGCAGGCCCTTCAGGAACTGCTTGACGGTACCGTCCCTGAAGAGAGCGGCCGACGGGGATCGTGGCGGCTGGTATGCCACGATCGCAGCAAGGTAGACCTTGAGCGACGGGAAGGCCAGGCCCTGTTGCCGGAGATGGAGGAGGAAGTGGAGCATGGTACGCAGGGTGACAGGCAATACCGGCTCTCGACATTCCTCGGCGAAGGCCACGAAGCGCTGCCACTTGTAGTGGTAGTTCCTTCGCGTGGACTCCTTCCTGGCCGCGGTCAAGACGTTCCCGATGGCTGGATCGTCTATGGCGATATCCTCCAGGCATGGAGGGCCAACACCGGCAGGTCCGGGTGCAACACCAGTCTGTCGGAGTGAGACAGCAAGTCCGGTACCGTTGGAAACCTGAGAGTCCTGCCCCGGGCGGCCTCGATCAGGGGTCCGAACCAGTGCTGCCTCGGCCAGTATGGCGCCACCAGGATCGCGTCCGCCTGGTCCGCGATGATCTTCGCGATCACGTGGCCCAGGAGCGGGAACGGAGGGAAGGCGTAGATCAGCCCTTCGTCCCACGGGAACTGGAAGGTGTCGCCGATGGAGCGATGATCGTGACCGGCCCTCGAACAGAACAGGCGGCACTTCGTGTTCTGGCTGGTCGCGAAGAGGTCGATGGTCGGCTCGCCCCATCAGTCCCGAAGCATCCGGAAGGCCTCGTCGGACAGGGACCACTCGTGATGGGAGGTGGTGTCCCTGCTGAGGGTATCCGCCGTGGTGTTCTCCTGCCCCGCCAGGTGAACCGCCACAGGGTGTATCCGGAGGGGGATGCACCAGTTCCAAAGTTCGAGTGCGATGCCCAGCAGCGTGGTGGAGTGCGTCCCCCCTTGCCTGTTCACGTAGCAGACCGCCGTCGTGTTGTCGGTGAGGACCAACACCGTGCGGCCCGTGACCAGGTGTCGGAACGCTCTCAGGGCCTTGTGGATCGCCAACAGTTCGAGAGAGTTGATGTGGAGGAACAACTCGTCGTCCATCCACCGGCCTCTGACCCGGAGATCCCTGGTGTGCGCTCCCCAGCCGAAGAGCGAGGCATCCGTCGTTATCGTGACCGACGGCCTGGGTTCGCGGAACGGCATGCCTGACAGGAGGTTCTTGTATGACTGCCACCACAGGAGCGATCGGCGTACCTGTTGGGGCAGGCGGTATCGGTGGCGTTGGTCGTCCCAGAGTGGATTGAAGGCCCTGACGAACCAGTGCTGGAGCGGCCGAGCGCGTAACCTGGAAAAGTAGGTTACGGCGGTGGTAGAGGCCATGTAGCCGAGGAGCTGTTGGATCCCTCCTCGCTGACAGCGTCGAGGCCTCGAAGGCAGCGGACACCACCCGACGAAGCGTCCGCGCCCTCGTCCGGGAGGAAGGCCCTCGCCGATACCGAGTCGAGGGTCGCCCCGATGAAGTCGAGAACCCGGGTGGGCTCGAGATGGGACTTCTTGGGGTTGACCCTGAGTCCGAGCCGAGTGAGAAGGGACAAAGTCCGATGAATGTCCCTGTACAGTTTCTGTCTGCAGGACGCCACCAATAGCCAATCGTCCAGGTAAGGGTAGACGGAGATGCCTTTCGTCCGCAGGAAGGACATGACCAGAGCCATGCACTTGGTGAACACCCTCGGTGCGGTGGAAAGACCGAACGGCAGCACCCGGTACTGGTAGCTGGTGCCGTCGATCGCGAACCGAAGGTATCTCCTGTGTTGCGGGCGGATCGAGATGTGGAAATAGGCGTCTTTGAGGTCTATGGACGCAAACCAGTCCCCTCGGCGGAGGAAGGGGAGGATCGACGGCAGCGTGACCATCTTGAACCTCTTGGGGCGGATGTATTCGTTCACCCCTCGGAGGTCTAGGATGGGCCGCAGGGATCCGTCCGCCTTCGGCACCGTGAAGTACCTCGAGTAGAAGCCGGTGGTCTTGGCTGAAGGCGGGAGCCTCTCGATCGCTCCCTTGTCGAGGAGGGACTGGACCTCTTCCAGTAGAGCCGAGCTGGCCGGGGTGGAATAGTAGACACCCCGAGGCGGAATAGCCTGGAACTCGATGGTGTACCCCAGGCGGACGATGGTAAGTACCCAGGAGTCCGCAGTGATCTCCCGCCAGCAGTCGAGGTGCCTGGCCAGGCTCGGGTGATGGAACAGCTCTACTAGAAGGGCGAAGGATGGCACGGGTGGAGTCCTGCGAAGGCCGTCAAAACCTGGACTTCGCTCCCGAGGACGACTTCTTGGACGACGAAGATGGGCGTCGTCTGGGAAGCCTCCTGGAAGCCGAAGAGGTCGATGGCCTCGACGCGGTCGACCGCGGGGACCGCGGCTGGTACGCCGATGAAGAGGAGGACCTTCTCCACGTAGGCCTCGGCTGGAAAGAGCGGCGAGTCTGGGCAGGCTGGTTTATACCCATCTTCTTCGCAGTCAGCCGGGCCTTGACGAGGTGATCCATAGACTCGTCGGTGGAGGAATGGAAGAGCCCTTCTCCGTCGAACGGCAGGTCTTCAATGCGCCGACGGCTGTCCTCCTGGAGCCCACAGGACCGGAGCCACGCGTGGCGTCGGAGGCCTACGGCACCGACCATCACCCTTGAGGTAGCCTCCACGGCGTGCCTCGAGGTGGCGAGCTACTGCGTAGCCACCGCAACGGCCTCGCCGAAGATTTGCATGGCTGAGGCGCGTGACTCCTCCGGCAAGTCAGCGAGGAGCGGGCCGAGTCGGTCAACAGGTTCCGATGGTATGCCGCGAGGCATGCCATCGTGTTCACCGTCCTGACCACCAGGGACGATGCCGAGTAGAACCTTCGGCCGAAGGTATCGAGCTTCCGTCCTTCACGGTCCGGAGGGGTGGTATGTACTTGATTGCCTCCCTTCGTCTGAGCCGACTCGACCACTATGGAGTTAGGTACAGGGTGTTGAAAGAGGAACTCCGCGTTCTCTTTCTGTGTCCTGTACAGATGCTCCAGCCTATGAGGAATAGGCCGTGCTGACGCCGGCTTCGCCCACGGCTGCTTCATCGCATCCACCAGGGTAGGCAGGAACGGCAGCGGTGCGGTCGACGGTGGGCGGGCTTCCAAGTACTGGAAGACAGGGTCCTGGGCTTGGGGAGCAGGTTCGGTCACCCTCAGGCCAAGGGCTGTGGCCATCCGGAGGAGGATTGCCGAAAACTGGCGGACGTCCTCCGGCGCAGACTCCGGAGCTGGCTCTTCGAACCCCAGCGGTGGGGACTCATGAGAAGAAGGGGTGGACTCAGCAGAATCGGAGTCCGAGTCGTAGGAGCCGCCAGATGGTGATGGCGACCTGTCTGCCTCCTTCTCCTCGGCCGGCCCAGGGGCCGGAGTTGCCAGGGTAACAGCCGGAGCTGCAGGCTGCGTCGGTCCGATACGGGCGATGTCGTGACCAGTATCGGAGTCACCTGCAGGGGCACGACCGCGGGCCTAGGATGGTGTGCCGCCTGCGTGGTGGAAGTCGCCGCTACCACCGGCTGGGCCACGGTGGGCTGTGGCGCCGGTCGGGTAGCTGTAGCCGTCGTCCGCGGCGGTGGAGAAACAGCCCTGTAGCGAGGTGAGGGCTCTGGGGACCGACGGCGACTCGGCGAGCGACGCAGGGGTGACCTCTCATAGCGGGGGTAGTGAGCCTCCCGCGGTGGCGAACGAGACCGGCGACGAGGCGACCAGTACCGAGGGTCTGGGTGGTACCAGTCCCTGTAGGACGGCGAATACGATAGTAAGAGCCGGCCGGCTCGTGCCACACCTGCTCCTGGGCGTACCTTCCAAGGTAGGCAGGAGAATACGCTCTCTCTCCCGAGCGATGCCTCTCCAGGCGCATCTCCCGATATCGCGGGGATGGAGGCCTGGCCCGCTGCTCCGGCGAGCGGGACTCGTCGCGTCGAGAGGCTGGGCGGTGTGAAACCACAGCCTCCTCTTGGCGTTCTGCCGAGGGTGGACGGCGACTCGGCGGAGTGATTTCCGCGATCAGCTCGGGCGGTTGAGGAGGCGAGGCCTGCATGACCTGCTCCTCATCCGACACCTCGAGGATTACGTCCTCTTCCGGAGGCTCCTCCTCCACGGGGAGCTCCATCAACAGAGGTTCCTCGGCGGGCTGGGTGGGTGGCGGAGTCGGGGGTCGCACCACCTTTGGTGGAGAGTGTCGTTTCTCCTTGTGCTTCTTCTTCTTACCCTTCTCCCCCAGGCCCTCAGTGGCTGGGCGCTTCTTCTGAGCCGCGGTCAGCGGCCTGGAGGAGGAGGTCGAGGCCTGCGAGCCCGCAGGGTCCTCACGTGCCCGAGTTGCCGAGATCTTCGGTATCCTCGGCAACTTCATTATCGGTACCGATACCGACGAGGTCGAGGGCACGGCAGCCGCCGCCGCTGCCGAAGAAGAAGAAGAGGACGGGCGTTTCTCGGCCATCGTCTCGGGTCTTTTAGCACGCAGAGACTCCTCCCAACAGTGGGATTTAAGCCTTGTTGACCTGTTGCGGAGAGTCTGGTGTGTGAACTCTCTGCAAATGGGGCAAGCCTGAACGTTGTGCCCCTCACCCAAACAAATCAGGCACTTAGAGTGTCGGTCAGAGAGAGCGACCTTCCTTCCACAGGAGGCGCAGCGTTTGAAGAGAGCCGACATAAACCGGGGGCAAGGCAAGAAAAACAAAGTCCGAGAACGCCAAACACAGTCCGAGATCCAAAAACGTAGTCAAAGCCAGAAAAAGGTCAAAACCGATCGAGAAATCACCAAAGCCAAGTCCGAAATCCGTGAGGGGTAGTCAAAAGCCAAATCCGAAGTCGAAAACACCAAAAAACAGAATCAAAAAGCAAGCCAACAAGCAGAACCTTCTGTACGCTGAGGCGGCAAGAAAGAACTGAGGAGAGACCGTTAGTCGGCGGGAGGAGCATGCGCAGTACCGACGTGGGGGAGGGGTTCCCGCCAAAGCTAACGAGCTCTAGAATCTTCCGAACGCAGGCGCGAAAGCTCCTAATGTATGAGGCACAGAGACCACGAAGAAGAACTAACTTTTCCAAGCACTGGTACAAATATACACCCCAATTCAGTTGCTGCCCACTTTTTCCTACACTCTGTTTAATTTTTTTCTGTTTTCTCTCTCCTACTACAAATCATAGTTTTCTTTGCTTAATTTATAACCTTCTTTCTTCCAGGAAAAGAACTCAAGGTGCACAACACTAAAATACAAAATTAAAAGCAGACTTCTTGATTAAAATGCAGATTTATGTTTATTTTACCATCATACCACCGTGAAATCTTGGCCCTTTCCACACGAGGCAGTTAAAACGGGCCAAGGCGTCCTGGCACAGAAGTTGTCCGCACCTTGGATCGGACTAGGTGCGGAATATTTAACCTAGTTCTGCACCTCAGTCTGATCCAACTCGCCCCCAAGTGGTCCTCCCCCGCGCTAAGAAAAGACCGGAAAAATCAGGTCTTTACATTTTCTGGAAAGCGCCATTGCGTTCCTACTTACCTGTGCAGATGCGGAGGCTCGCACCAATGTGAGCCTGCGATCAGTGGAGGGTGGGCTGCGGGCATGGCCAGCATCAGTGGTTGGTTCACTCCCACGAAGACACTGGAAGCCGCCATTTTGAGCCAGAGCAGTACGGATCTACAGACCTCGCACTGCTCTGGTTCGCACTGTACTAATGGAGTTGCCCTGCGGAAGGGCTCAAAGGAAAGTCTGCGTTACTTTGGACCCAAAAAGAGCCGGTAAGTAATGGCACAGAGCGATTCACTCGCCTCGTGCGGAAAGGGCCCTTGTCCCATTTCAGAAGCAATGCAGGGTTAGGCCTGGTTAGTGCTTGGATGGGGAAACACAAGGAAATACCAGGGCCCTCCAAGTAGGACTAGACACAAATCCTGACTGAAACCTGGAAGAGCTGCTTCAGGTCAGAAATCACAATACGGGGTTAGAGGACCAATGAACTGACTTGGTTTGAGGCAGCTTCCTGTGTTCCTACTTATGAGCCAATGAATTAAAAACACACCAAGAAAGAGAGATTTAGCATCCAAACAGATAAACCTTCTTCAACAGTAGGATGCATGACAGGCTGCACGAGGGCTGAAAATGTGTGTGTGTGGGGGGGACCTAGTCCACAGTCTATTAGAAGTGGCAAAAACTTCACTTCCGGTTTTGTTTTCTAGATGCAGAGATGGGAGTGCATATTCCCATTTTATTGCAAAATTGCTACCCTGGATGCTTCTGAGGGTGGAAAAATACATTTTTTTTGTCAAACACTTTTAATAGGAAGGTTCTCAGGCCTGTGAGGTCCCATAGGGCTAAAAATGGCCATGGCAGCCACATGTGGCCTGTAGGTTATGCGTGATCCACCACAGCAGACCTCACTGAATCCCATAGGCTGACATCTTCTCTATTATTACCACATGTAAATGCTGGCTTGCAAAATGCAGGCTACATAAGATTTATAGTGCAGATCTCAAGGATTGCGCTTACCTGGCCTGGACCTATATATAGGCAAGTAGCATTATTATGACACCCTCCAAAATTTGGAAGCAGGCAGTTGTTGATTTCTGAACAGTCTCTTCCATTTCCTGTCCATCCTGGCTGGCATATGCATTCATGGGTTCCAGGACCAGTCTTGATACATTCTGCCTGCAGGTACATTAGAGTACATAGAATGTTATAGATGCTTCTGGAGTTAATGTAAACACTTTGTCACCACTTCATTTCATGATTTGACACAAAATGGGCTGGATATAGTATAGTTGTACATAAATCCCATTGAAGTCAACAGGATTTACTTTAAACATATTAAACTTTCAACTCGTTCTCAGTTTCATTTATTCCCAGGCATGAATAAATGAGAGTAGATAGATTCCCAAGTATTTATACACTTGATAACATATATCTTTAGGGCTTAATGGCCTGCACTGGAGTCAAATTAATTAGTGTAAAAGATTAAGTAATCATCTCAATTGCTTGAATTTTTTTTTCATTCTGAAACCAATTTTATTAATTGATTTACATTTAACTAGTTGTGTTGTGGTAGTGGTGTGCCTTCATGTCATTTCTGACTTACAGTGACACTAAAGAGAACCTATCACAGAACTGATAGCAATATTGACAAGATTTACACAGAAGGGGTTTGCTGTTACCCTCCCCTGAGGTGAGTCAGTGTTACACACTCTCTGAAATATAGCCTACAGAACCTGATATTTGTTGGTGGCCTCCCATCCAAGTACTAACCAAGGCTGACCCTTTTTAGCTTCCAAGATTAGATAGAATCTGTTGCCTTTATGGTATTTAGGCAAGCAATTAATGAACAAATTAATAATCACCAACAACTTCTGCTATATGTAACAAAATAGGGAAGAAATTATTTTGCAATGTTTGCCTTTTAATTAGAGCTATGCCTGTATCTAAGGTCATTTCTGCACTACACTGTTATAGTGCTATTATTCCACTTTCAATATCCTATGAAATCCTGTGGTTTGCAATTGAGAGAGGGACATTTAGAGTTCTCAGCCAGTGAGTTCTTCAGCCTCAGTAAACTACAAACCCCAGAATTCCACAGGATGATGAAAGTGGAATAATAGTACTATAACAGCGTAGTGCAGAAATAATCTAAATGGGAAAGAGGAAGGATAAAGCCAGAAGGTAGGCCTGGCATGCACAGTTCTGTTCTCAGACAGAGGGCAATAGCTAGTTGCCTACAGCCACTGCCTTCTCCCCACAACACAGATTGGAAAAGTTATTTTTTAGGACTACAACCCCTAGAATCCACAATCAGCATAGTGACTGCTCATGATCTTAATCTGGATGATTAAATCATGTCTACTGTGACTATACCTATGTTTCTGTATTTTGTTGCAGGAAATAAAAATAGTAAGGAATTGCATACGTACATTATCACTGCAGCCATGTGGAATTAAATTAGCACAAGGATCTACTTCACTGCAAATTATTCCATCTCCTTCATATCCCGGTTTACAAACACAACTAAAAAAGCACATAAGAGTATGTGAAATTAGGAGTCACGGCAGAGGTAAAAATGAAACCAAGCATGCATTTCAACCCCGATGGGAAGCAGGGTTTCAGACAGGTCTTTCCTAAACTTGCTGCATGAAAGCTCTTTCAACTGCAGGTTCTTACAGCTGGACTGTGGTAACCTGTATGCCAGTAGTACAGCTTAACACTTTAGGACTTAACAGTTTTAGGATGGAGTGATGGTGGCTTGGACACCTTAGATGGCAATCTACATTAAGCAAGCCCTGTTGGAGGGGATCTTCTGCTCATTCTGTGGAGTGAAGCTTTAGATTTCTATTCCCAAATTATACCTTGAACCAATTATAGAAAAGAAGAGCAAGCATGTCTTCTTTGATGGCAGCCAAAGATTGGGGGGATAGGAATATTAGAATACTCTTGTTATAACCAAAGGTATTTTGCTATGTTAAATAAAAGATAAGATGGTGTCTCCCATGCCACCCAAAGAAAAAACATGCACTGGCAATTGAATATTGCCTCAACTTTCACAACTGGATAGTGTCTTCCACCATCCCTGAGGGCAGCAGGTTAGTTTATAAGGTGGAGGGCAGGCCATGTGGCACAAACACTTCTCCTCCCTATACTGGGAAATGGCCAAAGGACTCAGAAAGAATGGCGGTGGTAGTAGTGGTGGTAGTGGGTGACTACAGCTGTCTCCTAGCATCTTCCAGGATCCAATTGGCTCATTTTGTCAAATGGCAGGGACAGACTTGTGCAACACATAACATTCCCCTCAAAACAAGTGGTCACTGTTGCCCTCTACTGGAATTAAAGATCAGTTGATGTGTGTGATTATGGTAATGGTGTGTGTGTGAGTCTATCGTTTGATTGTGGTTGCTGATTAGAAGAACTGTATATAATGTACAAGGATCTCTTCAAGCCCTCCTGACATCAAAGCAAGGAGGTGGAGTGGGAGAATAACATTAGATAACCCACTTCCTCCCTCTCTTCTTTCTGGCAACTAGTTGGAGCAGTCAAGCAGGAGAAAGCCTTTAAAGAAGGGTAGGAAGTGCACCATCTTCACAGTAGCATTAAGATATGAATGCTTGCAAAGGATATCAGCTGGGAAGATGACCATATTAACACAGTATAACACTTATAACTCACAAATGAACTACTTGTGCAGCATTAACACATATAAATATACAATCAAACACACATTATGGTCCTACCTCATGGCACCATTGCTAAACATACAATCAGCATGTGCATGACAGAACTGAAGGAAGGTCCCACATGGAAACACTTGTGTGTCACAGAATTTTCCAGCATAACCACTTTTGCATGAACCAGACAGGCAGACTCCGTCGCTCTTTATTTGGTTGTCACATTTTCCATAAACACACTTACATTCTGTGGAACAATGGGGGAAATAACAGTGAGACACCTAGAACAGCCACATATCTTTAAATCAGACTCCTTTTATTCAAAAAATTACTGTACATTTAGGAACTCCATATTTTTATTTTAAATAAACTATTTCCTTGGTGCTAGGATGCTTTCTAAATTTTTTTACAGCAATGAAGCCCACAACAGCAGTGGCTGTAAGAAAATCTCTTGAGCATTGTATTCTCTTGTTTATGGGTAGTTTACGGGCATATATCACTTTTTATATATATATATCTCCTTTTTGAAATTAAATTAAAGGTTAACTCTGACTGAACTATTCTGTATCATGAACTGTTCTATATCATGAAAGAAATGCTTGAGGATTTTGCCTGGCACATATTTTCAAGCAAACTGACTTGATTCTTACTTTCTGAATTAATACATAGATTGAATTCACTTATCCTTTGATGCTGTTGTCGCTGTTGCTGCTGCAGTTGTTGTGTGAGCATTCAAGTCATTTTGACTCATGCTGACCTTATCATGGGGTTTTCTTGCTACGATTTGTTCAGAGGGGGTCTGTCATTGCCTCCTTCTGAGGCTGAGGGGGTGTCACTTGCCCAAGGACACCCGGACAGTTTCTATGGCCTAGTGGGGATTCCAACCCTGCTCTCCTGAAGTCCTAGTCCAGTACTCAGACCACTACACCCTACTAGCTTATCTTTGGTCAATGAATTTTGCAATACAATTCTTGGCATAGAAAAGTATAAAAGGTACATGAAAAGGTTATCATATAATATAATATGTATAAAATATATATCCTGCTTTTTAAAGTTAATTTAAAAGTCAAATTGTATGCATTTTTAAAGAAGGTTAATACAGAAACAAGATGAAACAGAGTTATGAATGAACACATACAAAACTCATATGGGCCAGCAACAGAAACCTTTTCTCTCTATCCCAATCTCAAGATAATTTCTTGTACTGAAGGTAAAGAAACTAGAACCCAGATCTCACACCCAGGATCCCAAAGTACTGTTTCCAAACTCAGAGGAAACCACCTGCATATGCTGGTATAACAATTAGAGAGGAAAAAAACTTCCAGATTATCAGATAGCTTTTGGGCAACAGCTTGCAAGTACATCTACATTTTATTTTTAATTTACTTAAAATGTCAAGAAGGGATTTACAACAGACATATGGCAAATGGGCATGGTTAGCACTTGGCAAGAAAGTGGGAAAAAATGTAGAGACTGGATTGAGTCCAAAGAACTTTTGTTGCTGTGTGCTTTTGTTTCTGACTTACGGTGACCATAAGGCAAATCTATCATGGGGTTTTCTGGGGGCTAAGAGCGTGTGACATGCCCGAAGTCACCCAGTGGGTTTTATTCACCTTGAAGGGCAGCCCCACAAAGCCATATCCCATGGAAAGGGCTGCAGTGAGAAGGCTATGAGAGAAAGCCCCACTGGACAGACAGAACTCAGGTCACGCTTCTTTGGACCCAAGCCAGTGTTACAACACCCACATGCCCAGCTTCATAACTTTTTACGGCCATTAGGGTAAAGTTGCTTTTCCAAATCACAATGTAGCCTCTCATGGGAGTTCATCAAATTCTTTCTCCTGAAGAGTGGGTAAGGCTTAAAATAGTCAGTTAAGGATAAAACCTCAGTGCTTACTTTGGTCACAACGTGGTCCATATTTACTGGGGTCTGAACAGAACTGGCAATGTGATCCTTCAAATCCAGCATTGCAAATACAAGTTCCATTTCCTTTCATACCATCCACACACTGCAACACGAAGCAAATAGATGTGAAACATGAGCACTGAGATTCACATGCAATTGGATTAGAAACATTTTCCTCCTTGGAGAAATATTGTTGAGATGACAGTTCCTTCCCTTTAAAATAAGAAATTCTGAAACAGCTGGTAAAGAATAACATTCAAATTCCCTTAGATTCTTTGATGGTATTTTATTTTATCTCTTTATCTTATTTTATAACACTTCTATCCTGCTCTTGATAATTGGGGAAGATGGTGCTGGCATGATAGGAGGCGTTTTAGTGAGCTCTGATATCTCTGTACTTGCTTTTCTTTTTCATTCAGATTTTTTTTAAAGCTGGCTATTGAACTATAGTTACTGCTGTGCAGCATTATCTCCTCTCCCTTTTTATTGTTTTTAACACTCCAGGCTGTTTGTCTACATGATGATGATGATGATGATGATGATGATGATGATGATGATGATTTCATTCTGGATTTACCACCTGCCATCCTGCCAGCAGCTCTCCTAGAGCGAAAACAGAAGGTGTTCTGCTCTTTATTTCAGGATCTCAGGGAAGCGTACAAGACAAATAATTTCAAACATTTTGAGATTATAAGCATAAATAATTTGAATAACATAAGAATATATTAAACACAACAATTAAACAATTTAAACTATATACAGGTGTCCTTGAAATAAATTAACCCCCAAAAGCTTTAATAAAAAGTCAGGTTTTGGCTTGGTGCCAGAAAGAAATCAATCTTGATGCCAGTCAGATCTCCAAGGATGCTACAGCTGAGAGGACCCTCTCCCATGTCCTCCCATTTCAGATTGCCCTCACTTGTGGAACACAGATTAGGGTCTCTCCTGCAGACATTAATTCTCAGGCAGCTACATATATGCTGAGATGACAGCTCCCCCTTTAAAAATAAGAAACCCAGAAAACAGCTAATAAAGAATATTTACATTCTCTGATCCTGTCCAGTTGTGGTTGGTGGAACCCCATGTCAGCGGGGCAGTAAATCTGCTCAGGTTTTAATCTGGAGTTTAAAGGAGCTATCCAAGGTGCTGAATTTATTTTGAAGATAGGTTAAAGATAAAACCCAGAGCAGATTCCCTGCCCACTGACATGGGAGCCACCAACAGCTACTGCTGCATCTGAAATTTCATATATAAAATTTCAGTACTTGATCATTTGAACAATGGTTTAGACTAGAGCTTGGAAAAGTTGCTTAAGGACTTTAGCTCCCAGAATCCTCAAGCCAGCTTAGCAAGTGGAAATTGTAGCTCACAAAAGTAATTTTTCAAAGTTCTAGTCTGCACCTTTCCCCTCCCAGGATTCCTATAGCCCTCTTTGACTTCAATGGGGAGTTGACTTTGGTGTGTGGCATAGATGGCAAAGTCTTCTCCACTTTCCTCTATTCATTGTTTAAGGAGTTCTGGAAATGTTTCTTGAGTCATTCTACAGTCATTCCAGTTATTGTGCATCAAATCAAAGTGAGCCTGTGATGATGAATCAAGCAGGTATGCTGACCCTGTCAAAATCAATTGCCATTTCACTGTCTCACCAAAAGAGTTCCACAACAGAAATCAACTCCCGCTTACCCTAGATACAGCAAATTCATTTACCTGACCATTTCCTGAACAGGGATTGGAGAAGCCACCAGGGCATTGATTACAATCTGGACCAAAGAAACCTCTGCAACAGCTAGGCTCCTGTGAAATAAGCAAACAACTCTTCATGGTTATGCAAAATGAACAATAACCAAATTCGTTGCAATGTGTGTATGTATGGTTTGTGTACACTTTCTGCAAAGCCTCATTTGACTGAAAAGATTGTGATGAGGGGAAGAAATCTGCATTTAAAAGCTGAAGATGGAGATATTGAATAATGCTTGTAGTATTTGCTCCCCTTACCCTCTGCTAACACTGTGTCCTTTTCCTTGGGCCCATTCAAACTGCATCATTATAGCACTATTATTCCACTTTAACTGCCATGGAGCATCTTATGGAATCCTGCAGACTATAATTTGGTGAGGCACTAGAGCACTCTGGCTGGGAATTCTAAATGTGCCTCCCTAAACTCCAAATCCCACAGGATGGGGAATAGTGCTATCATTGTGTAGTGTGAATGGTCCCTTGCTCTATACTGTTTTTAGCTACTGCTTCCCGCTTTCCTTAGATATTTTGGCTTGCCATCAGTGTTGCTTTTTGATGATCACCCTTTGTTGAAACTGCTCCTTTGGTGAATCAACTCCAGAAACCAACTACTGGTTCTGTGTATGCACATCAGCAGCCTGTGGTCTGAGCAGTAGGATTGGCTTACCCCACCACTGAAGGAGGAAGTACGCCCCTTCCTGCTCAGACCACAGGTTATCAGCATGAGGACACCAAGGTGCTTGTTGTTGTCATGTGCCTTTAAGTCATTTCCAACTCATGGTAACCCTAAGATGAACCTATCATGGGTTTTCTTGGCAAGAATTGTTCCAAGGGGGTTTGGGTTCTGAGGCTGAGAAAGAGTGACTTGCCCAGGGTCACCCAGTGGGTCTCCAGGGTCGATCAGGGATTTGAACCCTGGTCTCCTGAGCTGTAGTCCAACACTCAGACCGGTACACCACACTGTCTCTCATCAGTGTGTACGTTTCTCAAAAATTCAATTTAAGATTTAAATGATTTTTTTTCCTGCAGCAACCTCTGGATGCAGTGTCTACCCTGCTTTCACCATTTGCCACCAGTGGGTATGCATGGCATATTTTTCTGCAGCAGGAAATGATATTTAAGTAGGTAGTACACTTACAGTGCAGAATGAAGGATGACAGAATTGCATTAGTAAAGACAGTAGCAATTTTACGGGGAACTCCCAACAGAAAGATTTATTGCATTGCTCACCTTTTTTGTTATATTGCAGTACTTAGCACACCCATATCTTAGATGGCTCTGGTCATGATAGACACATCTACTCCCTGTAGAAGCCTGGAATATTTGAAAACAATGGCATTCAGATAAACCATACATAACCATCAGAGCTCATCAGTGCTATAAATGATGGGACTGTGCTAATTTCTCTGAACAAGAGATTTCATTTCTGTCATAATACGGTGTTTGTATCTTTTTTTCCTGTTATAAGCAAATATTATTCATATAGTTGTTGGATAACTGGAATGCATGCAGAAAGAAGTATCTTGTTAATCATGATGATTTATTTACTTACAACAGGTTTTGAATCTTTTGGACAACTGTTCTTGTGGGATACTTGGCATTTTACACAGGTACCCTGAAACAAACAGTATAATTGTAGTTTAGGGAGGTACAGCTTTGCTTGGTGAACATAATGTTAGGCAAACTTACAGCTGTGATTTCTACCGGCGCTATTCCTTATAAGTTTCATGTGCCTTTTAACAATCATAGAGGATTCCTATGTTTGTAGAAATTGCTGACCTGCATGTATAAAGGAATGGCTAAGTGGAATAAGACCCTAGATGACATGGACTAAGGGGAACTCTGCACATGCCCTAGATCTACCGGAGAGCATTTACTACATACTGTCTTTTACGTTAAGATTCTAAAGGATATTACCATCTTAATCTCAGTTTTCTCTTCATCACATCTTTGAGGCAGAATTGGGATTATGGATGGAGGTATAAGAACACCTGAAAGTGTATAAATTCGGCCATTTTTTGCAGTGATATCTGTTTCTTCTATTGGTACACCATTGACTAGGAATTGTCCCTGGGGAAAAAAAATAATAGAGAGGCAAAGAAGAAGAAGAAGAAGAGGAGGAGAAAGAGGAGGAAGAAATTTAAATTGCCTTTTGAAATTACCCATTATTACTTGAAAACACTTTAGTTGTACTGTTTTAGGCTGCAAGCTGTTTCTGTTTCTGTATCTGTTTCCAGTGCTATTCTTTATTTGCATGTTTCATAAGCTTGCACTTGTTTTTTAAGAAATAAGAAATTCAATGGACATTCAAAACAGTTGAACAAATAATACAGACCAGATGGAATAAGGTAAAATAAGCATAATTAACACAGCATCTATATACCACCGCTCAAAGGGAAATTAAACAGAGATAGTCCTAATAGTGACAATTACCCTGTTGAAAACTGGACATTTACAAAAGGGCTGCTGATTATACAAACATTTTGGAACTAGGTAAGTCAATTAGCACATGTAGTATGGTAAATATGCAACAATTCTCTCTGTATTTTTCCTCTGGTCTCACAACCCTAATTACTTTATATTCTGTTTGTCTGTACATATGAAAATCTGAATAATATTTAGTGCATTTGATAAAGCAGGGCTTGTTGTGGTACACAAAAACTCATGCTGTGATACATGTGATAGACTTCATGGCATACAAGACTTTTGGTTGTTTATACAGCAACAGTATAACATGAATTAATATTGTGAGTACACCCCTTCTCCTCCATGTCACTGAGCACACAAGAGCAGGGGAAGAGATACTTGCAATAGGATGGGTGGCCTACATAAGGTAAGACCTGAGACCCTATTACACTGCATAGTTATAATATTGTGATTCCACTTTATCTGCCATGTTGTCATCCTATATAATCCTACAATTTGCATTTTAGGGAGGGGTATGTAGAATTCTCATCCAGAAAGCTCTAGTTTCTCACAAAACTATAAATCCCAGGATCCACACGATGTTGCTATGATTGTTAAAGTGGGATCATAGTGCTATAATTGTGTAGGATGAAAGGCCCTCTGTTTGGCACTGCAGTAGGGTTTCAAGAGAGGTATTTGGAAAATTTGCTTCAGGTCACAGGTGATCTCCTTCAGGACAAGTCAAAAGTCCTATACTCAGTCCTTATTCTCCTTGATCTCTCTGCAGCCTTTGACATTGATCATGCTCTTTTGCCGGATTCATTACATGACCTAGGGTTTACTGATTCAGTCCTCAACTGGTGTATCTTCTTCTTTTTTCCTTTTGGTTGGGGTTCCACAGGGTTCTGTTCTGGGCCCTTTGTTGTTTTCTCTTTATGCACCTCTTTAGGTTATCTCATGACTTCCTATAGTTTTCTATATCATCTTTATGCTGATGATACTCAGCTGTATTTCTCCACTCCAGAACTCTCTTCTGACACTGAATGTCATATTACAACAGGTCTTTCAACTATCTCAGCATGGATGCTTCATCCTCAACTAAAACTTAACGCGGCAAAGAGAGAACTACTTATTTTTCCTCCAAAACTTTCTTTACAACATGCATTCTCCATCACTGTTAATAATGTTCCAACTTATCCTGTACAGGAAGCACAAAGTCTTGGTTTTTTTTTTTTTTTTTAAAAAACCCTCTTCTTTGTCTATTGTTCCTCCAATGGAGGCTGTAGCAAAGTCATGCCATTTTTTTCTTTATAACATTGCTAAAATCAGATCTTTTCTCTTTGCTTCCTCTTCTAAGACTTTACCGCATGCCTTCGTCATTTCCCAGTTTATTGTAATATTCCTTAGATGGTCTTCCATTATCTCATTTTAGTCCTCAGGTTTCCATTCAATATGCTGCTGCTAAGATTATCTTTTCAGCCTGCTGTTTTGCTCATGTTACCCACTTTTGATACCTCTTCGTTGGTTACCCATTCCTTCTAGGATTCATTACAAGCTTCTTCTTTTAACATGTAAAGCCCTACACAGAGTTGGTCCCCCCTATCTTTGAGCCCGTATTTCTTTTTACCAGCCTGCTCAAGCTCTGAATTCTACGAACTCTAGGCTTCTCACCCAACCAAAGGTTTCCTCTTTCTTGGCTTGACTTCAGCTTTTTCCCCTCACTGCTCCATTCTCTTGTAACTGCCTCCCTGAATATTTGTGGGCTATGCCTTCTCTTGTTATTTGAAATCTCAATTAAAAACATATGTGTTTTCCAATGCTTTTGGAATTTTAATTTAATATTGTTTTATAATCTTGTATATCTTGATTACATGTTTTGTCAGTGTGCTTTATATTATATTGTATTTTATCCTTATAGTTTGTTTTACAAATTGTATTGTATAGTTTTACATTTTATTATTCCTTCCTTCCTTCCTTCTGTGTGTGTGTGTGTGTGTGTGTATATACACATATATTTTAGACTGTAAGCCTTTGGCAGGATCCTCTGGTTTTGGTTGTTTTATTTGTAAAGTGCAATGTACACTGATGGCACTATATAAATATATGGTAACAATAATGACAATAATGTCTTCTCCTACTCACAGATGCACACTCATGAATACGTGGACCATCTCAGGTCAATTACCATCCTTCACAGCACTTTACTTTACTCAAACACAGCCCTTTCAATTTAGAATCATTCAAGCTGTGAGTCATAAACAGTCTGTAGCTTACTAGTCAGTTTTTAAAGGTAATTTGTTATAATTATAATTCTCGGCTCCACAAAAGGTAGGTAGTTGCTGTTATTTTTATAAGTTCTCAAAAAGACACTTTACTTTCTTGTTATTCAAAAGTAACCAGAATGGCTACAAGCTGTTGGATTGTGTAGGGAATGAGGCCACAGCCCGGTAACAGCTAATGAAATTGACTACAATTCCCATCATTCTTAGCCAGCATGTCTGGAATCATGGGAGTTGCTGTCAAGTGCATCTGGAAGGCAGCATATTACTGTCTGAAACAAAGGAGGGAAAGTAAGAAGTATGTGATTGCTGCTGTCCAAAGTAAGCTGTCAGAAGAGAAAAATACATAAGAATTTGTTTTCTTGGACTTACGCTATTAGTGATATTAAAATAGATGAATTGTTGAGCCATAGTCTTGATGTGCCCTATGGAGATAAGGCTGGCAACCTCCAGCTATAAGGAAGAATTAAATATGATTAAATATTAAATACTACTCAAGAACAAAATATTATAAGAGTGATGTATCTTTTCCTACTTCTCCATTGTGAAGGCAAAACAAAAAATGGCCCATTGAAAGTGCTACAAATTTATTTACCACAGCCACTTTTAAGGATAAACCCTCACCAAGCAGTATACAACTAGATTTAAATCATGAACATAATAATCTGGCAAGAGTAGTGATGGCTGGTGTGTCCCTTGTCAGTGGGATAGTTATTCCATGCTAGGTTTAGGTAGCTTTAAAGGTGTTGAATCCAAAGTGCTGAATGTGTTTTGTGGCTATGGCTCAGAACTTTGGATAACTTTTTAAAAGTCTGGATTAAAATCTAGATTGAATTCACAGCCCCTCTGACATGAGAGGCAGCAGCCACCTCTGAATAAAAGCAATTGCTGACCAACCCACGAAATGAAGAGACCATACACAGGGCTTGGATTAAATTAGGGCAATTTATTAATATATGCCTAATTAACATGAATTTGAACTTGATGGGGCGGAATGGCTTTAAAAAGGGGGCTTGCTGGGTCTGCCCCCTTCTAGCTCACTTAGCCCGACCTCGTGGGAGGCCAGCAAAATCATCTCCTCCCCTAGCTGCAATGCAGCGGGGGTGGAGGAGATGGATAACATAAACAAAATTCTCAGTTAAAACCAAAAAGCACCATGCATACAATTTCCCCAGTAGTGTGCTAATTCAGTGATAGACCAAGCTAACCAAGTGAATCCTTGAGGCTCTCTTGAAGGCCTGTAATGATAATGCCTGGAAGACATAAATCAGAACAGCAAGCATGGATCTACTACTGAGAACACTCAAACTGTTCACAGAGGCAGACATAGTAAGAGAGCCTCTGTTGCTGATTCTAATGTACTGGTGCCCAATTTAGTATGTGTGAAGGTCGTCCTTCAATCAACCTGAGCCCTAACCATTTAAGATTTTAAAAGTTGCTTTGTTGTTGTTGTGTGCCTTCAGGTCATTTATGACCTATGGCAACCCTAAAGTGCATCTGTAGGGCTGTAAAAACAGTTTTGGAGGCTACATGCATCCTGGGCCTAGCATCTGCCAGTTTCAGTTGTACCAGTTAAGCTTCTGAGTCAGCCTTAAAGGCAGCCCCATGTAAACGGTGTTACAACAGGGACAGACACCAGTGATTTTTGAGAAGTTGTTGGACTGCTACTCCTATGAGAGGCAGCCTAGACAATGGTGAAGGATCATGGGAGATGTAGTTGAAAAACGTCTACAGCGTCTTCCTTTGCATAACAGTAATCCAGCCTAGATGTCACCAGAACACAGATATCTAAAGCTAGAGCTTCAGTCATATTTGGTGTCTAGTCAAAGCTAGTAGAAAGCAACCTGGGCCTTCTCACCAACTAAGCCTCTCCAGTTAGTACAGAGTCTGGGAGAACTCCCAGAGAGCAAGTTGAAAGACTCTATTCAAGCTACCATTGGCACCAACAGATGCCGTGGCTGGAATTGATGTAAGAATTAATTTACATATGTCCAAGAAGACATGCATACCCAATGCAATTTCCCCCCCAACCACACCCCCTTTCAGTCTTAGATACACATGCCACACACCGAACTGTTGAGAAAACTCCTTGACCCATATAACCTGTTTGCCATGTAATAACACTACATTAGCATTCAACAGAAGCAAGCCAAACGTTCTATGGGGTGTGTGGAATTAAACTTGATGGTCTCAATGTCTTCCTTCCTTAGGAAATTCAGGTCACTAATACATTCTGTGATTGTAAGAGCATATTGAATATAGCAGAGATGTCAATTTCACTAACCTGGGTATGAGAAACAATGTGATATCGAACTAGCTCATGAAGCTTTTGGGAGCCCTGTATAAATAAAGAAAGAGATTCTTTTATCTAGCATAGGAATAATATAAAAATGTCCTTTTATGTGTAACCAACACAGAAATGTCACTTCAACAAAGCTATGAAAACAAGTTTATTGTAACATTGTTATGGATCTACTGGGAATGCTGTCAGTGAATGTCATCATTATCATCACCATCATCATATAGCTGTCTTAGAGAAGTTACTTCCTGGGATTACAACTTTGGCCATTCAGCCTGAAGGATGCTTGGAGCTGTAGTCCAATCAGTAATGCTTCCAAGCTCTGGTCAGAACCACCACTTCTCCTCTTTCCTTCTTTCTAAGTCAGAGGAGTTTATTCTTGCAGTAATGGAGCTAGTAACATGGAATACAGTACAACATTTTCATACATCTGAGAGTAGGAATAATCCAGTCAGTGAGGAAACATAAGGTGGAACATCTTTTGTTAAAACAACAAGAGGGTGGGGAGGGGAGAAATCTAAGAGCTCATTACACAGAGTGGGGGAGACAAATTACTTGTCTGCAGAGTAACCTTTTAGAGGAAACTAATTCTGCCAAATTAACCAGTGGCAAGCAAAGTTCCAGATGTGGAAGTGGACAGAACAATGCCAGTTGTATTATGGGTTATTTTTAATGGCTGCTCATACATTTCCTCCATCCTAACTTTTTTTTTTAAAGAAGCACAGATCTCTCTTGATTGTCAAAACAATGTCAAAACAATGATTGTCAATGGTACAATGGTACAAGCACAAGATTGTTATTTTTTCTGCTCTAACACAGCTTCTGATTGCTTTTTTTAAAACAAATTTTATTATAAAAGGAAATAACAGAACAAAAAAAGAAAACAACTGGTGATCATAAAAGTGAAAAAGAAAAATTACAAAAAATGTTTACATTATTATTTTTCTACAAATCCATTAACATAACATATTTATTCCACATATAAATTATACTGCTTGTTTATTTTTATTATATATATCTGAATCTCATTATTATATCCATTATTGTTATTTATTCTCTTAATTCATATTTAAGAAAATATACTGTTATTAATCTCATTCTTATTTCTATCCTTTTCAACTTAATTTATCTCTTACTATTAGTCAATATTTTCTTATAACTAAACATCATTCATTACTAACCCAACACATGATCCCATTCCCAGAGTCAACTATATTTTGAGTTTCAAACTACTCCCCCTTCCAAAATTGCAATTGTTCTTGTGGAGGTATGACACCACCTTCTTTTATTAAAACCTTTTCTGCAAATATCTTCCATACTGCTTCAAAATCATTCTCTTTCATTATTCCTTTTTTTACCTTAATTCCACATGTTAACTTATCATTAACTGCAATTTTCCACACTTCTTTATACCAATCCTCTATTTGAAATTCTCCTTGAATTTTCTCCTCCATCCTAACTCGATATTGCTGCATATTACTTCACAAGGCTGAATGCCTGTGTGCATTATTGAAAGACTTATACCTTACTTGACAAGAGGTAGTCCAGAGCTCCATCCCTCAACTTCTCCAAAGCATCATTGGTTGGAATGAAAATTGTATTAGGTCCAGGATATATATCTAACATTGGTCCCATAAGAGTGCTCTGTATTAAAACAAACAAACAAACAAGAACAGGAAAACACAGTGGTTTAAATGCATCTTTTAAAAATGTTGTCTGTAAATTTGATCTTACGTTTAAGCCTTACCTCTACTATGGCTCTGAACCTGCTGTATCTTGCTGTATCTTGTATCAATGCCATGATAGATTTCTTTAAAAAAACAAACAGATTTGTTACTTTGAGCATTAAAAGTAGTGGCAACAACTGAGGATCTGCACATATTTGTACTAAAGTACATGGATGTGTAGAGACCTTTGCATAGCTTTGTATTCACAGAGGCTCAACGTGGGTAAAGGTCTGTGGCTCAGGCATAGAGCAAATGCTTTGTGTATAAGAAATCTCATGTTCAGTCCTGTGTTCTCTTCTCCAGACAGGGTTAGAAAAGAATTCCACTTGAAACCTCTGATAGCTGCCACCAGTTAGTATTGGCAAAAATGAACTAACTGGCTGGAGTCCTTCTACTTGATTGCTATACTTACTTACACTAGACTCCGACGCTCTGTACATACTAACACTGTTCCCTTAATGTGGTAGTCATCTGTCACAGTGAATATTTGAACCAATTCAAAACTGTAATTTAAAGCTCTACAATTGACCATACTAGTCATCACCTCTTTGTCACTTGCAAAAGTGGGTTCCACATAGTCCAGGGTTTTGTCGATAATGTGCACAATTCCATTGGAGGCAACAATATCTCCTTGTAAGATCTTCCCTTTCTTCTTACCTCCACGTATTCTAACTCTTAATAAATTGTCCTAAAAGAGACCAGAGAAGGAACATGCAATATTTTATACAATAATAATGTATGTAAGCTTATCTCTTTAACAAAAATCCTGCAATGCTATGGAAATATGGTCCTTAGTCTATATACTACTTGTAATACTCATAGAAACCACTACAAGTGTCTTTGAAGATCATGGCTGAAGTGTCGACATTATTCATACAGTTCATTCAGAAACAGAAAAGTTAGTAGGAAGGTTTTTTATTTTTTATAAGATAAAAAACAATAAAGAATCCAATAACACTAAAACAGTACAAGACAATACACAAAAAATTAAACTACACAACAATATGTTGTCAAAGAAAAAAGCCAAATAACAAATGTTAAACAAAACTACAAAACAACTACAAATAACTAAAAATTGGTTCCTGCCCTTGTTGCGAACAGTTCCTAGTAAATACTTTTATTTAACTGTTAAGTCATCGCTTAAAATCTAAGGTAGCTTTGTTGCTAATAGTACATACAATCTTATACATATACTCAAAAAGTAATTTACCTATTTGATTAGAAATGATTATTATCAATAATACACAATTACTGTCATTATTCTATTATTTTAAATTACATTAATTCTAAACATTGATATCATACCTTCATAACTTTAATACTAAAATCATAGTATTTAAATGAGAAATGCTAATGGTGCACAATCGTAAATGGAATAATGGTTAATTTTTATATATTGTTAAGAAGTCTTAAACATTATTGCTAAAGCTGCTAAAGCTTTACAGCTAAAGCTGTATTCTGTGAGCATTGGAAATATCCTAAAATAGCAAGAAACTAGAATCATCTAATATTTTCATATAACATTTCTCATGTAGCAGTAAAAAGAATAACTCAAAACTTAAAAAGATATGTAAGTTCAAAGATATATTATCATCAATTTACTCTCATTTTTCTTTAAATAATCAAACATTTCCATTCAGAAGAGAATTCATCTTCTGTTTGTCCCTTTAACCCATATGTAACTTTGTCCATTTCCAACTATTCTCATCAATCTATTAAGCCATCCTTCTGTTGATGGAATTTCCATTTTTTTCCAGTACTGTGCATATATCAATCTTGCTGCCGATAGCAAGTGCTGCTAGTTATTATGTTACTTTTATACCAAAAAGAAATAAAATTATACTCCTCCCACTAATCCCTTTTCTAGAGACCAGGGTTTGAATACCCACTTGGTCATGGCAATTTACTGGGTGACCTTGGGCAAGTCACACTTTCTCAGCCTTAGATGAAAGTGTAGAGAAACCTCCTCTGAACAAATCTTCCCCACAAAACTCACATGATAGGTTCACCTTAGGATCACCATATGTCATAACAAGAAACCATATACACAAAGCAGCTAACAACATAGTCAAATCACAATAAATAGTTTAAGTACATGTTTAAAGATGATAGCAATCAGCCAATAAAACAATCCAGAGAAATACAAAGAAACCAGATCTTACATCTGTCTGTGATAGTGATGTTGTACTAAAAGGTCTTTTAAACATACTGTACCTTTTCATCGTTTAATATATCTGCTGGCTTGCCAGTCAGTGTATAAACCATACTTGCATTATTCAGACCATTCAGTTCTAGTTGTCCGGAAAAAATATGGAGTTTCACAAAATATTGGGCACGTTCTTTATTGGAAAGAAGATCCTTAACCTGAAATGTTAAAAGCATGAACGAAGTAGGATATCATGTTGCAACAGGCTTCAAATATGGATAATTTTCAAATTAATGTGAAAGGCTGGTACTATTGAAGAGTTTGGTGGCAGGGGAGATTGTTATGGACAGCTTGTGATTTTCAAAAGGTAAGGAGAGGTTGTTATCTGAGCAATGCTGGCTTCGAGGATCCTCAGTTGTAACACTCTCAGGCCATTTTCGCATTAGCCTGTTATAGTGCTATTATTTCACTTTCAATATCCTATGGAATCCTGTGGTTTGCAGTTTAGGGAGGATCCTCTCAAAGGCCCTTCCCTAAACTGCAAACCCCAGGATTCCATAGGATGTTGAAAGTGGAATAATAGCACTATAACAGGCTAATGCGAAAACGGCCTTAGTGTGCCTGCTTTTTCATTAGCACTGGTGCCAGCTTCTCTGCTGCCCCTTCTCCTTCTCATTGCTACCATATTATTTTAATGGCTTTAACTGGTTTTAAACTGTCTCATTTCAAGCACTTTATGGTTTAATGAGAATTATATGGTTTTATGAGGACCAACATGATACAGGGGTTTGAGTGTTGGACTAGGACTCTGGGAGACCAGAGATCTAATCCCTGCTCAGCTATGGAGACCCTACATGTGACCTTGACCAAGTCATACTCTTTGAGCCTCAGAGAAAGGCAAGGGCGAACCCCTATGATTAAAATCTCACCAAGAAAACTCTGGGATAGGATCACGTTGTTGTTGTTATGTGCCTTCAAGTCATTTCCAACTTATGGCAACCCTAAGGCAAATCTATCATCGGGTTTTCTAGGGTCTGAGAGCGTGTTACACACTCAAGATCACTCAGTGTGTTTCCACAACTGAGCAGCGAATTGAAGTCTGGTCTCCAAGATTGTTGTCTTACTCTCAAACCACTACACCTCATTGGCTTTCTAGAGCCACCTTTGAGTCTCCATAAGTCAGAAATGTCTTGAAGGCACACAACAACATGGTTTGTCTCTCAGTCTTTTAAAATTATTGTTGCAAACTGTTCTAAACTGATTTTATTGTATGCTGTCCTGAGATCTTCAGACAGACAGTAGAATATAAATACTATACTAAAATGAAACAAAATAAACACCACCTATGTGTTGGACAGTCAGAGAACCAGTGAGCAAGCAGGCAGGAATATGCATTTCTCCTTTACACCATCAACATTGTCTGGACCAGAGCAAGAGATGGGTGTACAATCAGGCTGTCATCACTAGCGTAGTGGAAAATGTTGAAATACAAATGCTTATCATTATGCTTTCCCACAGCCCCACTTCCAAGAAGCTTCCAAAAATGCAGGCAACTGTATTGATTCCAATCAGTAAACAAATCCTATCAGTTTTCATCTATGTGAGGAGCTTATCTTTTGTAAAGGTAATGTGTCTCAAATGTCACTGAAGGTCAGCCACCCAACATACTTTCCATAATAACAGGGATAACTCCGAACAATATATTGTAACTGGAAAAAACATTTTCCTTCACAGTTACAGTGAAGAATGTTAATTAAACATAAAAATGTATAGAAAAGTCTGTGGGGCGGTGGCAGATCATGTCACTGTCCCTGCTAATCAGAAAGTCCTGGGTCCCTGGCCCTGTGAGCCTTGACCCCATTACACCACTGGTTACCACAGAGAAGAGGAGGCACAGATCCAAGGACTCTTGTCAGTAAGCTCCCTGCTGGTGTGGGACTGTTACCACCGCGAACTGGCCTAGTTTTAGTGAAATAGAGATATCATTTTGATATCATAATTTGGTCTTACTTGACTCTCAGCCATGTGTTTGGAAAACGCCTTGCTGGACAAGCGCTGAGCTAGGCATGGTCATTCAAAATTCCATAGATAGCCAGTTCCGCTTTAGGGGAGACTGCTGATACAAACACCCCAATCAAAAATGCAAAGTAAAACAAAACGGACTCTCTGCCTGAGAGGACACCCTAGCGAGCTAGCCACTTAACGGCTGGGCTAGCCCATCTACATACCGGCTATACCATTGTCAATTCGGTTCACAACTCAATCATGTAAATTCTGACCTTTCGGAGGCTTTGTCCTCAGTCCAAAACTCATTGTTCTCATTCAAAACTAGACTAGCCTGCGGTCATCTTTCACCCTATAAAAATGCCTTGTTTTGGGGAGCTCTTTCGAACTCTCGCTGGGCCCTGCTGAAATCACTTGAGCCAAAGGAACTTTCATTGGATCACCGAGCTGAAATCACTCAACCCGTCTGGAACTCTTGCCGGACCACCTTGCTGCTGCTTGGCCCTCCAGATTCCCCTCAGTCTTCACACCGGGTTTCTTCATCTTCAATTTGGCTGCTCCAGGACTTCGGACAGGTGGCGTATGGTTTATTTTCCCCCAACCTCTTTCTCTCTCTTCCTTTCTTAGTTAGGAGTGTGCTTGTGTTTTTATTATTTTTGCTTAATAAATATTTTTATTGTTTGAACTGCTTGCCTCCTCACTGACCTGAACCGGTATACATAGGTTAAAAGATCTCACTGTGTTGCCCTGCCTCTCGTTAGCCAAGAGAGTGCTCCAGCTAATTTCCCTAACTTTTGCTTGTTTTGTTTGGTTATTTGGGTGTCCCTTCCGGGACCCTCAGTTTACAGGGTAATAGGACCTCTTAACAGATGTCCATCTGGCTCACACTGAGTCAGCTAAAGTGTCAAGAAATGGATACCTTGAAGAGAATTGTCCTTCACTTTGGGTATATGTATAAAGCTGTAAATATGATGTTGTGTCAGTTTTGCCAGGATAATATAGTGGTCTGAGTGTTGATTAGGACACCAGGAGACCAGGGATTGAAGCCCTGCTCAGCCTGGAAACTGATTAGGTGATCTTGGGCTAACCACACTCTTTCAGCCTCAGAGGAAGGCAAATGCAACCTCTCTGAACAAATCTTGCCACAAAAGCCCCATGAAAGGTTTGCCTTAGGAATGACTTGAAGGCACACAACAACAACAGTTTTGTAACAAAACCAGCAAAAAGGGAAGGTACATGATATCCAAAAGCAAGTGTGTAAGCTAATTTTCCCCAACAGATATGTGTGTTTAGAATTTCATTGGTTTTCTATTTGTATACTAGTCTGGTTTGAAGTGTCAAGGGAGTGGGTTTTAGTCACTTTAATCTTGAATGAAACACAAAATTCTGAAGAAGGAGCTGCATTTCTGAAATGTTTGGAGAACTGTTTTTCTCTAGTGCTTAGAAAATTGTTTTTTTCTAGCTTTCTGGGGTGGGGTTTTTCACAGAGCCACATGAATACATGCTTTAAAATGTCACACCATTTCTGAACATTGCACTTACATTAATTCCTTTGAATCCCTTATTTGTTGGAACAAGAACTGTGAAGGGTCCCAAACTACTCAGTGGCCATTCATAAGTACTTTCTTGAGAGGAAAGAAAGAAAAAAGGCACAGAAGATAAATATGAATACTGTGGAAGAATTTTACAATTCTTTTTAAGTCTATAAAATACAATTCGTTAGTTTTAACAGGTGCATTGAAACAAAACCAATAGAAATAAATGATATGACCCAACTGAACCCTAAAAGGGGATGTACAACATGAAAGTCAATGGTTACCACACGAAACTTCTTCTGAAGGCCATTGGAAGCTTCAGCTGTTGCAAAACACTTTTTTTAGAGAACTGTGGAGAAAGTCTGAGTGTAGAACCCATATTATGAATCTATGAATCTACCTATTTTGAATTGAATAAAGAAAATCAGAACTCTTGTTATACATGAATATCGCCATGAGTTACTGTAGGTTACTACTAGAAACATAGCAGCTGGAAAACACAGAGTTGGGAAATGGAAATGATACAGTGGAATGATGGTCTAGCAATGGAGAAGAGCTGTGGCCTGGTGACAGAACACATGCTTTGTGTGGAGAAAGTGCCAGATTCAGTCTCTTGTATAACTACAGTTTGGCCTGAGTTCAACAGAATGGTGTGGGGACCTCCACTTGTCCCACCGCTATGGCACCAAAGTTACCATCATCATTGAAAAACTGCTGCAACCACAGACACTGGGTCTGAACATCACTACTGTAGAGTGATACCAGATGCTCATGTGTATATGACAAGAATAATTTATTAAACAGAAGTTCAACATATTTTTGGAGGTTACTTAGTATACAGAAGTTCATCATTACAGAATGTTAAGTCTTTGTTATTGTTACTTGTCTAATTTGATCAGATCCTAATTGGCTGTAGCACATCTCACTAATACTTTCTGTATTTCTTCATGATCCTAACCAAATATGTTCTAACTGTCCCCAAAGACAAACTCCTTAAAGAATTTCACTACCTTCACTCCACTCCATGCTATCTCTTCTCTAGCTCACTCTAACAAATTCTAATTCATATCTTTAACTAATTCCTAGCTCTGACTGGCTCATACATCTACATAGGCAGGTATATCTAACTGTGATATACCAGCCTTTTAAAAACTTCTTCAAACATTCAGCCAATCACTAGTTATCTCCAACTTCTATACTCCCTCCTCCTCCCATCAGATCACTTACCTTATCGCATATACTATGTACCACATATATAACCATACTTTACCTTAATTTCTCTAACAAACATAACAACTTTTTTACAAAACATCACAAGTGGAAGCACAACACTTAAAACAGAATCATAGTGCTGTATTTGTTTAGGGCCCCAGAAAGGAACAACTTGGTACAACTCTTCAAGCTCACTATTCTATTATAAATATTGGGGGCGGGGGGAGGAAGAAAGAAAAAGAAAGGGAAAAAGGAGAAAATAAAAGCTCAGGCTTTGGGGTGTAGGATGAGATTTTAGGAGCCAAATATTTCTCAATTGCTAAGCTTCAGCCAGTTGCAATGTATTTCACAAGCAGTTACTCACCTGGTTCTACATTTTTGTTTGAGTTTATCTACGTACCAAAGAGTTCTACAGCAGATATTAATTTTCCTTGCCACTGTCCTCCAGGTTTGGCATCTATCTCTCTAATTTGGTCCATGATATTTCCATAGCATATAAAACCATCACCTACATAGCCCTTTTGACAGGTACATCTATGCAGAGAAACGTGTATTACCATTTAGCTGAATAAGATACAAACATATATAATAATCATGATTTTAATCTCAGATATCAAAAATGTGAAATGTCTCATACTAGAAGTTTATTATTTATAATGTGTATTAACCAACCAGCTATTTTAGATCATATGTGGGAGGAATTTTGAGGAATATTTGGTATTTTGATTATATTAAGACCTGTAAATTACCTTAAACTGCTGTTGCTACCCTCTTCAATTTCAAAAATTTAAGCATGACCTTAAACAACATTTGGTTGTGCAGCTTGAACTGGTGGCTTTTTGGATCTTGGCCAATAGGTATATATTTTATTTCTGATACAGACCTACAGATCTATTACATTAAAATGTACTTGAAGTAAATGCATTTATTTCAACGGAACTCAGAAGCATTGCATTCTTTAACTAATTGTGTGCTAAATATGGTTTGGGAGGGCCTAGAGTACATTATGAGAATGTAGCTATTATTAGTTCTGCAGATATTTAATAAGTGATTAGTTCATTCTGTATCTTGAAAAAAGCTATCACCACATGATGCATTTAAGTAATTTAACAAGGGGATTTAATTCATATATCCCATAGATTTATTTCATTTGAGTTGTCTCTGTTAGAACTACAAACAGAACCCTTTTGAAAAGCTCAAAAAGGTAACGACATCCTTCGTCTTCCAAATATGCATTGCCCACCATCCTTTTCCCAAACCAGAATTATTTTGCCATGTTTTGGCAGAACTAGAAGAAGTTGTCACAGCTAAACACAAGAGTTCACTTTCTTCAATATTGTCCAGACCACAGTCCTGGCCTCAAGAATGAAATAATAATATAAATTAAGGAAACATTTGGCAAGTGCAATTCTTCCTGTTACTAAAGCACTCTTAATTGGTTCAGTTTATTTCAGTCATAGATTAGCAGACCTGCAGAAACCCATTCAAAGTAGAGCCGGTAAGCCCAAATAGTAGAAATTACTGCAATTCAGTGCCAAACAACAACAAGTAGTGGGTAGATGCGATGTTCTCCATTTCATTAATTGTGTTTGGCAAAGCTGAGAATAAGCGTCTGCTTAATGTATAAGTCTATACAGCTTAGATCCAGACTATTTGAAAAGCTATATCTCCCTATATGAACCTGCTAGAGCCCTAACATCTACAGGCAAAGGCTTTCTCTTGGTCCTGCTACCATCACAGGCTCACCTGGTGAGGACACAGGAAAGAGTCTTCTCAGTGGCTGCTCCCACCCTATGGAACTCTCTTTTGTAGGAGGCTAGGCTGGCCCCCTCCTTGCTTTTCTTTCATAGGTATGTAAAGACTTTTTTTTTTAAAAAAAAGCAGGCCTCTAATGAGTGAGCAGGAAAACGTTTTACTTATTTAATAGCTATTTTTAAAATTTATTGTTAGTTTTATAATTTTATATGTTTTTAATTGTTTATATGCCTTTAATGTTCTTTAACTTTTTGGAAGCTGCCTTGGGCCCCACTTTGGGAGAAAAGGCAGCATATACATTCAACAAATAAATGTATAAATGTATTCCTCCTCCATAGTCAGTGGGAGCTGATGGTTCCCGTATCTGCTCGGTTGTTAATCTGTTCTAATCCCAACTAATATGAATGTTAAAAGAGATATCGAAAGGGCTGAACCAATTTGGGAGATAGGGTCCAGTACCTTGGGTAGGTCATTTAAAGCTCAGACTAAAACCTGGAGCAGATTTACCTCCCTGCTAAATGAGAGGTACCAGCTGTCACTCTCATGTTCACTTATCTCTCCCTTCTTTCCCTCAGATGCAAGATTCTGCATGGGGATCTTGGGTTTTTTTTTAAGCCAGAACTTTCTGTTACATCCTTCTTAGATCTACAACTGGAAACGCTGGTGTAAAGCTGGGTCTCCTAACTGGGATGCTGAGCCCAGGATCTGACCACTCTGTCTCTTATGAACAAATGATCAAACAGTGGCATAGACTAATTAAATGCACATTTAGAAATACACACACTGAAATATGTATACTGAATGTGTTTCCTCACCAAGGAAAAAATGTTCTGTTCCGTCTATATGGAACATACTGTACCTGCTGTTTGGGGTCCTTTACTTAGAGAGAGATGGGAAAATAAATAAATAAATAAATAAATTTCCCCCAAATGTTAGAAGATACATGACTTACAGAGTTTGTCCTGGTGCAGCCATTGTACATTTAGCATATTTATGGCAAGGGTTGTTAGTTGCACAGATGTCTGTCATACTGCATCCTACTCCAGGCACAAACTTCCTGAAATGTTCTTTGCATTCACAGTGGGACTTACATTGGAGAAAAAAAAAGAAAAAAGAAAAGGAGGTTTAGCTGGAAGAAACGACTGGAAAAAACCCCCACCCTTCTCTGACTCAAAAAATGCCATAAAAACAGAAAGCTAGTACAGTCAGCCCTCCACATTTGTGGCTTTCATTTTTGCGGATTTGATTATTCACAGATTATTTGCTGTCACCTCTGTTGCCACCATATGCCATTTTTAATAGGGACTGCAAGACTCGTGAGATTGAGAAACTGCAAATGAGGCTTGTAAGTCCCTCTTAAAAATGGTGTGGGGCAGCAGTGGAGATGGCAAGAAGCCCCACAAGCCACCCACTTCTGCCTTGTGAAGGAACCCTGATGCCTCAAAGGAATCCATGGTGGGTTGAATATGGTGATCATACTTTTGTGTGTGCTAAATATGGTTTGGGAGGGCCTAGAGTTATTTATGGTTTTTCCACTTTCATGGGGGTCCTGTGCCTTTAACCCTAGTGAATGTGCAGAGATGACTGTACATCAAGCTGAGCCAGCATGGTTTAGTGCAGTGGTTCTCAACCTGTGGGTCCCCAGATGTTTGTGGACTTCAGCTCCCAGAAGCCCCAGCCACTATGGTCAATGCTCAGGGCTTCTGGGAGCTGAAGTCCAAAAACATCTGGGGACCCACAGGTTGAAAACCACTGGTTTAGTGGTTTGAGCATTGGACTACAACTCTGGAGGCCAGGATTTGAATCCTCACTTAGCCATGGAAACCCCGTGGATGATCTTGGGCAAGTCACACTCTCTCATTCTCAGAGAAAGGCAAAGCAATCCCCCCTTTGAAAAAATCTTGCCATGGAAACATTGATACATTTGCTTAAGGGGCATCATAAGTCAGAAGTGACTTGAAGGCACACAACATAAACAACAGTATATCTGGGAGACCAATAAGTTTGTAAGATTTTTCCAGTTATAATGTACTAGTGCAACCTAGTCATAACAGTCTGCTGTTTAATTCAGGAGCAGTACTCTGTGGTGTATGTGTGTGCGTGTGCGCGTGCGCATGTGTATGTGTGTTTAACCCTTTTCCTCCAGTGTGATCAGCATTTACTTCACATACCTTTCCAGGTCCATCATATTTGCAGACTGTAGATGCTGTAGGACAATTCCCAAAATTTGTTTGGCAAGGATCCATTGGCACACATACTTGGCCATCTCCTTTGTAACCATATTGGCATATGCATTTATGATGATTAGGTCCCAAGTAGAAGCAGTCAGCATGAGTATCGCAAACTGGTTTTGAGCATGGATTGATGGCTGGGTGGATGGGGGAAGAGTAAATCACATAAGTACCAGAATGAAGGAAGAAACAAACAATTAATGTTTTCAGTTTTTTTACACCAACAAAGCAATGCAACCTGCACCATTTTTCCAAGTGATGAATGTAATCTTACCATATCAGGAACTGAAGATAACTAGTGATGGTAAGATTTTCTTTGCCTCTTGGCAGAATGATACTGACAATAACCATTGTAAGTAGTTCCATGAGATGGTGACCAAAAGACAAGAGGTGAAGGATGAAATGGTGCTCCACTTTGTCAAAAATTAGGGCTGGGTATGCTTCCTGGTAACCGTCAGAAACAGGTGATGAAGTTAACTCACTTAGCCATGCCCAAACAAGAAGTTGCTGATAGGTTACTAGCCCCTGCTGAAGTAAGCAGCTCACATTGGGAACTGTGAACTAGTTAATAGTTGCTTATAAAAGAGTTGCTTAACGGGGTGGTCCATGTACTGGTACCAGTCTAAAAGCCATTGGTTGCCAGTGTGCAGCAAGTTTCCAGGAAAGAAAAAAAACAATTGTAGTCATTGGGCACAAATATGATGCTGGTCCCAGTACACTGGGAAAAGAACTCAGTGCTGGTCCATCATATCAGATAGTTTACTAGTACTGGGTTACAGAGTACAGTTTTGATTAAGATGTTTTTTTCCCGTCATCATTGTCTTCCAAGGATAAGCAGTAAATGCAGGAAAGGGTGCTTCAGAGTTATAGCTTTGAGTGGGGGGGGGGGATAAGGGCATTGGCCCCCAAATTATAATCCTGCTCCTGTGAATTTTTTTCATTCTCCAAATTTCCAGTATTGCAATAACTTAAAATTCAGTTAAGCATTTACAAACACAGTTTAGGCATCCAAAGAAAGCTATAAAGGGAATACAAACACAGAAAATATCAGAGATCTGCGTGTGAACTCTTTTCAATGTCTCACTCTCTAGAATGCTAGAAATTTGGAGAATGAAGGAAAAATTCACTTGGTGGGGCACAATTCTTATGGGGGGGGTAATACCCACATGCCTCCAATAGGGATATTTCCCCTCCTTTGATTGTCCCATTAGGCACAATGGATAACTACCACCAGAGCCATCTCATCAGCCACTGCAGAAAGCATACACAAATTAATAAGTACCATGGTCATCTGTATTCACCCTTAGATCTCTTCAAGTTATACAGCAAGCAGTGGGTTCAACAGCCTTATGAAATAATGTTCATTACTAAACTACAGCAATGGAGAAATTGTCTGTTTCATTCCTGTCACCAAATGAATACATGAATAAAATTTAAATAAAACACAGATCTTGATAAACTCTTCACAAATGAATTGAAAACCAGTTACCCCCTATATGCACCAGCAAATTCAGTAGATACAGCTATCCCCAGCATGGACAGGAACATGTGGTTCTGGCCAGTCCTATACATGTTAAACAGGTAACACAACCCAGCAACACAGAGCTAGCAAGTGTTTGAGTGTTGTGTGCTAGACATGACCATTTCTGCACTATACTGTTATAGTGCTACTATTCCACTTTCCACATCCTGTGGAATTCTGGGGTTTGTAATTTGCTGAGGCTGAAGAGTTCCCTGGCTGAGAATTCTAAATGCCCCTCCCTAAACTGCAAACCCCAGGCTTCCACAGGATGTTGAAAGTGGAATAATAGCACTATAACAGTGTAGTGCAGAAATGGCCTAGGACTCTGGGAGATCAGGGTTTGACTCCCTACTTGGTCATGGAAACTGACTGGGTGACCTTGAGCAAGTCACACTCTCTCAGCCTCAGAGCAAGGCAATGACAAATCCACACTGAACAAATGTTACCAAGAAAACCCTTTGATAGATTTGCCTTAGGGTTTCCATGAGCCAAAAAGTAATTTGAAGGTACACAACAACAGCACGAACCCTCATTCAGCTCTAACATGGTTAAACGCATAATGGTTCAAAGACATGTCTCTTCCTTTCCTGAACCCAGCTTGGGCATCTGTCATTTCTCATTCCAGATATGGTAAAAGTCTTTGTTGTAGATTTTTGAGCATGATTTTGCTAGCATGGGAAATTAATGCAATGGTCCTGTTTCTAATCATAATATTGTGAATTTTGGAAAAATTCTTCTGTAGAAAAAACCTTAAAGACCCTCACCTGCCCATACTCCTGTGCACAAAAACAACGTTTCACATGTACCGAAATTAAAATGATTTCACTTTTATATTTTATAAATATTAATATATATTATATTATATTTATTAAAAATATTTATATCTCATATCATAGGATCTGAGTGGCATACAATAAAATAGGTTTAACAGATTTAAACAGTACGAAACATTAAAACCAATTTAAACAGTCTAAAAGCATATTAAACAATTTGACAAGTTAAAACAAGAACAGTTTAAAACAATTTAAAAGCATAACACATGTGTAGGTTTGGTTTTTGCTGTGACAAAGAAATTACAATTGAAATTTAGTCTGCCTAGTTACTTACGTTCACAGTGTCTGCCATCTCCTTCATAATTGGGAAGGCATCTGCACTCCAGCTGGCTTTCACTGGCTCTGGCTACGGAACATCTGGTGTTTTCTGGGCACTGCAACTCCTGACATTCAGGTATGGCTAGCACAAAAGTTACATGCAAACATGGATCACCACACTAATCACCTTGAGTAAACAAATGAACAAAAATCTCCTCAAAAGTCAACAATAATAAAGACAAATGGATGAATCTGGAGCACTCACTCTTGCACTGACTGTAGAATCAATATATTAGAAGAGTCTCCTTCCAAATGTACAAGTAGCAAGAATAAAAAGGATCAACCCTTTAAAACAGGGAAGGGGATCATTTGGCCCTCCAGATGTGTTGGATTATCTCACTCATAATTCCTTACCATTGGTTATGGTGGCTGGGGCTTCTGGGAGATAAATTCTAAAACATCATAGGGCCAAAGATTCTCCACCACTGCTTAAAAATGTCTATTGAACCAAGAAGTGGGCACAATTTCATACATACTAACAGAAGGATAATACTGAATTCCATTGAAGGAGGACCTTAAGGTCCAAATTTATTTCCATGCTCCAACTAATATAATATATAGACACCTTGAGTCAATTGAACAGACTTAGGTGTTGACTTAGCAAGTTGCCAATGATTACCTGGGTTTACTCTAGCTGGGACATGGATTTAGGCTTAAAGGAATAAAAATGGAGGATCCTAGTAGTGTTTATGAAGTCAGAGTTGAGATCTGGAATTAGAGACTCAGTGGGAATGGTTTAATACAGTCAGGGTACAAAAAGCACGGTAGCGAACAATGCAGTGTATTTATTTAGATGAGCTTGGGCCAGGATTTTTAATTTGTTGTCCCTTCACTGTTCTGGTATTTCCTGACTATGCAAATTTTTCAAAGTTTGTCAGAACGCTCTGTATTAAAAAAATAAAATCTGGATTAAAGCCCTGTGTACATATACCTACATGAAAAGCCATGTACATACCTAAAGCACTATACCCCAGAAGGTTGATTGGAAGCCTAAAATTACCTGAGGAAAGGAATGAATTGATGTCCTTGCTATCTGACTACACAAACAAGCTCTAGAACCGGTGAAGAAGGAAGAGGAAGGGAGGTCTCAGATACTGCCAAAAGGGCAGGGCAATAGGAAGGAAGTAGTATGTCCTGAGATTTCTGCCACAGCAGAGCTTTATTCTCTGAAATGTCAGAGAAAAACTCAGAAAATGGAAAACCACTTAGTGATATTTCATGCAGTGAGATCCCTTGTGTGGAATGCATTTCCAATAGCGTACCTACATCTCACATGCTACAATTTTACTTAACCCAGAACATATCTTCATTTCACACGATACCATTGCTATACTAGTGAAAAATAGTCAGTCTATACACAGACTTTTGAGAAATACAGTCCACTCTATTTCAAGAAGGAAGTGGGAAAAGCCAACAGGAGAAGGCAGGTAGAAGCTTATTGAGGTATTGCTTGATATGAATCTTCAGATTTCTGGAAAATGGATCCAAGGAGTTATGAAGAAAAGATAAATACTGGCATTCAGAACTGCAATTATGGATTCACAACCTAGAGTTATGGATTGTATTCAATAAGACTACATAGTCTTACCAAAACTTAGACCATTTCCACACAAGGCTGTTATAGCACTATGATTCCACTTTCAACATCCTGTGGAATCCTGGGGTTTGCAAGTTAGGGAGAGGCCTCATAGCACTATAACAGTCTCGTGTGGAAATGGCCTTAATGTAAATTCCCCTCAGCCCACCTTAAGAACCAGTTTAATCAAGTGGAGGAAGTCTGTTCAGTTGCTCATTGTAGCACAAAGAGGGTGACATTTTCAATCCCCTCTCACCAGCGAGTGAGACTGTGACAATTAGCAGTAGTACTTGTTTTGGATTTGAGAAAGTGGAATGTGGTAGCTCTGTCTTGACAAAACCACTGCAACCTTGCCTTTTGAACCATTTGCCACTCACTGCCACTATATTATGATTAAGTTGTTAGCCTGGGACACTCCTGCTGTTGTGTCTGTCCAGGAACATAAGTATTTTACTTACGTTGATCACATCTAGGACCTTTGTATCCAGAAAAACATGTACATTTTCCATCTCCAGTTATTCCACTGTTGCATATTCCATGAACACAGTTGCATACTATGGGTAAGAATGAAGTCTTTAAGGTAGTCGATTATATTTAAGCCATACATATACATATACAAACACACACCCATATTTATAAATACTTTAATAGATAAATTACTTTAATAAATATTTAAATCTCAGTAGTATATGCTAACAGCTCTTTATGTGCATTACATGCTAGTACATGTCACCCCAGTATATGGCTGTTCTGACTATGTTTGCTTATGGTACACAAATTTGTGAGAAAGCCCATCAAAGGACAAAGAGTGGCTAAATATACATCTGTTAAAATTGTTGTAAAAGTGTACTCAAGAAATTCCCAGTCATCTGGCAGCAAAATGCAGTTAGGATTGCCAGGGGGAAAAAAAGGCACATCCTGAATGTCTTACCCTTAACTAACTGTATACTGCTTAACAGTTCACACTTATTAACCATAGTGATTTCATTATTGTTGCACAATATGTATATTCTTTCTACTACAAATAATTATACTATTCAGCATTAACAGACAGGGTTGCAACCAAACTGGTTGTTTCTCCATGCCCATTTGGCTGAAGTTGGGTTTTGAACCTCAATTCAAAACTAGACATGTTGTCCCCTGGCACACAAGAGTTTCCAAAAACTTGTTCACTTAGAAATAGTTCACAGGAAAAAAAAATCAGCTGCACTGCATAGGAAATATCTGTAGGAAATGTCTTCAATATTTTCTCACATGTCAGCAGCATGCCTAACCTACATCCTGACTCCTGCAGTTTTACTCTATACTTAGATCAAAAACTATCTACAGGAAACATACTTGTATCCAAGAATCAGAAAGAAACCTAATGCACAGAGGACTGCAGGTGGTCAAATGTTGCAGGACCTTCTGCATAGTTATACAGAGCCATAGCTCAATGGTACAGTATGTCGTATACAAAACTTCAGATCCCTAGTACTTTCAGTTAAACGGTCACTAATAGCTGATATGGAAGGTCTCTAGCAAAGACCTTGGAGAGTTGTTGCTGTTACATTAGATAATATGTCAGCAAAATAATTATTTGTAAAACATATAGAGTCATCCATCCACATTTGCAGGTCTGATTTTCACAGATTTGATTATTAGTGGGTTTCTCCAACCCCTGCCCCCACAACCTCAGGCGCTTCTTTTCCGGGGGAACTTTCCCTCTCATCAGCTCTAATCAGGCCAGACAGCCCTCTAAAAACCTGCCTCTGGTCCTCTTCCTCCTCCTCCACAAACTCTCTCCCTATGCCACTCCACACCCAAGAAAGGAGATGGGAGTGAGAGAAGTACAGAACCACTATGCCACCTCCTCCTTCCTCTGACCTGGTTTGGACCTTGGATGCCCATTCTCCCCACCCTACCTCAGCCCCCTTCCCACAGACACACACACATACATTTTTATATTTGTGATTTTTCTACTTTTTTGAGGGTCCTAAACCTAGCAAATGTGTAGGGCCAACTGTATAATCATATATAGCATCGATAATAGCCAAGTGGAAAATGAAAAAGCCTTGTTCTCTGCTGGTCCAGCAGGTAGGATCCAAATTAATGAACTCAAATTATATGAAAGGAGATTTCAACTAAACACCAGGAAGAACTTTCTGAGAGTAGGAGCTTTTTGATGGACTTGCCTTCTTTGAAAAATTATAAACAGAAGTTGGATGGCCACTTCTCAGGGATGGTTTAACTGTGGATCTCCTGCACTGGCAGGGGTCAGATCAGATGACAATAGGGGTACCTTCTGGCTCTGTAATTCCATGATTGCACATGGCCTCTGGAATTATGGAAAACGCTGTAGGATGGGATGGCCAGAATTCAAGTTTGTGGAGCGTGTGTGTCTATTTTGCATTTTTGCTAGAACTCCGAAGTCCAACAAATTTGATGTTCAGAAGACTGAGCAGATAACCTATGGCTGAACCTCACAAGCCAATCATGGGAGCAACCTGCACAGACTACAAATCTATATCTGAGTTATTACAGTGATCAATGATTTGAACACTAAAACCTGCTAAATGGTTAAAACCCTAAAATTAGTGAGTGGAGAAGTACAAATACCTGATCAAAGGCATCTACTTTATCTTTTATAGGAGGCCCAATAAGCCAATAAGGCCATAAGGTTAGATGGTTAATAACTAGTTGAAGGTCAACTACTGCTGAGAAAAGAAAAGTTAAACTTACTATTGTTAAATTATTGGCAGCCAGAAAGTGTCCCTGATCTGCTAGTAGATTCTGAACTATCTTCTACCCCTCCTCTGGGTGAACAGCTGTGGATGTAGCATACTTCGATTTCAGTAAGGCCTTTGACAAAGTTCCCCATGACATTCATGCAAAGAAGCTAGTAAAATGCGGGCTGGACAGGGCTATTGTTAGTTGGATTTGTAATTGGTTGACCGACCAAGCCCAAAGAGTGATCACGAATGGCTGCTTCTCATCCTGGAGAGAAGTGACTAGTGGGGTGCCACAGGGTTCTGTCCTGGGCCCAGTGCTGTTCAATATTTTTATCAATGACTTGGATAAGGAATAGAGGGCATGCTCATCAAATTTGCAGATGACACCAAATTGGGAGGGGTTGCTAATACGCCAGAGGACAGGATCAAGATTCAAAATGACCTGGATAGATTGGAGAGCTGGGCCAAGGCTAACAAAATGAAATTCAACAGAGAGAAGTGTAAGGTCCTACACTTAGGTAGAGAAAATGGAATACAGAAATATGGGATGAGGGATACATGGCTGGATAGCAGTACGTGTGAAAGGGATCTAGGAGTCTTAATAGACCACAAGCTGAACATGAGTCAGCAATGTGATGCGGCAGCCAAGAAAGCCAATGCAATTCTCAGCTGCATCAATAGGAGTATGGTGTCTAGATCAAGGGAGGTACTGGTACCACTCTACTCTGCTTTGGTTAGGCCTCATCTTGAATACTGTTTCCAGTTCTGGGCACCCCAATTCAAGAAGGACCTGGTCAACCTGGAGCAAGTCCAGAGGAGGGCGACCAAAATGGTGAGAGGCCTGGAAGCCATGCCCTATGAGGATAGACTTAGAGAGTTGGGGATATTTAGTCTGCAGAAGAGAAGGTTAAGAGGGGACATGATAGCCATGTTTAAATATTTGAAGGGATGCCATGTAGAGGAAGGAGAGGGCTTGTTTTCTGCTGCTCCAGAGACCAGGACAAGGAGCAATGGATTCAAGCTGCAGGAAAGGAGATTCCACCTGAACCTCAGGAAGAACTTCCTGATGGTCAGCACTGTCCGGCAGTGGAATATGCTGCCTCGGAGTATAGTGGAGTCTCCTTCTTTGGAGGTTTTTAAGCAGAGGCTAGGTGGCCATCTGTTGGGAGTGCTTTGAGGGTGTTCCTGCATGGCAGGGGGTTGGACTGGATGACCTGTGTGGTCTCTTCCAACTCTACATTTCTATGATTCTATGACTAAGATGAACCAAAAACATGAAAACATGTTGACCGCATGTCAGACTGAATTCTCACTGAGTAGCTGCAGCTGAGCATTCACTTGGGAGAATTTGAATGAACAATTGTATCTGTCAGGTATATCTTCTTCCAAGAAACAATCTGTAGATAGCTTTCTTTGTGATCAAGCTTTTCTACCATACAGTTGCCACAGTTCTTCATTCCCTATGACAGCAGCACACTAGATTTATCAAATCATGGATCCTGCTCATGGGAGTCATGACTTGATAAGGACAACATATTTTCTTTGTAGTTTTGTAGAATTCACAGTGATGCACATAGTACCTTATTTTGGCATTCTATACACACATAGCGACATAACTTTCATTTGGAATCTATTTCATTCCATTTTTGAAATCCAAACCAGATATACCTGATGTACAGTTTGGTCCATAAAGATGGTCTTCTGCACATTTTTCACAGGTGGTTCCATCAAACCCTTTCTGTAAAGTAAAAACAAGTTGTCAAAATGCACGGAAAAACTACCGACCGTCAGTGCCACTGAGCGCAAAAGGCACACCCAAGCCTTGCACTCAAGGCCTGCCCAGCCTGACACTTCTTTGTGTTCAGGTCTGAACAGCCAGAGAGATCTCTTAATCAAGCCAAGGCCAGGACAAACGGGTCTGTCTCAATTCTCCCTCTCTGAGAACTCAGTCCCCTCCTCACTCTTGTCCCCCTTCTGCTTCTTCCCTTCAGGACTCTCCCCCTTCATTGCCTTCCCTAAATCTGCCCTTCTCCCAGATGTAAGGATCAGCAGTGATCCATATTTTCCAAGACCGTGGTACTGTTGGCACTAAGGTCAAGATGATATTATTGGTAACGTGTATATTCCAGGATTCAAAATAAGACTCTGTGACATGTTTTAACAAACACAGAACTTCAAACACTTATTGTAACACTGTTGCTTTAAATGTATTTTGTATCTAAATGTTTATAAACAGCACACCATTCTTCTCTTCTCTCTTTCAATTCATTTACTATCTCTTGTACACCCAATTTCTCAGTTCTCTCCTCTCACAGAGCTCTTCAAATCTCCAACCTCTCCCAAACACACCACAAATCAGACTCCTCTTCAAACACACACCAGACAGTTAAAATCCATTATTTTCCTCTTTCCACCAGCCCCTCCCGTGGGCTATCCAAGGTTCCATTTCACCAGTCAATCAGCTTAAATACTCTCAGTTGCCAAGGAGGCTCTGTTGTCAAGACCCACTCCCATCAGGTTCATCACACAAATGTTATTGCGAAGAGAGAACAGCTAGGGGGGAAAACCCAATACTGTTAAACTGCAGTTCTTAACAAACTGGCTAAGGACTAAAACTCATTGAACCTCAGTGAGAATTCAAGTCTCTAATTTTCATAAGGATGCTGTCACAGTTGACTGCCTACATCAACAAAACTCTAGACCTCATGACCATTGAGGTTCCTTTCAACTCTATCTTTCTATTTTTTAGTAAACTCACTGTAGGCATTATTATTCTTTCTGTGCCTTTCCACAGTTCTAACACTGTTAATATTGCTGATATTATTCAATTGATGACAATGACGATCACAGTGAATACACAAACATATACCTGGCAGGTGCAGGTTCCATTCCCAAAAACACCCTGAAAGCAATGTCCTTTGTTATTACATGGAGATGCTGTTCCACCTGGACATTCTGAAAAGGAACAATCAACAAAATGCCAATGAGTTTTACAGAAGGCTAGTGAGCTGCTCAAAATCTACTCTGATGGGTATTTTGAATGTATGAGTCTACAGTGAATCATATGGTAATCATATGGTAAAACACTAGCCTGACAAGTTTTTTTCTTTTTCACTTTCAAGCCAGTTGCACAAAGAAAAGAAAAGGCAAAGGGATTTCCCCTGCAAGTCAATATTGGGGTGGGCAAAGTGTGGCCCACAGACTTCATGCATCTCATCCTCTTCCCCCAACATCTTCCTATGCCTCAGAAATATTAGATGAACTACTGAGTTCTGCCATGTGTCTGCTAGAGATTGCTTGGTTCTGCCTCCAGCTCCATCCTTAGCTCCTTTTGAGTTCTGCTATCCCTTCAATCACATACAAGTATCAATATTTTTGATTTCAGGAACTGGCAACTTGTATGTAGTAATACTTTTTGTTTACTGTTTATATGCAACTAGAAAGGATTTTTTTAAAAAAAGGAAACAGATAATTAAGGAAAAAGGAAAGGGATAATCAGCAATGATTGATAACTTTTAGTTCCTTGATGCAGACCCATTTGATATCTGCCGGAAGCTAGTCTAGCTGTGGCCAGAGTTTCTGCAATGATGGATGGCAGGTCCCACTTCAGTGGGATGGAGAATCTGTTCCAGGTTTTAGTCTGAATTTTAAAGGGGCTTTACAATATGCTGAAACTACTTTGGGGATAGAGTCCGGCAAGTTGGATATCTCTTTAGAAGAGCAAATGTCTCCACTCAGAATATTCCTGTCTTTTCTGGATTAAGATTCCATTTGTTCACTCCAACCTATTCAAAACTATTTCTGAACACCTGAAGAATTCATATAGGATGACAGCAAGTTACTTTATTCTTAATCATCCAGATCTAGACATCTAGCTTAGTATTATCAGCAACAGTATTATCAGCAATGACTGGCAGCTTCACTCCCTATTTTCAGACAAAGTTCTTTCTAAACCCAATCCGAAAATATTGAGGATTAAATCTGGGACCTTCTGTGTGCGCAACACATGCTCTCCCACTGAAACATGTTCTTTTCCCCATGTTCTGCAGCCTCCCTGAAATTAATAATTTAAAAAAAGAGGTGTAGAGCTGGACATCATCCAGAAGTTGTTTGGAACACTGCAGCCTGTACATCCTTGATTCTCCACCCACTGTTTCACCTAAGTATAAAATAATGAGTTTTGTGGTACCAAGAGCTTGCTTTTTGAGGATAATGCAATCTGTAGTCCAAATGTAAATTGCCCAAATTCTAGTCATAGAATAGCTGTGGTTCTTAAACTGTGGGGTGGGACTCTAAGGGTGTGTGTGTGAGAGTTGCTTAAGGGGGGTGCAAATAAAGTCAGCTGACAAGTGCAGCAAATGTGAAGAGCAAGGGCAAGCTTCTCTGTGTGTGTATGTATATGTGTGCAAAGCATCTTCCCTCCATTATGCCTTCCTCCAGAAATAACAAAAATTGGCTTTGCCTTTTTATGCTTCTCCCACTCAGCTTGTCTAAACATTCTGTTGTTAGTACACCAGATGCATGACCCTTAGTGAGCATGAGGCAGTTTTGGGGGGAGGGAGAGGGAAGTGAAGAGAGGAGGAGGAGAGTACAAAACTTTAGTGTTAAGATGGAGAGCATGTGTGGCATAAGGAGCCTGGAGGAGAGAGGGAGAGAGAAAGAGACAGAGGGAGGTGTAGGGTAGGACATGGGGGAAGTGACACTGAGTAGGGGAGAACGACATCTACATGTAGATGTAAATGGGGCCACAGGGGCAAAAAGTGTGAGAACCACTGTCCTGTAGGCCAAACATGATGGAACAAAGCAGGAATGTTCCTCCACCATCTTTTGAAACTGATGATGAAACACAGCACAAAACCATTCTTGTTAAGCTCAAACCAGACAGATCCTCCAGAAAGATAACATGGTTGATGATACCAAAAAGATACTGACAAATCTAAGAAAGCTTAAAGGAGTTGCTTTCTTTCCATCCACCCCTCATTCACTCACCAGTTTGTCCAAGGCTCTTTTTCAGTCCTTGGACCAAACTTAAATCTGGACTGGAATAGATACAGAACGTCAGTATCATCTGACTAACGATTATACACAAGCAACCCTTTGAAAACTGCTGACAGTTTCATTCCATTTCCCTGTTGTTTCTTGTTTTGAAACTACAATAGCCAGTGCTCTATCAGTTCACATTATTGCATTATTACCACATTGTTTTTCAGTTGTACCTTGGCAAACAAAGCACTTCCTCCTGTTCTTTACATTTCAGAACATTCTAGGGTTTATTATCTTCTCTGTGACACTTACCTAACAATATAAGCCCCCTTAAGTTTAGTCAGACCTAATGCCCAGTTCAGCGTTATAAGACTGCATGCTAAGGCTGCATTTTTTAGTATAATTGCAAAGGCTTAAATTCCATTCAGTTCCATGGTACTTGCTTCCAAACAGACATTAATTACTATTAAAGGTGCTCTTTATCTCATCTGGCCACCCAGTAATCATCACATTCTGAATTAGTCCTGATTGAATGCTGTCGTAGGTTAAATAAAAAGAAACTTCCAATGTAATTATGCAATGATATGAGGCAATTATAAAGTAATTATGTGAAATGAGCCTTTCAAAGTTCTTTTTGAAAACTGTGAACATAGTATGGAAATTCATGGAAACTAGAGTTACCAGGTGTCCTTTTACCATAAAAGATGACCCCCAGTTGAAGGCTGGAAAACTTGTCCTTTTATATAGACTGAATGAGATGCCAAAATCCATTATTTGGAGATGTGGGCATTTTGAGAAAAGATAAATTTCAGGAAGTTATTGCAAGTATGATAGCCAGAGAGATGTAGCAGTTTGAGCATTTGACTATGACCTTGGAGACCAGGGTTCAATTCCCCACTTGGGCCATTTCTGCACTACACTCTTATAGCACAATCATTCCACTTTCAACATCCGGCCAGCCCGTCCCTAAACTGCAAACCCCAGGATTCCATAGGATGTTGAAAGTGGAATGATCATGCTATAAAAGTGTTGTGCGGAAATGGCCTTGGTCATGGAAACTCACAGGGTGACTTTGGATGCATCACACATTTAGCAAATCCTGCGATAGGTTTGTCTTAGGGTCATCTTTAGTCAGAAATGGCTTGAAGTCAAACTATAACAACAACAGCCAATACAGATAACGATGAAATACTTAAAATGGATTCAGGACTGTTGACACATGTCAAACAAACAACAACATACCCAAAAACCAAATACGGATTTTCAGTAAGACAAGAGATTAATTGTCAGATCCATATGTCATGAAATTTGACTCTCCCTTATTGGTATTTTGAAAACCTTGCAACCCTAGTGGAAACAGAGGCAAGGAACTTCTTTTTTTGCTGCTTCCAGACTCTGAAGCTCCCTTTGTAGAGATGCTAGACTGGCAACCTCCTTGCTGTCCTCTGTAAGCAAGTGAACACAGTCGCATAGGGACATGGGGGCGGGGGACCAATTCACCCCAGGTGGAAATGTTTTGGGAGTGTCCCCGCCTGTAGCCACGCCTCCTTGCACCCTGGCCAGGCCCCTGCACACTGCAGCCACAGCCCTGTGCACTGTGGCCACGCCCCTTGTGCCTCCCCTCCCCACACGCCAAGCTCCGTCACTGAGTGAAGAATTTTTTCTCAGGCCTTTGAGGACTGACTGCTTAGGGGAAAGGGCCTTTAATAATGTGCTGTATTGTCTGTATTGGTTCTTTTCATCTTTTAAAGGATACACTTTTAATTCTATTGATAGTTTAATTATATTTTAACTTTTGCTGAAGTGACCTTTTCACTGTATTTGTATTAACTTTTCTAACTTACCTTGAGTTCCAGGACTGAGTAGAAGACAGGACATATCTTCCGCAATGTACGTAGATATCTAGATCCAGCAGCAGGACATTGGTGTACGTAGCTCAGTATTATTTACGCCACCTTTCCCTTGGCTGGGGAATGCATAAGACCACAACTTCCACTAACCCAACCAGTATGGCAAATGGCTGTACTATCCAGGCATGATGGGAGTTATAGTCCCACATATTTGGAAGGGCCAAGTAGAAAGAGGCTGGTCCATACACTGAGCTAGTGCTTGGCAGTGGCTGTCCAGGAGCTTAGACAGGTGACTTTCCTAGTCTTCCCTAGATATTGAATCTGGGACCTTTTGTGCACTGAGTACATTTCATGTGCCTTTCCTAAAACACTTTTAAAAATGTGTTCCCAATGTGCTTCTTCTTAAAAAATGTTTGACTTCTCTAACAAGAAATAATTGGTACCTAAACATTTCTAAATAATACCTTAATAAGAGCCAGCATGGTTTAGTGGTTTCAGAACTGGACTACATCTCGGGAGATCAGGGTTTGAATCCCTGCTTGGCCCTGAAAGCCCCCTTGGGCAAGTCACATTCTCTCAGCATCAGAGTAAGGCAAAACCCCTTCTGAACAAATCTTGTCAGGCAACTCCCACGATAAGTGTACTTTAGCGTCACCTTGTATCAGAAACAGCTACAACAAAAATAAATATCTAAATAATTTTCAAATAGAAAGACAAATTTTAGATTTAAGAAAGAAAGAAAGAAAGAAAGAAAGAAAGAAAGAAAGAAAGAAAGAAAGAAAGGCAAATTTTCAGGGTTTTTTTTTGTTTTGTTTTTGCCAGTGAGGTACTTTTACCTAGGCAGTCTGGCCCCCAATATCCTCGGCAACACTGAGCCTGCAGGAACTCCCTCGTGCATATGTGTCGACATCCTGGGAGAGTGAGAGTGAAAGCCTTGATTTCAAGGTAATATCTGTAAGAAAAGGATTGAAGACTTGTTAATGCCTTTGCGTGAGCCCTGTTAGGGAGCTCGCCTACATCCATTCCCAGAATGCATGCATGGAAGGAGCATCATGCACACTAGGTTCTCATCCTACACCTTGACAGCTGCATTTTGAGCAGGCTGCTTGAAGTAATAATTTTCATGCATTAAGAATAACATGTTTGGGATCTTCCAGTTATCAGGAAGATATGCAGTTTTGGAAAGGCTGGCTAGTTTAAGGTGTGGCATGAGTGTGTGTGGCCCCTCTCATGCCTCCTCAATGAACACTTAAACAGGATGATGGAAACAATTAAATCTTTAAACATGCTTTCTTCTTATTAAAGTGATGTAAGACTCTAATTCAGAAATTCACATTGAACTTGTGAGAAAAGCAAAATGCAAGCCCTGCCCCCTCCATCACATTCCCCTTATGCAGAGAGTGACAGTCTGAAGTGAAAAGCCTTCTGTAAACTATCTATGAATCTTTTCACAATACACAGGGTCTTTCTGCACTACATTATTATAGTGCTATTATTCCACTTTCAATATCCTATGGAATCCTCGGGTTTGTGGTTTAGGGAGGGGCATTTAGAATTCTTCGCCAGAGAGCTCTTGGGCCTCAGTAAACTACAAACGCCAGAATTCCACAAGATGTTGAAAATGGAATAATAGCACTATTATTACCTCACCTATTTACCACACCTATATACTTTGTCCTGAGTAGCATAATTTTTTTATATCAAACATAGTGAGCTATAGAGATCTGCTGGAAGGACACGATGGCAAGCAGAGCTATGGATATAGATCATAGGGTAGCCCTGTTTTCTGTCATGCATCCTAGGTGAATCTTGGAGATGGTTCTTACAGACCATTTGAATGGATTTTCAGCAATAATAGCACCAACAGGAGACAAGAGGTCTCTGGGACCAACATTTCAAACAGCCAGGAACGTTACACCTTGGAGGCATGCATCCCTGGATGAGATAGCCATCTTTCAGGGAACTACAAGGATGCCGGGCTGTATTTTCTTTGAACTGCAAAGCTGAGATCTTCATAAAAATTTAGCCATCTGGTCCCCAGGACATGTTCAGCTCTATAACTAGAACCCCTTTATCTCCCCCTTTTTCAGAGTTCTCCCAGACTTGACTGGCAAGCAGTCCCTCTGCCAGTGGAAGCTCCCGTCAGCCCCTTCCTTAGGCTGAGCTGGGCTCTCCTCTTGTCTTTTCCTAGCTGAAGACTTCCTGGATTGGTACAGTATTACCCCCAACCCCCATGTTGCTCTCTTAATTTTCACCTCTTTCTAATTTCTATAGCATCTTGTATGATTGTGTGAGTGAGTGCAACCAAGTGTTTATATGGAGTGTTTATATGGAGTTTGACATCTTTTTGACATCTTTTCCAATAAAATACTGAAATTTGAACAGTTAACCTAATTCTCAGTGTTCTGACTCCGTAAAGCTGGGCTCAAGATCCTTAATTACCCTGCCCTCTTTGCATAGCTACAGCAGCGTTCATAGCTAATTTTCCCCAGAAGTGATAATTTTGACAAGCGTTGGGAATTCCCTTAAGGGACCCCCAGCAAGCAGGGTAACACTATAACTGTAGTGCAGAAAGGCCCACAGTTATAGCACTATGATTCCACTTGAGCCGCCACAGCTACATTCTGTGGAACTCTGGAGTTTGTAATTTGGTGAGGCACTGGATGTCTCAAGGAGAGAATTCTAAAAGCTCTCTCTTAAACTGACAGTCCCAGGATTCCATAGGATGTAATCATGGCAGTTAAAGTGGAATTATAATGCTATAACTGTGCAATGTGAAAGGGAGTGATTGGAAACTCCAGATTTTTTCAGGTTTCCAGATCAAATGATGAGCTTCCACATATAATGGAAGGGCTCCTCTTCAGATGGTAACCTTGCACATTAGGGGAGCAATGATAAAGGCTTTATGAAGGCTTGAAGAGAGCTGATATGGCAAAGGCCATCCCACTAGTCTGTTGCATCAGGTGTGATTTTTCCCAGCACTGTGGTATTCTCATGGGAAACACGGCATCTGTGGAATCCACATTTGCTCCCTCAGAGCTGTAACAGGCCATGAGAAGCCATGATCTTTTTTTGGAACATAGTTATTCTCCAATTACACATTCTTTTAACAAGATCTGCAAACAAACATGAATGCTATAAATTGGGGTGGGGAGCAGGCTGTCCTGTAGATTCTTCTGGATTGCAATTACCAGCATCCTCACCATTAGCTACACTGGCTGGGGCTGGTGGGAGGTGCATTCCAACAACGTCCGGAGGACCACATGATTCCAGCCCGTCCTATGCATGATAAACTGTGGCTATCTGAGAAACAATATCAAATGTTTTGCTCTTAAGATTATATCAAAAATATACTTATTGCTGTAAATATCATGAAATGAATGTATGAATGAAGGAAGCTGACAGGAATTGTGCATGCTGCTTACTGAACCTCTGGTCCCTCTGCACACATTCTTCTGGGATCTGGAGTCTATGCATGCAGAGCCAGCTCAAGATATTTTGCTGCCTGAGGTAAGGTAAAAGATGGTGACCCTTCCATGCTGTGTACAGAACCTGGTTGGGTAGCTAATTGAATCTTATTCCAACACTGGGAATGGGATGGGGTTCTCTTCCACATCTAAAGGGAACAGTCAGTTTTAGGGGATGGAGAGCAAGCTGTGTGACACATCTAGCTCTGACCTTCGAAGGAGGGAAAAAGCTAGAGGACTGAGAAAGAACAGCTATGGCACAACCCTTACTGTTTCCTACTGTCTGCCACCCAAACCAATTGCCTCACTCTGCCCAATGGAAAGGCCAGTTGTGTACATATGCACTAGTTGTTCATTAACCATTCCTGATATTTTACATGCCTACAGGAAGCCCCCCATCTTTCAACTGCCTGTTATCTGACAACTCATTCTTTTGACGCTTCCAAATAAAAGAAAAGTTCCACTAATTCAGCGTGGGGTCTGTTTTTTTGTCACTTCTTCTTTCTACAGAGGCTTGCTTGGGACTACTCGCACATGCATATGGTCCCAAGTCTTGCCTACGGAAAGTGTGGATCCCCTGGCTGAATTAATGGAACTTGTCTCTATTCCAAGATTCAAAACAGGAGGCTTCTTTCAGTTCTTCTTGCCTTGCCTCGCCTCGCTTGGGACCGCACACGTGCTGTTTGTAAAGCAAGCTCAGAGGTGGGAAAGATGCCAAGCCAGCTGAATGACATTACAAGCAGCACACATGCTCAGTCAGTCCCAAGCAAGTCTCCATAACTCCTTCATGTTCCCTACCATAGATGGGTTCCACTTTTCAACCATTTCCACTTTCTGATAGAGCTCCAGTCCCTAACCTGTCAGATAAGTGGGGGAAACCTGTACAGTGAGCACCCATGGGGCAGCGTAGTTGACCTTCCTCCAAGAATAGCTTTTTGATTGTACAGTCTAAAAAGATCTTTCCCAGTCCCCCAGCTATAGTCAGATGTACAGCCTAGAGTGCTCTCCCAAAGGCATCTTCGGAAAAGAGCGGTCGCAAAAGCACAGAGAAACTGTCAACAAATACAGTTGTATGTGGGGATCTTTTCAATTCATACAGGAAGAACATATATGCTCTGGGACAGATCCAGCCATTTTGATACCTTCCTGGCTGGGCCTAGGACACTTTGCTACCTGAAGTAGAATAACACATGCTATCTCTCAGACATCAGTTTACAGAATACTCAAAGCCAATCAAGTTATTTTGGCACCTGAGGTAGAAAATTCCACAAACCGCTATCTTTACCCTATCCCACAGTAAAAATACCACAATACATTAATAACATGTTGCTCTTTCATGGAATATAAAATCTGCTTCTTGAAGTGGCTGGCTCATCCTGCTCAATAGTAGGGTTGGTCCTGATAGCCACCAACACAGACATTCATTGAAGATACATAAAATATCAGAAATGGAGCAGCTTCAAATTGAGAGACAAGATCACTCTCCAACCTGCCCCTCCGAATTTAAAATCCACAGATATGTTGTGTGAATACAGCCCATTCAGATGAAAAACTTCTGTTTCAGAGTAGGAAAAAAATCTAATTAACAAAAGAATTACCTGCAGTCACGTATCCCAGAACTATTGGTAACTTTGGTATAACCATGAGGACAATGGATTTCATAATTGAGAGAGCAAGATCGACATTTGGTTTTTGTGATAACAAGTGTCTTCTCATCACACCGGTTCTTCCCCTAAAGGAGGGAAGGAGACAAGTTGAAGCATGGTGCAGAAAACTAACACCTAAAGTCTATGTTCTTCAGCCTTCTTTCACCATGCTCCCAGTGCCAGTCCTCCTAAAAATCTTCCACTTAGGCAGAGGATGAGAAGGAAAAAGAGGGCTGAGCCAATGTAAAAACATTTTGTAAAAAGAAGCCTTTGTGTCAGAGACTTTGTTAACTCTGCTATGCCTATATTCCAAACATTTCCAGCATTAAGATGAACAAGAATCGAGTCTGGCTCAAGGGGCAGGTTTTCCAGATATGATTGGAGACAATTGGATTTCTACCTCTTTTCTACAAATGAAGCCCTGACCTTGTCCTTTTTTCTAGATCCCATGTATACTCAAGATCAAAGCTTGGAAAGTTAGTTTTAAAACACCATTAACTCTATGACTTGCTGCAGTTTTTGAAAAGTAACCAGTTAGTGTTACTCATTGCAATGTTGAAAATACTAACTTTTTATTTTATTTGTGGCATTGTTCGTTACTTTTCCATTACTGTTTGGAGGGCACCTTTGGACTGATAAGAGAATAGCATATAACTTAAAAAATAATTGATGGCTCTAAAACACTTTTTAAACATAACCTTGAAAAATAACTAGAAACCAGTGCTACTGTAGTAGCAGTGGTTTCTAGTCATTTTTCAAGGTTATGTTTTTAGAGCCATTTTAATAATTTCTCAAGTAACAAGAAACATTAAAAAGTAACTGAAAATCTTTGCTTGTTATAGCAGTACAATAGCATTGGTTTTAGTCATCATCATCATCATCAACACTTATTGATTAGTCAACTGACCGTATCAACAATAAAATACATAGTACATAATACAAAGATACAGATACAGAAATTACATACACAAATAAACTCAATTCATATAAAATTAAGTAAAACAATTAAAGGTTTTAGTCATTATGTTACTTTTGAAATGTCCCTTGTTTATAGCCTTGTTGCTAAAAGAATTCTACCTAGTTACAGTTTGGTATACTACTTGTAACTCCTCATTTCCAGGTCAACGTATGGTCAAGGGAGAAAGATCATACCTGCTAACCTCAACCAAGATGTCCAAAAATTAATTAGCTCTTACAAGCATATGTGTTCTTAAATAAACTCTGTACATATGATTAGAAATCATGGAAAAACAAGGGCCCCAAACTTTGTGGAGAGAGTCTGTGCAAAAGTTGCTCTCCAGATGGTGAGAGAAGCAGAGCTTGAATCATTACTTTTTGGACTGTAGCTCTTGAAATCTTTCAGAATCATTGGGAGATTCTGGGATGTATGGCCCAAAAAAGGGTGGGAGGAGAAAAAGAAAGAAAAAAGTGAGGGAGATTTTTCAAGCTTTGGGGCGAAAGGGGGTTGTGTTCCCCCTTTGCCTCTATGTGTCAAGTACACAAGAATTCCAAATGAATGAGCACAGCTGTTGTCTCTTTAACAAGTATGAAACTAAATTAGAGAAGGCAAATCTTTGTCTATAGGTATCTCTTCTTTTTGTGTAGGCAGGCAGAATGACAGTCCTAATGTAATCCCCTGCTGTCATTACATAAAATGAAATCACTTCTTACCTGCTCAGCGATTTCCATTAAACTGAAGGTATTTGCAGTCAAAGATGATAGAAAGAATAAGACTGTCAAATGTTTCCTCATGATGAAAAAAAGGGTTATCAGAAATATTAATGTTACAGCAACAAAATTTCTCCCAGATTCTTCTATGCTCAGTTTATCCACATTATTAGACAAAAACCTATGTAGTTCCAATAATACAGCTTTCCTTTCTCCTTCTGAAACAAGCTAAGAATGAAGAGCATGTGAAATTTGACCGGGGCAGGAAAAGCTATCCAAAGGCAAGGGGCTGGTGATGAGAATGCCTATAGCAAATGCAGTTAATACTTCCTAACAGGCATCCTGCCAGACATTACTGTTTGAAGCCTCTTCCCTGCAAACACCCTCACCCCAAATTTCTGGCATTGTTGACAGCACATTTCCAAGGACACTGACTGGTAACAAAAGATAAAATTCTGGACAAGAGTAACTTAAGTTCTGAAAGAGGTTGATAAAGATAGTGGATTGTGCCCTAATCTTTCTCACATGAATCATAAAGTGGTGCAACTGGGTTTGCCATCTTTGAAAAGATATACATGTAAAAGAAAACCAGCAGGATTAAGTGGACTATGACTTTGGAGACCAGCGTTCAACTCCCTACTCAGTCACAGAGACAGTCACACTCTCTCAGCCTCAGAGGAAGGTAAAGGCAAACCCCTTCTGAACAAATTTTGCCAAGAAAACCCTGTGATAGGTTCGCCTTAGGGTTGCTGTAAGTTGGAAATGACCTGAAAGCACACCACAACGTAAGAACTGACTGCAGCTCTTAAGCTCATTGACAGGCTCATCAGAGCTGGATGAAGCAACATCTTTAACTCTCCAGTTACTGAAAGTTGTTTTCTTCTGGATCTGTCATAGTACTGGCCCTATCATATCCCTATCAGGATAGCAGGTATGATCTGCCTGAGGCAGCATATTCAAGTGCTACAAAAATCAACAAATCAGTAGCTTTATGAATTACTATCATAATTGCTATTGTTAACATTTTTCTTGCCAGAGGGAGGAACATGTGGGGTTTTCTGTCCTAGGCACCAAAATAACATGGTTGCCCTTGGGTGCTCTGTATCTTGATGGCAGGAAAGAAGAAAGAATTTGTGGAACTGTGTATCCTATTTGCTGTCTTTTTTTTTCTTGAAAAATACTGTTTTAAAATGGGGTGTGTCTTATATGCCAGTGCATCTTATACACTGGCAAATAGTATTTGCCAGTGTATAAATGGTATGCATCTTATATGCTGGTGCATCTTATACACTGGCAGGCAAATACAGTACATCAATATAACAAGACTGTACATATATGCATATATTTATAGGCAAGGAAACTTCTCATTGAGCACAGTATGTGTACAATAGGGGCAGAGATGTCACTGCTGGAACAATATCTGCCTTACATCATGCCATTTTCAATACACCTATCTCATATCAAAGCCACCAGTAAACTGCATTAAATTGTAATCCACTGCACTTCAGGTTAAGACAAACACTGGAATCCTGTTGGTATGTTATACTAGCATAATGATCTGTTATGCCAATGTAGCACACTATTTTCAGAGTTCCACAGCAGCAGCAAGAGAAAGGCAGAGAAATTTAGCTCATTGCTATCCAGAGAGGAAGCTGTTGACTGCCAAGAGCCTGGTTTCCTTGCAGGTGATTTTCCAAGGCAGTCTTCCCAGAGTGCCTTTTGCTTTGAGGACCCACTCAGAAACCAGACATTATGCAGAAAGGATCCTTGAGATTCTGCAGCTTTCTCTCCAGATGGTGATGAAGTGGCTTTCTCTGCCTTCCCCTTGTCACTGCTGTGCCCACATTCTTTTTACTTCTGGCATTGCCACACTGGCTACCTATGCTAGAGTAGTTATGCTGGCCAACAGACTCTCAGCTTGCTGCTTCATAGCATTAAGTGGTGATAATAGTAGATAGTACTACATTAATATAAGCCAGCGCAATGTGGATTATATTATAGCGGTTCATTTGGGCACTTTCACAATCTATTGACATTTCTGGTCACATTGAAGATCCCCTTGTAACCACATGTAGGAGTCCTATACTATCTGTTGTCAGGCCGATCTTTTTATAAATGCAAAGAGGCAGCCATGAGGAATTACTTCCAGAGACAATGGTGCCATAGAAGCAGTACTCCAGAAGATGCTGTTTCTAGATGAGTAGGCAGTAGAGACTGTAATCTGCTACTTTCTGACTTGTGTCAGCCCTATTCATTTGGAAATGGCAAGGACACTGAAAGTGTGGAGTGCTGGTTAAGTGCGTGCTAAATCATCAATGTCTTTATTAATGCACAAACATTTCCTTGTATTGTCACCAGCTTTTGCTGCAATAACCAAAAAATCAAAACTATATATCACTTTAAATTGGGAAAGATGCCCATCAGAATTATAGCTGCAGAAGTAGTAGTATGTTCTAACTTTTCCCAACTTTCCTTTTGCCTTTTCCATTAAATCTGTGTGTAGTATCACAATCAATGAAAAGATGAAATACAGGAAGTGCCCCCAATGTGTTAAGACCAAGTTGGTTGACAGTCTTATAGACTGACCTAAAACTAGCCATACTGCATGCCCATTTTACTGAAAACAGTACAAAGTAAGGCAGATTTTGGTTCAGCAATTACATTCATGACCTTACTGTACACATTTTGTATGAAACAAATAATTTGCTTCCACAGAAATGTATGCACATACATCTAGTTATGTCTAGTTTCTGCCACATTATTGAAAACTCATCAATGACCACAACATAACTGTCACGAGAATGCACCAGTCTCAAGATGAAATTGACATCGTTGTTAACAGAACTCATCATTATTGCCCATACCTGGAAACTGGGGAAAGAATGGTGCTCAACTGCCAGGAAGCACACCTCTTTTAGTCCTCATATTAACTATAGAATGACAGATCATAAAAGCTTTCTTGGAAAGTCCTTCTTGAATTGATTGATTCCCCATCTCTGCTTCATGTTCAAGTCATTTCCTCTCTTGCTGCACTGAAGTCTGTACATGATCAAATGTATATTGTTAAATAAATATATGCCAGAACTTTAATAAATAATATGCCTATTGATACCTATATAGGAAGAAAATAGTTTCTGCTGCTTTTGACACCACAACAATGTCTTAATATATTGCCAATTTGGAATTCTTTGTGAGGGAATTGAGTTAGACAGCTATTTTAGAAATGTGTACAATAATTGTAACTGTGACTCTGTGTCAGAGTTGGTCTGTGATATCTAAAATAACATTGTAATGTGCAAAGATTGATTCTTAGACATGTTCAGTATGCTACACATGGAAACAAATACCGCATTTCTTTCCCCTGTGTGGTGCATTTGACAGCCCCTTTCAGTTTATCTTGATATTTCCCTCCCCACTTTGCTCTACATAGTGAAACATCCACCTCCCTCCACTGGCCATATGCATGAATTGCACATCTTCCTCCATAGATGCCTGTGCTTGATATTCCTTACAGCAGAACATTTCCACCCATGAATAGCAACCATTTATGAATATTAGTAACCACCAACAGTAGCAATTCAACAGCAGAATAAGCTAGCTAACAGATTACATTTATCACTAAAAATAAAAGGAAAAATGCATCACCAAAGAAAAGAAGAGAAAAGACAGATTTGAACACTATTCGCATATGCTATTTTATGTGCATAGATGCACATTTAGAGGAATTACTGTAATTTTAAATGGAAGTGTATTGCCATATACCAGAAGAAGACCATGATTATGCAGCTACTCAATGTACTGTCCAGGTGCTAAATGTTGACAGGCAATTTCAAGGTCCATACTCTCCCTTCTTATGGTTCTTTATGTTTAAACTGGCCTTAGACTGAAGAGCCTATCAGCCAGAGTTCATGTTCAAGTAGATGACTGTTCTCAGAAAGGCACATGGTCATCCTAGCTCTTTGTTTTTAAAAATAATGGTCATGAGTAGGACCACAATAGTAGAGTATGTAGTTCAGAGGCAGAACACACAACCTTCCTATGAAAGGTCCTACGTTCCCAGCTTGTCTAGGTTTGGGAAATGCTAAATCTTGAGGTCATTCTTAATGGTTGCCAACTTGAAGGTACAGTACTGGACAATGGACAAGTCTTTTGATGCAGTGTGCAGTGAATTTGTAAACCTCAATAATGATAGGGAGCTACCATAATTCAGTAGCAAAGGAGATTCCTTAAATGTGTAATTTCCTGCCATATACAGCAAAATGGATTGAACAGGAGCTAATATCAAAGACTTTGGCCAGTAGCTGGGAAATCTGCTCCCAGTCAGAGGCCGTTTCTGCACTAGCCTGTTATAGTGCAATGATTCCACTTTCAACATCCTCTGGAATCCTGGGGTTTGCAGTTTTGAGAAGGGCCGCCTGGCCCCTCCCAAAACTGCAAATCGCAGGATTCCAGAGGATGTTGAAAGTGGAATCATCGCACTATAACAGGCTAGTGCAGAAATGGCCAGAGTAGAGAATGCTGGGCTATATGGACAAAGAAACTGGCCTAGTGTTGGGCAATTCTGATTGCCCTTGACCAAGAATGCATGCATTGTTTTAAACTATATGTGGTTAACTAGAATATGTTCTCTCACATATACCTTATGTGCAAATAGTTCCCATTTTTACATAACTGCTTTACATAGAACCTGGAGTGTTTTGATTGCATAGGTGATTGTAACTATAACTGACTAAAGTTCTTGTCCATTTATTGATTTCTCCCACGCCAGTGCTGTAGCATCTCAATTGTTGTCTCTAAACAGACTTTATCTTGTTGGACAACATTAAACACATCACGCACACCAAACAAATCAATCTCCAAACGGTAACCTGTCAGTGTGACCCTCTATTGTTCTTTTCAAATGTGTTAAGTTAAAACAAAGATTTTACAGTTCTAAAAATTAGACACAGGAAGTAACAAGTCAGAGAAATTTCCTGCACACACATCAATCCATTATGTGATGAGGGAAGTGAACCATTTCCAAAGCCGGCAATGTATACATTTCAGCAGACTTGGTATACCAAAAGTATATACATTCAAGTTATCCTGTGGGCCATTGTTTTTCCTTTGTTTTCAACAAGTCTGCCTTATCCCCTTGGCTTTTGTACACACTATATGATTCATGGATAGACTGATGTGCCCATAAAGTAATGCCTCTCTAAGTTTCAGGTTGTTGTTGCCAAAATAATAAAAAAGCACCTACAAAAAATAACTGGATAGTAAAGCATTTCATTAGAAAATTAGGTTACTTCCTTACTCCGGGTTTGTTATTTGAAGTGATATTGCTGCTATGTGTCTTCAAGTCAATTTTGCCTTATGACAACTGGGCAACCAGGGTTTTCTTGTTAAGATTTATTCAAATGAGGTTTGCCATTGCTTTCCTCTAAGACTGAAGAAATATGACTCATGCAAGGTCACCAGTGGGTTTCTATGGCTGAGCAAAGATTCTGACTTTGGTTTCCTGAAGTCCTAATTCAATACTCAAACCACTACACTGTGCTGGCTCTCAGGAGTGACACCCTGGAGTAAAGACAGTAGAAATCAATCAGCGAGAAGAGCTGAGAAGAAGCTGGATGCTCTGCTTCTATTGATATCATAAGTAGTTTTGTAAAAATGTTGCTCATTGGAATGGGCTTAAATTAGAGGAAAGGGCATCATGATAAACAGAGCGAGCAAGGTGAGCTACAGCAAGGAATATAAACATAGGAATGTGAGAGAAAGTAATTTCTTCTGTATTTTTAAAAGTAGTGTTTGCATCCTATTTCCTGAGTTGTGCCAAAAGAAGGAAAGAGAGTCAAAAATGAGGAACTTACGTTATACAAAATGTGTTTGCTTTTCTTGTGCCCCTGTTCCTGCCCCAGAGCTCACAGATATTAGGGGTCATTGTGACTTCTTTCCTGTTATCCAGTGTCAACCAAAACAGCTTTCAGAAGGGCTAGAAATCAGGCACTTCCCTTTTCCGGTGCAATGACCAAGTTAAAAAAAAAAAAAAAGTCCGAACAGTCATCATCCTTTATTCTATTAACACTCCCATACCCCCACTGGCTGCAAATACTGGAGTACAAAACAATGGAGATGTCTTTAGGTCTTTGGTACATTGTTAACAGAACTCAGAAAATCTACCTGCCGGACTGTGACTCCCAGAATCTCCTAGCCATCCTGGCTGCTCCGCTGGGTAGGGGATTCTGGCACCTAGCATCGCCAAAATCACATTTTCAAGTTCTTAAACATGGCAGAAATTTAGGAAGCAATTAGCTGTAGTTCCAAGGCTGCAATATTAGTTCTTTACTTTTATAGTTACAACCTTTAAACAGCAACTCTTTCATTTCACGTTTCTCAAAATAAAAAAAAAACTTTTTAGTTGTCTTGAAAAGAGTAACTTTTCAAGATCTGAAAAAAATATGAATAGAACAATGCAAGACACAGCACAAGAACAATGTGATATTATTTTACCATTTATGAAGCTTTACTCGAATAAGAAGAAAAAGATAACTAAAACTATGCAGTGAAAGGAGTGACATTCCTCATTAATATAAAATTGTAATTCAGCTTAGCTATACCTTTTTATTGGGAAAAGGGACCAGTTCCAAGCAACTTGCTGTTTGTAACTAGTTACTTCTAAGTTTTGGACAATAAATAGTACTCTTGGGCAGCTGATGGGCTCTAATATCATAGCAGAAGCCCTGTATGATTCTTGTCCAGCTTTCCAAACATCTAACATTGTCTTCCTGCCCCAAGTGCTGAGTACTTGCATATTTAAATTTCTCATATGCCCTATTGTGATACTACATCAAGGGCATTGTGAGAAATCTAAAATGGTGCGCTCAGCCCTTATCAGATTTCTTTTGTGTACAGATAAACCTGAAAGGGGTCCACTAGAGGGGATGTTACTGAGGGCAAAGAATGGATGAGAATTTTATTTCAGTTCATTTTAGATATGAATTTGTCAAAATGTGTATGTTGGAGAAAGCCAAACTGATAGAATTATTCATCCCTAATGATGCCCTGATGCCCAGTTTTATTTCTTCTTTTTTATTGAATCAGGTGTGAGAATTTTCTCTTTGAACAACTCTCTGTAAGGCACCAGGATCTCTTGCACACTAAAGATTTATAGCACTATGCTTGTACTTTAAGTGCCCTGGAAATATCCTATGGAATCTTGACATTTACAGTTTAGGTAAGGTATTTAACATTCACAGATAGAGAGCACTAGTGCCTCATCAAACTACAGACCTGAAGATACCACAAAATGTTGTCTTGGCAGTTAAAGTGGAATCATAGTGCTGTAATTGTCTTGGCAGAGCCTGTGGCCAGGTATATGCTTTGACCGGGTGGCTGCATGTGGCCTGCCTAAGAAAAAGCATTCTTTGATTCTTAGATTATTGTCCTCTGTCTGACGGCATCCTCTGGACTGTCCAGTCCAAGTTCAGTTTGAAGCCAAAGGCAATTCAGATTAAGTTGCCCACCAACACTCAGTTAACTCAGTTAAGGAGGGGTGGTTCTACTTTCAATGTAATTTTCTTCCTGCTTGTCAGAGAAGCAGGTAAGGATTAAAATGCATCTAAACTAGCCTTCCCTTCCTTGTTTTAAACAAAGGTCATTTCCACACAATGTCACTGTAACGCCAAAGCAGCAAGTTGTTACTGGTTCAGGAGCCATGCTTTTGCATGACGTCGTCGCTATCCAGCTGCTTTCCCGTCCCCAAGCATTGCCAAATAACCATATTCTATTTCCAGAAAAAAATCCATTAAGACCCTTCTGTAGCGCTTCAATCCCATCAGCTGTCGTAGTGTGGTACTGTTATAGCGCTTGATAGCACTTCCTGTTATGGCAGATCCAGCAGTGGGCGGGTTGTGGGTGTGCCCAGCTCATCCCCCTACTCAGCAACTCCCATGGCATGGTAACTTCCTATCACCCGTCCCTGTTTATTTTAAATGTCTCCTTTGAGTCAAAACTTATTTTTTTAAATACATTTTTAAACAGGATAAGGCAAAAGTGCAATAGTGTACTGGCATGTCATGCTCTTACAACATTGTTGTGTTAGTACAACTTCCAAAATAAAAAACAAACAAAAATCACCACCCAATCAGAGGCGATGGGACAGGGTGAAGGCAGGGCACAGGAGTGGCCAAGGGTGCTGCAGTGTAGAAGGAACACCGGTGGCAATACTACTACCCATCCACTTAAGGGGGAAGAGTGTGGAAAAGAGCTTCTCTAACCCAATGGCATCACGCAAATGGTGATGCTGCCATTATAATGCGCTAATGGCCTCTAGTGTGGAAATGGCCAAAGTGTGAGGCCTTCCTGCTGTACAGAGGATATTTTTCAGTTCTTTCCCCGAGGGGTCCCTTCTGGCACAAGAAATGGCAAAAACAGCTCATTGCATCCCCCAACTACACTGCCTTTTAAAATTTCTCGAAACGCTCATTGCTAGCAGCAAGAAGACAACCACTGCTTTGCAAAAATAACAAAAATGTTGCTGCCTCGTCCACCACTGCCAGATCATAAAGATGTCTTGCCCAACTTCAGTCTTTTATAATCATTGGACAATTCTGTCCTAACTTTATTTGTTCCAGTTGTTGTTCTTGTGTGCCTTCAAGTCATTTCTGACTTAAGGAAACTCTCAGGCAAACCTATCACAAGGTTTTCTCAGGCTGAGAGTGTGTGATGCACCCAAAGTGAGCCAGGAGGTTTCCATGGCTGAGTGGGCAATTGAACCTTGGTCTCCAGGATCATAGTCCAACATTCAGACCACAATCCCACAGTGGCTCTCATTGAACTTGGTACATTTGAAGAAACAGAATATTATCCATGAAATTATTTTACAGTGATCCTACCTCCCAAACTATCTAACTGCTTATATCTGAGGCTCCAATATTGTCACTGCTCTCTGGTTTCAAGTCATTTCTGACTTTTAGTGACCCTATCATGGGGTTTTCTAGGGCTGAGAGGATGTGACACACCCAAGATTACCCAGTTGTTTTCCATGGTCGAGTGGGGAATTAAACCCTGGTCTCCAGCATCATAGAGCAATGCTCAAACCACTACACCATGCTGGCTATCTTTTGCTGTTGTTTAGCTAATATGAATTTCTTTCTTTCTTTCTTTCTTTCTTTCTTTCTTTCTTTCTTTCTTTCTTTCTTTCTTTCTTTCTTTCTTTCAATTTCTTCCCTGAAGTTCCTATTAGCTCAATGATAAAACAGCATAGCTCAAGGACTACAAAACAACTGTCTCTGCAAGATAACTTGGAGGTCTGGAGTTGTGAGGAGAGTCAAAAAAGATTTCCTTTCATGAAGCAGCTATTCTTTTGCATTGTTAATGCAGTATTAAACAGTTTTTTAAAGTGCTTGTTGATGACAAGATGTCCCAAGTATAGAGCCATAAAGAAATGGCTGCTACTGCTGGTTCAAAGAACCAGAAGCAGGACTCACGTGGCAGATATATATGACCCTGCACTAAAGAAAAAAGCAAATAGTGGATGAATATGACAAGAAAAATGCAAAACTCTTAGCAGAAAGAAGATTATTTGTAGGACACAGAATGGCTGTGTTACTGCAGTTTAGGCCTACCTGGTGATAGCACTAGATATCTCTTTGATATCATAATTCGGCCTTATGCTACCACCCCTCTCCATGTGTTTGTGAGGCCCCCGGACAAGCACAGAACTAGGCTCGGCCATCAAACACTGCAATATCCCAAGACAATACAGGCAGGCCAGAAATAGCCAGATCACTGCTTTAGGAGACCTCTCCGCAAACACCCTCATTATGTATGCATGCTGTTTACAAAGGACTCCCTGCCCCGAGCAGGTAACTTGGCAAGCTAGAAGCTTAAAGGCCAAGCACTGAGCATTTGCATACAGTCTACCTCTTTGTCAATTTGGACTTAACTCAATCATGCTAAATTGTGACGTTTCGGAGACATTGTCTCGCACCCAAAACTCATTGTTGTCCCCGAGTAAGGCATAGCCTGCAGTCACACTTCTCGCTATAAAAACCCCTGATTCCGAGACCTTCCTCGGATCGCTCCTGAGTTCCCATCACCTTGCTGCCGCATTGCTTGGCGAGCTTCCCCTCAGCTCCACGTGCTGAGATACACTGAACCCCAGCATCGCTCTCTATCTTCTTCCAGGCTTCAGGAACAGGTGTCGTATCACCCGAACCAACTATCCCTCTGAAAATCCCGCTATCTTACTCACACCTTTATTTTCCTTAGTTATCTGTGTGCTTGTGTTGCTTACATTGTGTGCCTGTATTTAATAAAGATGATTCATTACTTTCAAACTGGTCTGCTCCTTGACTTGGCCTGACCCCGTAAACACTGGGTTGCAAGATCCTGCTAAGTTACCCTGCCTCTCGTAACACTAAAGCAGTGCTCTGAGCTAATCTTCCCCACCTATAGTAGAGCACATTTTGGAGTCCCTCCTGGGACCCCCAGTAAACAGGGAAACAGCTGAGCAATAAAAAATGCATGACAAGCGACCAGGAAAATAGCAGCATTTCCAGCATGCCAGTCATCTTCCTTGTACAGTTCCTTCTACTCAGTCTCTAGTCCACATTTTATTGCCTGTGTGGGACAGCCTAGAAACCTGAACAATATCTACTTTCTTCACTGAAAAGTATCAGGTGACTCTTTGTACATGGAAATCAGTACATGACAGTGCATTTTCCTAGAAGTAGATACATGTATGTCTGCTCCTTTTTTCATCTGCAGTTCTTAAGTAAAAAGAAAGGGGTGGACCCTCAAAGAGTAATTACCAGACTCCCTTGACATCTCAAGCAAGGTCTTTCCTTGGCAAGGGCAACAGCAGCCAGCCAGGATCAGGTGGGGGGCTGCCTTTCACACTGTTTAACCTCTGGTTTGCTAGTAAAACTGAATTACTGTGTCGCAAAATGATGCTATCCAAAAAGTGTGTTCCCAACGTGAAAAGTTTAGAAAGTTCTGCTCTATGTGATGCTGAAGTTCAGAAACTTCAGTGGGTCCAAAATCCTGCAGCCAAACTGCTGGCTAGGACTAATTACAGGGAACATATAATCCCCCTGTTGAAACAGCTTCATCAGCTACCAGTCTGTTTCTGGGCAGAATTTGAAATGCTAGTTATGACCTTTAAAGCCCTAAGTGGCTTGGGTCTGGACTGTCTGAAAAACTATATCTCCCTATAGGAGTTCACTCAAGATTTAAGATCTTTGTCAAAAGGCTTTCTCTCAGTTCTACCACCACCACAGTTGTGTTTGGTGAGAACACAGGAGAGAGCCTTCTTGGTGGCTGCTCCTATGTTCCTGCCTGTGGGAGTTTTGGTTGGCCTCCTCTTTCCTTTCCTTTTGCTGGCAGGCAAAGATCTTTTTATTCAGGCAAGACTTTGGTGGAATGCATCGGTGTTTTTATCTTTTTAAACTATCCATGTCTTACTTGTTTTTATGATGTTTTAATTTTCTGGGTTTAACTGAACAATTATTTGTTTTCTAACTTCTGTATGAATATTTTTTAACTGTACCCTCTTATTTTTTAAAAAAATTATTATGAACTGCCTTGGATTATATACAGGGAGAAAACCAGGATAGAAATAAAATAAATACATTGTAGAAAATAAATCTGTCATGACATGCTTGGAAGGGACATATAAGGCTGATTGCCCTACCTGAATAACTTAGGCCATTTCTGCACTAGCCTGTTATAGTGCTATTATTCCACTTTCAACATCCTATGGAATCCTGGGGTCTGCAGTTTGGGGAAGTGCCAGAAATGGCCTTACTCCTCAAATGAGAGCTATACAGCAAGAAGAAAGCTATGTTAGATCTACGCTCACATTGTTTCTTTATTTTGAATATGTTATTTCTTATGTCTATTTCATTAGGCCATGACAGCAGCAATCACAGTTTTAGAAATATATAACAGTTAACAATAGCAGAAATGTTGCCTTCTGTTAAGCAACTGAAAGTCTAAAATGGGGTATCTGAACAAAATGTTTGGATTTTGGATATGAACTGAGATTGACAGTAGATGTATTGGAAAAATGTGATACTATTTGTTGATAATCAGTTGCTGTCTTTCTTATGTGTTGTTAGTATTTTTTACAAGTTACGGTGGGGAAGGCAAAACATCTGCAAAGTGTCTTTTGTTTGCAGTGCTAGGAGTTTCCCAGGTTACATTGTACTATTGTGTATTACTATGTAAGATTTTCTTCTATTGCTCTCCTCTGGAATCTAGAGAAAGAGAAATAAATTATTTAGCAATAGGAATAAGAAGTTTAACTCTAGCTGAACAAAATAATCTATGAAATACTTTTGAGGAAACTTTAAAATCCTGTTAGGGAAATATAATAGACTGATCTCAAATGAGTTTTTGATTTTTTTTCTCTTATGACCACTATAGCTATTTCTGCTTCCTAGGAATCTGAAGTATTAGCTTCAGATTGGCCTTGCTTTGAAATACTGGCCCTGCTGCGTAATTTCAAATCCTGGTGTCAGTCATAATGGCAACCAGTTTGTATATATGCATTACGGACAAAACAAATGAAATCTGAAAAGCCCAATAGTGTAGTCTTAGGGCTGAGGAGCTGCAGATGGTCTGCCATGGAATGCTGCGTCTGTTGGAGCCTGCCGCTTTTCATCAGCATTAATGAGGGAAAAGGCAAAGACAGCTGACTGAGAAAAGAATGTGTCTGTGGGGCCTACAGCTGATGATGGTGCCCATTGTCAATCAAGGGGTCGTTTTACCCACAGATTAGATCCATCTAGCCGCTCCAGCTTGCTTGCTCCCCTTTGTTCTTAAAAGACTCTCTCAGCTGGGGAAATTGCAAACAAAAGCCCCATCTATCTGAGGCAATAGTGCAGAAGGCTTTGGTGAGGAGGAACGTTAAGAGAAGCCATATCAGTGAGGCAAGCGACGCTTAGACAATGAGGAGGCCGGAGGACCACCGGCTGCCTTGCTTGAGATCTCAAGGGAGTCTGATAATTACTCTTTGAGGCCCCCATCTCCTTCTTTTTACTTAAGGGCTGCAGATGGGAAAAGGACCAGACATACATGTGTCTACTTCTAGGAGAATGCAGTGTCATGTAGTGATTTCCGTGTACAAAGGGTCACCTGATACTTTTCAGTCGAGAAAGTGGATATTGTTCACATTTCTAGCCTGTCCCACACAGATGGAAATGGTTTCTTGTCTAGAGACAGCAGCAGGATCTAGGCAAACTTCTTAACTTCTTAACAGAAAGAAGATAAGAAAGGCAGGACAACTCTGATTGAAGTCTGTCTTTTCTACAGAAGAATTTGTGGCAATCCCAACCCTCTAGAAATTTCAGAGTTCCAGACTGCAACCCTAGTGCTATTATTCCACTTTCAACATCCTATGGAATCCTGGGGTTTGCAGTTTAGGGAGGGGCCTCAAAGGCCCCTCCCTAAACTGCAAACCCCAGGATTCCATAGGATGTTGAAAGTGGAATAACAGCAGTATAACAATCTAGTGCGGAAATGGCCCCGATATTCTGATTCAGAAATATCCTCCCTCTTTTACCATTCTCAATAAATCCAGGAATAAACAGTCTAGTTTAATCTTCAATTTGTTGACAGCTTTCCTGAACAACTGTAAGAGTGCAACGTGACTGGATACTATGGACATAGTTCTTCACAGTCTTTACATACATCTGCTTCTCGCAGTAACTGAACAACATTGTCTCTTGGCACTCTATGCTCTTACTTGCTTTGTTTTGGTGTTGTTTATATTTAAACCCAAGGGGAGAGGTCACTTTGGAGACTACAGCTTCCAGAATGCCCCAGTCAATGGCCGTGCTGCATGGAGGAGTCTCTAAGCGGCTGTCTCCAAAATAACATTTCTGAACTCCCATTTTGTTATTATGTCATCAATGTGCAGGGTGAAGTGCAAAGTGTATTGGAGAACAAGAGTGTAGGTGATAAGCTCAGAAAACTTACAGTAGTAGTGGAAATTGTGTGATCTCACTATTGGCTATGCTAGGTAAAGCTGTTGGGAACTATAGTCCAAGTACAACAAAAAACAAGTGCTGTAGGCTATAATTTCAGAGGAAGCAACCGGTAAAACCATTTCTTAAGTATTCGTTGCCTTAAAAAACCCTATTAAATTCATGGGGTCGCCATAAGTCAACAGGTGAGTTGAAAGTGCTCGCTCGCTCGCGTGCGCTTGCACACACACACACACACACACATTTGGAGGACAACATGATTCTCTCCTGTTGGTTAATGGTCACACTAGCCCCTTGTTCTGCTAAAGAAGTAAGGCTTATACTTTCAGTGCCTTGCTGGGATTGTAATGCTGCCTTTTGCACTTCTGTTTTGCTCCTGGTGCTATAGCTTTCTTGTACATTTGGCTCATCAATCTTTTCCCGTAAAGTACAGGTGCTTTATGAATTCTTGCCTTAGTGGAGGGAAGGTCAACTTCTAGGCTTCTATTCTCCTGGGGGAAGTGCCAGCATTTCCTTCACAAACATATTCTGGATGGCCTCATCTGCCACAGCATGGGCCACTTTGAAACAGTTTTTTAAAAGGCAGCTGAAATATACTTATAATGATAAAATTATGAAATCATCCACCATATATCCCATCCTTCCTTCCATTTCCATGAGCACAAATAAATTAAGAATGCGGGGCCAGGGCAAACTTTGGGTAATCATGACTAGTACATGATCCATACATATCTACCTCACCTCTAAATTGGGATACTTGTAAAAGTGATTGTTTGCACCAGTAAAAAACATATATATCCAGAACAATCTTGTGACCTGGACTCACAAATAGATAAATGTTGGTGGCAAAAGATACACCAGGAAGAAAATGGAACAGCAACAATGTTGTGTAAAAAGTCTTCCTGTATTCCAGTGCTAACTCACTTCTGTTCTGTTCCTGTATAAAAACCTTGCAAAAGAATGACCTGTAACAAGACAAATTTATTCCCATTCTAAGATCCTTTTCCTCTCTTTCTGGTCAACTGTGTTGCAAAGCTGTATGCTTCTTAACTGGCTGTGTGGAAGCTTTCCTTCATGACAATGATCATTGAGTCCTCTTTCCCTTGAATCCCACCAAGCATTTAAAGAGAAAACAAACAAAACCCAAAAAACAATAAAGAACTGGATGTCAATTAACTCCTCCCAGATGTTTCTCTCCTTACTTGATCAAAAAAAATGCGTTCTTTTCCCCCCTCTCTTTAAAAAAAAGGCATAGCAAAATTAATAATTGCAATGAAGGAATTTTGAAAAGCTGCTATATAATCCACATTATCTTGCAGCATTGCTTGGAATGTTACTTTTAAAGTGACTTGTTATCTATTATGAAGTCCAAGGAAATTATCTATTACCATTATATTACAACTATTGGATCATCGCATTATTTGTTATGATACTCATTCCTTTCTATTATTTTTATCAGCTCTTTTTTTTTTTTTTTAACAAAAACATAGAGACCCTTAGAACTGACAAGAGAATGGCCAACGTACTTTGCTGTTTTGGCCTGATTTAGAGTGGAGAACCTTTTAGCTATACTGAAACTAGAAAGCTGTACTGATTACTACAAATCACCCAGACTACATATCAACTTGGAAATTCCAATCTATCTGTCACCTGTCCCTGCTCTAAGTCATATCCTATATTCCCTTTGCTCCCTGTGTCTTCTTTCTTTCATTCTTTCTGTCCAGCTATCACACAGTGAACAAGATTTCTCATTCTGCTGCTGCAGTGGCAAAATCAATGTTGCTTTGAATTTGCCATTGCAAAGCAGTTTTCAACAGTTGCAGTGAAAATTCCTCTAGTGTCCTTGGGGGACATAGGTCTCCCATGGGAAAGCAAGAAGATCCAGGGTAGGGGAGGCATGATGATATTCCTTTATCCTTTGCAGTATGTGTCCTACATGCCTTTTCTGCCAGTAGCAGTAGTGGATGCCCCCTGTGGCTGGTAGGGTCACCAGAACCAAAATCAAGGGGCCAGGAGGCCAAAGTAACTACATCTATTTTTCTACACAATCTTCTTCTTGAAATGCCTAAAAACACCTTATGCTCCATATAAATTTGTTTGTAGGGGTGCTGGTGATTAGATGGATAGTGTCTAGTTTGCCCAGTAGGACCACCCCTGCATGCTAGGTTTTCAAGTATATAGTATTAGGTAAAGGAAGAGAAGAGCCATTCCCCTCCACCATTACTTCCCTCCCCCTCACACTTATGGGATTGCACACTCATTTCAGTGTGTGGGTAGAAGAGAAAGAAAGTTTGCAACTTGGCATGTACAATTCTCCTTCCTTGTTGTTGTTATTGTTGTGTGTCCAACTTATGGCAGCCCTAAGGCCAACCTATCACAAGGGCTGGGGCTGAGAGTGTGTGATACATCCAAGGTCACCCAGTGGGTTTCCATGGCCAAGTGGGGAATCGAACCTTAGTCTCCAGGGTCATAGCCCAATGTTCAAACCACTACACCATGCTGGCTCTCTCACCACCTGCAAATAAAACTATAAGAAGTGGCTTTGATTCTTTTGTTCATCATCAAGTGTGTTGGTTCAGTTGCTCTCAGGGAGAGGCCACTGTAAGATCTAAAACTGATTTGGGTAGAACAGTTTAATGACCAAGGACTGAACATGCCTAGAAATTTTCCTTATTTTGTCTTATCAGTTGCATGTAGTATTGTTGACAGCACAACTTGAAGAGTTAACCACCAGGTGGCAGCAGAATAAAAGAAATTGCATCATAAGGCAGCAACTTGACCAACTTTTTGCTACCTCTTCCTCCCTTTCACTGTACTGGAATCAGTGCCCATTTCCATACTACACTGTTATAGTGCTATTATTCCACATTCAACATCCCATGGAATTCTGGAGTTTGTAGTTTACTGAGGCCAAAGAGCTCTCTGGCTGAGAATTCTAAATACTCCTCCCTAAACTATAAACCCCAGGATTCCGTAGGATGTTGAAGGTGGAATAGTAGCACTATAACAGTGTAGTGCAGAAATGGCTGGTAGCTAATAGACACACTCACTGTAAGTTTCTTTGTCCCTTATTGTAGGTGAGCAGACACTATACTTTTTCATCATGAAGAACCTGATGAAGGAACCTGGAAACTTTGGTGGAATCCTCCCTACTCTGTTTCCTAATATACGGTGACAGAAAAGTCTGGGGAGCAATTGAAAAGAAACAGTGAAATGAGATATTTATTCACATAATGAAGATTGTGTGATCTTACTCCAGCTAGAAATATGATGCTGTAGATGAGGGATATGCCATGTTCCTCTTGCATTCCTCCCTTCCTCTATGTATGGGCAACTTGAATCCAAAATGTGGATGCCGAGTAGAGTTGGCACTAAGGCCATTTCCGCACTAGCCTGTTATAGTACTATTATTCCACTTTCAACATCCTATGGAAGCCTGGGCCCTCCCTAAACTGTAAACCCCAGGATTCCATAGGATGTTGAAAGTGGAATAATAGCACTATAACAGGCTAGTGTGGAAATGGCCTGAATTTCAAGGTATGTGCAGCTGGGGGTATGGAGACCCATTTGACTTCAGCCGATAATTAGCACCTTCATCCATAGCAAACTGCACTAAACTTACCCAGGGAACGTATCAGAATCCAACAGCATCTAATAGTACACCTAAAACTTTTCCAAGACACTGTGGGTCAAACTAGATGCTATGCTTAGCATATCAAACCAAGTCAAATAAAATTTTACTTGTGTAGAGCCAGTGACCCTTGCTATTGTAAGAAATACAATACAATACATACTGGCAGACACAATTCGGCATAAAAGCTGATGTTAAAACAATCTTATTACTAATATATCTAAAATGTAGCAGTGATATTAAAACAATATAGCTAAAAGAACTTAAGATGCAAATAAGATTGTTAAATTTATTTTAAATATGTGCGTGCGTGTGTGCGTGTGTGTGTGGGTGTGAGTATAAATAGTATATAATAATATCGATTAAAACTCAGGACTTAACTATTGCCTGTTTTCTAAGTGCTCCTTCATGTGATGAAAGACATCTGTCATAGCTTGTGATTTTAGTCTCCTATGTACCTTGTATTTAGTGTGCCGTATTTTCTGATTGGCCGCTGAAATGTGAATACAAGCTTAATTTGTAAATAAGATTACTGAGGCATGCATCTCTGAGGAAATCCCACAAATGGGAGAGAAAATGGGTTAAAGTTTGGGAATATATATTTCCCTGAACATCTAACTTAACTCTATAATACTTAGGACATTTGTGCAGAGGCTTCATATACTGATGTGTTACAATCACATCATTGTCATTTCAGGGCTGAGAGCATTTTGGGTGGTCATCTTCCGTTCAACCAAAGGAGGAAATGCCATACTGCATGATCCAGCATGATCAAGTAGGATTGGAACAGTGAGACCTAGGTAGAAATCCTCACTGACCCATGAAGCTCACCAGGTGACTTTCTGTCAGTCATTATCCCTCACCTGAAGTATGATCTGCTTCAGGCTTATTAAAATCTTCAGAAGGCAAACTAAACAGCCTTTAAGCAACACAGTTCTGACAACACAGATAAGTGCAGAAAGGAATGATCACCTGTCAGACTCTGCATCTATGGAGTCAAGAACCATAAAGGTGTTGGTTTCCATATCAGGGGAGGCAGTGGCTCTATTCAAGGTTTTAGTTCATACTTAAAAGGACCATTCTCAAGAACTTGAAACTCTTAGAATAGTTTTCAGTTTGTAAGTGGCTCCTTTAAAGGTCAGACTAAAACCCAAAGCAGATGCATTGACCCCACTCGTGAGGAGCCAATGGACGCTTTTTCATTTGCCAAATGAAACAAATTCCCTATTGTCTGTATGATATACTTGTTTCGTCTAGCCTGGGAGCTGAAAGGAGTTTGGTGTGACTTCTTTGAAGGCCAAAGTCTCTCCTTCTTTCTCTTCTTAGATCTACACTTGAGCCATTACTGTCCTACACTGTTATAGTGCTATTATTCCACTTTCAACATCCTATGGAATTCTGGGGTTTGTAGTTCATTGAGGCCAAAGAGCTCTGTGGCTGAGAATTCTAAATGCCCCTCCCTAAACTGTGAACTCGAGGATTCCATAGGGTGTTGAAAGTGGAATAATGGCATTATAACAGTGTAGGGAAGAAATGGCCGTAGTCATAATGGTAACCTGGGGCACATTCACACTAAACAATTATAGCACATTGATATCACTTTAAATCCTTTGCCTCCATCCTATAGAATCCTGACATTTCCCTTTTAGGGTGAGTCATCTAGAATTCTCAGCCAGAGCACTCTAGTGCCTCACCAGGCCACAAAACCCAGGATTCCACAGGATGTTGCCATGGCAGTTATGGTGGAATAATAGCACCATAATTGTATTAACATTTGGCCCTGGGCCCAAACTGATGATTCAAATAATTTCTAATTTTCTCTCTATTTCTGATTCTTTACAGCCAGCAGGTCAGATATTCAAAGAACAATTTAATTAGTGTATTGTTTCCAGTGGCAAATGATGCCATCAGAATGTGAGGCATTTCAGGCTTAATGCCACCATGGGGTGATAAATCAGATAGATTGGCAACATGGTCAACAAAAGGGAAAATGCTGCAATCAAGAGAAAGAAGGTAATATAATTCAGGGGTGTAGATGTGGGGGGGGGAGTGATGGCATTGTCTTTCAATAAGAATTCTACCCCTAATGAAATTTTATCTAAAACTGCAGCTTAAAACCTCAACTGAGCATGCAAAAATACAGTTATGGCATCCAAGGAAAAGGAGAAGACAGTAACTGAGGGAATGTGAACATAGCCAATGTGATAGTTCTTGGTGTGACAGTTTTCAGTGTCTCACTCTTTGCAACACTAGAAATTTGGGGCTAAAGGACTAAACAAAACATTTTATTAGGGGGACACATTTGTTAATTGGAGAGGCACTGCCCTCATTTTGCCTCCCCTTCCTTAGCCACCCCACTGATTATAATGAAGTAGTTGCTATTTCATCATGTGCAGTTCAGGTTATGACACCTTTCTGGTCCAGACATATCAAAATGCTTTCTGGTGTTTGATAATATTGAAGTTTCCCAATGGATAATTTAGCAGGAAGTCTGGCTGGTCAAGTTTTTCTATTAGACTCACTCTGGATCTTCCCAAATTATTTTGTATCCTTGAATTCACACTATCCCACCCTATCCCCAATCCTGGCTATCTTTCTGGAGTCTTCTTTCAAGCTAACTATGATGAAACTGCTAGAGCAGGGCTTTCCAAATAGTGTGCCGCGACACATTAGTGTGTCATCTGAAGTGTGTAGGTGTGTTGCCTACAATCTTGGAAATGTACGTTATTATTTATAAATCATATATTTTTAAATATATATGAAAGGTTTTTATGAGATATGTTGTGTCCTCATTCAACAAAATGCATTTTGTTATTACAATTTATGCATGTGTCTGTATCTCTTATAAGGGGCTAGTTTAACCTCCAGTTTGCTAGTAAAAATGAATTACTGTGTCACGAAATGATGCATGTCTAAAAAGTGTGTCACCAACATGAAAAGTTTGGAAAACTATGGGCTAGAGTTTTGGAAAGTCACCCTTTTGCACTACAACTCTCATAATCCCCCAGTCAGCATGGACACACTATAATTGTAATTACATATAGGAAGTTTTCTGCACGTTCATCAGATCCCTTACACAAAAGGAAGTAAAGCAGTTCCCCTCAGTTTGCAATGTACTTCTCAGACACTTCCAGGAGCCTGTGTACACTGACTGTATCCAGCATAAAAAGGAAGATGAAAGAAGGAGGGAAATATATACATATACATACATACATACATACATACATACATACATACAAGTGACAGCACCTTTAAGATTAACCACTTGAGCTTTCATGGATATAAACCTATTACTTCAGATGCTGTACCAAGTGGTATTAAGGCCACAGACATAAAGCATATTTATGTAGTTGTGGAAGTAGGAATGCAACAGGATCCAGAAAGAGGCAAATCATGACCCCTGCCCTAAGTTTTCAAGTAGCTGCATAAGGTGATACATGTCTTTTAGATCTTTGCAGAAGTCAGTTAGTGTTGATGCGTGACAGCAATAAATCTGCTTTCTAAAAGTCAGTTTCCCAGGGTACAAAATCTCTGAGAAGGTTTATTTTGTTATATGTGCAGTAGCAAAGACTTTTATATTAATATATGTAGAGTGCCATGAAGCCATTGTCTTTGTTCATGCCTCTGCTTATGGGTTGGAATCTGTGAATATAATTCAGTTTAGCAGTTTCAGTTTCTCTTTCTAGTCCTTTGTAATTTCCTTGTTCAAGGACTACAACCTTTAAATTGCTTACTGTGTGTCCACGAAGGTTGAAATGTTCTGCAGCTGGTTCTTGGGTACTTCCATTCCTAATGTCGGATTTATGTCCATTAACCCTATTGCGTAGAGACTGTCCTGTTAGTCCAATGTAGAATGTAGAGGGGCATTGCTGGCATAGGATGGCATATACCACAGTGGAGGAAGAGCAAGTACATGTACTTCTGATGTTATGAGTGATGTTATTGGCTCTTACAATATTGCTCCCAGAGTAGATGTGGGGACAGAGTTGGCATCTGGATTTGTGACATTTGTGGATTTGTCACTGTATGTTAGGTATCCTGTTGTGAGTACTTGTTTAAGATTTGGAGGCTGTCTGTAGGCCAATAAAAGCCTGCCTCCCAGAGGTTGTGAGAGGACTGTATCTGTTGTAAATCCAAGAGTTTTGAGTCTGTGTCTTGTGGGTCTGAGCAGATACACCTGTATTGCAGAGTTTGACTGTAAACAATAGATTTGGCAGTGTGTTCTGGATGGAAACTGGAGGCTACTCAGGTTATTCTGTGGGCAATAGTTTTTCTTTCAACAGGTCTGTCCATCACCTTGGGTTTTGGGTTTTGTATGCTTTTTAAGGACAGCTTGATGCCTGGAGGCTGCATTACGCATGAAGCTGCATGTACACAGCACTGTCCTAAATGTATAGGTTGCTGATGGTGCTGGCATAGGGCTTTTCCACACTACACAGTTTTAGTGCTATTATTCTACTTTCAACGTCCTGTGGAATTTTGGAATTTGTAGTTTTCTGAGGCCAAAGAGCTCTCTGGCTGAGAATTCTAAACGCCCCTCCGTAAACTGCAAACCCCAGGATTCCATAGGTGGTTGAAAGTGGAATAATAGCACTATAACAGTGTAGTGTGGAAAGCCTATAGATTCTTGGATCAACATATTCGAAGTGGCATTTCCTAACAATTCCAATCCAAGACGTCATGTGGAGTTTGGAAAAGTTACTTTTGAGACTACACTGCCCGAATTCCCCAGTCAGTCTGGGCAGACAAGCTGTTAAGGAGATGGTGGGATGTTGTAGCCAAACTCACTTTTCCAAAACTCTGGAGGCTTCTAATGTGATGGAGTTTCTGATACCCAACATGCCCTTCTTTAACATTTCCCTGTTGCTCTTAGATGAAAGCCACCACTCTGAAACCTCCCACCTAGAATTATCTTATATCACCAGTGTAGAATGTTTCTTGCTCTAGGAGCCGCTGAATCTGATCTAGTAGTAAAGTTACCCCCACAAATGTTTTAGATTATAACAGGGATAGGAGATGATGATGATGACGATGAAGAAGAAGAATCTTTATTTATGTCCTGTTTTTTGCCCAACATTGGGCTTCAAAGCAGCTTACATATTAAAATAATACAATTTAAAAGCATATAAATAGTACACATTGAAAAAGAATTAAACTATAGAAAAATTAAAATGGCTAAAAAGAGATTAAAAGAAGCAATTAAAATTGAAACAGTACTGAACCCCCTAGCCTATTCTTTAAAAACTTCATGCATTAATATGCCTGCCTGAATAAAAAGGTCTCTGCCTGTTGCTGGAAGGACAACAAAGAAGGGGCCATGCTGGCCTCTCTGGGAAAGGAATTCCAGAGTCTAGGAGCAGCCACTGAGAAGGTCCTCTCTTGCGTCCCCACCAGCCATGCTTGTGATAGTGGTGGGACTCAGAGAAGGACCTCTCCTGAAGATCTCAGAGTCTGGGCCGGTCCATACATGGATGATATAACAATATATCATTGCTGGTAAAATCCATATGCTCTTCAGTTACTGTCCAAATTGTAGCTTAACTCAGAGGGAAGAACAGGGGAGTCCAGCTGATACCTTGATGAGTCCCTGTTCATCAAGAATCCCAAAGCTTTGATCCCCAAAGCTCTGCTTCTACTACATCATTGGCTTGCACACACGGATAATATCCATGTAAACACAACTCACCATAAATGTACCTCATTCATTCAACAGATTTTTGAACCATTTATTTTTTGGAGTGTAATCCCCAGGATCCCTCACTCGCCATGACGGCTGGGAGATTCTGGGAATTGTAGTATAAAAAAAGTAATTTTCCTCAGCTCTGCTATTATTATTCTGTCATATGCACCAATTTAAATGAATTCCAGACAAGGCTATTGAGAGTTGAGAGTTGTTAACACAGTCACAGGCAGAGGGCACCTCGAGATATTTGGAAAAGGTAGGGTCAAATTAAGAGGGGAAATTGTGTGGCCCATTGACTGTTTGTGTGGCCCTTGCCCCTGGCACCCTCAGATGCTACTTCATTAATTTTTTCCAGAAAAAAAAATGGGGCTGAAACAGCCTTTGAGAAAGTGCTTTCACCTGTGAAAAACTGATTTGATACCACCTCACCCTGAAACAGCAAAAATTTGTGTCAAAAAATGACTTCTGGTAATGAGAAATGTCATTCTGGTCACTGCAGACCTACTAGTGTGGTCCTACAAGGGTGAGATGATGTCAAAAATCATCCTCCAGCCCTTGGTGGGTCTCTACCTTAGGGTTAAATGGAGGGATGTATAATATAAAGTTTGCTTCCTCCAGAGAGGTATGAAGAACCCTGACCAGGGCCATTTCCTCACAACACTCTTACAGCACAATGATTCCACTTTCAACCTCCTATGGAATCCTAGGGTTTGCAGTTCTGGGAGGGGCCGGCTGGCCCCTTCCGGAACTGCAAAACCCAGGATTCCATAGGAGGTTGAAAGTGGAATCATTGCTGTAAGAGTGTCATGCAGAAATGTTCCAGTTGTTATACTGAATGGTAGAATTGTGGGAGCTGTAGTCCAAAAAGTAGTTTTTCCAAGCTCTCCCAGAAAATGAGAGGGCATCAAGCTTAGCATTGAGTCCATGTTTGCTTCTTGGTTGCCTGACATTCAGGGCATTTAGGGTTGCTTCAGCAGGACAAATCTTCTCCCCCAACCCTGTTCCTATGGGTAAAAAGCCCAAGGGATAAATATTTGGTACACAGTAATAAATGGAAAGCATCTAATTTATAGTCTAATTGCATACATTTGCATTTGTTCTTGCGTGGCTCCAAGTTGTTTCTGACTTATGAAGACCATAGTGTGAACCTATCATAGGGTTTTCTGGGGCTGAGAGTGTGTGACGTGTCCAAGGTCACCCAGTGGATTTCCATTGCTGAGTGGGAAAACTGAACCCTGGTCTCCAAGGTCATAGTCCAATGCTCAAATCACAGAACCATGCCGGCTCTTATTTGAAGTAGAAATACTTGCATTTATTGCCACCTAGTGATATCATCAGGAAGCATATCCCTTTCCAACTTTTGTAAAAGGCAAGGAAATGTTAAAATTGTAGGCAATCCTACATTCCTCTTGCATACTTTTTAGAAAAGATTTTGGGGGAGTAAGTGTGTCAACACCTTGTCTGAAACATGATATTCATCATTCTGAAGGAAAATATTCCATAGTGTGTTTTTTACTGTTTTTTTTTTCAAGAAAAGGTTTTGGTGTCTTTTTTTCTCATTTATTTAGGCTTTAGGCCTTTATATATCTAATTGTGTACCCCCTTTTATCATAGGCAGGGATGTCTCAGATCTTGTTTGCCTCAGTCCTTGCTGCCAGAGGGGCGGCAAAAGAGACTCAGATTCCGAATTTTGCTGGATGGCTTCAGTGATGGCTTCTCCCTCATTTGCACTAGCCAAGTTCAACATGTACTACTGTTACCAGCATGGAGAAGACCATATTGTATGTACCTGCCATATAGAGATTAAAGATAAGAAGTCTCTTAGGAAAAACAAGAAGCGGCAACCATAATGCAGCATTTAGCTTATGTTTAAGTGGGATAGAAAATATGTGAATGAGATATAGGTCTTAATGATTTGCTACCAGTGGCTTAAATTCTATTGTTAGTCCTGACTAAAGAAGAGCTACTGAATGAACTGGATTTATCCTTGTATTGACTCCCTGTTCAGCAATGGACTCGGTGGTTATACTCTAGTTAGGACTAGCCAACAGGATTCCTGCCAACCTGTCAAAGTCCTTAGGTTAATATTGTTACATGAAGGATCATGCATAATATATGCAATGGCTCTGATCCAGCAAGAATTGTAATTAAGTACCATCAAAACAATGAAATGGGTTGGCCCCAATTAGGATGCTTGCAGGGTATTGAATTTTGTGATGTATGTCTCCATACATACCAATATGCTGATATTCAGCAGAGGTTTGCACAAAAATGGGTTAAACAACAAAAAAACATTATGGCAGGGAAAACTGCTTGCAAAAAAAAAAAGCATCCATTTGTATGCATCTAACCTATCATACCTTAAACATTCACTGTCTACAAATAATTCTTTTTCGTACTTTCAACACAGGTATAAAGGGCATGTAGATTTCTTTCTCTGTCAGGAACGTAAAAGTGCTGGCATGTTCCTTAACACAAAGTGCTCTGGGCCCTTGCCCTATGCCAGAGTAAAGACCAAAAAAACAAAAAACAAAAAAGAGGCTTCAAACCCTTTCAGAAGAAATGGGGGGCAGCACATGGCATTTTCCCACTCCACACAAATGGTGGCTGCTGTGCTTGTTCACCTTTCCTAGGGCTCGAGTGGGGAATGCTGCAGAGCAAAGGAGAGATTTCAATGGAATAAAAGGCCCGCAGGACTCAGAACTCCCAACAGCAGACAAATGGCATTTTTCTTAAAGGAAACAAAGTGTGTGTGCACTCTCTGTCTTTCACTTTCTCTTGTGTTGAATATTTGGTACATCTGCCTTTCACTCCTGAGATGGTGACCATTCAAGATTCCAAACTCTGGCCTACTTTATGCTCAAAATTAAGAAAACGGTAACAAGAAATATTCACCCAGAAATATTTGCATAAACATGTTTGCTTTGGATTAATGGCAGGATTAGAAAGAATATTTGAAAATAATCAAAAACTGGTTGGAAAATATGTTTCTTGAGTCTCAGAAGAGCTTGACAGGGAGAATCCCTAAACTGAATATTTGCAGTTTAGGGCTGATTCTGCATAAAACTTGCATATGCTTCCTTTGCACAGAGAACATTTCTGTGAAGAAAATAATTTTTCTGTGTAGAAAATGTTGTGAATGTTGTGTAGAATAAGTTCTCAACTTCAGCATTGTCTGGAAAAAAAATCGCACAGCATTTGCTGGACAGAAAATAATATTTATGCAAAGAAATGATTTTTCTGCCCAGAAAATGCTTTTTCTTAAGTAGGAAGTACATTCCTCCACATTTGTGGGTTTTGCTTTTGCGGATTTGATTATTCACAGATTATTTGCTGTCACCTCTGCTGCCTCCCTATGCCATTTTTAATAGGGACTGCAAACCTTGAGAGACTGAGAAACTGCGAACGAGGCTTCTTAAGTCCCTATTAAAAATTGTATGGGGCAGCAGTGGAGGTGGCAGTAAACCCCACCAGCAACCCACTTCTGCCTTGTGATGGAACCCTAATGTCTCAAAGGGATCTATGGTGGGTTGAACATGGTGATCATACTTTTCTGTATGGGAGGGCCTAGAGTTATTCATGGTTTTTTACACTTTCATGGAGGTCCTGCATCCCTAATGCTAGCAAACATGGAGGGATGACTGTACTGTCTTCTGTGGGGAAAAAAAAGTGTGAATTTTGCACAGAACAATTCCTAAACTGAAACTAGTTTTTCAATAACTGTACAGTTTTCAAAGATTATTGTGAAGCAGGAAGAAAATTACTAAAAATTACTCATTGCTTCCATTGAGAAAGAAATTAGTAGGCAATTACATTTGTAGTTCATGGCCATCCCATTTTGCTGCATGAAATAAGGCAATAAGTAATGCTTCTCCTCCTGCAGGTTGGTATATGCAATGTTGCCATGTTGTTTTGGTACCTGAGTCCACCGGCAACTTTGGTCTGGGCGCAGAAGGAGGGTTGACTCATTCTTCAGTGGTCCTTTATTCAGAACATAGAACAACTCATTCTCAGGCAGAAAATCTCTGGAACTAAAAGGAGACTAACAATAAGTTAAAGAGGTAGCAATCCACTGCTTGTTTTCACGACAACCCAATTCAGTTGCCTGAGGCAGGTGGCTCACATTGCCTAATGATGCAAGACTATTGGCATAGTCAATCTGGCAGGCAAGCATACTTATGAATGCAACAGGTACACAAACCTGTCTTCTCCTGCTGGTTGGAGATGGTGGAAGCATACCCCACAACTGTCCTGATTTGGCGGGGGCAGTCCTGATTAACCTTCTGTCATTACACTTTTTCTGCTGCTTTTAAACTAATTGTTTTTCTCCTTTTCCTCATTTCCCCCTTTGTCCTTAGCTTACTTCAGTTGCTACAAACAGTGCAATAGTAGCTGGCATTCAATTGACTAGGCAGGGGGGAGAGGAGGAGGTGGAATCTTGCTTTTCCCAAAAGGGTCAGGCAAAATCAAACTGCTGCAGCTTGTGTGTTCTTCCTCATTAATATCTTTTGCCATCTTGACCGCACTGAGTTGTTGCTTGGCCACATGCGTCTCAGTTTTCAGCTCTGAAATGTTTGAGGGCATGTGGAAGCTGTATTCCAACACATATGGAAGACTCTGGATTGAGGAAGGATGAGCTAATGAAACTCTTGATGAATCTCAGTGGCATCAGTAAACTGTCTTCCCATTGAAAAGAATGGTGCTTCCACTGAGACTGGTGAAAAAACAGTTCTGACTCTGTTAGGTGACCGCTGTGGTTGGATGTAGAGGCAGAGTGCCAACAGCTTTGCATGAGATTCCTTGTGCTTGCTTCTTTTTATTTATATTTGATTTGTCAGTTACATATATAACCCAGCTTTTTTCCAATTAAATCAAGGGCCCTTTCCACACCTTTCTTCGGCGCTGGGGTGCGGGGATCTCACGAGCAGCCTCCAGTGAGAGGCTCTTGCGTCCCCGCTGCTTCAGCTCCGCATGAGCTCCCTGCTCCCAAGCAGGCAGCCCCGAGAGCCCCACCTCTTCCTTCTGCAGCACAGCCTGGGAGTTTCCTAGTCTGCACTGGGGCAGGAAGCGCGACTGCCGCAGCTCTGGAGGCTCCGCATGCACACCAAGTGCGTGAGGGGCCTTGGAGTGATGCCCAATCATGCACCATTTTTGGCTGAAAGCCAAAAATAAAAAGTGCGTGAGCAGCGCCTGCCCTACCCTGGAGTATCCCGTGATTGTGAGTGTGTCGTGCAGATCGCTCTTCACAATCGTGTGACACTCAAGGGGCGCTTTTGCATAGCAAATGCTGTGTGAAAAGGGCCAAGGTGTTGTACACAGCTCTCCTCTTTCCCATGTCATCTCAAAACAACCCTTTGAGATAGGATACAGTGATAGAAAGTCACTGACTCAGTCACCCAGTGGGTTTCATGAATTGGTGGAAACTAAAACCCAAACCTTTTGTGTCCCAAACCCTTGCTGTAGCTACTTGGTGGCACTGTTCCTTGTTCAATCATGCCACAGTTCCTATGAGACAGCCCACCCTATTTCTCAAAAGCGTACATTTTATGGACTGCTGGGAGAGGTGCCTCTTGAAAGTTCCAGTCCCTCTAATCCTCAACACTGTATAACTTATCAAGCACATTTGATTCTTGAAATCTTCACATAACAATGTTTGAGAGCTGGTGTATGATAGTAGCTATGATAAAACACAATGACTCAGGATGTTTTTGGTTTGATTCTTGTCTCTCTCATTAACTCACTAAAAACCCTACTGTATTTATCCTTTCCACCTCAAAAAAAGGTTGCACGTTAAGGAAAGGAACTAGAATGACCCACAGAACAGCTGACCTTCCAGGCCTCCAGATAAGCAAAATGTCTCTGAAGCCATAGGTTTTGTTCCTGTGGTAGCCAATTTTATTTTGGAGATCAACATGACTGCCACAGTACTTCTGGCATTACCAAGGACTTTTCATTCCCACTCTCTAGGTCAGTTTAAATTAAACCCACTCTCCTGAAATGAAATAGTGTCTGTTTGTGGTATCACAGAATTAACTAAGATGGCTGCTGCCAAAACACCACAGTGTTTTTTTTCCAGGATTCAGATTCAACAGAGATCAAGCATGTGAAAGAGGAATGCTAGCAGCAAAGGAAAATAATCCTAATGCTTAACTAGTGTAATAATGCTAAAGCACTTTGACACTTTAACTATAATTCCCGAATAATAATTAAGAAGGGCCCAATGGAAATTGGTGAGAGTAAATTTCTGAAATGCTGTCTGAGTCTAGATGTGATATGTGATCAATGGGATGGGGAGAAGGAAGAACGCAAAGCAGGGAGGAAAAAACCCAGATATTTCAATAAACAGTTTGGGTGCAAAACTGAATTTGCAGGTAAAATGAGATCAGAAAGAACTGGAAAGTCTTGATACCTCCAGGACTTTTTTCCTTTCTAGATAAGCTCTATGTCCAGAAGGTTTTAATTCCTTCATTCATGAAAAGCCTTTATTCACTGAGACTTCACCATAGTACTGGATTTTAAAGCCTGTTGAAATGAGATTGAAAAAACTGCATATTCATCCATTCACAATGTATTTGACCTTTGCTGTCCAAAAGAACTTGGCAAACATGCTTTTTGAGATAGAGCTTCCACATTATTCTAGCCAATAGGGCCGATGGCCATGCTGGCTAGGGATTGAGGGAGTTGTCAGAAATAGAAAATAGCTAGTTGAAATGAACCAAGTTATCAATTAAGCCGGAAGTTTTCTAATGTAAAAGAGTAATTCAAGTACATTTTTAAAAACTTAACTGAATGATTTAAGTCACATCATTCAAAATTTCACAGACAAAAACTGGGACACAGGTGGCCAAGCCACATCAGAGATGGCAAAAATAATTAATAAGGAATTGCATACAAGCTGAGAGAGGCAGCAGCTGTTTGTTTTTGCCTGAGCCTACCAGGAAGGGCAAGATTCTGTTCCTTCTCTGCTCTCCCCCCTTGACTTAATTGAGGAGAAACAACTTTTGCACATGGAAATCAGTTTGCAGCAACAGAAATAAGCTGAGAATGAAGGGGAACAGGGGAGGAACAGAAACAAAATGAGGCATTTTAAGAGCCTCTGAAAAAGTGGGACAACAGAGGATTAATTAGTACCATCCCTTCCAAATAGGGACAAATGGAGGGTATGTGTTAAGTTGACATTTCAGCAGTAACAAGTTATGAATCAAGTTGTTTATTAGTTAGATGAGAGACAATTCTAAAGAGACAACAAATTTGACTTTCGCAAACTGAATCTTTACTGAAAGCTTAATTCTCTTGAATTAAGGGCAGTTTGGAACTTTCGGTTTCATTTTCAGCTGATTTTTGCCCATTTTTGGGGTGGCTCTTTTAAAGACATGTTCGGGCAAGGATGAAACTATGTGTGAGAGAGTTAAGTGAGGGCCTTGACCCTCCAAGAGTTCTGCTCTCCAGCTAAGTGTTCTTATTGGGAGCAATCCTCTTATTTTGGTCCCATAGCTTCACCCTTATACAGTTGCATTAAAGGAGCAAATCCACTGCATTTTGCAGTGGTTTCCATGATTTAGAATTGGGGGGAGGGGTAAAATCACTCCCAATTTAATTTTTGTAGGGAATTCAAGGTCTTGAAGAGACTTCAGGGGCCAGACATTGTTGCTCAGCTGCACTCCCCAACCTATGTCCCAGGAAACTGAATTTTGAAGCTCTTAACCTTGGGACTTATGCTGGAAACCATGTAGGAATCAGTATACAAAAAAGAGAGCAAGGGTAAAGAGGTAAGATTTTAAAGATGGGAGAGGAGGAAACCAAGAGAAGTGTTTTAATGTGTTGAATGAGATATGGGGTTTTCAAAATTTCATGTGGTCATTTCTTTCTCTCTTAAGCATAAGCCATAAACAACGGATGACATTTTCCAGTTCCATTTTCATATAGTTTTTCAGGCTGTCATTTAACTGAAATTTAAACAGCAATTTACATAAACTCCCTCAACATTTACAGGTTTGACCTTTGCAAATTTGATTATTTGAGAGATGTGCCTTCCCCCTACTTTTCATCCTCCTGTCCCCTTGTGTTTTGCTGGGCGTGGAGAAAGAAGGCAAGAGCCCAGACAAAAGGCAAGGAAATGAGGGGGAGGTAATCATGTGTACACTTTCATTCTCCCTCTGGAGCTCCCCCCACTCACATTTCCCTGCCTCTGGCACTGAGAACTCATATCGAAGCAAAAGGCAAGGGAATGGAAGCGGGAAGGCTCCTATAAGGGACCCTTCTCCTCCCATTCCCTTGCCTCTGGCCCAAGTGCACAAAAGGCAAGGGAATGGGAGGGAGAAGCCCTGGAAGGGAATGGGAAGGAGATCATGGGGTGGGGGTAGGGAGTTATTCACAGTTCTTCCACTTTCACAAGGGTTCTGTGCCCTGAACCTCCATGAAAGTGGAGAAGCCATTATATATTTTCTCCCTTTTAATGTAAACACAATTGAATTAGATTTTTTTTCGTTTATTGGTGATTAACTAAACACATTAAAACTTTTCTACAGCTGGGACATGTGCACTAAGAAACAATTCTTCTCTGATATATGAAGGGGAGGAAACAAACTCCCTCCCACATCACAGTACAGTTAAATGAACAGAGAATATTCTTGTCCTCATTATGATATGCTCCTAATGTGCATTAGTTTACATGCCTTATTGCTCGTGTGAAAAGAATTGTTCCAAAGCATGCCCTTTTAAACTATAAAAGGATCATTTAGAAGTGGACTCTCATATTAAAATGATATCTCTTTCTAGCAGTTTACATGTTTTGACAACCTCTTGAGAAATGGCAATGATTAACTGGAAGCCATGTGCTGTCTTTCATTAATGAAGAGTGGATGCAGCAAAAGGTTCAGTTTGAGCTCCACATTATCATGCCACTGTGCCAGAAAACATAACAATATTCAGTGTTACCACTTAATTATCCTTTTTTTTACTGTAATAATAAGGAATAAGGAATAGTTTTCCATCCCTACGTTCATGCCAAATAGTTCTGTTGAACATGTGTTGACGGATTGTTCTGTATGAAACTGATTTATTTTGCAAACTCTTTGTTTGATTCATAGAAGCTGATGTAGCATGTGAGATTTGTCTTGTACAATACATAAACTATGCTCGTTGCTGCTGTAAGAGCACTAATACCTGGATTTTTTTTTAAAGCAACTTAGGCATATTCCTCACTATTTCAATAAGCAGTGACTTTTGCTGTTTATTATATAAATAGAATATTTGATAGTATAAGAGGACAGGTCCTTACCACGGAGGAGTATACAATCTGAAAGAGGAATGACAGTAAAGAAGAGAGACTAGGAAATGGAGAAGGGTGCCATCAATTTACAGTAGGCCACCCTTATCTATGGTCTCGGGATGTGCAAGTTTGAGCATCCACAACATCATGTCCTATAACTAAAATGGTGGTGACATGCAAGTGGATGTGCTGAAGCATCCTCACGCACACTGCCACCATTGAATATAATGGGATGTCAACATTTGTATATTTTGTTATTTGTGATGATTCCTGGAATGGAACCCCTACATATACAGAGGGCATACTGTATATACACTTCTAAGGTGTAACAGAACCAAGAAGGAGAGTGATTCCTTCCCCCTAGGAACTACAGTCTATAGTTGCTACGGCTGATTGAAGTTGCAGTCCAACAGTATTGGGAAGATCACATGCTTTACAGCCCTGCATGACTGGAAAGTATAGAAATACAGGCAATAAAGTCCAGGTCAGCAATTGTCCTACACATTCACTTCACTCTGGTCCAATGTCACTTTTCTCACAGGGAGAGCAGGAGTCTCAAGCAGTGATCCTCCTATTTCTCTAGCCTCTAGGGGAGAGAAGAGTAGCCAGACACAACTCTATCATGCCTTGGCCCCAGAAGCTGGTGAGAGGTCTTCCCTCCATGTTTTAATTGCTGTTGCTCTGACCTCTGAGAGAGACAAGAGCAGCCAGACACAGCTCCATCATACTTTGGCTCCAGTAGCTGGTGAGAGGCCCTTCCTTCATGTTCCAACAGCCATTACTCTGAGAGAGAGAGAGCTGCCAGCATCTGCTGGATTTTATTCTTTCACCCTGAGTCATCCTCTTTTATTTGTGTGTCTTCTCTCTTTAGACTGTGGTCTGAGGACAGGGAACTGTCAAATTAATGATACACTAAAGGCACCAGATCCTCATCTTGGAAGCTATCAGGATCACCCCTGGTTAGTACTTGGATGAGAGATTGCCAAGGATTACCAAGTGCTGTAGGCTATATTTCAGACGAAGGAACTGGCAAAACCAGTTATTCCTTCAGTAAGAAAATTCTACGAAATTCATGGGATTTCCATAAATCGGCAAGCTATTCAAAGGCACACAAGGCATTCTTGGAGCCTTTTTAGCTAAAAGGTGAGGTATAAATACTCTAAACAAACAATTACTAAGATGCATGAAGGCTTTCAATCAAATTTCAAGGCTTGATGTTTCAGCAGTCAGAATTTTGCAGAGGGCTTTGTCATATAGACAATGTTCACAAGCAGAACAATGTTGGAGTCAGCAGGAGTACAGTACTTTCCCCCTAACAAAAGAACGGGGTTTTACTTAACTGCATTTCCACACCTTCCAGTGCACAGGACTGGAAAACAGGCAATGCTTCAGACATTGTTGGATTGCAAATCCCATCATCTGTTGCATGCCCCAGTGCTGTGCTACTGGGAGACGTACAGCATGAATGTAAGTGAAAACACTGCTTCCTGGAGATCTCTCTACATTGCAAAAGAATAGAGACATGTGGCAAGTTGTCCCATAGTGCTTATCTGATTCAAAGGAGAAATTCCTATAAAAATCTAAAACAGTGTCTTACCCTTCGTTTTTTATTTGAAGAATGATGCATTTGTATGTGCTTCCAAGTCACCTATTGACTTTGGCCATTTATGCACTACATTGTTAAAGTGCTATTATTCCACTTTCAACATCATGTGGAATGCTGGGCTTTGTAGTTTACTGAGGCCCAAGAGCTCTCTGGAATTCTAAAATGCCCCTCCCTAAATTGCAAACCTCAGAATTCCACAGGATGTTGAAATTGAAATAATAGCACTATAACAGTGTAGTGCAGAAACGGCCTTATGGTGATGCCTCATGAATTTCATGGGGTTTTCTTAGGCAAGAAATATTCAGAGGTGGTTTTGTCAGCTCCTTCCTCTGAAAATAGCCTACAATACCTGATGTTCAGTGGTGTTCTCCCATCTAAGTACTAACTGGGGCTGATCCTATTTAGCTTCCAAGATCAAATAGGATCTGATGCCTTTAGGTTATTATGCCTAAAGAATTATACCTGCTACGAAATATGCAACAACAACAAACCATAAAGCAACAACAACATGCACACAAACATAAAACCTGTTTCAGCAACTAAATACAGAACTGGATGGTGGAAAATGAAAGCACTCATGTTCTGTTCAAGCACTCTATGCATGTGCCAGAGAGGTGAGGTTTAAAGTTGCTTAGGAAAAGAGCTCAGAAGAGTTACTTTTTGGACTACAGCTACCAGAATCCACTACCCTGTAGGAGTATAACTTTTCCAGGCTCTGCTCCCTAACAGCTTTTACTAATCCAGATATTGGGCTACAAAATTTATCATCTGCAGCCAACATATTGGCTGCTGTGGTGCGAACTGTAGTCCAACGTATCTGGATGGTTGTAGGTTGGGGAAGGCTAATCTACACTGTCTGGAGTAGAAGTATTAGGGCTCAGGAAAACATGCACTGGTCATATTAAGAAAACATAATGCCCGCTATTATTTTTAATGTAAATACTTCTGAATAAAGTTTACAGTGGAATACAGATAAATAGTTTTTTATCTGTTGCAGTTTACAAATGCAAACATTTTCATTCTAGCATTATTCAAAATCTGTCTCAGTTTCTTACAGTCTAGTCCTAAACACATTTATCTGGAAGTCAACTCAGTTCAGTTATATAACTTAAAAATATAAAATGTAATGAAGTCCTTATGCAATGCTTCTTAAATCATAGCTAATAGTTCTCATCTTAACTTCTTATACTGATAATGGAAACAATGGGACATGTGCATGGGCCATTATGAGTTCACTGGTACTCCATCTGCTAACAGTTCCTAGTAAATCATATTAATTTGTTGCAGCAGATTAAAGAACTATATGGCATATTAAAGGCTAAGAAATTATGAATTGGACTGCAGGTAGGACCCTGCCATTAGTCAGGAGTGAGGCAGACACTTCAGGCAGATTCTGGTTGTCAGGAAAGAACAACAGCTTGTTAATTATTTAATATGTAGTTATTGTATCTTTGCTGCCAAGGATGGTGGTTGTGGTATGTTTTTTTCTTTTTTTTGGCCCAAGTGCTGTAACAACATAGCTGGCTTAGCGATGTCAGAGTGAAAACTGGGGATGGCTTGTGCACCTGTAATGGTTCTGTAGAAGAGGAAATTCTAGCAACTGTTGCTTGCTACTTGGCTGTATGACAAGCAACAACTGCTGAAATTCTTTTACATGACCATTACAGGTACAGGATCTGTGTCGTTTCCAATGACAACCTAACTTTGTCATGGTGTCAGTCTTAGGGCCTTTCTGCACTACACTGTTATAATACTTATATTCCACTTTCAATATCCTGTGGAATTCTGGGCTTTGTAGTTTACTGAGGCCAAAGAGCTCTCTGACTGAGATTTCTAAATGCCCCTCCATAAACTGCAAATCCCAGGATTCCATAGGATGTTGAAAATGGAATAATAGCACTGTAACAGTGTAGTGTGGAAAGGTAGAAAGTGAGGTTGGCCCTCACTTTAGGCCTTGAAACCTTTCACAACAGTTTATGCTAAAATACATTTTTCCCAGTCTCTAACATGCCCCATGACTCTTGTCTACACTGGTAAGTATGTTCAGGACTGTCACCCTAAGTCTGGTTCTATGTACACTCTAGAGTAAATCCCACTGAATTTATTGGGCCCGAAATTTCAGTAAGTATGCATGGAATGAAGTGGCAAGTCCAACGTCTTAGGTTATATTTCAAAATCGGTTTCACTTTTTAAAAACACCTTTGTTAGTTTAATCAGGCAAGTATCTGGGTCTTAAACGAAGAGAGAGGGAACCCCCCCCCCATTTCCAAAAGTGCCTTCCGGCCACAGCACATGAAGGATGCTGCTTTCCTTTGTTCAGCCATTCGCCTCCTTCCCCACGTTAAGCTCGCAGAGTGACAAAAATTTTGACTGTGCGTTCATTGTCATCCTTGTCATCGCTGGCCCTTTCTCCACCCCGGGAGGGGAAAAAGTTTAGCATTTCAGCAAAAAGCTCTGGCAGGGGTGTGGTTGACCCTTGGCAGCATCTCTTGAGAAATGCGAGCGACAAAGAAGCCCCTCGCGCCCCCGCCCCGGGGGCCCTGCGGCCTTGCGCCCTTTCCTCGGCGACGCGAGTCAAGGGCCTCCTCGGGCGAGCCCTGCGCGCACTCCCTCTCCCGCTCGGCGCTCGGGCCTGCCCGCCCGCCCGCCCCCTCCCGTTTTTCCCCAGCAGAGTGTGAGAGGGAACAAAACAGGCCGCTTTCCCCGCGGAGCCCGTTGCAAAGGCTCGCTCGCTCTCCTTAATCCCTCCACCCACTGGTTGCCCGGCCAACAAGCCAGACAAGCAGGTGATCCATTGACAGGGAGCAGATGGTCTCCCGCCGAGGTAAGCGAGGCCCCACAAAGAAACCATATTGATCATATTGCTCCTTTTCTCTTCTTCGGATGCAGCGTCAGTCTTCAAGTTTTCTCATTTGAGCTCCTCCCTGTCCTCCCCCGGCCCCATGGCCTCGCCGGGCTAATATTACCCAGCATGTTCCCCGCTCTCGCGCATCCCAATAGGAAATAATAGGGAGGGGAAAGCAAAAAACTTGAAAACACTTCACTCTCGCTGCATTTCTACATAAACAACCACTTGCAAAACAGGAGGAAGGAAGCTAGGGCAGGGTTTGAAGACAGTTGTGATTCATGCTCCAGACCAGCACATGGTGTACCCGCCCTACCCCTCTCAGCCCAAGAGGACAGGCTTGGTAAGAGAGATCACCAAGAATGAAGAGACCCATACTATGGTGAATAGTGTCTTCCATTCCACTGGGGTGGTGAGCCTGCTCTGGGCTTTGGTCTGAACTGTAAGGAAGCAATCTGAACTGCTGCAGCTATTTCGGACTGATTTTTTAAAAAATTATTCAGCTGGAAGAGTCTACAGATTTTAAAAAGGGAGGTGGTCTGGTGCCAGGTCTTAGCTTTCTGACGCAGAGGAGTAAACAATGTCTTCACCTTCCTCACCCCACCCCACTCCTGCCCCAAGTCATGGTGCACTACGTCCAATGCTGGGCACGTTACCCTGGCACTCGAGACAGAAAAGCCCACTAAGTGTTTCCCTTATTTCCTGACAATGGCAAGAAAAACAATACAAATAAATAACATGTTGCTACTCTTTTCTGACAGCCCAAACCAGCTACCTAATGATGGCTCTTCCCATCCAATTTTTCTTTCATTTCATGCTTCTTCTTAACTGCCCACGCGATTGCTTTGCCCTCTACATGTGCTCTCTAAATGTCTGCCTATGACCAGCACAGAACATTTTGTAACTCAAAAGTCTGCATGGCACATGTGGAAGCCTTTGTAATATCTCCAAAAGTGGCAAAGCATTTCTGGGGTTAAAACAGCAAACTGACATAATTCTATGAGTTTTTTTTCATTATAGAAATTTATATTCAATCCTTCAAATAAATTCCCAGGGCAACGCCCCATGTACACCTTCCATTTTACTCCCATTGTACACCTATCGTGGTTATTCCTCCCCTCTTTTAATTCCTGTATTTCCAGTTTGTGTTGCAATAAATGTATAGCCATTACCTTTGTGACATTCACAAGTTCCACTTTAATAATGGGCAAGTTATTTTATCCAACTCACATACAGTTAAAGGATTAGCTTTGCCTTGTCTTTCCCTTCAATTGTCCAAGATAGATTGCAGTCTACCTATAGCTTTTGAAACAAATTATGCTACCCATTGTTGGTGAACTACAGCTGACAATTCAATTCTAAAGTTGGCTTTTCCATTTCTAACACCTCACTTGATAACAGTACATGTGAAAATCATCTAGAGATCAGTGTGATGAATGCAGTGCTAGGCTGCATCAACAGGACTGTAGTCTTCAGACCAAGAGAAGTAAGAGTACCACTCTGTTCTGCTTTGGTTAGCCTGCACCTGGATACTGTCTCCAGTTCTGGGAATGAGAGTGCAAGAAGGATATTGACAAGCTGCAGTGTGTGAAGAGGGAGGTAATCAAAATTGTCAAAGGACTGGAAAGCAAGCCCTGTGAGGAACAATTTAGGGAGATGGGAGAAGGGAAGACTGAGTGATAATATGGTAGCCATATTTAAATTCTTGGAGGGATGTCGTGTAGCATGTGGAGACAGCTAGTTTTCTGCTGATCCAGAGACCAGAAAACAAACCAGTGGATTCAAATTACAAGGAAAGAATTCCAACTAAAATCAAAAAGAACACTGTAAGAGGTGTTTGACTCATGGAAGAGGCTGGCTGACTCTCCTTGTTTAGAGATCTTTAAATAGAGGCTGTATGGCTATCTCTTGTGTATTTAGTTGTGTATTTCTGCATGGCAGGGAGTTGGATTAGATAACCCTTGCAGTCTCTTCTAACTTGGTGCTTGTGTCAAATTGATGATCACTTCCCGCATGCTAGATTGTGTGACTGATGTGGAACAGTAAGTATCAAGATACAAACAGAATGAAACGGTGTGTGTTTAGGAGACTGACACTTCAGATTTGTACACCAGAGCTGAGCATTGCTCCAGATGTTGTTGGGCTAGAACTCCCATCATCTTTGACCAGTGATCTCACTGGCCAAGGCTACTGGGAGCTTCAATCTAGGAAGATGGGGCAAATTTGCCTTGAGTTTCAGCCTTTGAAGTTGCTATTCTAGGTATTAAACACTTTGCCTCAAAACATGTTCAATACCTTGGATACATCATTTAAAGTTCAAACTTTAACCTGGGAAGACCTGCTAACATGGAAGATTCCAGTTGCTATTGCTGGAAGGCAACACCTTCTGGATTTCAAAGGAAAAGTTTTGTCCTAGTATGTTTGGGTGGCCCTAGGAGACAGGAAAGGTGGCAGGCTCAGGTGTCAAGCAGTATAGGTTTAGTCTGAAATTTAAAGTAGCTCTCCAGGGTACTGTATCCTGTCCCCTTAAATAGGCTCAGCGCTCCAGATAACTCCTTTAAATTTCACCACCCAACTGTTATCACAGTCAACTACATCCCATACAAGGAGAACTGGGGCTACAAAACACAAGGAAGATACAATCCTTTCTCTCTCTCTGTAGTCTTCATGAAAATAATTGCAAATATGCCAGTGAGAGATTTCAGTGATAGCTTCCCTCTCAATGGCTGATAGGAGCTTTGGTGTGTTTGTGTAAGAGAGATTTTTGTTACATTCGTCATGGGCAGAAAAGTTTACCCTACTATCTCCACACACCACTTTCTTGAAACCGCTCAAAACACCTTGAGATGGAGTTGGGGTAATCAAATAAACCCAAAATAATAAAAATGTGTATTTGTTTTAAAGGGGGGAGAGGAAATGGGCCACACTGCTTCATTTTTGCTCAAAAATTGGCTGTAATTTTTGGATTTGTCAAAGGCTTTGGGAGTGTTTTGAACAGATGCATCACTCCTGGAGCCCTCTAGAAGTAGTGAATGGCCATCATCAAGGGCATATTTTGGTGTGAAAAAAATAATTTGTTGTGTGTATGCGCGTGGAAGATTTGGGGGGGGGGCTTACATTTACAAAAAGATTTTGGGAGGCCGCATGAAGCTGATGAGTCTACTCCTGGTTTTAAGGTATTGCTCTGTTGAATTTGACTACATTTTTGAACCTAATTTTAAACTGCCTGGTACTACTGGAAAAATGGCATGGAGGAAGTGTTATTCTTGCTCCTCTCATATCATGATATCAATCAAGACTGAGATCCCCCATGGCTTCTAGTGCAACATTTTAAAGAGTCAAGGTTCATTCAGACATCCCTGCCACATCTAGCTTGGTCTTCAAACTTACAGACTAACGCCCTCCATTCAAGCCAACGTTCCTTTGTTACAACACAGCCTCCTAGAGATAGAAGAAAAGAAAGGAAAATGGCCCTTCAGGAGTCTTTTTTGGCATCACTTTCTTCCAGTCTAAACACTCGTGGGTTAAGAAATGAAGGAAATCTGGACAGCTCTCAGGCTGTAAAGTCTCCCTCTCTCTCCCCCTTCCTCTCCCCCCCATTCATCAGGTCTGGCTCAGTATTCAATGCTGAGTAGCAAATTGTAACTATATCAAAAGGGAAGGCTTGAAAACGGTTCGCTGTTATTCACAATTTGTATCCTACCTTCATAGCTGTCACATAAATTCATTGCTAGCCTTGTGCCGATGAAAGACAGAGAAAAAAAAAGTTGAAAAGAGATATCCCATACAACAGCAGCGACAACAACAAAACCCCAAGAGGCACCCTTTGCTTCGGTCCTATCTTCACTTGTTTGCAGGTGGTTCTGGAAACCATAAGTACAGTAGCAGCTTCTAGTGTTTTCTCAAGTAGTTGCTCCATAGCTTTTGAAGATAAATTCTCCCCTGCCCCCTGGTCCATTTTACAGTAGAGAAAAATATCCCGAAGCTTCTTTATTCTCCTAAAAGGGTGAAATGCATGCATGCACACACAAACACATGCAAGAAAGAAATGAAAAGAAACAGGTTCTGTGAATAAAGGCCACACAATAGAGGGTCACAAAGCTGTCTCAACTCATGTCATACTGGAGCTGCTGGGCCAGCTTACAGAGGGCTGCTTGTTTCTTGATTTTTTATGGTGATCGGTAGAACACATGCGGCACTTTGCAAGTAGTTTTAGGGCAAGTGGAAAGGGAAAAGAAAAGCCTTTTACATTAACATCTTTTTGGATGACTTGGAGCATTGTACACTCCTAAACACCTGTGGTTGACAAAGAAAGAGCTGGGCGAGACAAACGTAAATAAATAAATACAGGGGACAAGCAATTTTTTTCGGTTTATGCAGCCTTTCTTGGTTGAAAACAACAGAGCTTTTTCAGCTTCAAGTTCACCTTTTCAGCTTCAAGTTCGCAAATGGAAGAGCAGTTATGGGAAGTAGTGGTAATTCAAAGCTAAAAGGAAAGGATCCCCACCCCCGCAAAGGTAGTCCAAAACACAGGGTCTTTTTGTGGCATCCAAGAACATTTTCTGTGTTGTGTTTTATTATTTATCATCTGTGCTTGTCTCAAGAATCCACCAACCTTTGTAGACATTATAGCATATAAGCCACAAGCACTAAACTAGTGTATGGAAAATACTGATTTTTTTTAAAATAACTATAAATACATACATACGATGCAATTGTAAGCACACTTAACAGAAAGTAAGTCCCACTGAGCTCAGTGGAGATTATGTCTGAATAAATAGGCATATGATTGGTATCAATTCTTAAAAGACATTTATTTGGAAATACATTCATTTAAGAAATCAGTGAGAACCAAAGTTCTCGTGGTTAAGACTGGATCATAAATAAATCTACATGAAGCTATGCCACCACTGTCTTTAGCACAAACAGTGATATATAACCCAGTATCCTCCAGGTATGTCATGCAAAAACTACTATGATTTCCAAACAGCTGGTTATTGATCAGCCTCTCCCAAACTGGTGTCCTCCAAATGTGGTGGACTTCAACTTACATGGGTCCTAATAATTGGTCGTGATAGCACAGTCTCTTAGTCCAAGTTGTCGTTCAGTCTGAGGGGTACCGAGCTGGGGAAGACTAAAGTAGTCTGAAGTTTAGACCAATAATGGATTGAAATCATACACCATTATAGTAGTAACTGTCCATCATTTGTAAAGGAGAAATATCAGGCCTTTTGGTCACCATTTCATATCTTTTGAAAATAATCATATTGTGGGGAAGTTCTTGTATAATTGTAATAAACGTGAATTGATGGTGCTTCATGTTTAAACTGTTGAGGGAAAACATATAAAATGGTCTTTATAATTCAGGCTGCTGATTCCTTTGAAATCAGATTTGTTTTAGCTCTTCCAGAAAAGGTTAAAATGTTGTTTTTATCTGTATCATATCGCAGAGGATGCTGACATTAGAAATAAAGTGAAAATAAAAGAAGGCTTAATACGGAAACTGCTATTGTAATTTAGCCTAGTATGGGGTCTAGCTGGGACTATCACATGGGTTTTTAAAGCTGGAGTTCAGGACACTGGTTCCCAGTGTAAAAATCCTGCTGTTTTAGGATTGTCTTGAAGAGGAATCTTCACTTTATGAAGGTCACAGAGGAGAGGATTATATAGATAGGTTTTCACAAAAGATCTTATCTGAAGCTCATTGAAGCCAGCAGGAGTCTTTACTCAGCTTTGAACACACAATGAATCATATTATTATATGATTAGTAGTTATTAGTAATAAAGTACATTGTTCTGAATCAAACTCCTAGTAGATTCAACCACATAACCTTATCTGATAGCCTCTCAAAATTGTAGGAAATGCTAAACATGTTTATTTGGGATTTCAAAGCTGAATCCTGCAAATTCCAAACAAGAGGCAGAAAAGGTATAATTTCAGTTATTTCTATTAGAACTGTCTCTATATATGACTGGTCAGAGTTATCACCTTTCCCAATTGAGTCATCACTTGAATTAAGGACAGTATAGTTCAACAGTTAGTGTGTTGGTGCTTTTAGAGAAATTTTAATAGTGTAATCATTGCATCAGACAAGAAATTTTATAAAAGGTCCAGACATAATTGGCTTCCTCTATCCTTCCCTATGTGTGTGTGTGTGGTGGGGGGAGTCTGTTAATGAGGGAAAGGTGGGATTCTACACAAGGCCCTTTGAGTGCTAGCACTATGAACTGTCCATTAGTAAAGAAGTATCTTAGTCTAAATAGACTAAATGCCTGATCCTTTTAAATATTCCAGTGACTTGAGGTTTTCTACATGCATCATATACAGTTTGCCTCTGAGCTACTTTGGATGATGTCAAGCTGATCAAATATAGGGAGCAAACAAAACTTTAAGAGAACCTACAGTTTAGTGGAAATGGTTCCCCATTATTGGACATGGAGGTTTGTCAACCAGTCCTAGATGGGGTCACACTTCCCCTGAAGGACTGTGTTCACAGCTTGGGAGTGCTCCTGGACTTGCCACTTCAGATGACAGCTCAAACAGATGTGGCAGCCAGGAGTGCCTGTTATCAGCTTCAGCTGATACGCCAGCTGCGCCCCTTTCTGGAGCTGGAACACCTAAAAACAGTGGTGCATGCGCTGGTAACTTCATGGCTCGACTTCTGCAATGAGCTCTACATAGGGCTACCCTTGTGCTTAGTCCGGAAACTTCAATTAGTTCAGAATATGGCAGCCAGGTTGGTCACCGGTAGACCTAAAATTGACTATATAACACCAATTCTAAAGTCTCTTCATTGGCTGCCTGTTAGTTTCCAGGCACAGTACAAGGTGTTGGTTCTTACCTTTAAAGCCCTTCATGGCTTGGGGCCAGCCTACCTGCGGATCGCCTTCACCCATATAATCCACCCCGCACATTAAGGTCCTTTGGGAGGACTGCAGCCAGTCAGAACTAGGTTGGCTGTGGTTACCCAGAGGACCTTTTCTTCTATTGCTCCAAAGTTATGGAATGGCCTGCCAGAGGAGACCCGACATATTACCAGTCTTGACTGCTTTAAAAAAAGCAGTCAAGACTGATCTCTTCCGACAGGCCTTCCCAGACTAGCATTTCCATTGCCTCCCATCAATTGTCTTGCTGTTTTGTTCATAGTTAATTGATTGACTGTTAATTGTTGTGTGTTTTAAGGGGTTAGGTTAGGTGGGTTGGTCGGTGGGGAGGATTGGGTATGTTTTTAATGTCTTTTAATGTATTTCATGTATTTCATGTTGTTCGCCGCCTCGATCCATGTGGAGAGGCAGGATAGAAATAAACTGTATCATCATCATCATCATCATCATCATCATTTCTTTAAAATGGAAAAACTAAGGGATGTTGCTCTAAGACTCAGGTTGACAAAGAATACAGTGTAGTTCCCTTCCTAGTGTGTAGATCAGATGTTGGCCAATTTCAGTACGTCTAGAAGTCAATGTCTACATTATAGAATTCTGCTGTGGACTGAGGCCCTTTCGGCAACTTACCTTTTCTTGGCGCTGGGGTGTGGGGATCACACGAGCAGCCTCTTGCGAGAGGCTCTCGCAGCCCCGCTGTTTCAGCTCCGCAGCTGCTGCTTGCCAGCTGGCAGGCAGCATGAGGGCTCCGCCTCTTCCTTCTGGCATTTTCCCAGGCTGTGCTGCGGGAGGAAGTGCGAGTGCTGTGGCTCTGGAGGCTCCGCATGCACGGTAAGTGCGCTCAGGGGCCTGGAGCAATGCGCAATCGCGCACCATTTTCACCTGCAAGCGGAAAATGAAATAGTGCGCAATCGGTGCCTGCTGGCCCCAGCAGCATTGCACGATTGCAAGGACATTGTCTGAAACGCTCCTCACAATCGTGCGATGCTCCAGAAGCCCTTTCGCATGGCAAATGCCATGTGAAAAGGGCCGGAATCCCCCATTGCTAATGCTGACGTTTGCAGTGCGAAGGCAGCATGAACTCACTTTCAACTTCAAAATAGGTAAATAAGGAGTATGCACTTTGTTTTGAAGGGGAATTACACTTCAAGGGGCTTTCAGGAGTATCATTCTTCATTAATGTGTGCAAGGTGTATACAGTCATCCCTCCACATTTGCTAGGGTTAGGGGCACGAGACCTCTATGGAAGTGGAAAAACTGTAAATAACTCTAGGCCCTCCCAAACCATATTTAACATACAAAATTATGATCACTATATTCAACCCACCATGAATTCCTTTGAGGCATCAGGGTTCCTTCACAAGGCAGAAGTGGATGTCTGGTAAGGTTTCCTGCCACCTCCACTGCTGCCTCACACCATTTTTAGTAGGGACTTACAAGCCTTATTCGCAGTTTCTCAGTCTCACGAGACTTGCAGTCCCTATTAATAATGGCATAGGGAGGCAGCAGGGGTGATAGCAAATAATCTGTGAATGATGAAATCTGCAAAAGTGAAACCTGCAAATGTGGAAGGCTGACTGTACTTCCTACATTTTTTTTAAATGGAAGTTTTTACATGGCCATTTAAGAATCAAAAGCCAGGGTAAACTAAAAAGTCTTTGCTTACCAGATCGAAGAGACCAAAGGGACCAAACTAGCTTCAGGATGGAGGGAATTCTGCAGTTTGAGAACAACCACCAAGAAGGCTCTCTGTAATGTCAATTACCAAATGTGCTTATGACAGTTGGGGGACTGAGAGACTCCCTTTCACTAGGATTTTAAAACCTGGACAGGCTCATACTGGAGATACGATTTTTCAGATAGTCTTACCCAAGCTGTATACGGCTTTATAGGTCATAACTAAAACTTTAAACTGTGCCCAGAAAAGAACTGTCAGCCAGTGAAGCTGTTTCAATGGGAGAGTTGTATGTTTCCTATAATTATCCCTACTCCCTCACAGCAGAGAAGCTAATGATTAATGCTGTAGACTTGCTTTATAGGAGTTCTGTAAAATGTCTTCCTTATTCTGGACAGGCCTTATTTTAATCTGATCTGTTTGTGTCACAGAAACTCCTGGTCAGCAATCTGGCCCCAGCATTTTGACCCTTCTGCAGTTTCCAAACAGCGTCCAAAGGTGGCACCATTTAGAGTGTGCTACAGTGATCCAAATGGGATATAATCCAGACATGTGTCACCATGGCCTGATCTGACATCTCAAGGAATGGGTGGTGTTGGTGCACTAGCTTATTTTCCATTTTGAAGCTGCTGAGGTGTTGAGGAATACACTCTGAGTTAGGTTTTTCAAAGTATGTCATTGACCAATAGAACAAATGCACATTAGCCTTAAAACAGTAGCACTTGCAGAGTCAAACTGAATAAGAACATATAGGAGGTGCAAATGCCGTGGGGAGGTGGGACACTGATGTGAGATTTGGATTGTTACAGCCATAGCTCTATTTCCCCTGGCGGGTATACATTCATATCCTATCTGAGAAAGCGCAGCCAGCTTTTTAGATGAGAGGAAAACCACTGGCTTCTGCCATTTCTAATTTGACAAGCAAGTAAGTGAACAAACATTTCATATCTCAGAATGCCGTGTTGTACTATGTGGGATGGTTTTCTCCTCTTTCGTGTTTCCCTTCAGTTACTTAGCAATGGCTAATCAAGATATGCACACACCATATTGTTTTACGTGTTTGACTAGGACCCTGACAGATTAATAGGAAGGGTAAATAGCAGGCCTCTCTGTGGAGGCTCAGTGTGGGCTGGCAGGATTGACTGCTGCCAGACTTTGTTGTAGCTGTGCAGAGGAAGCTGCAGCAAAAGCCTGCTGGGGCAAAGTGACCTGGGTCATGGGTATTTGTTTCTCATCTCTATAGAAAACAATTGTCCCCTCAATGGTAGACAGCTTTCTGAAATGATGTGGTTCCACAGGAGAGGAAGCAAGTGTGCTTCTACAGGAGTATAAAGGCACGGATGACACAAAAGCTTTCTGCACTACTCAATAGTATGCAAAGAGTTTAAGGTTTGGGGATAGCAATTTTGGAAAATTATTTTTGTCTGGTTCCGGCCTTATTCCCTCACAGCAAAGGATGTAATAATTAATGCTGTAGGACTTGCTTTGTAGGAGTTCTGTAAAATGTCTTCTTTATTCTGGACAGGATTTATTTTAACCTGATCTGTTTGTGTCACAGAATGTTCCATAGAGCTTTCTAAAACAGGCCAACATAATTTCTTCATTGGATTTTGGTATAAAGACTCCTGGCTAATGTCCTAAGCATGCTAACATGGAAAACAAAACATGTGTGCCCACATTTTTTTGGTGTGTGTGTGTGTGTGTGTGTGTGTAGAAACAAGGCCATCCCAAGATACGTTATTGCCTGGAACAGAGCACCAAATAGCCACCTGTACTGCAGGTCAAAGTCTGTATTGCTCAAGGCTGGTGAAGTTATTTCAGAGCTGGGGAAAATGATATCTCTGGGCTTCAGCTTCCCAAATCCCTTAGCTAACATGTCCAGTAGCTATGCTGGTATGAGTTTTGGCACTGGGTTGCCAGAGTGAAAACTGGTGAGGGTTCTTTAATGTTTGTATAGAACAGGAAATTTCAGCAGGTGTTGCTTCTTACCTGGTTGTGTGACTCGCACCACCTGTTGAAATTTCTCCTTCTGTGCAACCATTAAAAGTACTGGAGCCTGCTCCAGTTTTGATTCTGGCAACCCTAGTTCTGGGAGTTTTAATCCAAATATATACCTTTTCCAAACTTTATGCTATTTTGACAACTGAGAAATTTTGTGAGCATCTCTTCACCTCCCTTGCAGTGAGTGTATCTACAAAAGTGAATAAAGTAACTGACAAAGTAGTGCCTTTCTGCACAGATACCTGCTGCTTGGGGCAGCCACCCCAGTGCAATGTCAGGGCCAGCAGGCCTCAGGAGGAATAAAACTATAGATGCAAGCACAGGATTCTGCCCTCATACAAACTTGTGAAGAGATTGTGCTTGTCCACTTCAAAACAGCTGAAAAGGAGATGGGCAAGGGTTTTATTTCAAGCAAGAATGAATGTGGGTAAGCAAACTATGAGCCAGCTGTACTTTTCTTCCTTCTGTAACTGATCCTGCCCCCCAAGAGCCAGAGTAGTGTAGTGGTTTGTGTGTTGGATTATGACTCTGGAGATCAAGATTTGAATCCCGGCTCAGCCATGGAAATCCACTAGGTGTTTTTGGATAAGTCATCTTCTCCCAGATTCAGAGGAAGGCAATGACAAAACCCCCTCTGAATAAACCTTGCCGAGAAAACCCCATGATAGGTTCACCTTAAGCCATAAGTTGGAAATGACTTGAAAGCCCACAAGAACAGCAACTGATCCCCATAAAAGGAGATCAACCTGGGCATTGAGACTGAGGCCAATAGAATTCCAGAAAAAGTTATGTATGCCTAAAACGGTGTTGGGTGTGTGGATCTTGAACAGCCCGAGTTCAATGGGACTTAACTTCTGCACAATCCAATGGGGACTGAATCAGCCATCTGTTAAAAAGATGGGCATGCCCAAGTCCTTGACTACATTCGTAACACAGATTTTTGGAAATTTACTTCCGGATTACCTAGTGAGGAACATCCCAGGACCAAAACTGTAGTTCTTGATGATGTTTTAGGGGCTAGACCCTGTGGGTGTTAACAAGAGATGGGGGCAGGACCTGATAGTGTCATTAAGCACAGCTGCCCAGAACATGTTTTTCAAATTAAAAACACAAAGTAATACAAAGTACCTCCACCCAAGAAACTTTTCAAATCAAAAAAGAATTTTCTACACTCTGCTTTGCATGGATTGCTCCCATTAACCAATGCCCTTCGCTGCTCTCTCTTTCTCTCTCTCTCTCTCTCTGTCTCTCTCTCACACACACACACTTTAAGGTTATGGAAAAATAATACCTTATATGGTCAGCCCTCCATATCTTTGTATTCTGCACCCATGGATTCAACCAACCATGGCTTGAAAATATTCCCCCCACACACTTTAAAATGTGGAGAATCTAATACAGTTGACCTTCCACATTTATAGATTTCACTTTCATGGATTTGATTATTTGCGAGTTTCTCCCCCTGCTCCCCCTAAACACTCCTTTTCTGGGAAAATCTTCCCTCTCCACAGTTCTGACCAGGCTACTCAGTCCTTTAAAAACTTGCCTCTGGTCCTCCTCCTATTTTTCCAACTGGCCGGCTAAAGATGGATTGCAGCCCAGTTTCTCAGAACTGCAAACCCACTCCTGATGCCCCCCCCCACACACCCAGGGAAGGAGATGGGCAAGAAAGAGGAAGTATAGGGCCTCATGCCAACCTACCCATCCTTCTGTCTTCTTGCCCTGACCTGGCTTGGACCCTGCGTGCCCCCTGTCCCTGCTGTGCTTCAGCCTCCTCCCCACAGACACATACACACATGTTGATATTTGTGATTTTTCCACTTTTGTGAAGGTCCTGCACCCGTAATCCAGCAAATGTGGAGGGGCAACCGTATATTCCAATAATAATTTCAAGCTTTTTTTTGGTAGATTGGCAAAGGAAAAAGAACTGGAGACAGAAAGGGAGAGAAGCACAACAAAGGTTATCAGGGTAGCTTAGATAAGTGAGGGTAGAATGAAGAAGGGGATATAGGGGGAAGAGGGAGAAAACTTGTGCAAATAGGAGAACTGGTGGGGTGAGGGAGGAAAACAGGATGAGACAGATTAGGAAAAGAGGACAAAGAGGAAAGCAATGTGAAGAGTGGGAAGAAGGAGAGAGAAAGAAGGGAGGGAGAAGATGATTAGCCAGGAGTTGTGAGTGGGTGGAGGGCAGAAAAGAGAAAGAAGACAAGAAAGAGAGGAACTAGGGAATGAGAGAGAAGTTGAGTGTAGTCAAGAACTGTTAGGGGAGATGTGCAGTTGCGAACCCTAGCTAAAGGGAACTGAAGAAGAAAGAAATTCATGCTCCACTTTTTGCTAACAATGGTACAACCCACATATGCATCAGACCAAGAAAGGAAATTGTATTTCAGCTTTGAACATTTAGAATAGGGTTAGAAGGTGGGAGCAGGACTGGGAAGATTAACAATAAGATAGGAATGCTTGCATTCAGTCTTGTATTCAGTCCTGTATTCATAGCAGCAATCTTGTACTCAGTCCTATATTCTTACTCCAGAGGCAGCAAATATTCAGACAGCTGACCTCTCCCGCCTGCTGTGCCTTGGAGAGGAGGGAAAGGTGGAGGGACCAGGCAAAGCCCTTGGCGATTCTATAATAATCATTCCAAAGCAGTCTGCAGTAGGAGCCACCAGCAGCACCCCATTAAAAAACACACAACAATTTTTGCAAGGCAACAATATAGTACTAGTTGTCATAAGGGCCCCAGAAGAGAGGCCAAGCCCTGAGATCTGGGAACCCTGCTTAGAAAAGATGCTTTTAAAGTGGCCATGTGTCCTGCTTTATAGAAGATGGTTCTCTTCCTAAAGCCTGTTCAATCCAAGTCTGGTTTAAAGACAGGAGAAGGGAGAGAAGAAGCTTGAAGTTGCTCATTGTCAGAAATAGGACAGCAGATCGAGCAGAGACCACAGGGAGAATAACCGTCCTGTTCTTTTTATGAATGACTTAGTTGATGGAATACAAAGCATGGTTATCGAGCCTGCAGATGACATCAAATGTGGATGGTGGTGGTGGATAATACCACAATTAGGTGGACAGTATTCAAAATTACCTTGACAGATTAGAGAGAGGGACCAAAGCTAACAAAACTAATTTCAACAGAGATGAATGTAAGGTGCTACATCTAGTCAGGAAAAATAAAATACTCAAATATGAGTGACACCTGGCTTGAAAGCAAGACATGTGAAAAGGTTCTAGGTGTCTTAGTAGAGCATAAGCTAAACATGATTTGACAGTGTAATGCAGCAGTCAAAAAGCCAATGCCATTCTGGGCTGCATCCACAGGAGGATAGTGTCCAGACTGATAGAAGTAGTAATACCATTCTATTCTGCTTTGGTCAGACCTCACCTGGAATATTGTGTCTAGTTCCGGGCACCACAATTCAAGACAGATACTGACAAGCTAGAATGTGTTCAGAGGAGGGCGGCCAAGATGATCAAAAGTCTAGAAATCAAGTCTTATGAGGAGTGACTTAGAGAGCTGGATATATTTAGCTTGGAGAACTGAAGACTGAGAGGTGATATGACAGCTGTCTTTAATGTCTGAAGGGATGCCGTTTAGAAGATAGAGCAAGTTTGTTTTTTGCTGTTCCAGTGACTAAAGCTTGAACCAAGGGATTCAAATTACAAGAAGAAAGATTCTCCCTAAACTTTTTTTTAATGTAAGTGCTGTTCAACAGTGGAATAGATTGTCTCAGAGAGTGACTCTCGTTCTTCGGAGGTCTTTAAACAGCAGTTGGATGTGCATATTTCAGGAGTGTTAGAGAAAATAATAGTAATGAGAAATGCAGCCACATACAGACACAACTTTCATTCACCGACAGCTTTGGTGAAGTCTACAACTGCTTTCCAGACAGGAATGCATAGTGACAGGATTTGTGTTTTATGTTGTTTAATGACTTCCCTTAAATTGAATATTTATCTGAATTGTTCCTATTGATCCCTTCCCCACTTTCACATCCTTATTAAGTCTGTTCTTGTCAAATATTTTTAATTTTCATTAGCACTTTTATTTTGTTTTAAAGTTTCATATTATGTTTTGAAAAACACTATACTTCATTGGACTATTTGTGTTAGAATGATTATTATAGATAAAGTAATGTTTCTAGTCTCCACAATGCTGTTTAAGTCCCATTGAACACACTAGCACATTCTTTTTTACAGATCAGTTTTCGCGAAAGAAGAAGTTTAGATAAAAGTTGAATTTTTAGGAGTTTAATGAGTGGATACCTGGCATGTCTGTTTCTGTCTTTTTAAAATACTTATTTCTTAGTTGAATGTTTCCACTGAATCAGCTAAATTTCACTGAGATTATTTAATATTGTTGTTCTTAATTAGCTCTTCAGTGGTTCTCTCCATTCAAATCAGTGAGCTCTTCCTGTCATACAAAAGCTCAGTTTGGCCTTCTGTCAGCATTCTGACAGTGCAGGAAAGAACTTCAGAAAAAAAAATGTCAACAGAGACAAGAAGAAGGTACATTTGAAGGCTGAGGTAGAATTCTGCTGACACATAGATCACTGATATAGAGAGGAAAAGAAATGAAGACAGTGTATTGGAATCCTGTACTCCAGATTTACTCCGAATACTTTTTGAGAATAGAGAAGCATACCTATTAAGTTATACACATCTGTCGATTGATTGATTGGTTGGTTGGTTAATAGCCAGCACGGTGTAGTGGTTTGAGAGTTTTGTACCTGGGCAGGTCATACACTTTCAGCCTTAGAGGAAGAGAATGACAAACCTGCTCTGAATAAATCTTGCCAAGACAGCCATATGAGAGGGTTGCCTTAACTCAGAGCTGTCATGAAGAGACATAACAATAACAAACCCACTTAACGTCTTGTTTTTGTTTGTGTCCCACCCCCAAGTCCTACCTGTATTGCTACATTTGCTTTTTCAGGGAATTTTAATGAGCATGCTGCGTAAAGACCATCGTTGAAGCTATTCCATGTTCTCTCAAGCTTCATAAAGGCAGAAAAATGGAAGCTAAGGCTAATGCCTTAGGCGGACAGGACCATGGTCAGAAGTGGTACTGTGCAGTTTCTTCTGTTACCCTACATTAGGATTGGCAACTGTGGTGGGTCTGTGGGTCTCTGGAAAAGGAGGTGTCTGCAAGCCTTTCAAGATGTCACTTTCCCCCCTCTTTCCCCATACCCAAATAACATGTGAATGGGGACTTGCCCATCTGTGGTTTTCTGCTTTTCCACATATTTAGAATTCACCAGCAGGTTGCCTCTGTACATTCTTAGGCAGGAGTTTTCATTAATATTGCTAAGGCCGTATACTCTGTAAATGTGCATACATACTTAACACATTCTTGGTTTCTCCTATCCTCCTCTACTTCATTCCAGCAGCCAAAAACAATATCTATTTAATTGCTGAGTATTACCAAAGATTTCAGCCGAGATCCTGCATCCAAGGCTACCGTGCATAATGTTAGGATGACGGAACTACATCACTGGAATGATATGCCTCCATGCTAGTGGCTCCTATTGTGCAACATGTCCCAATACACAGTGTGTCCCAATGTGCAAGGTATCCCAGTGGGTAACATGTCCCACTCTGTATCAGATCATGTTGCACATTGGGTATGTTGTGCATCAGGCTGCCTTGTACACCAGGGCACATTGTATGTTGGATCATGGTGTTCATTGGGATGCATTGTGCATTGGGACGCACTGTTCATTGGGACTGTTGTACAAGGGTCTGTTACCATAACCTACACCCTCATTCTGTGGGATTTTCATAACTTAACATATTTATGGCTGGAAAACATGCCAGGTAGAACTGACCTGACATGGTCAGGTCATAAGTTAGAGAGGATTTGGCAGGAAACCCAGACACTCATGGCTTTATGCTAATCCTTTCAACACCTCAGGCTCTGTCCGCACCCAAAAATGGTGGAAGGTGAAACTGCCCAGGTGAAGCAATCAAGGACCATCTCTTAATCTCACCCTATGGAAATCTTCCCTATACCCTTTGCCTGACCAAGACATTGTCATTTCCCATCACTGTTTTGTCACCTAAAATTAAGGCAATCAGCCCATTCTGGACCCCTTTGTCAATCCCACGAGGAAGCCATTACTGCTTTGTCTATGCACCTCCTTCTGGGTAGGAGATAGAATATATAAACCTCAGCTTCAGCCACAGCAAATTGTAGTGCATTGGAGATAGTGCGTGGACTGCTGTTCTCCTGTGCTACCCTTAGATACTGTCTGAGCCACTCTGCTTCAACCTTCTGCCTCAGGACTGGTTACCACCCAATCTCTCTATTCAACCTTTCTTGCCTCACTTCTTATGTGTTTGTCAATCCAAATAAAATACTTTGTTACCTTTAACTGGAGTCGTCTCTACAGTTAGTACTGGTATACACAGGTGAAAAGATCCTGCCATTATTCTTCTCTTACAGGCCTCCTTTGAGCTATAACTTCCCAAAATTCTAAGGAGATGCTGGCATTGTGGGTGGACCTCAAAGTCCCCTATGTCTTGAGCAGTGGTTCTCAACTTGTGGGTCCCCAGATGTTTGTGGACTTCAGCTCCCAGAAGCCCCAGCCACTGTGGTCAATGCTCAGGGCTTCTGGGAGCTGAAGTCTAGAAACATCTGGGGACCCACAGGTTGAGAACCACTGTCTTAGAGTAACAGGTCACATTATGGGCACTCTTTGTGCAATGATTCCAGAGATGTAGCCACATCTCTGCTCTGCTCTTGAGAATATGAGCATTGCACAGTGTGGCAATTCACCTTTATGTGATTGCAACTCAGTTTACAATGATGTAAATACCCAGCAGGACGCCAGCCAGTGCCTTGTGTTTATAAATACATGTTGATGTGGAAAGCTAAAGAATGGTTTCCTTCACCTTGGATTTTCTCTTGGCCTTCCTCCTTGACTTCCTTCTGCTCTTGCAAACTGTAGCTGCAGGTTTCAGCCTGTAGTAAAAAACCTGAATTAGCATAAAGTAATACTAAAGTTTTTTTCCGATGAAATACTCAGATACTCTGCATATGTGTGTGTGTCTGTGTGTGTGTGTGTATAAATACATATTTTTTCAACAAATGTATTTATAATAATATGTACCATATTTTTTCCCTTCACATAGAGATGGTAAGAAGTTGTGTGAAAAGTATGGTGTATGTGTGTGTGTATGTGTACAAATCTGATATCTTTATGAATTTTACCTCCCACTACCAGATGTCCAGAACAATATATAATGAAAATAACATGAACACTGATTAAAAACCTCTACATTAGTTAAAAAAAATACCAGGGATTAAAAATAAGCATTCAGTACAAATAAAAGTAAGTATTATGTTCATTTCATACTTTTAAATAAGTGGACATTGTTTATTGATTTAATAGATTGTACATTTTTTATTTTTTGTTTTCATTTTTATGTTACCATAACATTTGGCTATTCAAAAGGGAGACAATATATACTAGACTGCTAGGCATTAAATTTTTTAAAAAATCTGCATTTCATTTTCAAATTAGCTTCTCTAAGAAGGAAGGAAGAGGAAAGGGGGAATAAAACAGAGAAACTGGTCTGTAGGGATGCAAGTGTTCTTCAGATGCAGCTCAGAAAACTTGGCACTGCTACTGAAACTTAATCCTTGGGAGAATAAACAGTTGATCTCTTCACACATGGGCAAATGTCGTTCTTAATAGTGAAAAGTTTTCTCTTTCCTTGATATTCTAATTTTGTTGTGGCCTTTTACGACAAATTAAAAATGTGACCAGTTTAAATTTCTTACATATATAACTTTTGGTTGACAGAAATGTGAAATAAATGTATGCATTCAAGGAGAACTTTTTGTTTTTTTAAAACTGCCTGACCTTCCAAAGCTGTTTGAAAATTTCTCATCTAGCCATTGCTTACCGAGAGCCAGCAAAATGCTTATTTTAAAGATTCATGATTGGAGCGCCTGATAGAATCTGCCGTCTCCATAGAGCTGGGACCTAGATTCCCCTTTAATGTAATTAAGCCTCAAGATTTATGAATACAAGAGGCCAGAACTTGATCCATGTTCATTTTCAATTACTGCACTGAAAGGCCTCCATCCAGATGTCTCTATTTACAGCATTCAAACAGACGGGACCAGGGGCCTTAGGGGGAGGGATCGCAAATTGTCACACTTGTTAATTCTTCACTGAGGATACTCAGCAGAGGTCTTGGCTTTGACCCAGTTACAAAAGACAGGGGTCTGCTGGAGCAAGTGCATCAACGATTAGAGGACTGACCTCACGACCTGCGAGGGTCCCTCCCTCTGCTTTGTAGGTATTTGTGTAATAATGGGACAGTGTGTGTGTGTGTGTGTGTGTGTGCGCGCGCGCGTGAGAGAGAGGGAGGGCTTCATTCCTTACTTTTTATTTCTGTTACAGTTCTAGGGTACAGAAAGAAAGCAGCTAGCTCTGATGTGAAAGGCAAACATACATAATGAGAAGATCAACCTTCCCTTGGCAACAGTAACTACTATGAAATGCTACAGGGGAAATACACAGAATTTAGTGACCCGGATAATCCGGCCTATTTTAGTCACATTGTTTTAAAGGGTTTTTGCCACCCTACCCCCACTGCACGTTCCCAGAATGTGTAATTCTCTTTGGAATATTGAGAACATACTGTCTTGTCTTTTCTTAGCAGATAGAACTCAGGGCTTTAGGTATAATTTTAATCACCCAGAAATGGATTTCTGGTGAATCAACAGTATAATTTTCTGCTTTTGGTGTCTACATCTGTTCACTGTTTTCCTTTACTAAGCTTAGGTTAAGAATTGCATTCATTAGCTACCCTCCCATGTCGAATGTTCATTTACTGAAAAAGAAAAGCCACAATGTTTAGAAATAGCTTCTTGTGTTCTTTAGTTTTTTTTTTTCTAAAGTGCTAGGAGAACTTATTGCGTCTTTGCTATCTTCTAACAATTCAGGAGGGACAAACATTATTTGTGTGTCTTGTGCCCTAACTAAGTTTCTATTGAACAGCATTGTCTGTTTCTGCTAAGTATGATTCCATATGTGTGTGTCTAAGTCAGCCATTCTCAAGAGAGGGGCATATGGCCCCCAAGGAGGCCCTGGCACATTTGAAGGGGGACACACACTGAAAACTGTGAGAAGGGGAGCCCCAAGGGTTATAGTGGCCCTAGAAACTGAACTAATGCAATACCCAAGCAGCAACCTTAATTGGAGCCAATAGTTTCCATCCTATTTATTGTATTTTTCCAACACACAGTTTGACAGTTTTCATGACAAAATCCAAGAACAGAAGTGATATTGTGACAAGTGGTGATCTCTGACTGTCATTCTCTAATTCAGAGTCTGATAGCATGGATCTTGCAGATAAACACCAGGCTCAAGGACTGCATTAGGCCTGATTAGTATTTAATTTTGTATAGTCTCTTCGAAAGTTTTGACCAGTATGTCAAAACGTTCAAGTTTTCTTGGCATTCGATAATAAATGATTTTCGCTGTGTTCATAGTGTATCCTTGTTTGACAAGGGGCCCTGGAACCTGAGAAGAGCTCCTAAGGGGTTCAAGGTCAAAAAACAGTTGAGAATAGATGGTCTAAATCCCCAGAATAATTGTTGGTAGAGATTTTTCCATGTCAATTTCTTTACATGTTTTTTGAGCTAGTTTGGAAGACCAGAGTTGTATTTTGAAGATATGCACTGCGTATCCTGGTGTAAAGTTGACACAGTGTGATCATGCAGGCAACGTTGTTGTAATCGGAGTTGCCACGCCATTGCCATACAACTTGCATTTACCCCAACAAAGATGAAAGAGATAAATACATTTCTGGTCTATACCACTTCAGAATACAGTTTGTTTGTTTATTTAAGTTGTATCCCACTTTTTTCTCAATATGAGAGGTGGCTCATAATGGCTGGCATTCTGTTAGTGGTGTACACATGCATAAATTTCCCTTATACCTGCTTGTGTCCTTGTTTGGTTGTTGCAGAGATTGATAGTGCTTTCCTCCCTCTGCAGCATCCAAAGCCCCATCCCTGGCTTAAAATACAGCCTCTGAAGACCTTCTGCACAGTTATTCAGTGCCTCATGGAGAGTAGGCAGGATAAGAGTAACGCTTGTGTATGTCCTTGTAGCCACATGCAAAAATCATCAGTGGTGAGTTCCCCTGGGGTCCTCCACAGGTCTCAGTGCTGCTGTAATCATTTTGCATTTGGCTGCAGGGAAACAGCCAGACGTTTCTCTGGTCCTGTTCGCTCCTGAAAAGGCACAGAATAGTTGTGGCAGATGTTGTACAGTAAGTCTGAAGGGGATATACAGCTCAGCCTAGTGTAGTTCTACATGTGGAATTATTATACTACAATGCAACTAATATGAGTTTTGAAAAAAAATAGTAAAAACAATGGATAATACAAAAGTTAAAAACAGTTAAACAAACATTCGTATTAAAAACATTAAAGCAGTTTTTTAAAGTCATTAAAATGATTAAAAAATGCAACACATCCCAGTTAAGAGACAGCACTCAAACATCTGGGTAAACAAGAAGGACTTTACCTTCTAGTGGAAAGAGAGCAGAAAGAGGGCAAAACTAGCTTCTTATGGCAGGGACTTTCAGTCTGGGAACAGCCACTGGGAAGACTCTTTCCTGTGTTCTCACCAAATTGCCTGAGGTGGTGGTGGGACTGCGGCTCTTAAAACTTAGCCAGACTCAGATTGGGAGATACAAGTATTTTAGACTGTCTGGAACTAAACAGTACAGGGCTTTATAGATCATAAGCAGCACTTTGAACTGTATGTGGAAATGCACCAGTGTAGTAGCCAGTGAAGTAGCCTGTTTCAAAAAGTAGGTTCTTTGTAACCAGCTCCAATCTAATTGCAACATTGTGGACCTGCTGAAGTTTCCAAATATTTCCAAAGGCAGCCCCGCGTGGAATGCATGACAGTACAGTCTTCCCTCTACATTCACTGGTTTGATGTTTGCAAATTTGATTATTCTCAAGGCACATGCTTGCCCCTCCTTATTTTCCTCCTCCCTTTCCCTTGCATTTCTCACCCCAGGCTTGTGTTTAAAATGGATGTCTTTTTCTTTTTGGGTGAGCAAAGCTACCCTCCACCTGCTAGATGTATGTCCTCTCTCCCATGTGGCTGCACTTTCTGCTGTATAATGGCTGCTGAGTGGTCAGGTGCTCTCTTTGCTCCTACTCCTCCCTTTTCAAGACAGCCACCAGAAGCAACTAGAAGGGAAGAATTGTGCTCTTCTCTATTTGAGGGGAAAGTACCAGTAAGCCCTTTACTGTGTCCTTTTTCTCCCCTGTCCCACAACGGTGGGGCCAGAGGCAAAGGAATGGGAGGGGGGAGCTTGGGAGGGGAACTGTAGGGGTGGGAATTATTAACAGTTTTCCCACTTTCGTGAGGGTTCTATGCCCCTAACCCTTGCGAATGTGGAGGGGCTACTGTAATTGAAGATAATCAAGGCCTGTTTGACTTTGACGTAATGGCTCATGTAATTAAAATATCTGATCGGAAAACCATACAATATAATAAAAACTTAAAAAACTAGTGTGTAACTGTTTTCTGTAAAGAAACTTGCATCTTCTGAAGTCTGATGGGGTGCATTGCAGAAACTTCTTATCTGTTCTTTAACAGTAGCTGGTTAGTAGACATGCACACTGAGTGAGTGCATGATTTATTTTTTTTGACGTAAGTTATGTGCCATTTAAACAGAGTTTGAAAAAGTTACTGTTCTGGACTACTTACCTTGGTTAGTATGGTCGTGTTGTCTGGACATTCTGAAACTCATATTCAGAGGTGTATCAAGGGTGGGGCAACTGGGGCACGAGCCCCAGGAGCGAATGCCAGGAGGGATGCCAAAAAGTGGAACCCCCACCCTCCTCCCTGCCTGTCCCCCTGCCCTGCCCTCACCCACTGCGACCCTGTCCCCCTGCTCATCCCCACCTGCTTCGGCCCTGCCCCTGCTAAGGTCCTTCCTGGCCAGAGGGGGGGTGGCAGTGGAAGCAACAGCCCTCCCACTAGCCACCCCCATGGCCCCGCCCCCATTGTGGCCCCACCCCCACCCGCTGTGGCTCCACCCCCACTGGGGTCCTTCTTGGTGGAGGTGGGGGCAGCGGTAGCAGCAGCCCCGCCCCTAACTGTTGCAGCCCCCCCATTGTCCTTCCTGGGGCGGGGCGTGGTGGCGGCAGCACCTAAGCCTTGCTCTAGTGTTGGTGAGCCTTGATACGGCCATAATCTAAAAGATTATTTTTTAAAGGTCTGCTTTTAAGATCAGCAGCGTGTGTGCCATTAGCTTCGGCAACAAGGATACTAGTAGCTAATTTTTAAAACCACTATTTAAATTGCTTTTAAACCAGTGTTTAATTCTGCTGTTACTTAATTTTACTTACTGTTTGTTATTTGGGAGATTGCTGTTTACTGTCCTTTTTAACAAAGTATTTAATTATTTGTTTATCCATTTTCCTTTAAATTGTCAGCAAGATACTTTGGCAACTCCTTCTTTTTTGGGAGGAGAAAAACAGGTCAAAATTTCTCCTCTTTTGGAGAAAAAAAACAGGTAAATATCAAATCAGATCAAATCGTAATGGGCAACTGGTGCAGCATTTGCACAGCAAAGATGGCAAGTCAACTAGTTATCTCTGTACATACATAACTTGGACACTGCCAGACAGCATCCCTGGAGTGAAGAGTGATTCAAGATAGGAAGTCTGATCAGGAGACAACTGCAATTACATTGTCATTGAAAGATATGTATATGTGTTTGTGAGAAATCCATGTTACATGTTTGCTATGAAAAATATTGCTGCGGTTATTGATGTTTTCTGCAGCAACTGACTTCTTCAACCTGTAGTCTTCAACCTTTTTACCCTTTTTTGCTATTTTTTTTCATATATTTTATCTCATTCCTTGATTCAAGTCTCAGGCCCTTTCCACAACTTACCTTTTCTCAGCGCTGGGGCACGGGGATCATGCGAGCAGCTTCTTGCGAGAGGCTCTTGTGTCCCCGCTGCTTTGGGTCTGCAGTTGCTGCCTGCCAGGTGGCAGGCAACATAAGGGCTCTGCCTCTTCCTTCCGCAGCTGGGGCAGGAAGCATGAGCGCCGGGGTCCAGAGGCTCCACACGCACGGTAAGTGTGCACAGGGCCCTGGAGCGATGCACAATTGCGTACCATTTTCAGCTACAAGTCGAAAATGAAATAGTGTGCAATCGGCACCTGCTGGCCCCGGCAGTGTCGCGCAATTGTGAGAATGTCATGTGGATGGCTCCTTGCAATCGCGCGATGTTCCAGTGGCCCTTTCGCATGGCAAATGCCATGCGAAAAGGGCCTCAAATGTGCACATTTCTTCTATACTTTATAATTTACAGGATGGTCACACAGTAGGCTTGCTTTGTTAAAGTTCAAGAATTCAGAAGCAAAGATTTTTATTAAAAATATAAGAAATCTCAGAGATTGTGAAAACCTACTTGGTGTTGAGTTAAAGAAAAGAAAATCAGTATAAACCCCTTAGACTATTTAGAATTTTAATCATATATACTGGTAAAATTCTTTCTGATTTTATACCAGGGTAGGAAAACGTAGCCCACAGGGCTGTTTTTGTGACCTCAGGGTTCCCAGGGGTAAAACTTTATTTGTTCCCAAATGCCCCCTAGGGGCTGTGATTGTACAGCATATTTTCAAGGCTAAGCAAAATGCTGTCTCATTTTGTTTGGGAGGGGGCTCCAACATGCCCCCAAATGGAGTTATGGAGGGCATTTCCACTGCATTTAGCCCCACCCCTGGATGTCCTCAGGGATCAAAACAATTTTTTTTTGCATTTTTAAGTACCTTTTTTTGGTCTTAAAATGATACCCAGTGATGCCACTAGCGACCCAAAGAGGTCCCAAAACATGATGAGAACCTTCATTACCTTCAGAGGACATTGGGAGCAAAAAATTGCAGTAAAGGTGCAGCCTTTCAGTGTCTCCTGGGGGGCTAATGTGGCCCCCTAGCTTTCCACAGTTATTCACCTCTGTTATAGACCGTTCTTCCTCGTTTGCCCTTTGGGCACTCTAATACAGGAAAAGCCTCCACCTTTTGACACCCTGTTATCTGATGACTCACTCTTTTGAAGCTTCCAAAATAAAGACAAGTTCCACTGATTTGTCCAGGATTCCATTCTTTCATCAGTTCTTCTTGCCTACAGAGGCTCTCTTGGAACTTCTTGCACATGCACACTGTTTGCAAAGCAAGCTGGGAAGGGAAAGAAAGGCACTTAGCTGGCTGAGAGACTTTTGCAAGTAGCATATGCATGGCCGGTAACAAGTGAACCTCTGTAAGTCCTTCATGCTCCCTACAGTACAGTGCACGGGTTCCGCTTTTCAACCAATTCCATTTTCTGACAGTGCTCCACTACCTAAGCTGTCAGATAACTGGAGGAATCCTGCATAGTCTTTATAGGTAAGTCTGTTATATCCTACTATACATTTACATTTTTGCTTGTTCTGACATGCAAATTAAGAGAGAGCACAAGAAAATTCACATCATATTTATGACAGTCATAACAAGTGATAGCTGGCATAGAGCAATCATCTTTAAAATAAGTTAAAATTAAAATGAGGCCTTCTTACATGCTCCAGGTTCTAGTTAAGGCATCAGAAAGTTCATTAAACTTCTCCAAACTGCATGTTTTGGTTCCAGGCAAGGCTACATTGAGAGCTGCCAAGGCAACTCATACAGAGGTAGGATCTGTTTCTCTGAATAATGTGGAGCAAACAGAGACAGCACACAGTCAAATGTTGCTAGTATCCCAGCACGATGCTATGGAAAAAACAAATAACATGCTGCTTAATGCCATTTGATTTGGCTAGAAGTGAAAGCCAGAAGCATGGCCTTTAGCTATATAATGAGAGACAGTATAACTGCCTTTCTTTTTAGGTGAACTGAGATTATCTACCTTCAGAAAGCAGTTTCTCTTTGTATTGATTCTAATCATTATGATTTCTTCATACGAGGGAAACTGAAACACAAGTCTGAATGATGATTGAATCTATGTGCTGTTGCTGTTCTTTTACAATTTCTCATCTAATTTGTGTGCCTATTTATTTATTTAACCAATATGAGACCCAAGGTGGTGGTGTTGCAGACACACTTTATTCTTTAATGGTATCTTTCAGTACTGCATGCAAATTGTTATATAAAGTTGGCAGGCTATTTCTTGAATAATTCATTACCAAATGAACAGTATGTTTGAAAGCCAGGGCTCATCAGGGACTAGGTTTTTGTAATGAGGAATGGCCATACTTAATCACATATTGACCCCACCTCCACAGGCACCACCAACCCCCATACTACTCTCAAATGCCTCCATTTTATTCTCCAGTCCCTCTCAAAATGGGGATAGGAGGTGATGGGACAGGAGGGAACTACAGAGGAAAATTAAGGTATTCAGGCTTCCCACGGTGGTGGGCAGGTAAGGCCTGGGGTGGGCTGGGGTGGAAATTGGCCCCTGCTTTCATGAAGTTACCTGGTTTATAGTGCAGAATTCCTTTCCAAATTGCAGGGCCCAGGACTCACATGCATTTAAGTCCAATTTCCATTAGCACGAAGGTGGGCAGTCTTTTTTCTGTTTCTGTTCACCTCAGGGTAATCTGCTGGAGCTGCATGATGGCAGTGTCTGGGGTTAAAACCAATGCTGAGAGGCCTGCAAAGCAAACTTTTAACTCTGTCAATCTCTTCCAGCCAACCCCCCCACCCCCCACCCCATCTTTAGAGATACTCCTTCTTACCTCATCCTTTTTTTCTTCTTGAGTCTTGATATAGCAGATTGTCAGGAGACAGACAGATTTGCTCAGATCAGAGAACCACACTGATCCAGAAGGCTTTTAAAATTACACCTAGGGTTGCCTTAGGGGTTGCAGTCTGCTCCCTCTTCCTGCAAACTGCATCACACCTTCCAACTGTCCCAATTCAGCAGGACCATCTTGATTAATCTTTAGTCACCCCCCCTTTACCAGATGCTTTAAAAATGTCCCAGTTTCCCCCTCCTCCTCCTCCCACCTTCCCTCTTTGTCCTCAGTGTACTCCAGTTATTGCAAGCTGAGCTCGAAGTGCTAAAGTAGTTTGCGCTCAATTAACTCAGCAAGGTGGAGAGGAAAGGAAGGGAGCAGAATCTTGCCCTTTCGGTAGACTCAGGCAATAGCAGACTGCTGCAGCCGCTCCTCGCCTGTGTTCTTCCTCTGTAGTTACTTTTGCCATCTTGACTGCACTCTGATGCTGTTTGGCTACATGTGTCCCCTCTCTTGAGCTGAGTACAATTTGCACTTCGAACTGAGTTTGAAACACGAAGAAAGCTGCATATGAGGGGAAAGTTGGGAGGAGGAAGGAGAAATTAGGACAAAAACAGGCAGCTGAAAAAGTAGAATGACAAGGATTAATCAGAACTGCCCCTGCCAGATTGGGACAGTCAAAAGGTATACAGCAACATAATGGATGTCCTTGTGATGCAACCTTCCACCACTTTCCACTGCAACGTGGCACCATTTCTGGACAACACTGTTGTAGTGCTATTATTCCACTTTCAACCTATGGAATCCTGGGGTTTGCAAACTAGGGAGGGGCATTTAGAATTCTCAGCCAGAGAGTTCTTTGCCTCAGTAAACTACAAACCCCAGCATTCCACAGGATGTTGAAAGTGGAATAATAGCACTGTAACAGTGTAGTGCGGAAATGGCCTAGTTTAAAAGTTCTGCTTAGTTTGTGTCATTGGCTATTTCATTCATGTGTTGAACATATTTTAGTTTTGGGAAGGGAAGTGTGTCTTCACATCTTGACCTTAAAAAGTAGTACAGCTTAGGACTGGTTCAGACCTTTGGCACATGTCAGAATACTGAAGTGGGGGATGTGTATAGATGCTTGTTCATGTCCCTGTTCCTATACAAAACAAAAAAACAAACAAACACACTCAGAGGCAATACTATGTACTAGTTACTCTGTCTAGGAATTTTCTCTGTTTTTTTTTTTTTTGATATTGCAGTCCAACACATGTCTGCTCAGACATAAATGCCATTGAGTTCAATGAGGCTTACACTTCCCTGTCAATGTGTGTATAGATTTACAGCCACAGCTGAGGAACAGGCAACAGAGAGGCAGTCTGGAAGCCTGGCCCGAAATCTGTCATACACATTTTTCAAATATTAGCAGTTGCCCTTATAAATCTCAATAAACAAAACCATAAAATTGTATTAAAACTAAATAAACAAAGCCATAAAGCTGTACTGAAAATTGGCAGTACAGATCCTTTCTTTAATGCATAAGTGTAAAAGCAAAAAAAAAAAAAAAAGTTTAATTTCAGAAAGCTCCTATCAAGATAATAGATTAAATATTTCAAGATAATGTAACAAGGAGTGCTGTAGCATCTAAAAGATAAAAATATTTATTTTATTATATGGTTTCATGCACTAGTAGAGAACAGAAAGTAGGTTGGCTCTGTTTGTGTCCAGGAAAATGGACACAGCAAATACATGAGCTATTATTAAGGGAACACAGGTCTTCTTTTTCTTATGAGAGAGTAACCTTGTTGCTGACTTAAAAATTGTTTTGAATGTGGTTGCTGAATGGTTGTGTGTTAATGGACCAAATTCAGACTTTCTCTCTCAAATATTTGTGTGGCCCTGTGTCTCTCAAAATTGTGTGATGAAATTCTATAAACAAATAAAATATACAAACAAAAATATGTTCTAAAATGCGTGTAGAAGGGGGATTACACAGAAAAATACATATACTATGAAGTATATTTTAAAAAGAGTTATGTAAAAGAAAATTGCTTGCCAAGTTTGTGTATTGTGCAAAATCGTACATACAAATGTACATACATTTCATGTGGACTTTTAAAAAGTTGCAAAAAAAAAAAAGAGAGAGAGAAGCAAATGAATACAGAAATGGAATGGAGAAAAAAAGGGCAGTTACATATTTTCCATGTGTATTTTCTCTAGAAATTTCAGTGCATTTTGTTCCTTTGCTTGCATACTAAAGTAATGATTGATTTTGTTTATGTGGGTCTAAAGGTGGTAACACTGTACATTCTTTTATAGAATACCTTTTTTAAATAAATAAATGAAAAATAATTAATAAGCTACATAAATAATCCGTGCAACATGCACTTTGTGATATCTTAGTGTAAAAGCAGGATCTTTTCTTAAACTGTAAAAAGTGAGTAATACACGTGAGACACTCCAGAAGATAACTCCTAAATTTTAAATTGTGCACATCTGTCAGCTTTTGACAACAATGAATCTTAAGTAGATTTGCAAGTTATTTATGGGCATCAAAGTGATGTCCCCATTGTCAGTGGAGAGTCACAGGGAGCTTTCCCTTGTTTTCTGACTTCCCTCTTGCAGAGCTGTAAATCTGACTTCTGCCCATCCCATTGTTGGAAGAAAAGCAGCCATATTGTGCTGATTGCTATTAAATTAAAGCTGAAAGAGTGAGAAACAAATGGAGAAGCCCATCTTACCAGCAGGGGTGCTGCTACCTTTTATTTGGCCTTTCAGAGGTCACGGAGTCATTGCAGGGATCTGACCTCTGATAACCCCCTTTGCTGGAATAGCATGCACTTTCTCTCTGGAAGAACTTAATTAAACACAATTGAATTTCCTTGCTAACATTTGTAGCTGAAAAGCCTGTTCTTGGATTGCTTGGTGTTTGCTGGTTAGGAGAAAAACCAAGTTGCAGCTTTTGTTCCTAGAAGAAAAGTTGGCATATGTTAGTTCAGGATTCATGCTTTCCTTTTGCCACGGTCCCTGTTCCTCTTCCATTCCCCACTGCATTCTCTTAACACTGCAGGGGCTGCAAAAAATTGTGGAGCAGGAACAATGAGCATTTTTTTTTAAAAAAATGAAGAATTGTTGTTTTAGCCACAAAGTAAAACATTACAGATGCTGGCCAGGACAAGTGTGTGGCTTTCTTGGTTTTGTTACATTGAAACAACAGCTCAAACAACTAGGACCATACATTTGGAGTGGCCTTTTGTATACATTGTTATGCCTGCCATCAAAAGCATAGCTTCAAAATACCTTGAGAAGTAAGTAATTGGGGAATGTACACAAATAAGGATTTTTAAAAAGTGCGAGCTTGAATGCATACATGTCTGAGGGCTAATTCCTGCCTGTATGGAAGTACCAAGTCAGAGGCAGCGCACGTTTAAATGTTTTGCAGTGCAACTCTATAGACGTCTATTCAGAAGTAAATGTCATAGCAAATGTCACTGCTTTTAATTGAGCTTGGTCTCAGGTATTAATTAGATCTGTTTGAATAATGCCTTTCTGGACATCTCAGCAGCAAAAAACATAGATCCATTGTTCAGGTGATATACCCTCAAAATTAATGTGTGATATGCATGTGCACGTTTATGTAGAAGTAAGTCTTGCTGGTGAACCAGTGTGGCATAGTGGTTTGAGTGCTAGACTAGAACTCTGGGAGACCAGGGTTCAAATCTCTGCTTGGACATGGAAACGCATTGGGTGTCCTTAGACAAGTCACACTCTCTTAGTCCATTTCTGCACTAGACTGTTATAGTGCTATTATTCCACTTTCAACATCCTATGGAATCCATAGGATGTTGAAAATGGAATTATAGCACTATAACAGTCTTGTGTGGAAATGACCTTAGCCTCAGAAGGAGACAAAGAGAAACCATCCTGTGAACAAATCTTGCTGAGAAAACCCGATGATAGATTTGCCTTAGGGTCACCATAAGTTGGAAATTACTGAAAAGCATACAACAACAACAACAACAACAATGGAATCCCACTGAGTTCTCTGTGGTTTATTAGCTAGCTATGGGACTATAGGCTTAATGGCATCCTAGTCTGTGTGTGTTTATGAGCCATTCATTCAATGGGAATTTCTGTCATGTGAATGTAGAAAATGTTGCACTCAGCTCAGCCATATTCTGATGTACTCAGAAGTTAAGTCCCACTGTGATAAAAAAGAGTTTCTTCTTTTTATTATCTGTGACTTTGCTAGCATGGAGCTGCTCATGAACTTCTAGAATTGAGTGAAAATTTTAGGGTGGGACCCCTGGCCTTGTTCAGACCCCAGTGTGCACTTCTGGCCTTCCTCTCTGTTCATCTGCTACACCTGAAGTAGCACATTTAGAACTTCAACTAAGTCACAATTTGCAATTTGATTTTTCTTCAACTTTCTTTAGTCTTCATTCTCTTTCAGTAGTGATTCCATTTTTGGGCCCACTCCAAAGCATTAAATACATTATGCAAGCTTTCAAGGCTTCATTGGCTTCTTCATCAGGCAAAGATGTTACAGTCATACGAGAGAAAAATGCTGACGATGTTAGAGTTGCAGCATCACAGACAGAATGTAGACCATATTTTATTATTTTAAAAAAGCCCAATAGGAATCTCTAGTGGGATTCAAAGCAACTAGTGGGAAGAGTTGGAGGAAGCTGAGCAAAGATTGTTGCACAACAGCGCAGGTTCCCATGTTAGGGACCTCCTAGGAATTCTTCAGAGATCCATCTATAAGCAGGTCGAGCCTAGTTTCCTACTTTCCTGCTGATTCATTATATGTGCTTTCCAGTACTTATTCCTGCTTATGTTCTGGCATACTTGTTAACAGCAATTCTCACTTGGATTCTCCTTGCCCCTCACACTGGCCCCTGATGGCAATCTCCACATAGCTGTGTTGGATGGGGCAGGAAAAAAATGTGATCAGGCAGAGACTTTCTCCCCCTGCTGGAAAGAAAGTCTTTCAAAACTGCACAGTTGTTGAAAATGTTTCTGCAGCACAATTGATCTGTGGGTTGAGGGGAGAGGGAGAAAATTGATCAAATTATTTATACTCTCCTACAGGAATGAATAATTTAAACAAGCACATCCCTAGCTTCCACGTTGACTCGGAAGTCAGCGGTTTTATTACCCAAAGAAACTACAAGTTGCCCCTCCTCATTTTTATGGATTAGGTAATTGGAGAAGTAGGAATCTTACCACTAGGATGCTAATGTGTTTCATTTTTACTTCCGAAATATTTTATATCATATCTTCATAACAATGCCATGGTGTTCTCAATAAAATACATCATCAGTATAAAAGCCAATAAATATACAAAATAATCAGTCAAGGTGAAATTCAATATATAGTTAAGCCCTCATGAGAAGTTTAAAAGTACATTTAGGAGATGTATTCTTTTTGTTGCTTTAAAATATTTTTCTTATTTAGATCTTTCGATGATGGATCATTTGTACAAAATAATTTAGAGTAAGTTAACAATTAATTATGAACTTGAGAAATTAAGTAAATAATAAAAATGATAAGTGATAAGCAACAATTAATAATAATGGGATAAAATGTATGACTTAAATAGGTGGAAATGTTTAAGTAATATGAACTGTTGTCAACAAGGACAAGAACCAATTTTAATTATGTTTTGTTAGTCTTTGTTTTAGACCTGTGTAGATAATGTTTGTGTGGATATTTTTTTTTTAATATGTTTGGATTGTGTTATTTTTTCTTATTTAATAAAATTAGAAAATAAAAAAAATACATTCAGCTCTCCATAATAGCAGGTTTCACTTTCACGGACCTAATTATTTGCGAGTTTCTCCAACTCCTACCACCACACCTCAAGCACTTCTTTTCCAGGGCAACCCTCCCCATTGGTGACTCCAATCAGGCTGCATAGCCCTTAATAACCCGCCTCTAGTCCTCTTCCTCCTCCACCTGGCTCTGCCCAGCCAGATAAGAATGGATTGCAGTCTGATTTATCAGCACCACAGACACTGTCTTGATGCCCCCCTCCACACCCAAGGAAGGAAATGGGCAAGAAAGAGGCCCCCATGCTGACTCAGCCCTTGTTCTTCTCCTTTTCCTGACATGGTTTGCACCCTAGGTGCCCATTCTCTCCGCCATGCTTTGGCCCCACTTCCCACAGATGCACACACACCTTTTTGATATTTGTGGTTTTTCCACTTTTGTGGAGGTCCTGTGCCCCTGACCCTAGCAAATGTGGAGGGCCAACTATACCATCCTTCAACTATCTCACTCCTATCTGCTTTCTTCAGATGTGTACGTGTCCTTTTTATCCTACACAGGACACTGCAGATTGTATGTTAGGAAACCAGGGTGGGTACAGATGGATCCTTTTGGAAGGGAGCTGGGTTAATTGGCCTTTTTGCCTCCTGAGATTTCTAAAAGAGAAGAATCTCTTCTCATTCCATAAAATATACTAGAAAAAAACAAACAAACTCTGAATCAGTTCTTGAAAATACATGTCCATTCTCAGTACTACAGGATTTTATCTGATGCCCATGTTTGATGGAAGCAATGAACGCACACATATCTGACCCCATGAGAGATGCTCGCACTAGCTCATAATGAACAATACATAACTGTAAATGGAGCTTCATCCTTTTCGTCCCTCTTGCATTTTACACAATTAATTTGGTAGGTAGTTTAATTTATTAGTGCAGATTCAAGCAGGCAGACTCTTGTGCTGGGCCTTCTTTGTGAAACAAAAACATTAACCCTCTAACACACCACCTGTTTGCACTCTATTGTTAACTCAAAGGTTTCTCTCTCTCTCATTTTTAATGGCTGAAATTGTTTAGCTATTTTTTTCATTAGCTTGGTTCTTTATTACCACACAGGCTGGAACCTGTTCCTTTTGAAACGCCCACACACCCAACACTCAGAGAAATGTACTCATTTTGCCATTAATACCACACTTGTGTCTGCCTTTCTCCGTATTCAAAATGGTCACAAAGCTCTTTGTATTCTTTTTAGGACTGTGTACCTTTAGTTCTTGCCTCACTCCTCATGCTTTCCCCAAAAGCACTTGATTAGATGACAATATGTAATTACTGACAAACTAGTTAAATTGTTTTATAAGTGTGCAAAATTCCCTCATTTCACTGCTTTCATTTATCAGCCCCTATTGTACAACCACAGTCCCATATAAACACAAATGATTGTTAATGAATGCCTAATGCCATATTCATTAGAAAATTAGGTTAATGGTTAGGAATGAATATCTGAAGTCCTTGGTAGCTTCAAGTATGTTTTTTTTTTCTACCTTGGTGATCACAGTACCTTATTTTCCTTATGATGATTTACCTGTCTTTTATTCTCGGTGAGTCTAACACAAAAATTTGGAAATTAAGCCTTAATTCCTATCCTATAGTTGCTTTTCCACTGCAAATACTTAAGAAGTGTATCCCTGTTATTAAATGCAAGAGGCATCACTTATGATTACTAAATGCTTAGCAGAAGAAGAGAGTGGTTAATGTCAAAAGTCCTTATGCTATTAAGCTCCAAATTTAAGAGAACACTCTCTGGTGTCACCTGTTGGTAACAGGAGAGAATGAAGAAAATTTCAGCTGAAATATGAAGTATATTTGTTACACAGGTGTACAATGGTTGAGGCAGAACATTACATGCACTGGAATACACTTAGTTATATACTAAGATCGCACAAGTGCCTGGAGGCCATTTTTACATCACACAGAGATAACCTCCTCAACCCACAGAAGCAGATACATGAAAAATTATACCAACAGAAAGATTGACCAAATTAGATCAAGCAGAAATGCAACACAAAGAAGACTTCTGTGATAGCGGATTTTGTTTTCTTCAAAATGTAAAAAGAAAAAAAATGAAGATCATTTTTATCACAATCTCAGAAAAGAGGTCTCAGGATATAAATATGTGTAGGAGGGGATGGGATTTATAAGACTAATAAAACTAAGAGAGTTTATATGTAACTATAGCTTTTCACTTTTCTTTTTAAAAAGTTCACAGATGCTCTTTGCTCTGATGTGTTGCTATCTTTATTTTTTATTTCTCTTTTAATAATTTCTTTAAACTGGAATGAACATGGAATTTTAAAAAGATAAGCAGAGGCCAAACCAGTGAATGATCTGTGGTTGGGTGAGCAGTGATATGACGAGGTATGCACATGACATCTGATTCTTCAGGGTGGTAATAGCCAGGGGAATCTTCCAGTCCAAGCACATGCGTATGTGTGTGTGTGTGTGTCCCAACTTGGTGCGCACGCGCGCGCGCACACACACACACACACAGCTGTGTATTTTTACCCCTCCTTGTCATTTTTGATTTTTGTCATTACCTTGTGCAATAGGCTTAAGATGAGAATCTTTGAAATGTTAATGCAGAGACAGCATTTAAGAAAGCAAGAATGGGTAAGATGTATCCTCCAGACATGGCTGAACTGCTCACATCATCCCTAATAGTAAAGATTGCTGGCTGGGACTAACAACAGCATCCATAATAACACATTAGTTTTAGAGTACCCATTTCCCAAGAAGGATCATGTAATGAGTGAATGATAAATGGAAATCAGCCTTTTGCTGGTTAATAATACAGAAAGAACATAACACAACATTTTGCTTCTGAATAACACAGCAAAACAGAAACTATTGGACTATGTGGATAAGATGGATATGACTCTTTGTGCATATGTGTTCTCCTGCATTTCTTTGCTAATTTACATGAAGGAAAGGTTTCAGATAAACTGTGCTTTTTCATATTGGATGATAGCAGTACCTGCTCTAGACTCCAAGGGTAAAATGCATTATAAATCTAAGCACCACACTTCTTTTATATTTTACAAGATAGCTCCATATTATATATATTTTTAGTAAGCTTTATTAAGGTTTTACAAATATGTGCAAACAAAATAGAAAAAAACACAACATTTTACAACAAAAACTAATAAAAAAATTTAAAAGGGGAAAGAAAGAAAATACTAAATACTAAAAATATCTAAAGACAGTACGAACACTAAGAAAGAAGAAATGTACATTGGTTTTCAGCTTTTCTAAAGCAGATTACATGTAACTCTATAAAATAACTTGTTTTGTACAAATACCACTCAAACACTAACTGCTACATTTCTCAACCTATTAATTATCAAAACCTACAGCCAGCATATTGTACTCCTTTTCTTGCATAAAGAAGGTTCCCAATCTTTCAAAAAAGTCACCACTGGTTCTTCTTGTATCAATATCATAAATGTATCCATTTCAGCTAAGTCCATGTCAGGGCCTCGGGCCTCGCCGCGCCAGCGGGTGCTGCGGAGGCCGACGCCGTCATTACCTCCGAGGAGGAGGAGGCGGGGCCGGGCCCGTCGGAGGTCGCAGCCGACGGCGGGGGCCGCGCAGTTGCCGCGGATGGCTCCGCCGCCGGGGGGGATCGCTGGGACGCCGCGGCTGACGCCGATCCTGGTGAGGGCCTCCCTGGGGCGGCGGAGGCCGCCGCCGCAGATCAGCCGGGCGCGGCGGAGGCCACCGCCGCCGCCGCGGATTGGCCTGGCACTGCGGAGGCCGCTGGCCCGGCTCTCGGGCCGTGGGGTGTGGCGGACGAGGACCCGCGGGAGGAGGCGGGCCCCGATCCCGATCCCGGGGCACCGCCTACTCGCGAGGCTGCCATGGAAGAGACTGAGGCCGCCGCGCCGCCACCGACGTACCAGCAGCGTCGGCGGCTCAGGAGGCCAGCCGCCGCTCCCGGCGGCTGCAGGAGAAACACCTGGGGGCAGGGAGCTTCCAGCTGTAACACAGCTGCGAGCCTGGCCACGTGCTCGGTGCGGATTGGCCGCGGCCCGGCCCACAGGCCTTTTTAGGCAGGCGCGGGGCTGGGGAAGGCACGGAGCAACAACCGTCAGCTTCCCGTGCGTCTGTCGCCCGTGCCTTGTTCCAGTCCAGCCCGTGTCTGTGTACCACTGCCCGGCTCCACCAGGACCCTACCCTGCGTTAAAGGTGCAGTAACCATTTTGTGTTCGGGGTGAGGCAACCCCTTGTTATTTTCGTTGACGGCTGCTGTTAAGGCAAACCTCAGTTCGAGGCCCTTGCTGGCTGCAGCGCCCCTGTGGGACTGTTTGGGACGCTGCTGGTGGCCGCCTCCGGCCCGGCCCCTGCTTGACCTCAGCCTGCGCTGACAGTCCATTAATGAAAATTATAACCTTCTAATGTTAATCTTTCAATTGATTTGATCCTAAGATGTTCTTGTTCAGATTCCAGATCTTGATAAGTTACCTGTTTTTCCTTTGCTGCTGGCTCCTTCTTATAAAAAGCCTCTTGTGATGACACCCAGAGCTTATGTTTAACAGATCACATCTCAAATAGTGATTATTAAAATCTGCATTCACTTTGGCTTTATCGTACCACATATAACCATGCCATCCAAACCTCAGTTTATACCCTTCTAAATCCAATAATCTCCTGCTTGTTAACATGATCCAATACTTCAACCAAACCAAACAACATGTGGAAAAATACAATTTCAAATTTGATAATCCCAATCCTCGTCTTTGTTTGGCATCTTGTAAAATCTTATATTTAACTCTAGGTTTCTTCTTTTGCCATATAAACTTGAATAAATCACTGTGCTATTGCTTAACTGTCTTAATATCATACCCATGTCTTAATGTGGCTATTTTTCAACAACATACAATTCATGATTATTATAGTGATACCTAAAGATTTCACTCCTCTTATCTAAAACTCAAAACAGAAAGCCCCAATTCAGATTGTCAAAAGCTTTTTCAGCATCTAAAAATATAATTGCTGCCTACTTCTTATTATGGTTACATAAGTATTTCACAATGTCCAAGACATATTTAGTATTATCATGTAACTGTCTTTTCAGCAAAAATAAAGCTTGAGCTTTGTGAATAAAATTTTGTAAAATTCTCTTCTATCTTTCTGCTACAATCTTTGTAAAATATTGTAAAAACATTTCTAAAAGTGATGAGTCAATAATGAAATAGGTCTATAGTTCTTTGTCATTGCTGGACTTGACTTTACTTTGAAATCAAAACTATCATTGCCACTTACCAAGATTCAAGTATCTCCCCACCCATTCAATTGCCAGACTTGACAATCTTCTTGATTGTCTCAATAATCTCACTCCCTGTAATAGGCGCATTAACAATATGTTTTTGCAGCTCTGAACTTTCTGGCTGATTCTGCTTGTCTACATATTCATCTGTCTTTGCTAATGAAATTTGTTTTTTTAAATAGTGATGCATACTAGTGATGAAACATCTTCTTAATATTTACATTATCACTTAATATCTCTTTCCCTTTTTGTATCTTTAGAAATAACTTTTTCTCTCTTTCTCTTCTCAGTTTATAAGCCAACCACCTTCGTAGCTTGTTGGCAAACTCAAGTTCTGCTCCATGTAATGTAGCTTCTTTTCAATCTTACTTACTGTCATATTTGATAACTGTTCCTCTGGAATCTTGATTGAGCACTGCCTTATTAATGGGGGATTTTTTCAACTTTTCTTTATTTCTTATCTCTTCTAGAAGTAGCTGCCTTTTGTCTTGCCTCTTCTTTTTTAATTCCATACTCTTTTGGATAAAACAGCCTTGCATAAGTGCTCTGCTGGCACCCCATCCTATTTTAATATCTGTGCCTTTTTCCAAATTATCTTCAAAATACCCCAGGTTTTTATGTTTTTAAAACATTTCTATTCTGAAGCAAAACTTCATTTAAACTCTAGTTCCCATTAAAGGCACAGGGTTATGATATGAAAAAGTCTTTGATAAAGTATCTATTTTTGTAATAGCATTAGCTAATGTTTTTGAGATAAAAAAAATCAATTCTCAAAAATAATTTATCTCTCTCAGAAAAAAAAGGTAAAGTCTTTAGTATCTCTGTATTTAATTTTCCACTACCCCCATATTATCCATTATATATATAAAAAAAGCCATTTGGAAGTTCTCCTTGTCGAATGTCATACTTTTCTTTATTGAGATACACAGTTCCAGTTTCCAAGAAGCATCCAATTCTCATATGACTAACACAACAACTTGCTCACTAACTTTTCATAAAATGTCCCCTTAGTATTTGTGGGTGCATAAACGTCTTTCACTAATATGGTATTCCCACAATTATCACATTCAACCTCCACATTCCTGCCTTCTTGGTCTTCAAATACAGTTTCTGTTAACAAATTAGGATAAACATAAATCGTGACTCCGTTTTTCTTTTTAGATTACACAGTAATAAACTCTTTACCTAGTCTGGGAGAATGTTAAATACTTCTCTTCTTACATGCGTTTCTTGAAGGTAAATTACATCTTGCTCCAACTTTTTCAAATAGTGAAATATTTTTGCTTTTTTCCTGTGCTGTATCTATACCACTTACCTTTCATGTCATACATTTCAGATACATATCAAGCTGAAAGTTTAACCAAGTCCTTCTAATTTCTTTTTGCTTTCTGTCCAATGTCTTATCCTTGTCCCTGACCGAATCTTGATCTGATGCGCTGTCTTGAACTTCTTCCACTTGCTTTCTTGGTTGCTCCAGTTCTTTTTTCTATGACTGTGTAGTCATTAGCTTTTTGTATGGTATTCACTATGAATCTTTGCAAAATTTAAAGGAGATGCCCTCTAGGCATTCCCATCTATATGGGAACTTATTTTGCTTCACTTTAATAATCAGAAAGGTGTATTTCCTTCTCTTGCACTGGATCCTGATGGGCATCTCCTTACATATCACAACTTCAACACCACCTTAATTCTGTTCTTAGAATGGTGCTGCAACACTTTTCTCATCTGCTTTCAAACAAAGTAAACAAGCACATCTCTTGGTAAATTTCACTGCATTGTTGTGTGTGAAGAAATACACTCAATCAAGTTCAAATTGCAAGTCCTCCCTTTACTTCTTGAGTAAGTTTGTTATGGCGTTGGCCATTCTTTGTCAAATATTTCCATTGGCTTGTTCTGGGATGGCTCTGAAATATAATCAGATCTCTCTTTCCCACTCTTCCATTAGAGCAAAGGTGTCCAAATCATGTTCACATTCTGAGTGCAATTTCTCTGTCTTGTTGCCTTGTTTTCCAGCATTTATATTTTTAATTCCAGACTCCTTTCATTTATTTGTTTCAACTCAAATGCTATCTGCATCATAGACCATTTCATTTCTTTTATTTCTGATTTAACTTATTTCGTCTCTATTTTTAATTTCTTTCTGAATTCTGCCATCACATCTCTTCCCATCTGAGCCATCTGCATTTTTATGGACTCTTGTTCCATGTATTTTTGAGACATGTTTGATGACTTCAATGAGAAATGTACAAATCCTCTTCCTTCTGATCCTTGTACTTTGGACCTTTTACTGAAACTGACTGACATTATAGCCCCATATTTAGGAAGGGAAAAAAGCACAATTAAGAAGCAGTCACAGAAGAAATGGAGAATAATGGATGCAATATTATCTTCTGGTCACCAGATGTCACTGTTTACTTACTTTTCTCAATGCAGACACTGTTTATAAAATGTGGTCATGTACATGGGAACTTGGCTTCTTTCACTTTTATTCTACCGAAGTGACCTTATTGGTGTCTCAGTCTAAAGACAAACAAAGTTCCCTTCTTATTTAGATTCTATTAATTAAAGTCCTCATTCAGGATTTAATGATCTATATTTCTTCAAATCCTAATAATTTCTTCAAGTCTCTCAGATCTTTGCTTTTTGCTCTATGTTGTGGCTACTTATATACAGTTAAGGACCTTTTTTTAAAGAAAAAAAATCAAGTCTGTTTACTCACAAAACCTTGATTCTGCAGAGAAGTTGGAAATTTCATCCATATAGTCAGAAAGCTTCTTAAACATTTTATTCGTTTATAGATCTTAGCTGCTAGGAAGAGGATTTAACGCTTGTTCCTTTAAAGATAGTCAGTACATAAAGCAACAACAATCGTTCTTCCCTTCCCCTGCAATCCATTCCCACATAGACTATTTAGATCACCAGAAAAAGATCCCAGAACACTCCTTTATTAGTCCTCCATGCCCCCTTTATCCAGAGGTGATTTCCTCTGGTCTTTGTCTGCTGAGACTGGGAAACACCACATGATGTATCCCCTCTTTGCAAAAGCTATGAAGAGGGTGACTGGTGCATCACCATCCTCCTCCAGAAACCCACATTATATCTTTTTGTGCATGCTGTAATGCTGTGGGACAGAGATGTTTGTCATAATTACACTTGTGTTATTTCACATCATATAGAACTGGGGGTACTGGTACTTCTGAGCCAACTTACTGGTTTAACAGTTTAAACAGTTAAACAGAACCATATGCTAGGTCTGTACACCAAAGGTAAAAATCCTTTGGTGTTAAAGAGAGGACCAACATTCATCTGTGTCACTGATGTTGCTATTGTTATTGTGAAGTATAAGATTGTAAACAAGTGTTCTTAAGTTATTCACTGTACTTTTGCAATTTAGAGCACAATCCCAACTCTGGTACATTGAGGGCTAAAGTGGGTTAGATGACATATTGGTGCCTCTCTGGCTATTTCCGCACTAGACTGTTATAGCGCTATGATTCCACTTGCAACATCCTATGGAATTCTGGGGTTTGCAATTTCGGCCCCTCCCAAAACTGCAAACCCCAGGATTCCATAGGATGTTGCAAGTGGAATCATAGCGCTATTACAGTCCAGTGCAGAAATGGTCTCTGTCAGACTGTGCTGGTGAGAGGAATGCTAGTGGGTGATGGCTGGGATCTGTTGTGGCAGAGGGCTCTGCTATACCTGGGAAGGCAGGCAACTGCCCCAAGGACGAGCAGGTGAAAAACCTGAAACAGATTATTTCATGAAAAGGGAGGGATTGACTTTAGACCTTCTGAATCTGAAGCCTCTCCATTCTGCTAGAGAGTCTCAACTTGAGCCTGTTGTTCATGTCATCCTAGGGAACTAGTATAGTTGTTTTCCTGCTCCCATTGCAGTCAATGGGAGTAGGGGTTGAGGGCTGGAAATCCAAGGCCCTCTCCAAATAAAAACCCCAGTAAAACTGCCCTTCTTCCTTCTGTTCTAGGTGGTGTGTGAGCTGTAGATAAATGGGACATTTGTGTCACTCACTGCTCCATTAACCAGTCCCTCATGATTTTCTGCCTTACTGCAATATTATACATACTTACATGCAAGTAAGTCCCATGAGACTCAGATTTTATTTCAGAGTAGACAGGTGTAAACTTGCCTTGAATGTTTGGCCTTCCTGTACCAAATTCTCTGCCATTTCTTGTTGAAATTGGAATCTGCTCTGAAATGTGAGCCTTTCTGTTTTATTCATGATTGTACAATGGCAACAATAGGGTCTGAACCATTATTTTCTTGATGTCAGAAGGCCCTACATGACAGTCTCTGCAAATTTGTGGCCTAACTAGAAGCAGGACCTAAATTCACAAATTCCAGCAAGTCTTTTCTTTCAAACCTATCAACAGAGCTGTGGTAAAAATGTACGCCAAAGAGGAAGAGAGGGAAATTGTTTTGAAGAGGACAGGATACTATCAAGTATTGGTTATCGTTTTGGAAATGATTCTCTCCAAGATACAAAATACATATGTTTGAAAAACTAAAATGAGAGAAAATTGTAGTGCAGGGTTAAAGGAAGCTACTTATATATGATCCAAAGGAAATTGGTTACAGGGAATGAGATACAAGGCAAAAATAGGGCATAATCTTCTCACCAGGTATAAGTGCATCAGATTCACTTATATAACAGGAAGGCACTTTGAAGTGCTTCTTTTCCACAAATTGTTCTCGTTTAAAGCATCTTCCTCTTAGTCAAGATAAGACACCAACTCACCTACTAGGTGAGGTCATAAGGTTGCAGGGGGATGTAGGAAGCACTGATGCTGGTTTATTGAATTATGCATGGTGAGAAGAAAGTGGATAGAGATAAGCTTTTCTCTATGTCTCGTACTAGAACCCAGACTCATCCACTGAAGCTTCAGCATAGACAATAGGAAGTCCTTTTTCACATACTACAGAGTTAAATTATGGGATCTGTCACAAGTCAGGGCCAATTTTAGTTTTTTTCCGCCACCTGCTGCACAAATAGTCAGTAAACTACTTGCTGCAGAATATTTTGTAACTCAAAGAAAGAGAATAGGATAGAGGCGGAGTGTTTGGCAAACTACTTTAAAAGTAATTAGTTATAGTAAGACATTCTATAGTTCAGAGCTTTCCAGAGTTTTCATGTTGGTGACACACTTTTCAGCCATGCATCATTTTGCAACACTGTAGTTTCAGTTTTACTAGCAAACTCGAGGTTAAACTAGCCCTTATAAGAGATAAAGACACATACAAAAATTCTAATAACAAAATGTATGGGAACAGAACATATCTCATAAAAACCTTTCATATATTTTAAAAAATATATGATTTATAAATAAGAACATACATTTCCAAGATTGTAGGCAACACACCTACACACTTCAGGTGACACACTAACGTTTCGCGGCACACCGTTTGGAAAGCTCTGCCATAGTTAGTGTTACATTTCTAAAATTACTTCTTAGCTGTTTATCTAAAGTAACTAAATTATTACTTTTTGTAATTTAAAAATCAGAATACTATAACCCACTGCATTTAGTATAAAAATCAGAAGTTGAGGCAATTTGGCAGGGAGAATCCTGGTTAATCCTTGGTCATCCCAGTTTTTTACTTTTTTCAACTGGTTTTAAAATGTCCCACTCTCTTCCTTCCACTGTTCCCCTTTGTCCACAACTTTAATTCCTGCAAACTGAGTTCAAATTTCAAAAACAGTTTGCACTCAAATGACTCAGAAAGGGGAGAGGAGAAAAGGGAGCACAATCTTTCTATTTCCAGTAGGCTAAGGCAAAAGCAACTGCTGTAGCCTCTTCTAACTTGTGTATACTTCCTCATTAATAATCTTTGCCATATTGACCACACTTGTGATGTTATGTGGCAACAGTGTTCCAGTTTTCATCTGTGAATTGCTGGACAATATGGCATGACAATATCTGGAAAAAATCCAGGATAAAAATACAATCAAATTAAAATATCTGTCTGTTCCAGTTTATCTAGAGGATTTATACCTTCCTAATGAATTCTGAAAAACCTTGGAGTCCATTGGACCTAGTTGAGGTGATATCTCAGTTTCATCTTTCTGGTTCCTGAACTGAACTGAACTTTCCAGAATTCTAGCCATGTGATATGAGTTATTTTTAAGGCTTAGTTACCCAGGATAGGTGAAGGACAAATCTAGCACTGAGTGAAAAACAAAACAAGGAAAAGAACAGATTCCTTTTCCCAGCACTTCTGGTGATGTATCTAGTGCTTCCTGGTGTAAAGAAAGTCTGGAGAAAGTTAAGCCCTTCAAATGCTGTTGGACTAGAGTTCCTATCATTCTAGGGCTAGGGTTGGTGGGAGTTTCAGTCCCAAAAATATCTAGAGTTCTCATATTTCCTAGTGGTGATGCAAAGAATTTTTCGCTCAACAGCACTGCAAGACTTGTAAGCTTCCCTGGGGCCCTTTAACACTCCGTAGTTATACCATTGTGATTCCACTTTAATTGCCATTGTAGTCACAGATGACTACACCATGGTTCCATCTCATGGAATCCTGATGTTTGTAGCTTAGGGAGAGAGAGTGCAAATTCTCAGCCAGGAACTCTGATGCCTCTCCAGACTACAAATCCCAGGATGTGATAAGAAGTTGCTGTGGCAGTTAAAGTGAAATCACAGTGCTTTGATTATGTAGTGAAAAGAGCCCTATGTGGAGACCACAGGATGGTGGCAGTGGAGAATTAGTTGTGGCTTATTTATTTCATTTAAGAGACTAAATTCAGTTGTTCGATTCAATTAGAGTTCATCTATTGAAACAATGGAACTTGCATAACTTAATTTACTGCCTTCTGACCCAATACTGACCTTTGCTAATTACGTAGTTACTACTCTGTCACTGTACTGCCTGTTCCCTGCTTCTTCCATGTGGATCAAGTGTATTTGTATGTACACTGATGGTGCTATGTAAGTGAATAATACATATATATCTTTACTCAGATCTGCAGATTAGGCTTGCTCTATTTATTCTTCTTCTGGGAAGTGAATTCTGTTGATTTCTGGCTTCTTGGCTGTGGTGCCTATTTTGCAGACAAAGTCATGGAAATACTCATGATAATTTTGCTGTCTTTTACTGGACATTTAACTTGTTCCCTCTTTTTATGCTAGTGCTGTCTTATTTGGATTTCTGTAAGTGTTCTGCTTTTATAATGGCCATAAGCTATTTTATTGGATTTTTTTTTATTATCTTTCTTGCAGTTTGTTGACTTAACACTGCTATTGAAAATTACTTTTTTTAAAAGCATATGAATCTTGTGATCAATAGATTGTGTTTGTTCAAATTGTTAAGAATTTCAGTAATGAAGTGTTGATTATGATAATTTTATGGTGTGAGGGTATTGAAAAGTATCAAAAGCCCCTACATGTATTAATCAGTTGCCTCTTGCAAATTAATTTAAAACAAAAGACACTCTCTACCCCCATGAAATTTGGTTTTCTATCATATAAAATCAAGTATTTGCTTATATGACAATGGATTTAGCTCATGTGTGTTGCAGTGCATGGTTCTGTCAGTCTAACAGTGCTCTGGGATCAGCCAGCAGATGTCATTCAGTTGTAATTCCGTGGCATTTAATCTCACCTGCAAAATCAGTTGACCGGTTTTTCAAACTGCTGTACTTGCATAAGGGATTCTCAAGGGGCATTTAACCAATGAGCAATTTGGAACTGTGAGCAAAAACCACAGGAAACATACTATATTGTTTTAAAAATAAAATACCTCCAGAGCAAGCATAAAACACTTTCATTGGAATTGGTATCAGTGGTGAGCTCCATGTAGATCTCTATAATAATATATGAGCAGCTACTGAGAAAGTCTCATGGTATGAAACAGTCCAGTGACAGAGGACATGCTTTCCATTTAGTAAGTCCAATGTTCAGTCCCTGGTGTTTCTAGTTAAAGGGATCAGGTAGTAGATGATGCGAAAGATGCCTGGCATTCTGTAGAGCTGTGGCAAAGTAAAATCATAGAATCTTAGGCTATTTCCGCACTAGACTGTTATAGTGCTATTATTCTACTTTCAACAGCCTATGGAACTTAGAGCAATGGCTTCAAACTAAAGGAAAAGAGATTCCACCTTAACATTAGGTAGAACTTCCTCTTGGTAAGAGCAGTTTGACAGTGGAATACACTGCCTCAGAATGTGGTGGAGTCTCTTTCTTTGCAGGTTTCAGGTTTTTAAAGTTTTTAAACAGAGGCTGGATGGACACCTGCCAAGAATACTTTGTGTATTCATGCGTGGTTGGGGTTGGACTGGATAGCCCTTGTGATCTCTTCCAACTCTATGATTTTATGATTCTGTAATAATTGTTTTGGAAGGTTAATGTTTGTCAAGACTGTACTCAAGAGAAAATAGCTTCTTTCCCCTGATGTTTACCATTCCACAAGTCATGGGGGGGGGGCGGAGAGAGAGGAAAAATACACGGTTATGCTTTGTACATATTATATAATCCTCTACTCAACAGACCAATGCTTATTTCCACACTTGGTGTGAATGCTGCATTGGGAGAGTATTCATTGTTTTACAGCTCTTGCTCATTCTTTGCTGTGGTCCGTGTTTTGCTTCTGCCTTCTGCTTATTTTCGTTCTTGTCATATGACATACCTTCCAACTGTTCCAATTTGGCAGGGACAGTCTCAATTAATTCCCCATCATTCCACTTTTTCAGCTGCTTTAAAGTGTCCCGGCTTATTTCTCCTCCTCCCACTTTCCTTCTTTGTCTTCTGCTAACTTCAGTTGCTACAAAAAGAGTTTGAAGTGCAAAAAAAAAATATTGTTCTTCATTCAATTAACTCAGTAGGGGAATAGGAAAGGGGGATGCAGAATCTTACACTTCCCTGTAGACTCAGGTAAAAGCAAACTGCTGCAGCCTCTTCTAGCTTGCCTTTTGCTCCAACTTTTGCCATCTTGATCATACCCTGCTGTTATTTGGCCACACACGTCTGAGTTTTCATCTGTGAAATGTTGAAGGGTCTCATATAGTAGCAGGTGTCTTAGAACTTAGAGCCTGCAATAGTTGTACAAGTGTGACAATAGCAAGAAGTTGCCTAGAAAACACTGTTTTTGTGTGGGGGAGAGTTGTACCAATGTACTTGTGTTATCTGACACTTACCCACACCATGATATATTTCTGGAAACATTTATGTTAAATTTATATTCCCTCTCCAGTGGCAAGGTGCATAGATCCTGCCTGACTCACTTGTGACATTAGCGCAAATACGTTTTGAGACAGATTACAGTATTTTGGATTCATTACTCATCTGTAAAGGATAATTACTGATGAAAAGGAGCAGGTGTTCAAACATGTAGAGAAAGTAGCTCTGACACAGCATTTAATTCCCTTTATTTGTACTTTTTTGAGAGCTCCGACTGAAGAAGTGCAAACAATAAACCATGCAACAATAGGAAGTGTTTGATAAAAACGTATGGGGGTAAGAATGCATTTTTAAAGATCAAGGTTCTTTGAGTTGCATTACTAAGGAAGTTGCTTTTACTAATAATGTCTGTTGATAATGATTATGCCAAATGCATCTGTCTTCAGAAGTACAAATGCCCAACACGCACTCTTTCAGGTTTGAATGCAACACTTTAAAAACTACTTCTCTTATTTTGTTGTATCAAAATGTAACCTAGTTACTGCCATGCATGAGGGATATGTTTTGTCTTTCTTTTGTTTTTGTTTTTGTTCAGCAGCATTTTAATATTTGATTAAGGCACTATTCAGCTAGGGTTGATGGCAGTAGTCCAATAGATCAGAAGGGTGCCAGCTTAGTTAGTTAGTTAGTTGGTTAGTTAGTTAGTTAGTTAATTAATTACGTAGTGCCCCATCCTTCTCCCAAGATAGCCCATTGCCTGGGCAGAAACGGGGTGATGATGGAAAGCCATATAGTGTAGGCTATATCTCAGAGGAAGGCAGTAGGAAACTACCTCTGAGTACTGCTTGCTTAAGAAAACTGTATGAAATTCATGAGATCACCATAAGTCAACAGGTGATTTGTATGCATGCGCGCGCGCACGCACACACACACACAGCTACACTGGTACATTGGGATAAGAAATAATTGCAAAGATGGGGAATCTAACAACAATCCAAGACCTGAACTGAATTTCAGAGAAATTCTTGAGGGCTTCATTTTAGTGATGGATAAGGTCAAAGATAAAAGTTTGGACCAAAAAATACTGGTGTAGTTGAACTTATGTAACTTCCTGCCAGGATGCATATGGACAATTTTACCACATTTTTGACCCCCTGGGCTGTTTTGAGACCAGGAGAGGTCCTTTTAGTAAAAACAGAAAGTCAACTGAAAGTGTTTGTTTTTAATAAAAGGCTTCTCCTGATCTAAAAGGGCCCAGGGAGGCTGAAAAGACCTGGGTGGAAAAACATGACAACCTCCCACATTCATTTTCATCACAAATTTTTAAAAAGTCAACAAAGATTTGATGTGGTGCAAAGCAGGGTACAGTGTGTGTCTGTATTTGTGTGTGTGTTCTGTGGAGAACCAATATGGTTCCCAAACTCTAGTAGGCACCTACCACTTGTTTAGATCATCTCTCCCTCCCCCCTTCCATTATGGACCCGAATGAAAAATGAAAAATAAAACATCCAGGAGTTCAGTATAGGTGTGATTAACAGCAACATGTCCATTCAGTGACAAATGTTGTTAAATTTCTGCTCAGTATCAGTCACCTCTTATTTTGTCAGTTTATGTGAATTTTGCAAATTTAATTTAAAAATGAGATTATTTTCTTTTCATTTGAAAGCATTCAAATATCATCTCAATGTAAATTCCAAAGCAAATAAATAAGTCATTCCAATCCAAATACTGGCTTCCAGGAGTGGCAATTCTCCTTTTTCACTCCCTCATACCCCACCTTACAGCGGGACAGAGGAGACAGATCAGGAATCACAAAAAAGGAAATGTATTGTCCATCCCTGCTGTTCTGTTTCCACCCCTAAAATATTTTTGGGACCCTTTAAACTATACAGTTCCAGCATTACTATTCCATTTTAACTGCCCTGGCTGCATTGTATGGAATCCTGGTATTTGTAGAATGATGAGGCACTACAGCTTTGGTTGAGAATTCTGAACACCCCACTCAAAGCTCCAGCTTCTGAGGATTTGGTAGGATAGAACCATGGCTGTTAAAGTGGACTAATAGTGCTACGACTATGTAATGTGAATGGGCCCCTGCACTAGATATCATTTTGAAATATTTTCCAATCTAACATCAGCGGCGCTGCTACAGCAGGGGGAGGCAGTGAGGGCATTGCCCTCAAGTAAAACTTCTGCCCATGAAGTTTGCCTTCTATTTCCAAATGTCTAGCGTTGGAGAGACTGAGCTACTGAAAACTGTTCACACTTAAAAGTCTCATATTTGCTGTGTTGCATTCCCTTAGCATCATTTTCTGCTCCTTTTCTTTGGATGCCAAAATTGTATTTCTAAGTGATCCACTGAAGTTTTGAGCTATTGCAGTGCTAGGAATTTGGGGGCTAAAAGAACATTTCATTAGCCTGGGCAAAACTCTCATGAGGCAATGCCCTAATTTCCCTGTACTCAAAGCTACACCTATCTAGTGTTCTCTGTACGATTCTCTGGGGTTTATCTAAAACAGCTAAGACCAGTTTCTTGGACTTATTCTCCAGGCAGGGAACAAGGTGATTATTAATAATATATTGCTGTTGTTACCAAAATAACTATTTGCTAGGTAGTTAATATAAAGAAGCCAATGAAACCAGTTCAGCATAGAGAATTATACCCTTTGAAAAGCATTTTCTAATAAGCTGCAGCTATCTTTCCAGTCTAAAGAGAGTTTTACTGACCAGCTGTATTCTAGAATGACATTTATGGTATAGGTTTTTTAAAGTGACAAAGATACCGTTTTGGATATGTTGCATGTAAATTTGACGTGTTTAACTTCTTGCCCTTTTACAAAATTATGCTTTGACATAAAGTTTAACTTTTTCAGCTAACGCAATTACCAGGAAGGAACAACCCCTTGTAAATAACAAATCCCGTAATTCTTCTTTGCCCATTGTGGTCTCTTTACTATTCATAGTGTTGAAGCCCACAGATACTAGATACACTTACGTAAGACTTAACGAACAGTAATTATCTTTTGGCGAAAAGAGAAAGCCCAAACAAATGCTAAACTGCATTATCATTTGGCTTCTGACATGAGCTGATAATCAGATTTTCTTGCTTAAATCCATGGTGCTTGAACAATGCTACCCACTGTCTGTCTTTCCCGATATTACCCTTAATTAGAAAGAACAGAAACACAAATCTGAATTATTTCAAAATCTGGTTTCTATGGTCAGTAGTTTGATGGGCTTAACTTTATTATGAATAAACCTGGTTTTATAGGCTAATGAAATCTGAAATGCTAGAGAAAGGAGAGTAGTTAATACCAGTATGGTGTTTACATACTCAACAGTGGTGTGTTCAAAGCACTTTGGAACAAATAATGGAGTATCTGATTTATGAATACTTATGCGAAGCCCCACGTAAACGGAAAGGTATGAGGTTCATCAGAAACTGCAGAATGGACAATGTACTTTTAAGCTCTAGTTTGAACGCAAAAGAAACAATAATTGTTGTCAGTAAGATTTAATATTGACTTTAATGTACTTTTCCACAGATGTTAGTGGTACTTTTATATTTGTAATGTGGATTAACCCCACATTCAATCCTTTTCTGTGTCTGATTATAGATGTTATTTTTACTGATTACTGTGGTGGATTCATTCTTATCTTAAAAATCACAAAAGGCCAAATGCTAGCCTAAGGCAGAAGAAAATTTTTAGAAGTATTTGTAAATATAGAAGAGGTTTAGGGTTTTTTTTTGTGGGTGGAGGAGCTGAGTGAAAATGTCTTCCTAAGCTTCTCTGCCCAAATGTAGTGTGCATGTTGGATGGGAGTTGATTTCAAACAATATTTTTGAGAGAAGAAGCAGAATTCTGACATGCATGCATATATGAAAAACATTAAATTATTTTATGGGAAACTTTTGGCTCAGTTAATACTGCAAGAAACCATATTATTAGAGTCATAGAATCATAGAGCTAGGAGATGCCACCAGAGCCGTTGAGTCAAATTCCCTGCCATGCAGGAATACACCATCAAACATTCCCAACAGGTAGCCATCCACACTCTGTTTAAAAACCTCCAAATAAAGAGACTCCACCATGCTCTGAGGTAGTGTATTCCACTATTGAATGTCTCTTACCATCAGGAAGTTCTTCCTAAAATTTAGATAGAAGGTCTTTTCCTGAAGTTTGAAGCCACTGCTCTGTGCCCTAGTCTTTGGAGCAACAGAAAACAAGCTTGCTCCATCCTCCATGAGATCCCTTCAAATATTTAATCATGGATATCATGTTGTCTTTTAACCTTCTCTTCTCTGGGCTAAACATACCCAGCTCCCTAAGCCGCTTGTCATAGGGCATGGTTTCCAGGCCTTCTACCATTTTAGTCACCCTCCTCTGGACACGTTCCAGCTCATCAATATCCTTCTTGAACTGTGGTTCCCAGAACTGGGCACAGCATTCCAGGTGGGGTTTAACCAAAGCAGAATAGAATGGTACCATAACTTCCCTTGACCTACACGCTGTGTCATGCGGTGCTTCCAGAACATGGACTCTGACTCAGAGTCTGAAACAGGGGACATGCCAGGATCTGCTGTACAGGAAGAGGTTACAGGGCCACAAACAGAACAGGGGGCGGTGCCAGCTCCAGTAGAGAGTCCTGCCTCTTCTGCCCAAGTGTATTACATTACACTTCTCCCTGTTGAAATTCATTTTGTTTTGGCATAGCATTCTAATCTTTTAAGGTTATTTTGAATTCTGATCCTCTCAGCTGCTCCTAATTTGATGTCATCTGCTAATGTTATAAGAATACCCTCTATTTCCTCATCCAAATCATTGATAAAGATGTTGAATAGTACTGGGCCCAGGACAGAACCCTGTGATACCCCATTAAATCATTTCTCTCTAGAATGAAGAAGAGCCATTGGTGATCATTCTTTGGATTTGGTTGGTCAAGTGATTATAAATTCATCTAAGAGTAGCATTGTCTAGCCCAGAGTTTACTAGCTTGTTTGCAAGAATATAATGAGGGACTTTGTCAAAGGTCTTACTGAAGTCAAGATATGCTATATCCACTGCGTTTCTTTCATCTACCAAGCTAGTAACTTTGTCAAAAATGATTAATTCATACTTTTGGATGAAAGAAACAATGGGATAAGAGAGGAAGATGGAAAGAGGAAGAACAAAGCCCATTGCTTTCTTCAACTGTAATTTGAAACAATTAGTGAACTAGATTCAGTTGTATCCCAAATTTTCAATCCTGTTTTGTGATGACAGAATTGGACAAAGGATATTGTACAGAATGTTATCCAGGCTTCACCTGTAATTGTCCAACAATACACAGGGAATCTGAAAAGAAGATCCTCAGAACATTATTTTCTGAGAATTTGAATGCAGCTCTCCTTGCCTGCTTATGTTTCGCCTACAATTTGTAGAATTCAGAGCTTGGAATGTTACTTTTAAAAAAGAACTGGTTATATTACTCAGTAATCGGATTACTCAACAGGTCATTGCTTGTTACTGTTACTGGTGTCCAGAGAAATAAAACACTGGATTGCTTCCTGCTTTACATGCTACTTTTACTATTGTGCCATTGAAAATTACAGGAAAAAGCTCTCTTGTCTCCTCTCTCTGATCATTCTGAATTACCCTACCTGAACACTCCCAACCTTCTTGCACAGGCATGATGTATCAGACCACATAGCTGTTACCCTAATGACAGACCCCCTCCCAGGGAATATACATTTGATATCAAATATGCCTGCCATGCCAGAGTGGTTGCCCGAATGGGTACGTAGACAAGGAGGTCGAATGATCGAAAATAGGTCAGGCCAGGAAAATCCCCAGTCACATTCTCCTAGGAGACCTCAGGCTAAACACGTCTGCATGGACAAAAGGTCTTCAGCCACGGAATAGCCAACTTGAGTGGATTATTGGGTTTTCCCCAGGTTGAGCAACTCTGATGTTAGTAAACCTCGCCCTGCAAGGTCCATCTGCATCAACCAATCATGCAAACTACCAAGTTGCTATTGTGCGGCATTTCTTCCTTTATTTTGGCCATTGTTGTTCCTGGGAGAGGGCTTGCCCTCAAGGTATGTTCTGCCCTATAAGTAGTCCCAGTTTTTGAGAATCTCTTCAGAGAACTCTGCCATGCTAGCAGACTGGCACTCTGTTAGTCGGGTGATCCCCTCAGCCGCTTCTCTTCGCTGAGCTCCATTCTTCTCATAGCTTCCTAGACTGAAGACTTCAGGATAGGTGCAGTATCACCGCCTTTACACCCTCTCCGCTGAATCCTCTATCCATTTTAACCTCTTTCCTTTCTCAATAGGCCTTGAGAGTGAGTGAGTGCATGAGTGAGTGAGTGTGTTGGTGCCTGAGAATACATTTGTTAATAAAATCCAGTTATTGGTACGTTTGTCTGGCTTTTCGCTTAGTTTGACCCTGTAAAAATTGGGTAAAAGATTCTGCTGGGTTACCCTGTCCCTCATTTTGCTACAGCCAGTGCTCCACTAATTTCCCCAATCTTTGCATTTTTGGAGTGAATCAAGGTGTCCCCCAAGGGATCCCCAGAAGTCAGGGTAACATAGCTGTCATATGCACTGCACATAGATGGCTTAAGCAGACTTTCAGGAGGAGGCATTCTCTCATTCCCTTTTTTCTCCCTGTCTCCTTCTGCCCAAAACATTTGCTCTTAAATTTTGTGCCCAAGACAACTTTAGGCATGCAGAGAAATACTCCATCCTTCTCTAAAGACTCTCTCAAAGCTCATACTTACCAGTCCGGTCCAAGTGTGCTTCCTGTGCCACTGTTTGGAGCAGCCATCCCAGCAAAGCAGCTTGCTCACCCTCCCATTTACTCACACTCACTCTGCTTCTCTTTCTGGCAATGGCTGCAGTCTCCATTTGGGCAGCATGGAGAAAGGCAAAAAAGGCAGGTTAACATTTTAAAAGTTTTTTTGTTTTTAAACCAGCTAACCTGAGTCTCCAGTGCAGCTCATGTTTTCAATATGTCATCTCCTCATTACTCTGCCAAACTCTACTTTCCTGTTGCTGGCTCTTCTTAGCTGCACAACATCCACAAAGAAGGGCCACATTTTCTCCTTCCCTTCCTAGTAACAACTAACTGGCAAATGTTAAAAAAGGTCAAGGTCATATAATCCCTCAGGCCAAATTATGGTCTATGGGTCACTGACTGACCCTATTTAATAGTGTGGGATTAGCAACTTTAACCTGGGCCATCCTTTTCACCCTTAATCTCTGTTTACCAATAGTGTTTGGTCCAGATTGTGGGTTAATCTATGAGGGCTGAGCTGTTCAACAAAGAACCTGCCTTAGGAGCTTTGGTCTCTGCTTTCATACAGCCCCTTCATTCTCTGATTCTAAGTTCAAGACTGCTTACCAATATCGTTGTGAATGAATGCTGCTTATCAAGTGCTGCCATGTGCTGCTGCAAGAGAACTTCTTTTGCCAACCCATCTCTAAATAACTAGTCTGAAATCTACCAGAATGCCACGTCTACTAATCCCCAGGTATTGAAATGAAAAGTCTTTTATGTAAAGTCAGTCAAAACTAGTTAGTTTTCCATTCACATATAGGTAGATTTTGAAAAAGAACAAGGCAAACATTTTTATTAGAAAGCCCACACAGTGAAACTCGTCTAACTAAACTTTATTTCCTACTGAGGAGGATTTCTGAGATGACAGTAATTGTCTGACCGAAGAGAGTGTTCATCTTATTGCAACTTCTTTTTGTCCCAGTTTTAAAATGCTATGCTATATACATAAAAATCATTTTCATTTTTTGACTGTAGTGATTGCCCTTCATTAAAACACACTTCAGCTCCTGTGCTGCTCCTCTCATTTCCTTTAAATAAAAGTGATTAGAGACAAATTTCTTGACCAACAGAGTCAATTGCACAGGGTTTTTTTTTAAGAGATAGAGAAATCTATCATGCTGAATCTAGTTTTGTTCTTTAAAGCTATGGGTTTGTATTTGCATGTGTTTGGTTTGTCTTTAATGTTTAGAGTTGCTGGGCTACAGTCTGGAGATCTGTGCTGAACTTGCACATTTCACAGCGCAGCATGGGAGGCATGTTGTCATGTTACTCTGTTGGCTGGGTTTCACCTAAAATCTAGCTGTGCCATCCAGTGCAAGTTTGCACTACTAACTGTCCCAATTTTCCAACTTTCATTTTTTTAAAAAATAGGCCTCCTAAGGCTTGAGTGGTCCTTTAGGTGGAAACCAATTGACAGCCCTCCCTCCCGCCCGCCCTCCCAGTGTGGAGTGAGTAAGCAGGCTTGCTTTAGTTTAAGAAGTCTTCTAAAAGCTATTAGCAGTCACTTTTCTCCCCACAACTGTTTTGTGAGAAATGAATCCGTTACTCACACCCTCCAATTGTCCTGATTTAGCAGGGATAGTCCTAATTAATCCTCTGTCATTTTTTCAGCTGCTTTTCAAATGTCCTACCTTTTCTTTCTTCCTCCTACCTTCCCCCTCCATCCTTGGCTTATTTCAGTTTCTGCAAACTGAGTTCAAAATGGAGAAGCAGTTTCTACTCAATTAACCCAGCATTGGGAAGAAGAGAGAAGGATAGAGAATCTTGCCCTTCTTGTTAGGCCCGGGCAAAAACAAGTTGTAACAGGTTCTCCTAGCTCTTTGATAACTTCTGTCATCTTGACAGCATTGTTGCTTGGCCACATCTGTCCCAGTTTTCATCTGTGAAATGTTAGAGGGTATGATTACTGCCTTTTTGTGAATATAGACAATAAGTGTAATCTGAGATCTATTACTGACCCTTTTCAAAGAATTAGAGATTTATAGTGACCTATCCTCTTCTAGTTTCGAGTAAAGTTTGTAGAACTAGCTACAAACAGTGCACAGAAAACCATCAAACCATACAGGCAAAGTGCGGAGATAATGAGAATACAACTGAATGAAATACCCATGGCAAAGCAGGGTGAAAAACAGCTACTGCTGTAGCAGCAGTGCTAACATTTAAGGTGCCAAGTCTTCTTTTTGCTGCAAGATGCTTGATACAGGAATATTATGCAAAGTATGACTGTGATTCCCAAAATCCTGGATGTAGGGAACTGGAATTTGGCAACCCTGAATGAGGCAGCTAGGGTTATCTTTAGAGTGAGCATGTCAACGCCAAGGCCTGGCAAGCAGCCAAGGGAGCTGGCTACAGGTCTCTTGCAGATAAGGCAGGGAATAAATTAAAGGGCTTTTCTTCAGCAGAACAGAACAGGAAAAATAGCAGTAAATACCAGCAGCAGCGAGACTCCCTGGCTGTTACGTCACAGCCAGGTGAGCACACAGTCAAAGTCTGTTCGAACAAAAAAAGTTACCAGAGCTGGTCCGAGATCAAGAGGTGGCGACGTTCCAGCAGGTCGGGCAGCGTTTCAGGAGGCCAAGCTGAGATCCACAACAAGCACTTCGCCCAAAATGGTCAGTTGTGAGCCGACAAAAGACCCAAGGCTGAGTGATTGCTTTTATAGGCAGATCACTCCTCCAGGTGTTATCGCAGCTGGGCCCTGATTGCCTGGCGTTTTCTATTTAAACGTTCTGACCTCCTGAGAGCACTCTTTTGCTCCCGATGCTGCTGGTAAGTAGGCACCTGCTCTTGAAACTCACCATCCGACTCCTCTGGCTGGACTGGGTCTGGGGCAGCCCCTGGCTCTGCTGCTGGGACTACTGGGGCCAAGGGCTCTGTGCCTGGGGCAGCCTCGGGAGTGGGCTGTGCTGGTGCAGCAGGCTCCAGGGACTCTGGCTCAGACTCAAAGCTGGTGTCGTGGAGTTCCAAGGTCCTGACAGAGCAGGCCTTCAGTATAAGCCCCGATGGCAGCTGTTACCTCTTCCTCTATTTCTACTAAATGTGAAGTGACTAAATAGGCATACCAGAGGAGGAATATTGTAGTAAAAGTGATTGTACTCTGTGGCTGAGTCCCTGTTCCGAGGGAGATGCAATCCTGCAGTAGAGTCTGTGCAATTCCCAGGTTGAAGATTTTGACAGGCTACCCTGTCACAGTCCAGAAAATGTCAAGCCAGAGGTACAGATAGGAATACAGTAAGTCCAAACCAAGTTCTACCCATCAGCGAACCAGTTCAGACAGAGAGTTCTGCAGTAAAGTAAAAACAATCTAGAGTCAAGCAAACCAACAGAGCATTATCAAAGGAAGGATAATCCAATATAGCAAATCATATTTCTGTTGACTGCTCTGCCATTTATAACCTTGGACCTCAAACAGTTTGGACTGCAAACAGTTTGCAGTCTGAAATCATAAATGGCAGAGTAGTCAACAAAACTCAGAAACTCAGAACTCCTGATGTCTTGTCTTCCTTCTTGTTACTCCTGTGAACTGTAGGTCTAGCTAAATCCAGCTGCCTGTATCCCTGGAGGTCCTGGGTCTACAGGGGTAGCCCATTCTTTACCATACCTAGTCTTGAGAGGATTCAAATTCCTTTGCACTGTGTTTACTGCAGGAATATCTTGGCAGAGGCGTGACACCAAGTGGCATCCATGTAGTTTCCCAGGATCCCTTGTAATAATGTCAAGTGGAGCACTATTGCAACTGTAATTATTCAGTAGTCACTGAAACATTCAAGAAGGGGCCCAGGGCAGTGGCATCAACATCAGTGGGCCTTTGGTAGCTCCCCAGTTTTGGCACTGGTGTTGGTAGGCCCAGGCATTTATTTTTTAAAATATGCTCTCTTTCCGGCAGTTTCCAAAGCTTCATTAAAAAAAATACCCTACAATAAAACAATTGATTTTATACACAAAATTATCCATTAATAAAATTTTATACACCAAATTATTCATTAATATATGTTACTGAACGCCATACAAAATTCAAATAACTATTCCCACAACAATGGGCAAATCATCTCAGTTCAACTGCCCCAAAAAATCTGTCTTAAGAAAAATCTAGACAAAGCAAGTGTCTCTGTAGTCTCTCTGAAATAGAAAGGACAATGACTGGAACACAGATGGAAGAAAACTCAAAATTATATCTGAAAAAGACATGATGTAGAGAACATTTTTGTTCCTATAAGGTGGCAATACGTGCAGCAAAGTAGGCTTTCTTCTCTGCATCAGTTTTGTCTGGAAATTTATGGGTAGCTGAATTATTCAGGGTGGTGAGGGATCTAATTTAGGCACATTTCCCTGAGTAAAAGTTCCAGAACCTTCCACAGTTTGCTGTGATGCTTTTAACAAGCATTTCACAGATAAAATCTCTAGGATAAGAGATGACTTAGATGCCATCATTATAGCAGAAGCTGGCAGTGGGGTATCCAGTAACTCAGTGAATAGGATTACACTGGGTCAATTTCAGCTGAGTACAGCAGATGTGAATAAACTGCTAGGATGAGTAAGGAGAACAACCTGTTACCTTAATCTCTGTCCTTCTTGGCCAGTCATCCAGCTAGGAGATGCAGTTAGATCTCGGCTGCAACATATTATTAATGCATCTCTCAGGGAGGGAAGTTTTCCATCCTGTTTAAAAGCAATAGTGGTACAACCATTTCTAAAAAAGCCCTCCCTTCATCCTTTGGACTTTAACAACTATAGACTAGTAGCAAATCTTCTTTTGAGGGGCAAGATGGTTGAGAGGGCAGTTGCCTTCTAATTCCAGGCAGTCTTGCATGATAACACATTTTCTAGATGCATTTCAAACTGGCTTCAGAGTAGGATACAGATGTGAGTCCACTATGGTCACTTCAGTGGATGATCTTTGCCTGAGAACTGACAGGGTGTGTGTGTTCTTGTTGGTGCTTTTGGACTTTCCAGCAATGTTCAATAACATGGACCACAATATCCTTCTGGAATGCCTGAGGGGTTTGGGAATCAGAGGCACTGTGCTTCAGTTGCTCTGGTCCTGTCCTTCAGGTAGATGCCAGATAGTGTTGCTTGATGATAATTGCTCCTCAAAAAAGAAGCTGTCATATAGCATACCACTGGCAGGGACCAGCTGGAGGCATGAGAGAAAGTATACTCAGTATACTGATGAAACCCAAGAACACTTTTCCATGCCTTCAAAAATAGAATCAGCTAAGGATAGTGTGATTGAATGCCTAGAGGTGAGGAAAAACAAACTGAAACTGAATCCAGACAAGATGGATGTGCTTGCTATTGAAGATCTTAACTTGAGGTTGGCACTGTTAACAACCAGTTCTGGATGCGGTTACACTCCCCCTGAAAGCCTGTATTTGCAGCTTGGGGACACTTTTAGATCAGTCACTTCAAATGACAGCCCAAATAGATATAATGACCAGGAGTGCTTACTAGCAGCTTCGGCTGCTATGCCAGTTTCACCCCTTCCTAGAGCTGGAGGACCTAACGATGCACATGCTGGTAACCTCAAGGTTGGGCTTCTGCAATGCACTTTACATTGACCTCCTCTATACCAACTTCAGAAACTTCAGTTAGTGCAAAATGTAGCAGCCAGATTGTTACTGATGCATCTAGTGATCATATTACACCTATATTGAAATCGCTCCACTGGCTGCCAGCTAGTTTCTGGGCAAGGTAGAAAGTATTGGTTGTTACCTTTAAAGTCCTACAAGTAAAAGTAAACAATGACCTGTGTTCATAATAACATTAAATAAAACTTTAAATAACATTAAATAAAACTTTAAAGTTGAGAAAAAAAATAAAGTCCTACAAAGTTTGGGTCCAAGTAACCTTTGGGACCACCTTTTTCTTATATAATCCATGCTCATACTCTGAGATCTTCTGAGGGACATTTACTTCAGTCATCCAGGCAACTGCTAACTCTCTGGACTTTTCCTTTAGCCACCTGCTAGGAATGACATGCTGAAAGAGGTTCAACAGCTATATATGCTGTCTGAGTTTAAAACAGCATTTAAGATGAATTTCTTCTTGCAGGCCTATCTAGATGCTTTTTCAATTATGAATTTTTAAATTATAAACTGATTTTAATATATATGCTTTTAAAACTGATGTTATGCTCTTTTAATTGATGATATCTTTTTAATTGGTGTTTGTGTTTTTAAGTATGTTATATGTCTATTTGTTGCTGTATTTTAATCTGTTGTTCACCACTTTGATCCATAGGGACGGAAGGGTAAGAAATAATAATAATAATAATAATAATAATAAAAATAATAATAATAATTATAATCTCTTCTAATAACATACTTCAGTTGTCAATACGCTCTGCAATTGTGTGGCCACAAAACTGAGATATCCCCTTGTCTTGTACTCACTAGGCTGATTTTCCTTATCCATAGGCAAGCAAACTGAGCTGAGTTTCGTCAGTTTATCTCAAAGTGGAAACCTGCTGGTATGGGAGAAAGCTGTCCTATAAATGGCTTGACCCCCAAACCATTTAAGGACTTGAAGACAAATACCAGAACTTTAAATTAGGCTTAGAAATGCAAGAGCAGCCAATGCAAGTGGTACAGTATAGGTCTATCGGCCAGGCTCCCAGGATACAGCTCATATCCAGCATATCTGAAGGATTGTATCTTCCTACATAACCCTGCCTATACTGTATGATTTTTGAGGAAGACTCTTCTTTCATTCCCATGTATTCTCAGGCATGTTGGATGATTGCAGAAGAGAAGGCCTTCCTGGTGGCTGCTCCCATTTTTTGGAATTCCCAGGGGAAGCTAAGATGGCTTCCTCCTTGCTGTCCTTCCATGGGCAAATGAAAGCTTTCCTATTCCAGAAGGCTTTCGGGAATTGACTGCAATTTACTTTTAGTGGTATATTTTTTAAAATGTCTTTAATGAATTTTAATGGTTTTAATTCTATACATTGTTAGGCTGCTTTTTAAAACAATGGTCATATATTTTTACTGATATTTTTGTTTAAACTGGTCTGGTTTTAATAAATTGCCCTGAGTCCCAATATTGGAAAAAGGCAGCATATATTATAACAACAACAACAACAACAACAAAACAACAGTAGTGTAACATCATTTTTTTCACTAAATTAACTCAACAGGAAGGGTAAAAGAGGAGGCATTGGCGGAATCTTGCCTTTCCCTGTAGACTCAGGCAAGAGCAAACTACTGTAGCCTCTGCTAGCATGTGTGTTGTTCCTCACTAATAACTTGTGTCTACTTGACCACATTCTGATATTACCTGGCCACACGTGTCCTGTTTTTCATCTGTGAAATGTTGGAAGTTATGAAGGAGAAGTCACAGCTGTTTTCTCTCCCACTTTATTAGAAAACTGAGATGTTCTTCTAGTTGTTGTAACTTTATATCTCATTCTTTATTAGAATTGGCCACATTACGTACATAGATTTAAAGAAGGTATACCACTTTCTGCTTTTTCAAACAAGCTCTTCCTTCTTCATTTGAACCAACATGTAATTAATTGTTGTGGTCTTTTTTTAAAAAAAAATCAAGGAAGACACTGTGATCTGGGTAAACGTAAAACTGAAAAGTACAGGTGCTAGGAGTGTGCCTAGACCAAAAGTAAACACATCTTCAGAAAAGAAATATAAAGAGGCTATATTTCATGCTCAGAAATGTATTTCTCTTCAACATTTACAAAGCAAAACTGATACCACGTAATGCCACTTGACTTTATTTCCCGACAAAAGGGAGTAGCCTGTGGGAACAAGCAGATGCTTAAGTTATCCACACCGCATGAGGTGTACTGTTGGTTAAGAAGATCAATATTTACTGTTCTGGTGGAAGTCTGCCTTTTGAAAAAGAAGACAGTGCTCAGCATAGAAGACTTTGCTTTTAGCTCATTGGAAGCAAAGTGGGTAGCCCTTTTTTGCGGTGTCTGTGTGAAGAGCTGCATTCCCTCCAGGCTAACGGGCTTGGGGCTAGTAGTGGCAAGGCAACATACAACATTTGGGATGTCTCAGCCAAAAGTCAGCAGGGGCATCCTTCTCCCATTATTCATCCATTCACTTTCTCTTCTATTCACACTCTATACTCAAACAAAAATTTTCAGGAGTCTAGCTGTGTTAGTCTGTTGCAGCAAACAGGACAAGCTTAAACATTCACAAGTTTTCTTTGGTATAAACTTTCATGGACTCCAGGCCACATTTGTGGACTTGGATTTGTAGAAGCAGAGTTCACAAAAGCTTTTGTCAAGTAAAACATCTTTAAGATGCTATTGTACTCTTTATTATTTTCAAACTAACACACTCTTTTGTTTTTTTATGAGCATGCAGGGATGGGACAGTTTAAACCTCTCTTGTATACTAAGGTTGAGATCCTAGACTGAGCAGACATAGTGCAACTTTAGCCTCATGGAATTGTGCCTCAGTTGTGTTAACACCACCTTGTTACAGAATTGTGAAGCTGCACAACCAATGTGCATTGTGTAACCCTGTACATTTATGCAGTCAAAGCAGAATGTGCATTGATGTGTTATGTGCAACACATAATGTGCACTCATGTGCAATGGCACCACATGTGTTTAACTCTGTTTTATAACCTTCAACTGAATATGACCATTCCCAAAAATGTATGCATGTGGAAGACACTGACAGGATGCTAGCCTAAGATCCCAGTGTACCTTTCCTTGATTTTCACAAAGCTGGTATGTGGGAAGGGAATGAGATGGGGGAGCACAAAGAGGTGTGTGTGTGCATATCAGTGGCGGAGCTTGGAGTGTGTGGAGGGGGGGCGGGGAGGCTATGGTTTAAGGGGCATGGCCACTGTGCGCAGGGGCATGGCTGTGGTGCATGGGGGTGTGGCCAGGGCACACAGGGGCATGGCTACAGGCCAGGACGCCCCAGAAACATTGTCACCCGGGGTAAATCGCCCCCCCCGATCCCATGTCCCTATGCAACTGGTGCGTATGCATTCCTTTGCTCATTCGTGTGAGTTGGGGGGACAGGATGAGGTTGCACAGAGAGGGAGGATGGGCAAATACATTACTTCATTCATTCATTTGGGTGGGTACGGGTGGAGGGATGGACTGGGAGAACGGAAGGTGCTCATGGATTCCTTCACTCAGGCAGGAGAGGGAAGATGTTCATAGTTTTTCCACTTTCATGGGGGTCCTGCACCCCTAACCTTCATGAAAGTGAGGGCTGACTGTATTTAAATTATCCCCCGCCTACTCACCCAAAAATATTGAACTGCTGTTCTTGTGAGAGGGTGAACTCAACAGGGGAGCAGAGATTTTGGCATCAGTAAGTTGGGTACTCACAGTGCACTCCAGCTCTGAGTATTTGCCCACAGGTGATCTACAGAGGAATTATGAAATCACTATGAGATGTATTAAATTCTACTCATCTCAATTTTAATAATGTTTTAGCTGTGTGGAATAAATATTCCAGCCTAACTTTTCTGTATGTATTCCTGATTGAAGTTATACTATTTTGTGAAATGCATAGTACCTTTAGCAAAAAAAAAAAAAAAAGTATGAATGAATGGCTCAAGTGAAGCATGTACGATTTATGCTGAAAGTTACATCCTTGCTGTGACAAAAGCATATATTCCAGCTGAGAGGTAAGAAATATTTGCATGTTTAAAAATTTAATCAACACAGAGCATCTCACTTATAAAATGGTATGGATTTGTAAATCTGAAAGATTTAAAAATTCTGTCCTGGAGCATCCAGAATTTCCCTCTCAAGAACCCTGCTTAGCCATTTCTTGTGTCATTTAAGTGAATGTTAAAGACTATTGTTAACTGCCAAATTTTTAGATGATCTGGTGTTTTTAAAAATTTGTCTGTTTTTTAAAAGAAATTATGAAATTGCTGTTTTATTGTGAACTGCTTTGCTCCAGAAATCAGGAAAGAAATACAAAAAAAATATAAATGTAGTGATGCTATGTCAGATGTTCCAAGAGGTATTGCATTTTGAGGAATTTGGCAATTGCTCAGTGCCAGTTAGAGCCAAGCAGCTGCTTGGTTTATATATGAAGACTGTTGCCAGTGCCAGATAGGTGGCTTAGGTTCTCTATTGGCATGGGGTGTGGAGAGCACATAAGAAGTTCTCATTGTAGAAAAATCAGGCAAGGTAACAGTGGACTCAGTAGTGAGCTGCTGAGACTCTGCAGAGAAATAGACATCCTAGGCCTGCCTTCACTTTTGTTTCTAAGGGAGGTTGGAGGTGGTTGCCACCAAGAGACTGAAGATGGAACTGCAGGACAGGCAGATTTTAATTGAAATTAATCCTTGTTAAAAACAAAATAACTTCAAGGTGCACACTCCTGATGTTCCCTTAGCAGCCAAGTTTCATGTGTGAAATGTTCATTTTGCCATTCTCTCTTTTATGGTTGAAAGAGATACAGCTTGCCAAGAATTCTCAAAAACTCCTATGAGAGATCTTGCCTTCTCCATGACAGCAAGACACCAAATGCTTTTTTTTTTTTTTTTTTGGTGATGATTTGCTCCATTTATGCAAAAAGGAACAGGCTGATTGCTTGCAAAAATGCAAACAACCCATCCAGTGTTTCTGCTCTTTAAGACTCATGCAACAGTGCCACAGTTGTGGTAGTATAATTTTGACATTTACAGAGAGGTACAAAAGATGTACAGAGACGTGTACAAAAATGATCATGTAAATGCACAAATTCTCTCTAAGAGTGATGAGAAGAAATATTGAGAAAATATGCTTTCTCATTTAGGATGCAAGGAGAGGATGGGTCACATTTTACATCTCTAATTTTCTATGGTCTTGCAACTGTGACCAAGATGAACACACAGATGCACATTCATTGTTAGTGGTATTAATGAAGATGATGTTCCAAATGTAATATGTAGCTTTTCTTGAAAATTCAAAACATCAACATGATGATTTCTTCAAATTTGTAGCAGCAGAAGGATTCCAACACACCCTGTACATGTTTCATGAAATTGAATCATGCAGATTCTCTTGAATGCCAGAGGTTGCACTTACCAAAAATCATGAAGGCCCTTCACCAAGAGTCTCAGGTTAGCATGTTAGCAGGAGATGCTGTAGGGATTTGCCTTTTTGGTACATTGTACTCAGTGTTATCTGCACTGACTGGCAGTGGCACTTCACGGTTTCAGACAGACATCATTTTAGTCCTAGCTAGAGATTCTGAGGATTGAACCTGGGACCTCTGACCATGTGCTCTACCACTGAGCTATTAATGGTCTATGGAAACCAGAACGCCCACTTTCTTCATTGTTTCCAATATGAGGTCAAATGCTTATTCAGCAAGGAGTGAGGCATTTTTTTTCTTTTCTGTTTTCAGCTTCAAAGGAAGATCAGTCCCAGGCCAAAAGCAAACTACAATACGAATTTCTTCTTGTATACTAAAAGCTATAGTTTATCTCAAAATGGTTGCTAAGAAGAGGTTCTCATTCCTTGTGGGGAGCTTTTTTGTGTAAGGGACTTATGTTAACAAAATCTGTCATAGGCTGCAAGTTGTGGCAGCCATGTGCTTGTAAAACTGAATGGTGTATACTATCTTTCTCTTGTTTGGCACTCTCCATATGCATTGGACTACAAATCCAATCATCCTTGAGCCTGATCCAACACCCCTGGAAGTAACCAGGTTGGATGGAAAATTGATAATGCCCTAATGATATTAATCTTTTTATCTGGCAGAACGGTAGACCACCGGGAGTACATGTCTCTTCACCATGGGAATTTAGAAGGGAATATAGTTGACAGCCAGTATGGAGTAATGGTTTGAATGTTGACCAGGGCCCTGAGAGACCAGGGTTCAAATCCCTGCTCAGCCATGGAAACCTGCTGGTGATCTTGGGCAAATCACATTCTCTCAACCTAAGTGGAAGACAATGGCAAACCTAATATGAATGAATCTTGCTAGGAAACACTTATGATAGGGTCACAGAATCATAGAATCATAGAGCTGGAAGAAACCACAAGGGCTGTCAAATCCAAGCCCCTGCCATGCAGCAATACACCATCAAGGCACTTCTGACAGGTGGCCATCCAGCCTCTGTCTAAAAATCTCCAAAGAAGGAGGCTCCACCACACTCTGAGACAGGGTGTTCCACTGTCAAGTTGCTCTCACCATCAGCAGACTTGAAGTAGTGTTGGCAAGTTTTCAAAATAACCATCAGGGAAAGTAAAAATCCGTGACATGAAGGACTGACTATGTGGAAGCAGCTATTAACAAGTTTGTGCTTTACCTAAGTGAAAGTAATGATTTCAGTTAATCCAGCCTTGTGTTTCTCTGTAAAATTAACATACTGTCTACATTCATAAATTGCATGATGCACACATTTTTAACCTCGTTGGAAAATAAAGGATTTTTGAGCATCTTGTTTTGTCTATATAAAAGGAAGAGCTTTCCAAATCCTCAGATAGACGGGATTCTCGAACACTGGCCAGTAAGATAAGGGATGACTTTCCAGTCATCAAAAAAGAGGCATCTCGTATAAATCATAATGGGTCCCTGGCCACCCTAACTTGAACCTACATAACAACAACAAGGTTTAGTGAATGCACAGAAGGCCCTCCCATGCACTGATAGTAGCAGTAGGGAACACGGCAATGCCCCGGCACAGTTCTTCAGGAGGTGGTGGCTGTGATGCTGTCAGGGAACAGCTTCAGACCACTCTTCCCTTCTTAGACTGTAACAATGTGTTTATGCTGTGGATAGACCATATCTGCAACCTTTATAGAATCATCTCTTAAGCATCACTGAAGAAAAGATGACCAACACTAGATATAGATTGCCATAACATTTGCATACATAAAATTTACACGAGTACAATATCAAATATAGTAATAATTACTGTTCTCTAAAGACTAGAAGACTATGATCCAGTGTCTCAGGCTATTCCAGGGTTAAATGATAATGGACTAAGGATGTAAAGAATATCCATTAACTCATCTTCAGTGAGAAAGGGTGCCCTGGCATCCTGAGACACTTTGTAAAATAATTGGCACACACTACAAGCTAGGTTTTTCCCCCGCCTTTTATGTCACAGCAAAACGGATGATCTAGTTTCTGATCAGTTAGTGCTAGATTATTCCACACAAAGCTAGTATCTTTTTCCCTTTCTCCTTTTAAAGAGCACACATAGCAAGCATAAGACAGGAATATTGATCAAAAAGACGCATCTGTGCTACTGCTTCTTAAAAGTCCATGGAACAAGGTGGCAGCAAATGTAGTCTATGTAAAAACTAGCTTGCATCATTTGTGGAAAAAGTAAATGGTGTGATGTATGCTGATATTTTCTTTGAGATGCTCAAAAAGTTCTTGGCATTTTGCCTAGCAAGGATAATTTAGATTTTTTTTAAAGATTTTTTTTTTTATTCTCGTGTGCAAGAATAACATGCATGAAAATCTCTAGGAAGGGTAGTTTCAACAACAACAACAACAACAACAACAACACATGTGAAAAGGATCTGGGAGTCTTAGTAGACCACAAGCTGAACATGAGTCAGCAGTGTGATGCAGCAGCTAAAAAAGCCAAGGCAATTCTGGGCTTCATCAATGGGAGTATAGTATCTAGGTCAAGGAAAGTGATAGCACCAATCTGTTCTGCTTTGGTTAGACTCCACCTGGAATACTGCATCCAGTTCCGGGCAAGACAGTTCAGGAAGGATATTGACAAGCTGGACTGTGTCCAGAGGAGGGCAGCCAGAAACCATGATCTGTGAAGAGTGCTTAGGGAGTTGGGTATGTTTACCCTGGAGAAGAGAAGGTTAAGAGGTGACATGATAGCTATGTATAAATATTTGAAAGCATGTCATATGGGTTTTTTGCCTTCACCTTCTTTTGAGGCTGAGAGCATGTGACTTGCTTGAAGTCACCCAGTGATTTTCCATAGTTGAGCAGAGTTGTAGTCCAGTGCTCAAACCATTACCCTGTGCTGGCTCTTAATACAATGCAAATCTTTTATTGCAATTCAGCGTGCAAGTTTATTGGAGCAGGGACTTGTTCTGTACTGATTTTTCTTGGAAGGAGCAAAATGAATAATAGCAGTAAGTGTACCACTCTGGCTGAAATCAAGAGACTGATCATCCCACTATTACAGTTAAGTACATGCATTGCAGTGTTCTCAATAGAGATGACTTAATCATGCTCTTAAAGTTGCATTCATGTTTAAGGGCTTTGTTGTGTGATAGAGTAGGGAAAATAATACTCTGCCCAAGTTCTTTTCCCTGCCAAAGAAACATCTATTGGGTACATTCATATGTATCTTTTTCCTTCTTTGTTCCTATTTCCATGGTTACTTGGGTGCTAATGGTTTTACTTCTGTTGCATCCTTATGCACAATTGGGTCTAGCAACTTTTGTCTTCTCCTGATGCTCACTTCATGCTTAGAAAGCTGATCTGCTTTTTACTGAAATAGAATTCTACACTTTACATTACATTTGCATTACAGACCTATGTGGATATCAGGACTTTTTTTCTTTTCTTTTCTTTTCTTTTTTTTGCTAGAATATAATGGATTTTCCCCTTTGGTGTACAGACTTGTCAGATCAAAGAAGATAATTCATTTCATTTGCCAGTCAGCATTCTCTATTGTTATTATGATAGATTAATCACTGTCCACCATGCCTCGATTTTTTCACTGCTGGAGGAGGGCTTGCAATAATATTTCAATGTGGATTCTATAGCAATTGACTTCACAGTTCCTTCAGTTGGTTCTGCACTTTTAAGTATGGCTTTGATGTGAAGGTGGACAGGGAAGTGCATTGTGAAAAGCATGATTCTCTTTCTTGAAAAATCTCGACCATTTTGAGTTGACTGCATTTGTCTTGAAACAGGTTTTACACCTTGCAAATGCACACACAACCACACACTTCTAAAAAGCCCCATGATCACTGGCAAGAACTGTGCAAATAAAAAGATCACCAGAGTCTTGTGACACCTTAAGATGATCATCATCTTCCATCTTCCTCCTCCCCTCTCCTTCTCAAACTTGCCTTCCTTCTCCTAGGTAATAGGTAGTATTTAGTGAATGAGAATGTCTGAATGATAAGTTATATTCCTAGACTGCTTAAATAAAGGAAGGAAGGAAGGAAGGAAGGAAGGAAGTTAGTTTTAGTTCATCTGAAGATTGCTTTCATGCTCTTGTTCAGGCAAAACGACTTTCCAAATCTCTTCCAAATCCCTTATGGCATGCTAATGATGTATACATACTGCTTTTGGAAAAACAACAACAACTTCTTTTCTTTCTAACAGTAGGTATTAGAATACGAAAAACAGACCACAGATTTATTATGGCGTGAGTCTGAAGCTGGACAGTACCTATTATAGGAAAGTGGAATTTGAGAAACATGAATCAGGGAAGCTAGACACAGTAAAACAAGAAATGGAATGTATAAACATTGCAATACTTGGGGTGAGCAAGCTAAAGTGGATGGGAATGGGACATGTTGAGTCAGATAATTACACATGTTTCATGCAGGTAATAAAAATCTAAGAAGAAATGAGGTAGCATTAATAGGAAAGATGTAGTGGTAAACGATAAAATGCAAAATTTGACTGAATCTTATCAATAAGACTTCAGGGAAAACCCATCAATATAACCATAATACAAGTTTCTTCTTCAACTACAGAGACAGAAGAAGAAGAAATTGAAAGATTCTGTATTGGCATCCAAGTGGAAATTGACCACACACCAAAACAGGACTTCCTGTTAATCAGAGGTGATTGGAATGCAAAAGCAGGAAACAGAGCAGAATCAAAGATTATAGGAACATTTGGCCTAGGATCAAGAAATGAAGGAGAGCAACTGACTGAATTTTGCAAGTTTGTTATTGTAATCACATTCTTCAAGCAACCAAAGAAGTTTTGCTACCAAGCCATACACTCCTTCTCCTTGATATGATTTAATTGACAAATATTAATTGGCATGAAATATAAATTATTTTCTGCCATGGATGAGAAGCCTGCTGGCAAAGAGGAACTGTCTGCACATGTGCGTTGCAAAACTAGGTCATATTGGGACCTCAGGGCATGGCTATGTCATAGTCAGGGAAACTCTAGTGATAACAGACAAGCAAATACCCCCCAACGACTTGACCTTTAGAAACAATAGCACCCGAAACTGTCTCCACAGAATGACTGATTGTCTTCAACCCTCTTCCTCTATCTACCAAAACAACTCTTTTGTCTCTACACCACCGTCAAGGAGCTATCACGATTCCCATCAGTCCTATGCCACCTAATGCTAAGACCACCAGCTCATTCCAGACCGCATTGTCTACTTTGCCACAGAACCATTAACACCTTTCTCCTCAGGGTGGAAAAGAGTATTTAAACACTGGCTCTGAGCCAGATAGCTTATAGTACTTTGGCATGCTGTCCGTCACTCAAAAGTTAATAAGGGATTTTTCTTCCAATTCAGCTTTTAAACTAGTATTCCTATTTTGTACTATCCTTAGACTCACATTGCTCTATCTCTTCTCTCTGGATAGGCAAATATCATTCACTTCACACTAAACTCTCGCTATCCAACTTTTCTTCCCTTTCCTTCAGCTAGTCTTGTATGATTACAAGACTGCTTAGACCTTTTGTGTGTGTGATTGTTAATTCCTCCAATAAAACAAATATTCTTTGACTCTTTGGCTGGTGTTCCTGCATTAGTACTGGTATACGCAGGTGTAAATGATCTTGCTAGGTTATCCCCCTCTCACAGATCTCACCTTTGAACTAATATTCCCCACTGTTTCATGGAGGCACTGGCATTGTGGTTGGACCTCTGAGTCGCCCACATCTTGGGCTAACAGCTTGATACAGAAATATAGAAGTCAAATAGTCTGCATCAGTGGTTCCCAACCTTTTTTTCCACTTGCATACCCCTTGGCAGCCTATTTCCATAAATTGTAGGCTTCACATTAACAAAAAGTTTGTTATTAATATAGTTGCTTTTATTTCAGATTTATGTGTTATAACTGTAAATAAATAGCCCAGTAATGTAATTAAAAAGCAATCAAATAACAAGGCAAATACATCACAGAATGCATAAAAATGACATTACATTAATTAACACAGTACATTTGTTATTTTAATTTAATAATTGAAAAATATGTTTTGAAGTAATATTTATAAAACACACAACACATATTTTATACACAACAGATGTTCAGTGTGATCCCTGAGTTTGTTTTGAGGCAGGTTCTTCTACTGATATAAGATACGGTCTAAAATCTGGAATTGCATTCAGCTTGCTATGGTATTTATTTTTTCATAAAGATATAAGAAGAGAAACTCCCCTTCACCAACTCTGTATTTGTAAATGGCAACAGAAACTTAAGTGCCTTGTCAGAAAGCTGTTTCTATTCTCTGCTGTGTCTGTTGAAAAGTTAATGAGAGATTTGTCTTTGAATTTAGCTTTTAAAGTAGCATCATTTGAAAGTTTGATCAACTTCTCTTTTTCCTTGATTGATAATACGGCTGCTCAGAAGTATTCTTGTATATACAGCAGTACCAGTGCAACAGTGCTTGAATATTCACAAAGCAGAGGGAAATGAAAGCTGAGCCTATGGGGGGACACATAGTAATGTAATGTAATGTAATGGCATGTTCACCACACATTGTTTAGGGAGGGACTCCTCACCACTCACCAAAATAACAAAGCAGGGGATTGAAACTTTTCTCAAGGTTAAATAATGAAGGAAACCTGCTTTGCCACTTGTCATAATGTTCAGTTAATTTCACAACTTTTGACTTGTATTTTTTCTTACATTGCATGGCTTTTTCTGCTATTATTCAGTTTTTCTGTGTACCCCTAAATGTCCTGGTCTGTATGCATGGGGGTAAACATACGCCATGTTGGGAATCACTGGTCTACATAATCAGAAGCAGAAGATGGAGAAGCACCATTCTTTCTGTAAAAACATGACATGAGCCTGGTGGCACAGTGGTTAAATGCTGGTACTGCAGCCACAAGGTTGTGAGTTCAATCCTGCCAGGCTCCATGTTGACTCAGCCTTCCATCCTTCTGCAGGTCAGTAAAATGAGTGCCCAGCTTGTTGGGGGAAATTAGCTAAAATACATGTAAACTGCTTAGACAGCACTTAGCTGATAAGCGATACAGAAATACACATGCTATGCTATGCTATGGCTATTGCTATGCCCAGGAACAGATTATAGTACTAAGCACCAACTGCTATTATCAAAAATTAGATGAAACCTAGAGGAGAACAGTAAACCAACCATTATGCGAAAATACAACCTGAACATTCTCATCAATACTGTGTGGATACTGTGGACTGCTAAAAAGAAAAATAAATGGATTTTGGAGCAAATCATGCCTGAACTCTCCCTAGAAGCCTAGATGACCAAACTGAGACTGTTGTACTTTGGCCGTATCATGAGAAGACATGACTGACTAGAAAAAAACAATAGTGCTCAGTAAGGTAGAAAGTAGAAGGAAAAGAGGAAGACTGCATTACAGATGGGTGGGCTCAATCAAGTAAGCTGTGGCCCTGAGTCAGGGAACCTGAGGAAGAAAGGATTACTTGGAAGTGTCTCATTCATAGGGTCTCCATAAATGGAAGCTGACTTGACAACAGTAGATTTTCATGGACTATACCCTACCTCATCAGATGCATGATGCGTTTTAATCTCAGATGCCTATACAGGACACATAATTGAAAGCAGAATTACTAACAGTGGCCTAAATACAATTCCTAGTCCCAATTAACATAGACAGATTGGATTAAGGGGTTTTTGGAAAGTCAACACATATCCAAGTTCTGTTGATTCAGTCAGTCCACTGGAGCTGGGACAAGTGTTTGGATACAAGCCAGTGAGATTAGAAGGAAATCAACTTTGTGAAAATGAGCCCTTTTTGCTACTTGCTCACTGTTGATTGGGGGAGTTTCCCAAGGTGTCAGCCTCTTTTGGGGGAGAATGGAGACTGGCTTAGTTAACAGGCAGTCTCCTTTAGTAGAGTTTGCAGAGAAGTGCACTGAATTATTTGCATATTCCTCTGAAACTAGTTCAGTAAAACTGAGGCAAAGAGGCAGCATTCAAGTTAAATATCTTAAAAGTTTACAAGCTGAGTTTAAATATACATTCTGAACTTAGATGCCTAAGTCCTAGCTAACTATGGCCATTTCTGCACTACGCTGTTATAGTGCTATTATTCCACTTTCAACATCCTGTGGAATTCTGGATTTGTAGTTTATTGCAGCCAAAGAGCTCTCTGGGTGAGAATTACAAATGCTCCTCCCTAAACTGTAAACCTCAGGATTCCGTAGGCTGTTGAAAGTGGAATAATAGCACTATAACAGGGTAGTGCAAAAATGGCTTAAGAGAAAGTATCAGGTAAAGAAAGAACTCCATAGAGTTGTGACTCTCCATGTTGGAAAGAGAGAAGGAAAAGAAGAGAAAGGAGAGGGAGGGATCTGTATGTAACCACAGACATCTGGAAGTGTCTGGTCGTCAACACTTTGGTTGCCTTGATACACTGATTATTGATGGCAGTGTGTTACAATCTATGGTTGAACAAATGGGCTGGGCTGGAGAGACTGTGTGAAATAGAACAACTACGTGCAGGAAAGCCTTATACTACTTAAAGCCTACATTATTCTAATAGCAAACAGAAGATGGGGTATGGAAAAAATGTTTGAATTGGGCAGTATATTACAAGAATAATTATTCTCTCTTTCACCAAGATAAGAGAGGATATTATCTGGAGAGCCTGGGGAGATATATAGGGAAGGGATGGTAACATGGACTGTCCCTGTCAATTTTTTTAGTGTTCTGCAGGAACACTTAAGTCCAACTGGTTTTCAGGGCAAGTGAGACGGACTTCACCATTTCTGATTGGAGCTGAGTGTCAATTCGCAGTGATACAAAAACAGTTTTGCTTGAATGGTGAATTCAATGTGCATTACATCTGGCTAGATGATAATGTAATTATTTTATGGTTTGATCTTCTCATCACTTTTCAAATTAGCATTCTTCCTGTTGGTTTCAATAGGAGAAATGTTAGGACATGCTCAGTATTCAGATTAATGGGACTTAATGTGGGCCAGATCATGTGTGATTTGTCTCTTCATCTTTCATTAGGAAGGGGTAATACACTCCTCTACCAAACGGGTATGAGCATTGAATGAAGTGATGACATCACTGGTTTTTCTGTGTAAAAGTGTCCTTAGTGACCTTTGAACAAGCACAGATTCCGTTTTTCTCACATAAGCCTGAAACTTTTTCAGATGCCGAATATTCTTGGCATTTTCATTGAGAGTAGAAAGGCACGGCAGTGAATTTTGGTTTTAGCGTTTTGAGAACCGGTTACAGATGTTTCTCTTTGCTATTTAAACCTTTTATCCCCCTGACCCAAAATAAGGCTTTATTATTTAAATATTATGGTGGCTTGTGGAGGAAGCAAGGTCCATTTCTGCCCTACCCTCTTACAGTGCTGTTATTCCACTTTCAACATTCTGTGGAATTCTGGGGTTTGTAGTTCACTGAGGCCAAAGAGCTCCCTGGCTGAGAATTCTAAAGGCCCCTCCCTAAACTGCAAACCCCAGGATTCCATAGGATGTTGAAAATGGAATAATAGCACTATAATGGTGTTGTGTGGAAATGGCCAGTGTTTCCATCGCCACACTCCACCAGCTGTGTCCGTTGTTGTATATGGCACAACAGCTGAAGAAAGATGCTGCAATGCAATACAGCTACATCCTTCATGGTACCTTCTGTGTGTGTGTGTGTGTGTGTGTGTGTGTGTGAGCGAGGGAGGGATAGGGGCTCCCATTTCTCTTTTGCGTGGCAGCAAGAGTGACCGCAGTGTGTCCTTCCAGAGAAGTACAATATGACTGAATTGACGCAGTGATGTATCATGGGTAAGAGTGGGTTTGGATTGGAGTGGGCAGAGATGGAAGTTGCTTTTGCTTTTCTGCAGTAGTAAAGTCTATTTCTTAAGTACAAGGAAATGGTTCAAAAAGTCAAGAGATGCCTGTAGGGATTGACTCATGGATTGTTAAAACAGTAAGACATCCCTGCCCCGAGTGCCCCTCCAGTCATAAGAATGTGGAGAAAGTGCCTCCTCATCTTTGCTGTCCAAGAATGTAGTTACAATGACGCTGGTGGGGGCACAGTTCTGACCAGCCTTATATTTCTCAACATTCTTTAAAGCTAACTTGTGGCACATAATTATTGTTGGGCAACTTTGCAAAGTCTGATTGACGCTTTGTGTGCTCAGAGAAGGCCCAACAATAGTTTCTCTTAATCCTTTTGTTTTCTCATAGTATAGTTCCTAGGGAGTGATGCAAAATGTAAGCGGCAGGCTTGAATCTCAGCATAAAATTCTGGATGCATCGTATCTATGTGGGGAGGGAAGGAGGAGGGTGGTTATCAAAGTCCCCATGCTGCTGTACTCCTATAAATGCTCCTTCTTTTGTCCCTGCAAGTTTCTAAAGAATAAACCGAAGCACAAAGCAGAGGAGGCACGGAGGAATGAATGTAACAGTATTTCCTTAATCCATGTGGATCAAAAACATGAACGTTTTGATTCTGTAAAGAATCTTCCTCAGCATGCTGGATTAATCACATGGATTAATAAAACACTGTTGCATTCAGTCCCTGGTGCCTCCCTTGCTTTGTATTTTTCTTTTTCTTTTATTGTTGTTCTTTAGAGCTGGACTGGAACAAAAGCGAGGGCATTTATTGCAGTATCGTAGTCACTGAAACTGATAGAATACCCCTCCTATAAGGTATGCATCCCAAATTTTTCATCACTTTTGAGACTTAGATTTTTCTGTTGTCCATTTTAAAGACTTTAAATTGTCTCAAATCCAGGCTTTTGACATTTCAAAACATGTGGGCGGAATTTACAGTTAAAAATACACTTGGAGTTTTTTGGTCATTGTTCAAACTGTGTTTAGATGGCTAAGCCAGACACATGCTTCAGCTAGGGTTGCATACTTTGACAAGTTTTCTATGCTTTGCTATGCTTTCCCCTTAGTATTATTTCCTCAAATTTCAACCCTACCCCTTGTTCCTTCTGTTACAATATTGTCATACCATAATCTATATTTTTGAATAGCAGCTTTGTCCATGTTGATTCCCTCTTAATTTTCATGGTAAGGCATCTTACCCTAGGCAGGAGATTTGGGAGTAGCATATATTATATTTGTGGAAATAGCAGCACATATTTATTGTATATGTGAAAACAGCAGCATGCACCCACCTTCTTCCAAGAGCTCAGCAGTTGTAACAATGCGCTGGGAAAACCCAATGCATTTATCTCAGAATATAGAATTTTAAATGCATTTCAAACCCTTTTTGACTTGAAAATGGAGAATGTCTGTTTCCCAGATTGCATTGTGATTCAGGACATTTGAATTTGGTATAAATGAGAACCAAATGAAATTCTCTCCTATAACAAGTTTAAGGACAGGGGAACCCAATGAGGCTTGTCTTTCAGCAGATTCTATCAAGTCATTGTTGAGTTCCATTTCTCCCTATACTGTCACTTGATGGAATGCATCAACATCATCATCATCTGTTTTCCTATCCCTTCTGGTTCTGCCATTTTTCTTTTTGTTTTTAGCATCTTGAGAGGTCTAGTTGGAGGGCCAGGCTGCAGAAACTCTATACAGTGCCCCCTCCACTTTTGTGAGGATTTGGGGCACAGAACCCTCATAAAAGTGGAAAAACCATGAATAACTCCCCTCATGATCTCCGTCCCATTCCCTTCTGGCGCTCCCCACTCCCATTCCCTTGCCTTTTGCATGTTGGGACCAGAGGGAAAGGAATGGGATGGGATGGGGGAGCTCTGGAGGGGAGAAGAAAGGCTCATACAAGCCTTCACTACTTTCTCTTACCTAACTGGCCTAGGCCAATTGCCTATTGCCACAGTGCGAGTTCTCAGCGCTGGGGCCAGAGGCAAGGGAATTGAAAGGGAAGCTCCGGAAGGGAGAAGGAAGGCTTGTGCAAGCCCTCCCTCCAATTATCTTGTCTTTTGCCTCAGCGTGAGTTCTCAGTGGTGAGGCCAGAGGCAAGGGAATGGGAGTGGGGAACTCCAGAGGGAAGAAGAAAAGCACACACGTGCCTCCCTCATATCTTTGCCTTTTGTCCGGGCACTTGCTTTCTTTCTCCCCGCCCAACAAAACACAAGGGGATTTGCTGGTAGGGGGAGGCATCTGCATGTCTCGCAAATAATCAAATTGGTGCAAGTCAAACTGTGAATGTAGAGGGAGGACTGTAATGACAAAGTTAGATTACTGCAATGAGTTCTATGTGGTGCTGCCTTTGAAAAATGTCTGAAAGCTACAGTTAGTGCAACATGTGGTGGCCATATTTTTGTCAAATATTCACTTTAGGGATCATGTAACACCAGTCTTACAGGTACTGCCTTGGCTTCCAGTTTGTCTTCAGGCTCAGTTCAAGGTGCTGGTTTTGATTTATGAAGCCCTAAATGATTTGAGGCCAGAATATCTGAAAGATTGCCTCCTCCTCTATGAGTCTGCTCATACTTTAAGATCCTCAGTGGAGACACTGTTGTGCATATTATCATCCTGTGAAGCTGGGGTGGTCGATACGTGTGACAGGGCTTTCTTTGTAGAAGCACCCTGACTGTGGAACTCCATCACAGGGGAGGCCAGGTTGGCTCCCCTAAATTTTGGGCTTCTGGTGGGCAGCTAAAATTGTGTTACTCTAATTGGCCTTCTGTCCTTAAAATTGGGATTAACTGCTCTAGTTGTTTTGAACCAATTTTAATTATCTGTGATTTTAGAACTGCTTTAAAAAGGAATTTTAAAGTTTTAAAGTTTTTTTTTAACATCTGGTATTTACTGTTTCAATTGTTCTCATGTATGCATATTGTCTCATAGTCCCTGGTGAGCTGTAAGGTGATAAACAAATGCCGTGAAATAAAAACCACAAGCATGAGAATGAATCGCAACAGCCACAAATATTTTTGGGGGACTGCTCAAAGCACCACTGGAATTTTCCCAGAAAGCTCACATTTAGTGACTGTTATGTATGTGTCCATTTTTAAATAAAATGGATGAACTCTTATCTGTTTAATTCAGTTTAGTTGTGCAGATAAATAGATCATTCAATTAAATGAGTTCCAAATTAAAATCTCTTTGTTTCTTATTTGCTTCATTCATCTGGTTCTATTGGAACCATGCTGGAACAGGTCAGAAAAAGGCTGCGTGGAAAGAAGGAAGCAACGAGTACAGTTCAATTGTATCTGTCTATTGGCCTGCCGTTTTAGCATGCCTATAAAGTGGAGCATCTGACTTTAAAACAATAGGAAGCTTGTAAGTTGTATGCCCTTTTTATTAGCTACAAAATTGAAAGTCTTTATTTGTCCTAAATATATGATCCGTGGAAGATGCCTGAAGAGGAGATGCTGTTTGAATGGAAAACACCAAAGTTCCAGGCAGTAGAAGATTGTCTGGGTCTCCCTTTGAAAGAAATGGGAAAGGGAAGCAAATGGGAAGTAATGAAAATGAATGAATTAGTTGCAAATCAGCAGTGAAAATGAATGTAAATGTAAATGGAAAAGCAATGAAACAAATGAAACAAATGAAAGTTTTAACAGGGAAAATGAAATGAGCAATTAAATGATTCTCAGACCGCTCAAACATCCATTGTGATAATGAGTGAAAATTAATATCTTGACATTGCAGAGATTTGACACGATTGCCCATAAAGCTTCTTCTGTAGTCTCTTGTGCTAGCCAGCAAAGGACTGTTTTCCTGTCATTTGACTTTGTTTTTAATAAGGAAGTGTGACATATCATTTATTGAAATCTCACTTCTAATGTCCTGCCCACACCTGACTACATCTTCTAAGGGATGAGGACAGCAGTTGCAATTTCCTCCTCTCCATGCAAATTAGCAACAACCCTGAATCCCTGGCAGAGTGCCACCATCGCCTTCTTTGGCCATTCTACTTCAGCCCTCCCCCCCTTCAAAGACTCCTTTCTCCCATTAATCAAATGCATTTCACCTTTTTACAGGAAAAAATGAGATCTTGATTTGTATTGAAGGCAATGTCTAAACTCACATAGGCTTCAGCGAAAGATAAGGCCCCTTGCTCAAACTCAAACTGCTTTCTTATTTTTTAAAAAATAATGCAAAATTGTACTTAAGATATCTAGAGTAAGCCCTCAACCAAATTACAATAAACTCCAACAAAAATAGCATAAGATACTCCTGTTGTTCTCAGTGGACAGTTATGACTTTACAAGTGGTATTACTATGCAGGTCAGGAAATACTCTGTGCTTGTCCTTGTGCTGCCTTTTAACGTCGTTCAACAACATAATGAAATTTATAAGTATTCTAGTGGAAAATGGAAAGTCTTTTCCTGTTGTTGTTTTTTTAAATATTGACAGCTTTTTCAGCATTGGTGTGGAGAATATTGTGATATCATTCTTTGTAAAGATCTGTTTTTTGGGGAAAAAAGAGTCTTGTGGTACCTTAAAGACTAACAATATTTTAACATTTTATTTTAAATTTTATTTTATCTTTTGGCCCAAGCCCACAAAAGTTTATGCCAAATAATTTGAGAGCCTTTAAGATTCCACAAGACTCTCTTTTCACTGTATGAGCATGACTGACCTTTTGGAAATATTTGTTCAAAGAGAAATTTCTGTATTTTATTTTAATCCTGTCTTTCTCCCAATATGGGACTCAAAGCTGGTACAGTAAAAGTTAAAAGTAAATGTACTTAAAATTATATATAGTACAGAAGCTAAACAATTAAACTATCCAATTGACACATTAAAACACATTGAAAGCATAGTAAAAAGATAAAACAGCAGTGTACCCCCTTAGATGACTCTTCTGTCACAAAAAGTTAAGGGCCAAATGCCAAACTGGTAGTTTAGTATTTTGTTATTTAGGTTAGTTTATATGTGTATGTTTTTAGTCTTTATAAGGTTTGTTAGTGTTTTACTGTTTATAGTTGTTGTTTAGGATTCATTGTTGTTGTTGTTTTGTTTATTTTATGTTGTTTATTATAATGTTTTAAATAAAAAATGCAAAAAAACAAAACAAAACAAAAACAGAGCCAAATGGCTACATAAATAAAAAGCTTTTCAACCTTGTGGGGAAAGTTCTGTCTCATGTCCTTACCAGACCAGTCTGTGAGGGTGATTGGATTGAGATAAAGCCCTCTCCCAATGATCTTAAGACTTGGGCAGGATCATATGGAAAAGTACAAGCTTTTGGATAGTCTAGACTTCTGCCACAGAGGGTTTTATAAGTCATAACCAACATGTTGAATTGTGCAGAGAAATAGGACTCACAGCCATGAACAAGAGAGCAGCATGCTCCCTATAAGCAGTGCTGGTCAGCTGTCCAGGTGCAGAATTTTGGACCTGTTGTTCACAGCATAGACCAAACCTTCCTTTTCCTCCTTGCCCTCTGTGTAGCTTGAAGGGGTTTGGATGGCTAGGAGGATGGTGGAGGGAGGCTATGGAAGCACAGGCTAAAGAGCGTTCTGGCTGAGAATTCCAAATGCCAGTAGCATTCTTGAACTCATCAGTTAATGCTCTCAGTTAATGTAGAAAAAAATTAGAGGTTTGCCAGTCAGGGCCATAATCGCATGAAAATTTGGAGATGTCAGCCTATGTTTAAATATCAAATTTGGTCTTATTCAGTTCATAAATGCTCATTGTGGAGCATAAAGTACAAAAATCTGAATTGTTTGGGAGGTGCCTGAAAATATTAACTGATGAGGTCAAGAATGCTATTGTGCTTTTTGTTTTGGTTCCATCAGATAACGCACCAAGATCCTTTCTGCAATTTACCCTTTCTCAACGCTGGGGTGCGGGGATCGCCTCTTGTGAGAAGCTCTCGCGTCCCCGCTGCTTTGGCTCTGCAGCTTTTGTCTGCCGGCTGGCAGGCAGCATGAGAGCTCTGCCTCTTCCTTCCACAGTGCAGCCTGGGATTTTCCCAGGCTGCGCTGGGGCAGGAAGCGCAAGTGCCACAGCTCCGGAGGCTCGGCATGCTCGGTAAGTGCATGTGGGGCCCTGGAACAATGCATGATCGCACACCATTTTCGGCTACAAGCCAAAAATGAAATAGTGCATGATCGGCGCCTGCCAGCCCCGGCGGTGTCGTGTGATTGCGAGGATGTCATGTGGACAGCTCCTCGCAGTTGTGCGACATTCCAGAGGCCCGAAAAAGGCCCAAGTTTGGTGACTTTCTGATCAAGCATGTAGATCTGTATAGCATAACAGTCAGGCAATTTAAATTATAGTCTGGATTAAATAATTTATTTATCCTCCCTTTCCAATTTTAAAAAAAATAGTGCTCCAGCAAACATAACCAAAAACAAAGGTCTAAATCCAAGTTGGTTCTAACTAAGTAGAATCTAGTGGATCAATGGAGTTTACAAAAGGGTTGAATTACCAAGTTTCTGTCAGTGGAATGGCTCTATTCTGGTTGGCCAAAATAAAAATAAAACAAATTAAGTGATAAAAACCACTAAAATCCTTGCCATAATGGAAATTAAAATAATTATAGTAGCAATAAAAGCAGTGTAAAAACCCAGTTTCCGGAGCTGTGTCTTTGCCCCTTGAAGTAGTGAAAGTGAAAGCTAATCATGGGGCCAAAAAAACTGGAGAGTCCCTCTCTCATAAGGTTAATAGTAAAATCCTGTTAAGAACGAGTCTTTTTTTCTCTTTCTAAGGGAGTGGGCAAAGTCTTGTCTGTAGGCTATGCGTAGTCCCCTCCCAGGTGCTACTATAGCCCCTCAGTCTCCCTCTAGTTTCCTCTTTTTAACTTAAATATGTCTTTCATACCCACCAATGATTTAAGCGTTATGGGAACCTAAGCCAGGGAGGGCCTCCAAAATGTGGCAAAATTGTTCCCCATGTCCACTAGAGGGTGTCAGTGGCCATTTAAGGTCATTTTAAAATGTGTGGGTGTTGGAGTGGCTCTCTGAGGTCCAGGGGAGGTTGGGTAGCTCCCAGGCCTCTGAAAGTCACCCACCCCTCTTCTAAATCTTAACTCTTATTAAATGCAAATATTTCGTCACTAAACTTCCTACCTTCATGGCTCAGTTGCAGCATGTGAATGAGGATCAGCAATTATTCACAGATGATGTGGTTGTAACACATTTTAAGTACACATTTTAAAATGTGTCTAATTTTAAGTGTACCTCCTCTTTTAAGTATAGATTGGCTGTTGCTCTGAGAAGCCGCAGTGTTGCTATCTGCTATGTGGAATAAAGTTGTGTCATGAAATAGCATTGTTATAGGGCAGTGTTTTTCCAGTAGTCAAATGAACAAGTGCTCATAAAATGCTACTGTGTGTTAAGTGTTTCTGTTTGGTGTGCCAGCTAGCTACACACAGAGATCCCAGGTAGCAATGATTCAAACCTCTATAGGGACTAAATGTTTTGTTCCGTTTTCTATTCTATGTGGATGGGTTATGTTGCACCCACACACATGATCCTATATTTTGTCTGGCAAGATCACACATGCAAAAGAAACATGTGTACAAAAGCCAGAGGGTGCCTGAAACACCTGAATAGCCTGAAATGGTGTTTATTGTAGAAAGATAAATGAAAGCTTCTTACATTGGAGGAGCATATAGAGATAGGGAATCAAGATCCCAATCACTTCTGCCAATCGTAAGAAGCACCTTACAAAGATCCCACAGCATGGCCAGGGAATGTTAGGGAAGAGAATCTCAGGAAGGCATTTGAGGACCACGAGCACAACCTCCTGAGAAGGAGGACCAGAAATGGAACTGCTTGCATGTGGGGAGGTGTGTGCAGAATAGAGCAGGGCAAGAGAACCATAGGGAGGGGAGATTAAACAAGGGTGTCTCCCCAAGTCCAAGGCATGAAGAAGTATCTGGAAGCAGGTAGTGCCTTCTCAGGTACATTTTTCCTGCTCCAAAAGCTGTGGGAGGAAACAATAGAAGAGATGTTGGAGATAGACCTTAGAGAAGGCCACGCAGAGTATCTAGCCATCCAGACTACTTAATTCGCAATCAGATGTGAGAGTCGTGTGGCCTTCTAGATGTTGTTTAACTGCAGCTCCCAGCATTCCACACTATTAGTTATGCTGGCTAGGGCTACTGGAAACTTCAGCCTGACATCAACTGGAAAGTGGTACGATTCTGCCCCCTTAAGCTACGCAGTTATCAGATTCCTGCCATCGGATTGCATCCCAGTTTGAATTCCATATTTGTCACGGTGTTTTGTTGTTTCACATCAGCTTTAATTTCTTTTATATTTCTGTTTTTACTAATTCTTGTAGCATACAATAAATAAATTGCTTAAAGAACAGAGAATACTTATTCCCCCAAAAATACCTCTACCCAAAATGTTCTTGCTTGACAAGGTATTGTACAGATCTGAGGAAGAGAATAGCTAAAAAAATCTAAAAAAATTAAAAAATTAATGAAATTGACAAGAAAAATGCATTACCAACTGTAATTCCTTTAGTATTGTTGATAAGAAAATGCCATTCTACTTGATCACATGCTTTCTGTGCATCAATGAAAAACTTACATTTTAAAATCATTCTCCCTATTTCTGTAGGTTAAATATTGTTGTTCGCGTAGCCAAAATGGCACGATACATGCATGAGAGGGGAGTATTTGCCGATTTTAAGGAACCTTAAGGTTTGTAAAAGTAACCCCCTTCCAAAAAAAAAAAATGATCTTAAAAACTTTAGGAAAAATTCCTGCAAGCAGCCAGCAATGATTGAACATGCTCAGTCATTAGGGAATCTTGACTGATTTGGGTGTGTATGTGAACAATAGGATGGGAGGATAAATGGACCGGAATATCCAGTAAGACTTAAGTGGCTGATTACATGGAATAGTGAATAGTATCATACCACACGCTGGCATTTTGATGGCAATCTCGCTTGCCAATACTATCAATACTATTATCTTTTGTTGTTATTATATTCCATAGACACTAATGTGACTTAAGCAACATGAAAGCTCTATACTTTCATAAATCTGTTTTATGCTCCTTTATGAGATTACATTATGGGTATATTGAGATTGGAATATGATACATGTTTAGCTGGGAGTAAGTCCCATGGAATACAGTGTAATTAATTTCTAAGTAAATGTGAACAGAATTGCACTGGAGTCACTTCTCCCTATATGATGAGGGCTGCCAGTTCATCTAGCAGTTAAGCCCCTCCAGGATCCCTTGCTCTCTGCTGTGTGGTGGTTGGGCACCTCTGAAGGAGCTTTTCTGGTGCAGTGTCTAAAAAGAACAGCCTAACCTTATTTCTGTTTGCTGACACAAGTTTTCTCCAACCAGTTTGGCTTACTCCTTCTTGCCATAACCTCCTCCAGTCAAAGTCACTCAGAAACCCATCTGAAGAAGGTATTCATTGGATAGAGCAGAATGGGAAAATAAAGTTTACTTGTGTGCACTGCCCTTTTGCTTGAAGAGCCATTGGCTATAATTCTTTGAATTTCACTTTAAGTGAAACTCTATCCCACTAGTGATTTACCTCAGATTCAGGTTCAGAAGCATTTCATTTAAACAGGAATTCTAAAGTGTATTGGTGTTCTCAGTTCCTTTGGCTCCAACCGCAACTGGAGTGAGTTTGTCCCCCTATCCATGAGATTCCTCTTTGTATTGCTATATAAGTTGTAATATTGCTCTAATGGAAAGTTAAAGAGTTGGGATTCAGCACCTTTTCTTGGAGAGCAACAATAAGATGAGATTGTTTCCTTCATCCAGAGAAGCCCAACTGGATGTCCTACCAACATACAAAGTGGGACAACAGCCTGAGGCAACAGATGTTGGAGTAAAGACTGTCAGCTTTTGGTGATTCCTCCTGAGCACCTGGCCATCAGAGCTTGTGTGTGGGGAGTGTTGATCTGGGTATGGGAGTCTAGATGTTCTGCTACTTCCAGGGAGCAAATCCAATCTGGATTTTTTGGCCACTACTCTCACAGTTAGTTTATTGCCACTACTCTCACAGTTAGTCTGAAGTGAACAGGAACCCCAACAGTGCTGAACTGGGATCCTGCATTGGCAAAGCTCAACTTAGAGCAGATGCAGGAGGAGTGGTGGTAATGTCTAGAACAAATTCTGTGGTGCAGTGGAAGCATATCCATCAACTGCTGCAATACCAAAGTCTCTCCTGGGTTTCCTGAACTAGCTATTTCCCCAGCTATGGTGAAGGAAGGAATGCCATTCACTGTTTGCATTGAAGTAAGCTTTGGCTTCCATTCAGGTTAGCTTGAAGGGGAGAGAATGACATTTTGTCATTTCTATGAGACAGTAAAATTCCTTGCTATAGCCCTACCTTTTCATATCCACTTTGTGGACTTTCCAAAGGCATCTGGTTGGTCAATGAGACGCTGACTCAAAGGTTGAAAAAGTTCCTTTTTTCATACTATAAATCCCAGAATGACCATAGTGCCTTGGGGATTCTTGGCATGGTAGTCTAAAACTCCTGTGCTCACTGAGATGGAGCTTTTAGCCTTATATAGGAAAGTTCTTCCTATGTTTTAGGACTTTTCCCCACAATGCAGCTGAAGTTGCAAAACTGAAACCCAGAAATTATTGGTTTGTGACTTTTGCCTTTTTTTTGTAATCGTGATTAGAGTATAGAATGCAGCAAGCAGGTTAATAAAACTACATTTTTTAAAAAAAAAATCCTGTTATCTATTACTTTTTTTAAAGAGTGAGGATGATGTTCACATCTTTAAGAAAAAAATCTGTTTTCAGAACAGAAATACAATGCAGTTTGCTAGCACTCTGGGAAGTTTGACCAAGAGAGAAGCTGCTGCAGAATTTTTTTTTAATCCAAACTTTTGTTAATGTACAGGCATTTATCTGCTCTTCGTTAACGCACATAGGCTTGGCAATGGCATGAACTTTTCTTCCCCCGGAATGGGGTCGAAAACTAATTATTCACCATATGGTGGCCGGCTCAGCAACAATTGCTGAAGCCATGGAAGCAAAAGGAAGTTGGCTGGTTGATTTCTTTGAGCAGTTTGCACAGCGATGACTCTCTTGACACATGCCATTCATTGGGCTTCTGAATAACAGATGGACTAAGGCTGGGAATTGTGGAAAAATCATGGGCAGAGATCTGGTGGCTGCCCCTGCCTTTTTATCCTTCAGAATGACTTTGGGTCACATGGCTGGTGAAAAATAACAAGAAAGGGATTGTGCTCCCAGGATTTCCCTTGCTTCTTTCATAAAGCAGGGCGTAATTTTGACTGCCTTTTTCGTATTTTGTTTATTAAAAGGATCAGGGGTTTTAGATGAAAGAGATTACTTGGTTTGTGATTGGTGTGTGTGTGTTTTGGGAGATGGCGGTTGTGCTATGGCAGTGACACTCAGCTCATTGTTGCAGGGGAAAATGCTGGTGGTTTGATAAGGGATAAGAAAATAGATGGGGCTTTAAATTAAAATTTAAATTACTTGCTATTTGTTCTCTTCCCGTTTGTAAATTGTACATAGGCAAGTTAAGATAAGAGCTGCTTTAGATTCAGAATACTCAAACCTGAAATGAAGGGGGGGGCCTTTTCACCCTGCCCCCATGAATCTTAAGAAGGGAGAGTAGCCATAATAGGTCCATGGTGACCACACTTCTTACACGAATACTTTCCAGACTTAAAATTGTCCAAAGGACTGAGAGTTGTAGAGGAAGTGGAAACTAGCCAAGGAGATATTTTCATAACTTTCTGTCTCTGTAAAAATGGATCAGATTAAATTGAATTGACTACAGAAAGCAAATTCAGTTTGAATTAAGCATAGCTTATAAATCATTCTGTGGGTCACAGGTTCTTACTCTGTCTACACTGCACACAGCAAAAAAAGAAAGAAAAAAGAAAAAAAATCTACTCTCAAAGCATATGTTGGAAAATTTACTTTTGTGTACAACAGTTCTCAGATGCCACCCCTCAGCCCTCAACCAACAAAGGAAAACGGGTGTGAATGATTCATGTTACGTGAAAAATGAAGTGATCTGAAAAACAAGTTCACAACTACAGTGAGATGGCCTACACTTCAGATTTGGCAGTGTTATGAGGAACTAATTTGGGGTTTTTCTGGGAAAGCTGTGTTGGCCATGCAGCAAAATACAATAAAAAACACAATGGAGTAATTGTTTTATTATAATGCAAACTTTGACCCTTTCCACACCATGTGGCTGCCCCATCATGGGGACATGATAGCATTGCTTTTGCACAACATCGTCACGGTCACGCTGCCATCTTGTCCCTGCACATCAAGTGAGTGTGGTATTTGTAAAATGGAAAAAATCCATTTTACACTTACTGTCGTGTCATGCTGCCACCTTTTCCGGCTGGGTGGAAGTGCGGAAGTGTGCTTGTGATGCCTCTTTCTCCAGTACAGCATTGGCAAATGCTGGGCTGCACTGTAGGAGGGAAGAGGCGGGGCCAGAATGCTCCCCTCCACAGCGCCAGGTGAGGTGTGAAGGGGAGCATTCCTGGCGCGCTTTCCCTCCTGCTGGGGCTGCAGCGAAAGGACGTTGCTGAACCCCATCATGCAGAAAGGGCCTTTGAAAGCTTGCTGTCTTCTTCATTAGCCAAAGTTGATAAAAATCGTATGGAAGGAGAAAATGACAGTTGTAGAGTCATAGCTTCGTATCTTGTTTGATATGTTTGCTTAAGATGATGTTTTAGGTAGGCCTGGCCATGACTGAGGACAAAGTCAGTAAAAGGCAAGTAATAAGACTTCCATCCTCATTAGCAGTACCAAAGTAACTGCGATTGAGGGCTTGACTATCTCTATCATGTTTTTTTCCTATTTGGTTTCTAACAACTTCATCTGATGAAGAAGCCATTGAGCTGGAAAAGCTTGCCTAACATAATTTGTACCTTTTGATTGCCTAATAAAGGCGATCACCACAAAGTGTATTTTGGATTTAGATTAGGGATACTTACCAAAATGTGCTTGTAATACTTTTGCATGTAATGTTGTGGGAAGCAATGCCTGTCTTTCTCAACCCTCTGGCATCCCCTGTTTCTGATGTACCCAACTTCCTTTGCTTATTCCAGGGTAAATACTGGGCCAAAAGAAGTGGCAATGGTGGCAGATGCATAGAGTGTCCATTCCCTGAATGAACCAAACATTTGGATGCATTTGTTGTTTCCGTACTTGGAGAAAGGGCAGATGTCTTATTTATACCAAGGAACAGCTATTCATACTCAAACCCTATTCTTCTTATATGTGAAATTTATCAATTACTGTTAAAATGGATTTGATTTGGGGCCTTTTTGCCAGGCAGTTGACTAGCTTGTTTCAGTTTGCCACAGCTCTTCTCTCTGCAAGGACCAACTGCTTGGCCTAATTATTACAGATTATTAAATTAAATTGATAATTAGACAGCAAAGCTAAAGGGACTCTCTACCACCAAAAACAAGAACTGACACCATTGTCATAAACCTTACCAGTGCCCAAAATCCTTGCTGTTTCAAAGAGTGCCAGCCGATGTTGTTCTTGTTGTTGTTAAAGTGAGGGAATCATAGAGTAATGTGTTATGTTCCTATTGGCTGTCAGGTTTCAACACTTACTTTGACAATGGTTGTTTTTGGCAGAATTTGTAAGAAGCGTTCCTTAAACCCTGGGTCTGAGATATGATAAATGGGACACGTAGGTGACCTTTACCCATGGCCTCATGTTAATATTCAGAATGGTCCCTTTGTTAATTTCAACAATACTTGTCATTTTTTTTTAAAAAAAGCTTGATTTCCCAATATGACCCTCTGTTAGAATGCTGGACCATTCCAGATTGGTCACCAGGAGGCACCAAGTGCCTTTGAGTGAAATGACATGGAAGATGTATGGTCAAAGTGCTGTAGTCAGTACGACTGCTGTGACATGAAGAAAACTACTTTGACCCAAATAGAAGTATACTCAAACAATGTCGCACCAACCAAAGACAACATATTGGGAAGAAAAATGCTTGTGAACAGTTTGTGCTCGAAGATGTATTGGCTGGATGGCCATAGGGCAATCTTTGAACTATTGAAATCTTTTGAAATATAGTTTGGTACCAGAACAATGTTACAAACATAATTAATCAAGCATAGATGATCTTTACACAGTGCATTATCTGACCTCAAGGATAGTGCTCTCACATTTATTTTTGAAAAGATTTACTTGTAGCAAATCTTCTGCCAAACCATACTTCTGAAAACCAGTTAAAATTGTAATTGCATCCACCATACACTAATCAAACAAGCAACATGAGTATTAACAATAATTGTTCCTTAACGTTATTGAAAATGTTGCTGTTTTAGTACTGTCTGTAATTGTAAAATAAAGAATTATATTTTTTTTCTTCCAGTGCCACCTTTTTAAGGACCTTTCCCTTCCTTGTGTCACTATTTTACATCTAAATTAATCTTTAGTGCTTTAGTGCCAATGAGTGAGCTGTTTCCGTCTGTGCCAACAAGGATTCAAGGTGTTCAGAAATTTTAGTGGCAAAATGGTAATAATATATGGGATAATTGAAATATCTGCTATAAAATGATCTCTTAGGGCAACAGTTCAGCTCTCACTTGGCATTATATGTCTGTGGTACCATTTTCAAAGCTTTTTGCATTCTGTGCATCTTGACTTGTGGCTGCTTATTACCACATAAATGTGTGTAATGTTGAAGTAAGCACTGTTTGACTCTATAGAAAAAGTTTCTATGTTCTTTCTGGGATGATGTTGATGATGATCCCACCTTCTCCTGAGTTTGGGAATCAAAGTGTCTTATAACAGTTAAAAGAAACTTAATTAAAAATTAACAGCATGCAAAAGTTGAAAAGCAAATAAACCGTTATGAAACTGAAAGGACTTAAATTAAAAGAACAACAACAAAAGCAAATAGAAGTCCAGCAGATTATACGACGACTGTTTCCTCTGAAAAATCACTTCTCAAAGGCCTGCTGGAATAAAAAAGGTTTTTATCTGCTTGTGGAAAGATAGGGTTGAGCATAATTGTTCAATTAAAAAATTTAAATTAGTATTGGCCATTTTCTACATATGTTCAGAAGAGTGAGTGATATATAACGTTCCAGTTTTTAAAAACCCTTTAAAATGTTTCTTTCCCTCTTTTTGCTTTCTCCTAGAAAATTTATAAATTAGATCTATAGTGCAGGAAAGGACAAGGAATGAAAGATTAGTAATACAGAAGAGGTAGTTTTTTAAATATAGATCTTTGTAATTTCACATTGAAGTATGCAACTGGACTTTCACTTTGTACGCTTTGCCTGCGTTTATCTGACATGTGCAGTCTTCTTTTATTGGCTGTTGTAAACTATGAAAATTTCAAGAGAATTTCCATTAAAAAATACTGATGACTGCCTTTGTTTTGGTTATTATAGCAACTCATGTTTCCTTTCATACAATTTTGTATGAACATTCAAGTTTGTATGAACATTCAAGTATTTTAGGGATTGTTTTTCAAAGCCCACAAAATTGCTCAGAATGTTATTTGAAAAAGTTAATTTGCTCCAGTTACAGTTCCAAGTTCTGAAGTGTAGTTAGTTGCCTTGACTGTTAACACTTTCCTCAAAGTAACCCTTCCTTTCCCCATTTCTCAAAAATAAATGAAATAGTTAATAATTAATTTATTTTTTAGAAATCCACCTGAATGTTAGAAGCCAGTAGTGCTAAGCACGCTGTTCTCTTGTCTGCCTTGTCATCACTTCAGTACTTCCTAGAAAGCATGAAATAGAAGCTTAAAATAAGCCAGCATAAGCCAGCACTTCGTTGTTTTGTTATTGTTGTTGTTGTGTGCCTTCAAGTCGTTTCCTGGAGATGAAGTCTTTTCTAGGATTGCCAGAGTGAAAACTGGAGAAAGCTCCCACAAGTGTAATGGTTATGAGAAGAGGAAATTCCAAAAGGTGTTCCTCATTGTCTGGTTGCCTGATAAATTGCATTCTCTATACAACCATGTAAAGGTACAAAAGCCCTCTCCACTTTTTGTTCTGGCAGTACTCATCCATGCAGTGTGTTCAGCTACAGGAAAATAGCTGGATGTTTCTCTGCTGATCCCCTGGTTTCCAATGACACGGAAAGGGCTACATTACTTAAAAAGTGGGTTTGTGGGGGATTTTGGTTATTACATGGCTGGCAAAGGAATTCCAATCTCCACAGTGCACCCAAAGTGAGTTTCAACTGTCTATGTCTGACTTAGGCCACCATAATTCATCAGACAGAATTCCAGCCCATATTTTCCTGTGGGAATAAAATCCAATCTTGGGTAAATAAAGAGATGGATTAGAATGCAGTTGGAATTTGTAGAAATGCAGGGAAATCAGAACTAAGACTTTCACATTTCTAGCCCCCCTCTTTCCATTCCTGTTTACATTTTCTGTCTGTCTAGAAGGTTCTCTTGTACTCCCCTAACAGTACGGCCTCTCTTACATCCTTGGGCACCATATTCTGTGTTTCCAATGGTGTCCTCAAAAACCAAGTTTAAAGGCGGCAACAGCAACCAGGCATCTAACTGACCGAGTCTGAAAAAAGTCTCTCTTGAAAGAAGAGAAGAAAATTCTTCAGCAGTATTCCAAACCACATCTCGAACAGTTTCAGTTACCATGGCACTCCTGACATTTTCCATGCTTTGCCATATTCTTCAGAAAATTGCCCCGGGGCAAGCACTGTCTTTCGTGGAAATGTGGCATGACCGTCTCCTTCACTACTGGCCTGTCCTTCCGCCAATCTCCACACAAAGAGGTTAATAAATGTTTCCTTCACCCCACCTCTTGGGCCCACTCCCCCCAGTGTTTCCATATGGCTTGTTCACAGGCTTGTGCTTGTTTGTGTCTGAATGCTCACTTGCATAGACTGGTGTGAAGGAATTGTTGCACTCATGCTGGCCATCTTCAAATCAATGCTGGCCCGTAACAAGAGAAAGTGCCTCAGATGTAGTGGTTTCCACAGAACTATTGTTAGCCTTTTGTTAGGCGTTTTTGAACCTAATAAATAATGTCAAAAGTCTCTATCCTAGCCAAAAATGTTCCTTTTCAAATCCTTCTAGTAGCATTTTTTTGTTCTGTGATGGCTTCCAGGGTTGCAAAGAATTTGCACTTTACAATGGTAATTTGATGTATCGCGTGCCATGGTGCACTATGCGTTCTTTACTTTCTTTTTTTAAAAAAATAGAGAAATTCTGAAGTTTTCTTCATTAAATGAAAACCCTTGTATTTCATACCTTTAGAAAGATTTTTAAATAGAAGATTTCCTGCAAGGAGTAAATATTCCAAGTGGGATTAAAATATCATGTTCAAGAGCTGAAAGAGATTATTTTTTTCCCTGTAAATCTTAATTAGAGTGCAGAGCCACTTGTAACATTTAAATTTTGGGGATTTTTTCCTAAGCAACCTTGATGCAAACTGACTGTGAATTCTAACTGAGCCGAAGTAGATTTCCCCCCTGCAAGTCATTTAATTTAAAACGTAATTTAAAGTAAGAATAGGCAGTTACAAGAACACTAGTGGCTCACACAACATCCTCTCCATCTGGAGTGACCAGACTTTGCCCACAGTCCTCCTCTCCCAAAACATTGGTAAGGGGTGTTTTGGCTCATTCCCCCAGCCACCATCAACTAGTGTTCTCTAAGACCCCATGGTGTCATGTATTTATAGCTCCTGGCCCATTTGGGGCCAGGAGATATCCTTTTCTCAGCCAGATAGTGACCAGAAGTAATTTTTGGTTTCATAAGTATAGATACTTATACTGTAATCCCAGAGATCTCAGACTTTTCTGTACAAATTTGAGGACCTATTGGCAAACTGTGGCTTCCCCCCCCCCAGAAAATTGCTGGTTTGGGTCCATTTTCTATGGAACTTGGTATGAAACTAAATTTTTGGATTGTAAGTGCTAGAAATCAGATTTTGTTATATTCAAATTGTAAGCAAAATCATCAAAATCAATCCAAACAATGCTGATTTGTACCTTGTTTATAATTTATTATTCTAGTTTATTATGCTCGATTATTCATTCATTTATTCATTTTTTTTAATTATGCTTTGATTTTTTTTACTTTCACTTTTCTGTTAAGCCAGAGTTCAGCTGCTTTGCTGATTGAGAGAATCTCAGTACAGTGGCCCCTCCACATTTGTGAGAATTTGGGTCACAGAACCCTTGTGAAAGTGGAAAAACTGTGAATAGGTCTCCCCAGTGATCTTCCTCCCATTCCCCTCTGAAGCTCCCCACTCCCATTCCCTTGCCTCTGGCGCTGGTGTTCCTGGAGAGGAATCAAAAAGACAAGGTAAAGGGCTTACTGGTACTTTTTCCTCAGACAGAAAAGAGAGGAGCGCTGAGGTCACCGTCCTGAGAAAGGGGATTCCTCCCAGAAGGGAGGGGTAGGAGCAAGGAGCACCTGTATAAGTGGCTCTTACACAGCAGAATATGCAACCACGTGGTAGTAAGGACACACCTCCTGCAGTGTGTGTAGGGCTTTGCTCACCCAAAAAGAAAAAATGTCCATTTTAAACACAAGCCTTGCAAGCCTGAGGTGAGAAATGCAAGGGAATGAGAGGAGGAGAATGGGCGGTGGGGAAGGCAAGCTCATGCCTCACAAATAATCAAATTTGTGAAGGTCAAACCCGCGGATGTGGAAGGGGACTGTGTTCCAGCTTCTTCCTGTGGAAATAACTAACTTCTATGTGCTTCTGTGTATTTTTCTCATTTCATTCAATGAGACTCACTCCTGAGTGGGTTTTTAAAAAGAAAGACAGGGAGGGATGGAAGGTTGTGAATCTGCATTTTAAGGCTTCAAGCTCCAACCTTACCAAATCTCTCAGAGTGCCTGATTCACTGAAGAAGGACTCTGAGAACAGGTCAGGTGTGGGAAGAGAGAAATGCAAAAAGGGAAGGAAAAGCAAAAAGGTGTTGATAAAATTTGAGCTATTAGTTTGGAGCCAATACCCTCTCTGTGTTTACTCAAAAGTAGGTGGGATGAGGAAAACTTTTTATATGTTCCAGGCAATGTGAAAAATAATGAACATACTGAAGGTTTACAAAGGGATTCAATAGGTTTTACTTCTAAGTAGATTTTGAAAAGGCATGGTTTTGGTAATTGAAACTATTGGTTTCAAGCTAATAGTTCCAACTTCACCAAATCCCACGAAATGCATGACTCAAAGGATCAGGGGTCCAGTGGAAAGAGGAAGACAACAGGAAGGGAAGCCAAGGGAGACCATTCTTTTTCATAGCCTTACAGTTCTTATTAGCTCTTCTAAATGCTTCCCAGATTTCCTCCTGCCTTATTCTGTGCACTAGCAACAGATCCACTATGAATTTGTCCAGTGTTAATCCTTCTTCTCCTTGTGTCTTCCTGTCCTATTGAATCCACCAGAGGATGGGCCACTGATTCTAATGAATTCTACTTTTTTAAAATAAATCAATCCAATAAAAACTGGGATTAAGTTTGCAGTGATATATTTAAGTCTTTTACTTCAAGTCTCAAGTCAAGTCACAAGTCTTTTACCTCCAAGTCTCAAGTCAGGTCTCAAGTCCTTGCAAGATACTTTCAAGTCAAGTCTCAAGTCAAGTCCCAAGTCTGAGAGCCAACTTTATACTTCAACCTATATTCCAGAATTTCTGAGCAGAGGTGAATAAATTCAATTTTACCAATTTAGGTAGAGTTGGCCCTCCACATTTGTGATTTTACCAGCTGCAACTTCAGAAGTGGGGAATAGGATTCTTCTTACTCCTCATTACTGAAGCTTCGAAAGCTTTAGAAGGAAGGGTCCTTCCTCCTCAAGTCTGTTGCCTAACACATTTGCTGTTCCCCTCTGAGAAATGGACCCTGCACTCTAGAGATGAGTCTTGTTTTTTGCTCTTAGGAAAAGTTTTAGAAGGCTCCTCCTATATACAGCAGGGACAAGCTGCTGAGCAGACTTCAGCTGTGCCTCAAGTCTGTTGTCTAACCCGTTTGGTGTTCTCGTCTGAGGAATGAGCCCACACTTTGGGATTCAGGCAGATTGTCACGTGACCAGGAGGCAAAAAGGGATGGAAACATTGCTCAGTCATAAGGTTTCTGGATGAATGTATTATGTGACTGAACCAAAGGTAGCAAGTCAGTCACTAAAAATATACAAGTCGAGTCAGTGCATCATTTATTGCTGAGTCGAGTCTGAGTCGAGTCACTGAAATAACTTAAGTCCAACTTGAGCCCAAGTCAGTCGACTCGAGTCTACATCACTGTAAGCTTGGGATTCCTCAGGAAACCCAATGAAGTGGGCCACACCACTAGAAAAAGTCAAGATAATACTTTAACAAGCTAATTACTTATTCCCAAACTCTGAATGCAATTTAGTCGTTTGTAGTTATTGCAAAAACACATGAAAGATGAATAACCAGCTATTTCTAACTGGTTTTCTTTGAAGGTTGCTGAATACTCTGTTTTTAGATACTTGCCAATCATGATCTCAGAAAATCAACATGTATCTGTTTTGTGCTGCAGATAGGAAATAAATACATTTCATCACCGCCTCTGAAGAATAAAGAGATTGTTTTGCTGTGCTGTGGCAACAGGCCATTCTCCATGTTATCGGCAAAAAACACACAAGCTAAAACAAACATGAAGTTCTTGAGTGCAGCAGATAATATAGCACTGGGTAAGACATTATTCATGATTTGTAAGTGTTTAGGGCCAGGCACCAAAATTAATTCACCTTGACCTAATGCCTTAAATATCATTGTCTAACTGAACTTTTCCCTGTAGTTATTTCTATAAGTACTTCATACTTTTGAACAAAACTGATACATAGTCCCCAGTCTGCATGGTGTATAGACTGGAAGCATGTTAATAATTAGTAACTTAGAAAGTACAAGCACTGAGGGCCACTGGAAATTGATAAGACAAAGAGTGCATGAAAGAAACACCATGCAACAAAGTAGTATTTATAAATAGAGATGATAAATGTGTGGTTGTCTTCTAAGATTTTTATAAGACTGGCAGTCATCCATAATTCCCATCTTTATATGCTTATTTGCATATATTGTGTTTCAAATAATGAGAATAGTAAAGTCACTTTGGGGCAGATTTTGCAATCGTATTTCCATTTTTTCAATTGATTATCTCTGTCTCTTGCAAAGTGGATGCCTACCATTAAGTCCAACCACATCTAATCCAAAATTCTTCATTAATCTACTCCGTTTTAGGCAGCAGTAACAGTGGTCTTAATTTATTCCTTGTGACTAAATCAGTATGTTGTGTCGATTTTCCCCTTCCCACACTGCCCTTTGCTTCAAGATGCATCCTTTTTGAAAGATTGTGTGTGTGTGACTTTAACAATGTTCTGTTCACATTTCCTTGGATGGGGCCAGCAATTGCTTGTTGACCCATTTTAACCCCTTTTGAGCATCATCTTCAAAGTGTAACTGTCCTTGACAATGAAAGAGACCTTCTTATTGTCTGGTCCTTCCAGGCAATCTTTAGCATTGAGTCAAATGGCTTTCAGATGGAAGAGTTGGCTACAGGAAGGAGACAAAGTGGTCTGTTGTTCTTGAGTGACTTTGGTTGAGTTTCCTTTTCTACCACCCCCTCCTCTTTTTGAAATGACACATTTCTATAGAAGATGACAGACGTTTTGACAGGTGCAATATGCTTTGAACTGTTGTGTCAGATAATTCTTTTGTCTTGTTTTTTCCCAGCAGAGTGGTACATCCCCTTTGGATGCTGATATGCATATTGTTTGCTTTTCATTTAGTGTGGTGAAGCTTTCCATCTCCCCCCCCCTTGTTTCTCAGTTTCTCTCTTTCTCAAAAGTCTTTTGCATAGTGTGATGCAGCTAACACAGATGAGAAGACAGACAGGAGTGTGGGTGTCCTATCCTCTAATCCTTTCAGTGTCATTACAGTTAGGAGCAATCCAAACTTTACAAAAGAAAATGTTTCAAATACTCACTGAGATGTATCCCCTTAATGGCGATTTAATGATCTTATTTCATGGAAAATCTAATAGCTAGTTCTAGGTTTGTTGTAGATTCTAGAGAGCTTTTTTTTGGATTTTACTGAACATATACAAAATTGTTCTGGTTTCTCTTAGATCATATAGATCTTTACACCCTGCAGACTTAAAATTGTGGGCACAAACCTAGTAAATGTTCCCAAAAAACTTGCAGGGCTGGTAATTGTTTAGCATTAAGTTGAATGGTTGGAAAAAGTGTCCCAAATGCTTCATGTCTGTCTTTTCTTCAAGGACACCATACTTTGCCATTATTCTTTAATAGTCTTTCATTCCTACATCAGCTTGGTGTACATCAATTGAGAATAACAGCCACATCAGTGGGGAACTAACTAGAAGTCAAGGAAATGAATGAAACGTGTGAGTGTATACTCTATAGTAAAGTCTGATAAATGCTAAGAATTGACAGGTGCCATGAAAGTCTGGACATACAAAGTTTAAACAATGGATTTTCTCCTATCAGGGAGACTCTACTTTTTGCTGATGGCTGGAAACAGACCTGGACAATGGCTGGATTTTATTTTTTCAAAAATGGCAGATTATCCATTGTGGTTTCTTTGTCCCAGCAGTCTTGAGTGCCATCTGAAATCAGCATAGCATTTTCTAGAGCTTAATCCAATTGAGTCCTCAACCAGACCCGACACTCTATTTTAAGACTGCAGTTAAATGCAGACTTCTTGGCTGCATTAACCCACCTTCTCTTTGTGTAGCCCCTTGCTTTGCATAACATCCAGCCTAGTAAATAGGTCTGAAGAATTTAAAAATCCCCTCACTTAAAAAATAGTGCAGGTCCCAACTGTTGTCCAACATGTATGATCATATTTAGCAGGCTCTGCTCAAACATTAGACAGAGACCCTTTTCACATGGCATTTTCCATGCGATCTGCACAGCGCACTCACAATCATGCAACACTCCAGGGGCCAGCAGGCACCAATCACGCACCTTTTCATTTTCGGCTAGAAGCTGAAAATGGTGCATGATCGCGCATTGGTCCCGGGCCCCGCGTGCATTTACCTGGCGTGCGGAGCCTCTGGAGCCGCATCGGTCACACTTCCTGCCCCAGCGCAGCCTGGGAAGGTCCCAGACTGTGCTGCGGAAGAAAGAGGCGGGGTCTTGCGTGAGCAGACAGCTCGTGTGGAGTCGAAGGACCCCAGATGCGAGAGCCTCTCACCAGAGGCTGCTTGCATGATCCCCGCACCCCAGCGCTGGAAGAAGGTAAGGTGCAGAAAGGACCAGAGTGAGGAATAAATGGACTGTCTCAACTGGTTGGTGATGGCTGATGCAGAAGGAGCAGCAGTATTCTCCTCTATTGCATGGCAGAGTTGTGATTTCTGTGTGGTCCATTCTATCATTGTTGTGTGGCTCCAAGTCATTTCTGCTTTATGGTGACCCTAAACCTATCAATAGGATTTTCTTGATAGAAATTGTTCAGAGAGGTTTGGTTTTGCCTTCCTCCAAGGCAGAGAGTATGACTTGCCCAAGGTAACCCAGTGGGTTTCCATGGCTGAGTGAGAATTCAGACCTTGATCTCTCATTGTCCTAGTTCAGTATTCAGGCCACTGCACCATGTTGTTCTGTACCCTCTAAATTAGTCTGCTGCCATCTTTTGAGGTGAAGGCTAGTGTGCCATCACCAGAGTTGAGATAAGAATCAGTTTCCAGTTTGGTTGGTTTTCTCCTCTTGTCCTTTGTTTCAGGCAGCAAAATAAGTAAATAAATTGCATTTCCAGACAATTTTAAATTTCAGCTTCCAATCTGGTTGGTTTCCTCCAGTAAAAAGGGGCACCATCTTGTTCTTTGTTTCAGACTGCAAAATAATTAACTAAATGCATTTATAGATGATTTTAGATTTTAGCTGGGCTTGTCAGCTTCACATGTGGATGTTGTTGCCATTTTACCAGTTTTTTCACATGCATTGCAACACATATAGTAACAAGGTGACTAAAGTGTAGAATGTATTGGTGTAATCTAGTTTCTGCTAGAGAGGTTATTGATAGCTGCACGCACATAGGTGATGTGTCATTCCACTCCTGGTCTAATTGTTGGGAATATACCTTTGCAGCTCTTTAAGAAAACTAACACTGTAATTTTAATCAGCTGGCTAGTGAAGAAGTAAAGTTGTGTTTAGTCCACTAGCACTGCCAAAACGTGAATTACAGAGACCCTGTACGTACGTCCTATTGTATTCATTTAGGCGTATTTCCAAATACACGTGGATAGTATTCCTGGTTTATATTCCAGTCCTAATTGAAAAATGTACCAGTAGGGTATGATTAATCACAAACCCCTTCTATCAGAAGAAATGCTCTACTTCTGATAGAACCCTCTCTTTCTGGCTGATCTCAGAGACTTATAAACAGAATGATTTAACTGTCTAGCGGAAGAATAAAGAAAAGGGCAGAGAATGGGTGGGGTGAGGGAGGAACTGAGTTGTACCAGATCTAGTCTTACTCCAGCTCAGATGCTTAGCACAATAGCAGAATAAAACTGGTCCAGGGAGAGGGTAGTCCAATACTTGTAGGCTGACAGAAGTTCAGCACAACATCTGTTGGTCTTGAATTGGCTCAACTAGCCCTTGACCATCTGTGCTATTCAGGATATCCCTTATTATCCTTAATAAAGGATAAAGGATGTAGAATAGCTAATATTCAAAACCCATAAACTTATATTTAAAGGATTAATTACACTTACAGTTCCAAGCTCAATGGTATGAAATATACTGAAGTAATGGTATGAAATGGTATGAAATGCACTGATGTAGCCCTCCCATCATCATAATTGTAAAATAATTAAACACAGTTACAGCTCACAAGGAATGATGTTATCCCTCGGTATGTTAGAGTAGTAATGTAAATTATGCCTTAGTCATTGAAAAAAGGAATTAATTACGAGTAAGCCAGTGTTTATAACTTGTTAAAGTTTTGTTTGTAATGTAACTAGATAGCTTGTAGTGAGGAAACTGTAAAGCAGGAATCTATGAATCCACTTTTGGGTTTGCTGTAAATTGACTAGTTGACGTTAGGCTAATCCAGGGTCAGCTGTTAGATTTGTTGCTACAGGGTTGGTGAATTTACCTCTGCTGGTCTCCGGGTTGAATGGGAACTGATCCAGGTGCCCCAAGTTGAATGAAGTTCTTTTGGTGCTGGATCCAGGGGTGGCTGATCCACTGTTGTAGAGACAACAAACTCACCCTTGATTTTACTACTGCTCTTCCTGCAGTTGCTTCAAGTTGAACAGGAACTGGTGCCAAATTAGAATCCAAGCCTGGAAGAGTTCCTGTTCAGCTTGAAGCAACTGCAGCAGGAGTGGCAGTAAAAATAAGAGTGGATTCACTCCATGGTTTCAGATCCAGTGGCTGCCCCTGGGAAAGTCTTAGTCTCAGCTTCCATCTGTGTCTGCAATAGAGAAATAATAGCATCCTACTTTACAGACCTGTTGTGAAGATTGCATAGATAATGCATACAAAATACTCTGAATACTTTAAAGCTCCATAGTTATTATTTGTTAATGCTATTTTAAATTTATTGATTCTGTGGAGAAGCAGATTAGCTTTTGCAGTAATGCCATTTACGTAGCTAGACTGGGGTGTATGTAAAAATATTAGCATTTCTAAGGTATCTGGCTTACACGCATGCAAATATTGTATATTGTATATGATCTGATTTTCATACAATAAAATGTCAATTTTCCTTAACTGTTGTGGACAATCGTGTAGTTGGAACTCCTTGAGGGATCCAAGACCCCTTTCACGTCAAGACATTTGAAACATGCTTGGGAAAATGTTTTATTATAAGGTGATAAAATGCTGGGTTTTCTCTCTGCTTTTCTTTATCCTGTTCCTTGCCCCAGGCCCAAAGCGTTGTCCTTTTGTTGCACAGTTTTTGACAAAATCAGCCAAGATTTTTCACAGTCTTCTGATGCTTCATAAAACTTCCACTGTAACAATTCATTGACTGGATGAACTTCATGGCTGTCAACTATTCTCCCAAGCCAAGCCATACAGGCTTCACGGTTGTCAGTGGAGATAGAACTGCATACCTTCTCCTGTCCAAAGCTACTGTTAAGATTGTTAAGAATGGCACCAAGATGTTACTACCATGGGTAAGTAACGTAGGTGAACGAACAGATAGCATGGGAGATGACAACTATGCTCATGCTGTGGTTGATCCTCTAACCAGCTTCTTCTCCACAGCAGCTGTGGGCTGTTTGGACCAACCACAAGTTATGTGGAAACAAAATACTTGAAAAGGTAAAAGTAAATCAGTTAAGATTCTAATATGTAGCTATTAGATCTGGTACCATTAGGATGATGAACAGAAACAAACCCACTAGGAATTGCAGAGAGCATATTTTGGATTGGATGATTAGAAGAAAGCATGAATATCAGTTATAGGTTACTTGTCACAGCCCACTGTTAAATTTTGCCAGAGCATATCTAAACCCATCCAGTAAGATACATGATAGCATTACTTGGAAATTCACATTCAAAAAAACATTAGGTTTTGTTTGGAAAGATCTGATCATATGTTTCATGAGATGTTGTTTCTCTTGGAGAGGGAGAGGATGTGGGTATCTTTACCCACAGAAATCATATTTCCAGTAAAGTCATGTTAGTCATTATTAAATAAAGGGCCAGTAATGGAGCAGATGATCTGTATGCAAGAAGTGCCATATACAACCATGGTGTCACCAGTACCAGGAGACAAGATAAACCTATTCTTGAGATTCAGTAGAGCAGCCTTTGCCAATCTGATGTCCTCCAGATGTTTTGGATTTCAACTTTCACTACCTTTGGTGATGGCTGGGGCTCATTGAGGACACCAGGTTGGACAAGGCTACAAAGAAATTGACCTACTTAGGGTAAGGTGGCTGGCCATCAGTGGCAGCTGGTGGCTGCTATGTCAGTAGGGCAGTGAATCTGATCCAGGTATTAATCCATGCTTTAAAGTGTTATCTGAGCTGCTCTGCCTGTTTGGAGGGCTAGACTTATCACCTTGCATAGCTTCTTTAACATTCAGAGAAGATCCCAAAGTTGATTCACAGCAGCCATTCTTTTTCATGTCCCTATAAAGTTGTTTCTCCTTCACTATGTTGTCCTAAGAGGCAGTGGCAGATCTGGGTGAATAAAAGGATCCAGGATTTAATCTTGTGATTAAATATCAGATATTACATTCCCTTTAATGGTGGTGGAGCCTGTAGTGTCTCCTTCTCTTTGGGTTTCATTAATTCTTCTTGACTCCAAGTGGCTCAACATCAGAAATTACTCTTGTTTCCTGCTAGCTGCTTCTGAATCTTGCATGAAGTTCCATGGTTTCCATCTGCTTCTTTGATGGATCTGCACACTTGATTCTGGATTGCAGTTAGTGTTATCCTCAGTGTTTGGTGCTTTGTGGATTCTTTTTTTTTTAAAAAAAAAATAAGGTTCCCTTCTACTTTCCTTTTCACTGAGTGCTTAAATGTGAGTGGAAGCCATCTTCTATCTTGTCACTTCCCTGCTCCCTCTAACTGTGCTTCAGGAGGGAAAACACAAATAAAAGTAAAATGTATGAAGTTTCCTCCTACGATATGTAATAACAGCCACTGGGTTAGATGGGTTTAAAAGAGATTTAATGAAGTGCATCTGTCGGTGGCCACTGGTTACAGTACCTGTACAGAATTTGCAGATTCAGAGACACTGCATCACTGAATACCAGCTGTTGGGACACAACAGCAGGAGAAGGTTGTTGCTGTCAAGCTCCTCTTGTCAGCTTTCTGAGGATCTCTTGCTGTGTGGTGGCAACCAGGATGCTTAACTCAAGGGGCCGTTTGTTTGATCCAGCCAGAGTTTGGAAGAGTTGATTTGAGGGTACTACAAGTCCCAGAATGCCACTCAATATAGGCAAACTCTAGATTCATTTCTACTTAAAGTATGGGAAAGAGTTGCTGTTCTTTATGGTCCCCTGAAAGGAAGAATTCAGAGGTTTTTGTTGCCTCTGCTATTCTTTTCATGCTGCAGACTTTTGGGGCTATTTCTAAAAACAAAGAGAAATTTATAAACCACAGATTTCCCCCCCAAAATTCATATTAGGTTATGTTTTTATTAGACCAGCTAGATGTGCCTGCCCAGTCCCTATGGACAAGGTCTGAGTTGAATGAATCAATATCATACTCTAATATGGATTTTGACATCTGTAAAACAAAGTATCTTGATCACTAAGAACAGCTTATATTGTCTCATAAATAATCAAAATCTTATAGGTTTTGTTTTGATTGAAAGTTAACTAAGGCCCTTTCTGCACCGGGCTATTAAAACGCTGCAGAGCGACCTCAGACTGGGGCAGACTACTTTTTTCCAGTTCTGCACCTCAGTCCGCTCTGGAGCGACCGGAACTGGTTGTGCAGTGTGTTTTTTAAAAACCTCTTTTTAGAGGTTTTTAAAAAGCACAGAGCGTGTGACTCCGTGTTGCTCCGTCGCAATCTGCATGCCTGCAGATCTGCCGGGGTGGGTTTTAGGCTGGTGAGTTTCTCTGGTTGGTGGAGAGGCTCCACCAACCAGAAGACACCATTTTGGACATCGGAGCAGTGCAGAGCGATGAGCTTGCACTGCTCCTCGTCCCCGACGGACTCGCCCGGATGCTGAAGAAATCCGGTGAGTCCTGTTTTTGCACAGTTCCTTTCTAACATGCAGAAAGGGCCTAAATTTATATGCCAGTTTCCTCTCTTGATCTGTGCTGGGTTTTGCAGATAAGTAATATGTTAAATCAGCGGCATCTATTCTTCCACTGCAATTCCAAAGATAATGGATGCACCATTTGCAGGTTTTTCTTTTCCCCAAAATGAACTGGTTGCTTAAGTCCAACTCTTTCTAATTTAGTTTCTTACTTAATAGACATTTTGCTTCATTCTCTATTGACTAGGTAACCACTAATGGTTACATTACAAATTTCAGAAAAAGAACTCAATGTAAGGGCAATATTCTGTAATGAGATAATGTATGCATTTGGTCACATAAATCTTAGTGTTACTCCCAGCAAGAAGAAAATCAGAATGACTTTTTGGCTTATTAAGGATGACTCACATCATCTATAGCTCATCTCATTGGGGATGAATGAAAATTTCATCCCAGTTCATTTGTGGTAAGAATTTACGAAAATCCTACAATTTTAAAATATTTTGGATGAAAAGAATGGGAGTTTTTTTTTAAAAAAATAAAGGAACTGACTGAGAAAACAAAATCATCTGTACCCAGGAGTTTGAGTTCTTAATTCATAACAGTTTAAATCTGATTCCATCTGTTTTCAATTATGGACTGAACCAGGGCTGCCATTTAGCTCCCCTCACGCTGTCAGGCTTCTTATCTTTAATAGCTATGTAGCTGGTTTTCTCCATAGCTATTCCTGTTGAATTTGGCTGGTAAAAATGGGGACAGGCAGGATGTTGTTTTGGAATATTTGTGAAGAACTTACTAAAGTTTACACATTACTGCAGAATCCGTTGGTGTTATGGTGTGCCATCAAATCCTTTCTGACTTCTGGCACCCCTAAGATGAACCTATCATGGAGTTTTCTGGGAATATGAGTGTGTGAGGCACCCTAGGTAACCAAGTGCGTTTGCATGGCTGAGCTGGGAATTGAGCCATGGTCTCCAGAATCATAGTCTGAAGCTCAAACAACTACACAACTCTGACTAATCAGTACAGAGGAAAGCAAAACAGACAAAATTTTGTGTCCCAAATCATGACGTCTTCATTTCTAAATCAGATTTTCACAGATTAATGAATTTAAACCATTTTTAAGTATAGCATTACAGTTTCGATCTCAATAGCTATATTACTTGTCTAGAAATGACTCACTGACTTCAATGTACATTGTTTCTAACTGCTCTGAAGACCTCATTAAAAAAATCCCAGCAATTGTTTTTATCTGTTTTCTTCAACATAAACAAAAATATCTGTTCATTTCCTTCTTAAAATACACAGTCACTGATCTATGTAAGAGGAAAGTCATAAATTAACTTCTCTTTTAGTGTAAAAACCACAGCCATTTAAAAATGTATTAATAAATGAATTTTATATTCCTTCTACACATCTACTTAAAGGCTAGGATGATCTATTTCTCTAATAAGGTAATAGGTGGTCATAATTACTACTACTAATGGTAAAATTAATAAATTTACCATTACTAAGACCCAACCAAGTGAACTTTTTCTAGATAAGTGTGGTGAACATCTATACATGTTTCTACAGAGAAATCTTACATAGTTCTTTGGAATTTCAGAACACAGATTCTATGTATTTAGCACTGGGATTCATTCTTTTGAGCAGCTAATGAATTTAATATGAGGAGACTTTGTGAACCATTCCAATGGACTTTTGGTCTGCTACAGCTATTCCTGTGATAAAAGCAACATATGGGCAGATTTATCCTAAAAAAGTTACTTTTGAAACTATTGGTAAAGTTATTTTTGGTCTACATCCCTCAGACTACCCAACTAGCATGGCCTGTAACTATGTTGCCTGGGGTTTTATGGGAGTTTTAGCCCGAAAAGTAACTTTTCTAAGCTCTGCTTATCCCGCTTCTATTATATGTGGAACTCTTTTCTTTTAGTCTCTGCCTTAATGTTTCTGCTGACATAAAAACTGGGCTATACAAAACCTTCAAAGAAAGACATAGTAATGAAAACAACCCTTAACTATGAATTTCCAGAAAAGCTATCAAAAGAAGTTGCTTAAGTATGCATGTTCAGAATAACAAACAAATGTTTCCTTTCTTAAAAAAAAAGTTTGAGATAACATCAGCTATTGAATTGTTTTTTAAAATTTCCTTTCTTGCTAGTATGGAGAAAACAATACATGTTGCTCCTAGTCATTTATGACAGCAAGATCATTTTAATTCTTAGCTGTATTGCATTCATGTTAAACACTGGCCCTCAGCATCCAAAGCAATTCATCATCTTCATTGGCAGGTTTCCTGCTTCAACTTGCACCTGCCTTCCCAAAAGAAAGCAAAGCATTGGATATTCATTCAAGTAATGGGATAGTTGATCGAGAGGGTGATCACACAATGGTAAGCTATTCATGTTAACAGAATAACTTTTTGGCCTTGAATGTGACACATGCATTATTTCTATTGAGATTTATGACAGCCGCAAAACATTATCATTGTTCATATAACGAAACGCTTCTGCAACCTAGCTGCGAATCTTTGTATCAGAAGATGCTGGTGTGAAAATGAGGGCTGGAACAACAGGTTAGCAGAGACTGCTTCTTTTGGCTGCTTTTGTTTCCATGGTCAGGGTAGCTCCTCCCTATTCATGGTGAATAAATCATTTGGCTTGTTTTTCATGAGCAGACACTTGAAACTGATCCATTTACTAATAATTGATCTATTCTGCACACCTAGGCCATGGTTGCTTAATGTAACTCATGTAGTGACAGAATCTTTGTGCTTGACCATCCAGCTGCTGAATGCCATCATTGTGCAACTAGTTATATATTTCAGTGTGCCTGCTTATTGTCCCATAGTGCAATGGCAAACACATGTTGGCTGTTCCTGCAATCCTAGCGAATAAAGTGGTATGTTGAAGGCACACAAACATTTATGCACAATCCGAAAATCCACAATGGCACGGCTATAATCCTGTTGCTTAGACCCAGCTAGGATATATCCATTGAATTAATTGCTGAATGGTGAATCAACATGTAAGTATTCAATTGATTCAATAGTTATACTCTAGTTGGGACTATCAATAGGATTCAGGCCGAAGAGATCTCTCAGTTTCATGGAGCAGATTTGCTTGTAATTATCTGCTATGTGAGCAAGATGTTAGCATGTGCGATAGTGTACATGGGTTCACACTGGATGTTCAGTCTACACATATGAAGATCATTTAGTTGTTAACTGCCATCATGTCTAACACTAGAACTTAGGTCCATGTAAGTTATCCTTGTGGAACACTGCTTATGCAACCATGAACTGAATACATCTGTTGCACACTGGCCAAAAAATAAAAAATACAACCACATGTATAAGGCAATTTACATGCGTATATGACACCAACAGGATTCTAACCATAGTTCTGTTCCTGACTTCTTGCTGTGTGCCTTCAAGTCTTTTCTGATTTATGGTAACCCTAAGAGGAACCTCTTAAGGAGTTTTCTTGGCAGGATTTATTCAGAGGGGGTTTGCCTTTGCCTCCCTCTGAGGCTGTGACTTGCCCAAGGTCACCCAGTGGGTTTCCATGGCTGAGCAGGAATTCAAAACCTGGTCTCCAGAGTCGTAGTCAAATGCTCAAACCACTACACCAGGCTGACTTACTGTTTCTGACTACCACTGAGAAATCCGAGGATTTTCAATGGTATTTTGGTATTTTTGTATGTGTTTTCCCAAATGCCAAAGCAAAATCCCTGGAGAATGCCAACAAACAAACGAATGAACAAACAACCCTGATATTCATTCCAGTCTTTAGCCAATGACTTCTTATTCTGCCAGATTCCAAAGTATAATCTTTCATTCTCTGATGAGCAAGTATATAGCTCCCCAAATATATAACTTCATTCTCTGATGAACAAATATATAGATCCCCAAACTGCATTAGATTAGAGCTTGGACGAGTTACTTTTTTGGAGTACAACTCTAAAAATTCCGCAAGCTGCATGGCTACTTGCCATACTGGTTGGGGGTTCTGGGAGCTATGGTTTCTACCCTCCTGGACTAGAAATGGTTGATGATATTTGTCAGAGACATCCTTTAGTAACTAATCAAAAGCAAATCAGCATCTTTCAGGTCCCAAGTTGATTGTGAGAGGATTTGATCGTCTTGAGTGGAGGCACTGAACAGACAAGAGACTGGCCTCTCTTTTTCATTGATACTCTGCTATAACAAGTTAATCTTGATTTAAAAAAACAAAAACAAATGAGCAATCAGCTAAAACTAAGACCAGCCTTATTCTTGCTTGTCATTTCAAGCCCTCTTCAGTAGCAACAAAAGCAGAACGAATACCTAGAGCTTTGTGTATCTGGTTGCTTGGACAAGCTGCATTGCTTGGCAGATTCAAAGATATTAAATTTCTGTTTGGATGATTAAAAAGAACCTCATGTTTTACCGCATGACTAAGTCTGTTGATAGTGCATTAAATATTACTTTACTTTTAAAGAAAACAACAATTACCCCCATCTCTTCCCCTTCTTCATTTTATTTTACAACAGATGTTTTTCTAGACTTACAGTCACCTGTATCTTTCTTTGCACCTGATTCAAAAGCTTTTTACAATGCATATATTTGTTTTTTGAGTGTATACTCTGGAAAGGTTACAGATTGTGTCAGGTTACACAGTCTGTGCTTTGCTTTTCCTTAAATCTGATTGAAAAAAGTGAACCTTGCCATCTCAGGGCTGTAACAATCGGTGCTCCTGCTCCTAGGATATCTTGTAAACTGACTGAATTCTGGTTTTATTCTCCCAGTGTATGCTTCAGGGACAATCTTATTTTAGAAAAGCTAACAACTAGTATTCCATCTTGGACATGAGAGATGGGACAAGTCCCCCAAATCAAACTGGATTGACTCAAAAAATAGGCTGGGTTATTCCTCCAAAAGAACAGGAAAGAAAATAAATTTCTTGATGTCTTCCTGTCAGTCCAAATCTGAGTTTGTCCCCTACTGCTGAGAGTCCCCAGAAGCACCTCTCTCCTTTCTAATTTCTATTTTTTCCCACTTTTCTGGTAGCAGAAAGCAGAGGAATGAAAAAGAAATAAAGTTCTTTTCCTTGCCCCTACCTAAGGATTGCCAACATTGTGACAATAAGTTGGGAAGAGGAAAGCAAGGAGGATGTTTGGAAGACCGCTTGAGAGGGGAGTTCTGTAGCACAGCTGTCACTGACAAAAGATTGGTTCTTTCTCTTCTCCTACTCACCAACCTCAATTGGATTTGACTAATGTATGTTAAGCAATGGTACACCCAATTGAATTCTTGTTCAGAGTGAAACTTTCACATGATATGAGGGGCAACTGATCATGTGCCCCATAGCTGGATGAATTTTATCTGAGCTAGACACAGCCTTTTCTAGAGGTGGGACCTCTAGGTGTTCTGGACTTCAAGTCCCAACCAGATTGGTCAGTGGTCAGGGAGAATTCTGTGAGCTGAAGCCCAAAACACCCAGAGGACCATAATCTGAGAACCACTGTTCTAGAAGGCACATTTAGGGTGACATTAGCCATAACTTTATTAGTGGCAGAAGCAGTATTAGCATACATTTGTTGCCTAGTAAAGATGACCAGAGATTCTGATTTCATATCTGTCTTCAAAGTTAAAAACAGTAGAAATACAGATTAGCATCTACTGGTGATTTTTTTTTTTTTATGAAAGGGGTCATTTGGCTTATATATTAAAAATGTAATTGCTTTATGAGCTGGCTGCTTTAAAACTAAATATTGATTTAGATTAAGTCTTCTATGAAATGCTAAAAATTCTAGAGTGTTGGGTGTTTGTTTTTCAGTTCTCATGTTCACAGTAACCCATTCTCTCTAAAGTGTGTATGGAACATTAACCTTTCATCAGTATTGCATAAAGGAGTTGACTAATTTGCGTTAGGAGATTTTGTCAACTTGATGTGTTTAATTTGGCTCTCTCCTGCAAAGGTTGTCCGTCTTATATTTTTGTCTGTATGGCTGTAATGGAAGAACCTCTCTAGGCTACCTTGTAGAAAGACAAGAGAAGCACTATAGGCAGAGAAGCTCACAAGGAATGACTTGGATTACTATAGGCCTAATGCCGTATATTCCAACTTAATGCCTTTTGTTTTTTTTTAATATCATCATCATCATCATCATCATCATCGAGCTAAGATTTTGAGAATGACCTTTTCATGTTCCAGGCCTTTTTTTTTTCTTTATGCCAGGTCCAAACCTCCTCCAGGGAGGGATGCAGTCCCAATGTTGCCACAAAGTAGGGCTGGTCCTTACCCTAAACTGAAGTGGGTTTGGAGCTAGCACAGGTTTGTCTGGCCTTGTGTCAGATCATCTGGGTATCTTTGTCAGTATATTTCTTAGTATTGCACTCTAATGGCTGCGTTCATATAGTACAGTTCCACAAAACCTTTACCTCTGAATAAATATAGTGAGGATAATCCTGTTTAGAACTTTTCTGTGTTGTTATCTTTGGCACTAGATACTTGTCTGCTTCTAAATTTTAATTAAGAATGAACATACTTTTGCCTTTCTAATTTGGACTCTGGAAGTGAAATAAACAGCTCTGGCATACAGTGAAAAATCTGGTCCATCTGCTATTGGTGTGCATTTTGCAAATACTAACAGAAAAATAAGTATATCAACTTCTGGTTCTGATTTGATAAAAGATTTTTGCCACCTCTCAGTTAACAGATTTTTCTCCTTCAATATGGTTAGTTATATGGTGTCCTGGAAAGCAGTAAACCCGGACGTCAGTACTGATTCCTTACATATGTCAGAATTGTTTAAGATATGGGATAATGTCCAAGAATGCCCTAGAATTTCATTTGGTATGTATGTCCATAGCAAACCAAGATATTTCATATCTCTTGAACAAGTGCACAGATCACCCATAAAATGGCTGTCTAAACACAAAAGTCTTTGTCTGTGAAAGAAAGCAGGGAGGGTGCGAATTAAGGCCATTTCCGCACAGACTGTTATAGCGCTATGATTCCACCCCAGGATTCCATAGGATGTTGAAAGTGGAATCATAGTGCTATAACAGTCTCGTGTGGAAATGGCCTAAGTTTTCAAGATAAGGAGATCCAGAGCCTGGGGACAGCCATTGAGTAGGTCCTCTCCTGTGTTACCACCAGATGTAGCTGTGAGAGGTGGGGAAGGTCCCACCATCAGGTTTGAAATCTGAAAATATGGCTTTTCATTTTCCCTGACTTTAGCTCCTGTCATATGGAAATAATTGATGCAACCAAGCACCTGCTTTTCCTTTCACTTTCATTTATGCTTCTGTACAACTCCTTTGTGGATGCTGATTCTCACAGGCAGGGCCATCTCAAGACATTTTACTGCCTAAAGTACAGCAGCAATTGGCAATCCTTGCCCCTGCAAATCAAGGTGTACACTGTCTAAAGTCTGCCACATAATTTCGACAGCTGATATAGGAAATCTTGCAAGCCACTCTCTCTATTCTTGGTAGTAACACAACAGATCAAACAACTAATAATTTGCTGCTCTTTCATGACACATAACACTTGCTGTCTAAGCTGTCCACCTCACTTTGACAAAGGTGCTCTCAGACATGACAAAGTTCAAGGAATCATGTCAGCTTTTAGGAAGAAGGCCAAGGAGACCATGTCAAGATGACTGGTGAATGTAGAATTCATCCACTTTTAAGCCTTTGCATGATGCCCCTCCAAGCATTTTTCCACACTGCACAGTTGCAGCAGTTGGATAGCTTAATTGCCATGGCTCCTTCCTATTAAATCCTGGGATTTTTACTTTGAAGAGATAATTAAAATTCTGTGCAAGGGAGCTTTAATTCAGTCCCTTGCACTATTGCACTACAACTCACTGGTAGAGAACTTTAAGTATCTTACCAAACTACAAAGCCCAGGATTCCATGGGATGGAGTCATGACAATTAAAGTGGTGTCAAACTCTTCTAATCATATAGTGTGGCTATACCCAAGTCTCCACTCAACTCCCCCCCACTAATATCCCTTCTACGTATAACATATCAGAGGTGTGTGTGGTGGGGAGCACGGGTAGCTTTGTAGAAGGCTATAGTATTCTTGTCACTTTCTGAAAAATCAAAGTGCATACTCTTTTACTAAATGGAACAGTGTCAACATTGAAAAGACTATATGAAAGACTGCTGGCTCTAAAGTCATCCTTACCCATTTCCTTGTCTTTTTGCATTTTGCAAAGTTAGATGGACTGTAAATAGTGTTCATTCCACCTTTCAGTGGTAGCATTCACTTGCTGAAGTGTAAAGATATATATTATTGAATATTGGAGTCAGGATTGACCATGACATAATATTTTTGATTGCTGTGTATGGTTGTGAAAGCTGTACAGTGAAGAGAACAGATAGGGAGGGAATAAACTCATTTGAAGTGCATTGCTGGAGGAGAGTTCTACAGACACCATGGACAACAAAAAAGAAGAAATGAATGGGTCTTACAGCAAACCAAGCCTGAACTCTCCCTAAAACCCAAAATGGCTAAACTGAGACTACTGTATTTTGAATACATCATAAGCAGGCATGAGTCATTAGAAAAAAACAATGATGCTTGGTAAGGTAGAAGACAGAAGGAAAAGAAGAAGAAAGTATTTTGGGTGGAAAAACTCAATCAGGAAGCCACAGCCCTGAGTCTGCAAGACCTGAACACAGCTGTTGTGTTGGGAAACTTAAAGACTGACTTGACAGCAAGTAACAAGAATTCACATGCTTATTGCTTCCTGCCACTGATCTCATGCCATGTAAGAAGGATTAAAAAAAAAAAGATGTTCAGCAGCAAGAGGGAGCATTAACATGAGGACTACCACCAAAACCTCTAGGACAGTGGTTCTCAACCTGTGGGTCCCCAGATGTTTGTAGACTTCAGCTCCCAGAAGCCCCAGCCACTATGGTCAATGCTCAGGGCTTCTGGGAGCTGAAGTCCACAAACATCTGGGGACCCACAGGTTGGGAACCACTGCTCTAGGAGAACATGGAGAAAAATGTGAGTAGTTGGGTCACAGAGCCAGCGTGGTGTAGTTGATTTGAGTGTTGGAACAGAGTTTGAATCTCCTTTCAATCATAGAGACCTACCAGGTGACCTTAGGCAAGACAGAGCCTTAGGAGAAGGCAATGAAAAAGCTCTTCTGACTAAATATTGCCCAGAAACCCTATGAAAGAGTTGCCATAAGTTGAAGGCACATAGCAAAATAACAACAGAGGGGTTATGATTTTGTAAAAAGCCCTCAAGTAAAGCTCACAGCTTCAAGCTGAAAGTTATCCAGCACCTTTTCATAAAATAAATTCATTGTTGAATGGAGGAGTATGTCACCTTTTAAAAATTAAAAGAAAAAAGCAAACCTTGAAAGAATGCCCATATTTAGCTTTTAAATCCCAGCCATGCCTTTTTATGCAAAGAACAGCATTAAACATCTTCTTGACAACAGATTTTTCTTAAAGGTCAGAGTTGACTACTGGGATTGTGTTTTTGCAAAGTCTCAGGGAGTTTTCATCAGTGCCTTTTAGCATTTGGCTTCCCTCACCCTGCCCCAATATAGGGCCGCTATGTGGGATGACTCTAAGCTTTGCTCAAAATGCAACAGACATTTCCTGGATCTTCCCTGATGTTCAGCCGCTGTTGCTGAGGATGTTAAACGTATGAACAATTGTCTTAATCGTAGGGAATAAAGAAACTAATCCAGGCTGACCTACAATTTGTTTAGGATCATTTGGAGCAACTGAGAGATTAAAATGTATAAAGAGGTAAATGGGGTGGGGGTGTCAGAGCTTAGAAGTGAAAAGGGAAAATGGATGCTTCTCTCTTCTCCCCCCCCCGTCAATCCCCCCTTCTCTACCCTCCTATCCAAGACCACACACTGATAGTGTGGATCTTCCTTCAGCAATTGTTAGAAAATGTTTCATGTTTTTTCTTTCTTTCTTTCCCCTTGCCCTCCAAAAAGCTTAGAAACAGCAGGTTTGATTGGCACTTGTCATGGCTGATAGAGAGATGAAACTGCTTGAGTAAAAGGGGAGTAGGAAGGGGGGTGCATGGCTGTGTGAAAAGCAGCACCAGTCAAAGGATGGCTCCAGTTTTCTGTGGGGTTTTTGTCTCTCTCTAAATTATTCAAATCTGGGTGGCATCTAAGGATAACTGGCATTTTGACACAGCTTAAAGGATTGTCTCTCTAATGCTACTGAATAGAACCTGCCATTCTTTAAAAAAGAGTATAAAGAGAGTGACCTACCATAATCTGATACATATACAATCACAAGGCAGCTTCATGGTCGGGTCTTCAAATATTTGGGGTTCATATTTATCATCATGGACCTATTGCATTTTTTATCTGCTTGTAACAAAGCTGGTTTAGATTTGTGTGTGTGTGTGTGTGTGTGTGTGTGTGTGTGTATTGTTGTATGGGTGAAGGTGGATCAAAGGAGCTTGAAATGCACCTTTGAGATTTTCGTTCAGGTTGGACCAACTTAACCAGGTCCGGTTCTCACAATATGGCTGCTTTGTGGTATGGTATTTCCCTCCCAGCTGACTTTTTGATCAGTACTAATTTTTCTCATAGGTTCTTATGGAGTGTTAGATCCATTCTGTGTTGTACTTTTAGGACGCATAGACTGACAGTGCAGTTCAGTATAAGCACCTGGAGGTGTCATTATTCTTGGAGGTGTCAATAGAGACCAAGCATGAAATAGAACTGAGGAATACAGGACATCTGGTGGGAAATCCTGCGATTATATCACTCCGGCAAAAATTCAGGCCCTGATTGAGTATTTCATGACTCTGCATCCCCCGACAATCAAAAAAGCCTCAAAAACGGGGCCAGTAGGGACAAGAATCTGCTGATTTCACACTTGCTAGGCTACATATAATAGAGCCAGCATGGTGTAATGGTTTGGATGTTGGATTAAGATTCTGAAGACCAGGATTTGAATTCCTGCTTGGCCATAGAAACCCACTGGCTGACCTTGGGCAAGTTGTACACTCTCAGCCTCAGAGGAAGGCAAAGGCAAACCCCCTCTGAGCAATCTTGCCAAGAAAACCCCATGATAGATTTGCCTTAGGGTCACCGGAAGTCAGAAATGACTTGAAGGCAAGCAACAACAACAACAAAGCGGCATATGGTGTTCAGTGTCGGAGGAGCAATGTGTACAATCAAGATCAAAGTCCTACAAGTAGAGGAGCTAGGCTAATTGTTTAACCACTGAGTAGTTGCCTGGAGGGTACTAATACAGTAGCCTCCTGAGGTTTGTTCCTAGGCCAAACCATCTTCTGGACAGCTCCTGACTTCCTCAGTCCTACGGCTTGACTGCTGACATTGTTGGACAGCTCCCCAGCCTGGGTTGGAAAGCTGGAAGAAGATACTCAGTTGGTCCAGCCAGTATCTCACAGGGGTCGAGTGTATTCGTGTCCAAAAACCCTCTGGATATGTTTGAGTACTGTAGCACAAGTTCATAGCTTCCTTGGCAAATGAGAATATATGAATCGTTGCCTGAAAGTGGAAAGTCTGAACTCCAGGCATAGATATTTATTGGAAATGCACCTAGCAAGTGAAACATTATAGCATGTACAAAATGCTTTAATTAATGTACCTAATTTATTACACTTCTGAAATTGCCTAACTCTTGTATCAGTAATCCTGAGTTGAAAATAGGAGCTAGAAAACATGTATTTTCACCATTTTGGCCTTTTGTTTTTCACACCTTTGTATCTAACGGTGTTATAGCAGTTGGATATTTTCTATATTTGATACAAATAAATTCAGAAAGAACCATATGGTTTAGACAGAGTGAAAACAATGACTAAGAAGAGACAAATATCCAAATTTAGTAAGATTAGTCAGGGAGGGGCAAGGAATAAATAACTAGGCAGCAGGAAAGTAAATGAAATGCAGTTATCAGGTGCTGCAGGCTGTATTTCAGAAGAAGGAATTGAATATGTTTGAGTATCCTTTGCCTAAGAAAACTCTGTGAAATTCATAGGGTCACAAAATGTTAACAGGCAACTTGGAGGCATGTCAGCACAACAGCTTTTAATAACTGAAAGCCACATCTTCTATACAGTGACATAAAAACTGTGTAAAAATTGACATAAAAGGTACATCCCACCTCAGGATAAAACATTTAACTTTTCATGTAATTTATTCATTTTGATGTTATACTTTAATCAAGATTCTGTTTTTAACCAAAATTCATTATTGTTAGCCACTCAGAATGTCACACATAGTGGAAAAGCAAATAAAAATTTACTAAATAAATTAAGAGGCATCACTTTTGAAGATTACATTGAATGTGGTTTGCTTTAGTAGCTTGAGATACTACTTCTTCTTGTTTTCTTAGAAATATTTTTTTAAAAAAACATAGCTATGTTCTGTATTTTTTTCCTAAGACTGTAATCCTATACACAGCTGCCTGAGAGCAAGCAGTGAGTAAACATGCGCAGCATTGTACTACCAATGTGTAAGTATCATATCTTAAAACTTTGATGCCATGACTTTATAGATTCATCCATCCATCCATCCATCCATCCATCCATCCATCCATCCACCCATCCATGCCATTTCCTGGTAATGGGAAAATCATTTCTGCAAATGCGGGAGCTAATGCATGAAAGAATTTTCAAGAGTGGGCCTTTTCTCATATTTTTGCCTTCTATTTCAAATATGATTTTGATATCAAGTGAAGTGGCTTTTTATGTTTGACTTTGTTACTTAAAATTTTTGAGATCAAACCTCTGGTGTCAGTGACTAATGCAGATTTCATCCTAGGTTTTTTTTGGTCCTGATATTATGCAGCTAAAGTAGCACTGGGGCAGGTGCCAGAAGATAGTGGGGATGGGGTGACATACAGACAGTGAGGCATACCCAGTCTGGCAGTGATGGAATTACTAGCCTCACCTTCTCTCAGATCACTCCATCAATTTTGGGGCATTATATGGCCCCTGCCAATATGTTGCCCCTCACAGAGTATCCTTGAGGGAATGTGACCGTTAACAGAGGAATGTTTCCCTACTCATGTTGTAAGAAGTTAGGTAGATAAATAAACAGACAGATGGATGTACAGAATCCTGATGTGGCCAAACAAATGGTATCATCTCATTTCTCCAGATAGGGAGAAATCACATTTTAATACTAGAAAAGCCATCTTGTAATTAGAAGATCAACATAACAAAAACCCTCCAGCTGGGCTAAGAACTTTCTCCTGTTTTCGTTTTTTGTTTGCATAGAAATGTTCTTTTTTTTCCTTGTGAGGCAGCATTCAAAGCAATATCCTAAACTGCAGTTTGAACTGGTATAGGTTTCTCTGTCTCTTCAACATCTTATGCTGGTGTGTGTCTAGGTTTAATCTTAAGATTTCTATTTACCTGAATACCAAAGAATTCAAATATTTTGGAGGCCACCAAGGCCTCAAGGAACTTTCTCTATATTCTTCCTAAGCATAGGACAATAGATGGTCCTTTTGTATTTCTGTCTCTCTCTCTCTCTCTCTCTCTCTCTCTCTATATATATATATATTTCTGATTTCTGAGTGAAAATCACTGACTGAACATCACAAGATGCACTATATATATATATAGATAGATAGATAGATAGATAGATAGTGCATCTTGTGATGTTCAGTCAGTGATTTTCACTCAGAAATCAGAAAGTGTAGGGGATGGAGGCAAAAGTGATCACAGTGACTTGCAAAACAGAGAGAAAAGGGGGGGGGAGACTTGTTGTTTACCACACATGTTTACCACACATGAAAAAAGCACGTTTACCACACATGAAAAAAAGCAAGTGCACTTTATTGTGCAAATTTTTTAAAAGGGTTATTACATGAAAAAAATGCTACTATGTTTGTTAATGCTGTAGGCATGGAGGTAATTTCATTTTGTGTGTGTGTGTGTGTGTGTGAGTATACGCGTGCATGCATGCAAGGGAGACATTTAGGTGGAGTCATTTCTACATAATTGCTTTTTGGCACAGTAGACCAAAGCGCAACTTGTCCCTTATTTTAGCAATTGTGTATATAAATGTGTGGGGTGGGGGTTAAGAAACTGTGTGTGTGAGAAGAGAGGTAGTATTGTCCACTTCCATGTGCATGCCTTGAGTAATAAGATGTAATCAGATAAAGCTAGCTAGCTGTTTGGCATTAGGATGTGAGCTTTATCCAGGCCTGTGAACCTTCAATGAGTCCAAAGCATTCTCTTCATTTGTCACCCCAGCGCACCTTTTGTCTGAATAATTTCCCATTGGTATTGTCCAGAGCTTGGAGTTGATAGCTGACTAGCCTCTTTGCTTGTACCATTATTTTCCACCATGCTTGATACATCTGCAATAAATCCAGCAGGATTTGAAAGTGGAGTGAGGGAGGATGAGTGACAGAAATAGCTGATAAGGCTTGGTCTCCACAGAGACAAAGGCCTTTCTATTTCTGCTCAGCAGAGACTGTCAGGGCCTTTTGTATTGATTTCATTTGATGAAGTTTTTGGCCAGCTGTCTAGAGTAGCTCAGGATGGCAAGGAAAGGGGAAGCTCATAAGGTGCTCTGTCTTTGTCCTGTCCAAAATCAGAAGGATAAAACACGCCTTGTGGTAAGTTTGTTTGGAAAAAGCAGAAACTTTGAAGGTAAGAAGGCCAGAGTTTAATGCACGCCTGGCTTCACAGAAGTTCACCACTACATCTGTTGTCAATGCTTGAGTTTAAATAGATGAAAATCCCTCTGAGCAGGTGCAGAGTGAAGTGCATTCCTTACCCCTGGGTAACCCTCAAGTCTTACTATGTGGAATCTTCATATGTTGTAGATTGTGCAAAGGGAAGCCTGAACTCAAATGCCCTTGAATTCCACAGCCCCCTTTGAGTGGGGTTTTGCAAGGAGAGGGAGAAGTGCAGCCAAAATGTGCTGCTAGCTTTGTGAATCAAAAGGCTTAATTTTAGTGGTGGTGGTGGTGGTGGCAACTTCTGTATGTCTCCCATTCCTCTTTTATTTTGTCACAGGTGATGGCAGCAATAACAGAGTTCTTGATGTACTATCTCCCCTACAAAGACACCAAATATAGTGGCATCTTTTGGCACTGGATGGAGGGTAGCTGAGCCACTGAGATGGGAGCTGTTCTGTTGCTGCCATCCCTGCTTGCAATCTACTACATGCAGAGGTGCAACCATGGGTGATGTAGTGGTTTAAGCATTGGAGTATGACACTGGAGACCTGGGTTCAATTGCCTACTTAGCCAAGGAAACCCACTAGGTGACCCTGAGCACATCACACACTCTCACCTCCAGAAAAACCCACAATAGGTTCACCTTAAGGTCACCATAAGTTGGAAATGAAGGTATACAACAACAACAAGTCACAGGGGGCAAAAAATGAGGTTGTTGCCCTTCCAAATGAGAGTTCTGTCCGCCTTCATTTTCCTTCAGCCCCTAAGTTCTACAGGTAGATTGATTCAATCAAGGAAGCCACATCCTGGAGTTTGCAAGATCTTAACAAGGGCCCTTTCCACACGAGGAGAGGAATTCGCGTAGTGACGGTTCCGGCCGTTTTTTTCCGGGGTTTTTTGTATCCGCGTTAATGCGCACTCTCAATCCATACGTCTTATGCTTGATCCGGTTTAGCGTGGTTTCAGAGATCCACACGTTGCCGTCCTGACCACTCCTGCTATTAGCATAAACTTGCCCACTATGGCTGTGATAGGCTGATTTCAATTTTAAAAAAATGACGCATTGTGTCAGTACGTACATGTGCACGCACGCACACACATATGCAAGGTCCTCCCCCAACGCCTCCCGCCTCCCGCCGCCGCCCCCCACTTCTGGCTAGTGCGTTGGTCAGTGCCGGCTGTTGTGCTTCCTGCTTCGCCGATTTTCTGGCTTGTTCGTGGCTTTGCGATGGAGGGGAGAGTGGCGATTACCATGTGGTGGTTGACAACGCCGCTTATATATCGCAAAACGGCGAACACCTTCGGCTTGGGGATCTCCACAGTCGCTGTGATTGTCATTGAGGTGTGTCTGGCGATAGAGCAGGTCCTCCTGTCGTCCACCGTTTCCCTTGGAGACTATTGCAGAGTGAGTACTCTACATCCATCCGAGAGAGAGAGAGATGGAGCGTGAGGGTGCCCTTTGGGGTGATTTTGAAACCAGGGAGATGCTGGCTATGGTCGAGTGGTGCGGAGGGGTCAATGTACTACTCCGTAGTACAAATGCCCCCAATAGGGAATTCTATGAGACCATCGCAAGGGGGTTGTCACGGCAGGGGTTTGACAGGACGCCGGCGCAGGTCAACTCAAAATTCAAAGCCATTAAGGCGGCGTTCTACGACTGCATGGAACACTTTAATGGCCACCCACCCCATGCAGCCAAGCCTCCCTACTTTGGCACCATGCTGCGGCTGTGGAAGTCTGCCAGGCACCCCTCCTGGCGTGGCCGCAGAAGAGGACGTGAATACCCTTGACAACCATCCCCCTCCCAATGAACAAGTGATGGTCAATCAAACGGTGGGGGTTCCTGGTTCCCCCATTATGTAAGCACACACTGACAGCAGCATGTGCCACTTCCCAAGTGCCAGACGCCGTGCGACCAGGCAAGATGTTGATGTCGCCGGGACCCCAGAGAGGGAAGGCAAGTACAATACCTCCAGTTGTAATGAAATTTCCAGCCCTGTCCCTGCGTATGCAAACACGTGGGGAACAGGTGTGTTTTACGAAAGGTCTGCCTGCTGTTTTGCAAAGGTTAAGAGCTTTGCTTTTTCCTGTTTCTCCAGAGCCAGAAACAATCCTGCTGGGTGACACCTCGGGCCCCAGGGAGGAAAGTGATGGTGGAGGTGCTGGGGAAGATATAGGTAAAACATGTGCAACAGCTTTGGCATGAAAACTTTATTCACAGCTAGGAAGTTGATCTGTTTCCGGGGTAACATCTGTTTCCCGCTTGTTTCTATTTCAGCCACAGGCGCACAAGCAGAGAGCCCCGCTTGTTCCTCCCCCGGTCACGGCGACCTGGTGATTGACATGCCAGGGGAAGAGGAACAAGCAGTTGAAGGTACAGTAACTACCTATTTGGGAGAAAATGCAGAGATTAGATGCCCAATTGTTGACAGGGATGTTGAACAGTTTCCTTCCTTTCGCAGTTGGCACACTGTCCGCAGTGGAGGAACGACAGGAATGTCCGGAAGACATTCCTGGCCCATCCTCACGTACAGCTGGCAAGTATCAATAAATTATTCCGCGGAAGGTGGCACACACGGAGGCCCACTCCAAGGAGTGGATGGTCGCCAATGTCATCTTTTCTTCCCAGGTCCATCCCCCCAGGAGCTGAGGTCCCTTGAGGATTCTTTGATGGCGGGGATGACCACGCTGGAAAGGAAAACAGCGAAGATGTGTAAGTTAGCAACATGGGTGGCCATGATGGAAGGTTGGCTACGGTGCTTTCAGCGAGCGTGTCAGCACGGTGTCCTAATATCTGCTCTCCCACCCACAGATGAGTCTGCACAGAGAAGCCTTCTCAAGATGTCAGCCGCCCTCGATAATTCATACGTGGAAATAAGGAAGGAATTACGGGACCTGAAGACACAGATGAGGAGGGGCAACCTCCTATAATCTTTTGCAACCTTTCTTTGCTGGTTTTCTGTTCTGTTGGCTGACAATTTTATCTTGTTATTTAATAAAATATATTTCTCTAAGCTTTCCTGTAACTTGTTTTCAATGGTTGCATATAACCAGTTCACCCTTGGAAGCAGTCTACAGTTTGACCTGGATCCGCCCGCCATAGCAAGGCATCACCATACCACACAGGTGTGGAAAGCACTTAAAGATCGTGTGAACAGGCCCCAAATCCCATGCTAACCTAGGATGCTAAGCAGGGTGTGTTAGGATTTAAACTTGGATGGGAGACCACCACTGAAATCCATGGTTTGAAGGAGCACGCATACAGCTTATGGCCTATACCTGCTAGTACTTGAAGCAACTGCATCTTTTGAAAGAGAAGCCAGGCGACCAGTTTGTGCTGCAGGCTTTTTGGAGAACTGGAAGCTGGAGGTTTTTCGCCACGGAGTGTTCCTTGTCTGATCCCTCTCTCAGCCTCGAAGGACGGGCCACCGGGAATCCACCTACGAGGAAATCGTGGGTTTTGGGGAGGCTTCTGTACACAAAGCAGATGGTCATTTTTCTGTCTGGAGCACCCCACTTAGCCCCCTCCTCCCCATCCTGCCAGACCTCGTCCCTGTCGTGGCCCACACCAACCGCCCACCAATCAGGCTCTAGTTCTGTTGGAGCAAGGGATGTCAGTCAGCCACCCCACCACACACATTTTGGTCCATTCTGCCCAATGCAGGACATGGCCCCCTGCCCCATTTTCCCTCATGTTCTGGGCATTTCCGGGGGACAGTCATGATAGCCCCACGACGCTTTTTCAACGTGAAGGTGACATTAATTCCTATGATGGCGAGGCTTTCCGTGGTCCCCCTTGCCCCCTGGCTCACACATCCAGCGGTTTGTGGCGGGTTGTGAAATGACGGTATTGATAGAGGGGAGACTTTCAAAAAATCACCCCCCCAATATGCCGCCGCGGAAGAATCCACAGCCCCCTGAAGCTTCCAGACCCCCAGTGAAACTCCAGGTGGCTGTGGATCTTTCGCTTTCATCCGCGGTGGCATATTGGGGGGGGGGTTTGAAAGAAATAAACCCAATTTACCAAACCTGTAATTGATATCCCCGCAGCTCTTCTTCAAAGTGAAGGCGCCATTAATCCGAGGCTTCCCGCGGGACCCCTTGGCGGCCACCATGCTGCCCTTTCCATCCAGTGCCCTCTTGGCAGGGCGCCGAAGGGCCCCCACCCACCGCCGCTGCAGCCCCCCTTGCCCCCCGGCTCACACATCCAGCGGTTTGTGGTGGGTTGCGAAATGGCAGTGTCACTAGGGAGGCGACTTTCCAAGAAATTCCCCCCCCACCCCCGGATAGCCCACTCCAGATGAAAGCAATAAATCCACAGTCCCCTGAAGCTCCAACATCCCCATGGAAACATCAAAAGGCGATTTTAAGATGGACAGTAAAGAAATAAGTCCAATTTAGCGTACCTGCAATGCTTTTTCTTTTTCCTGCTGTGGGCTCTCGCTAGCGAGGATTAAAAAATGGCGCTGTCCAGCTCTTTGTGGGGCGGGCCAACTGCCGAACCTGTCCACGCCCACGGCCCGCCCCCTGTTCATCTCAGGGGCGAATCAGCGCGAATCTGCGCTTCCACACAAGTGAGCAAGCACGTGATTAAGCGACTCAGGGGGAAAAGAAACACTTTTTTTCCGGTTTTTAAAAAGCACGTGCAAGCACAGTTGGAGACGTTTCTGAGCGGATTGAGGTGTGGAACTGAAAAATTAAAGACGACTCAGCGCATTCTAAGGTATGGAAGACCTCCGTCAGATATCGCGCTACAATGCGCTAAAACGTTTTATTACCCCCGTGTGGAAAGGGCCAAGGCTGTTGATAACAATGGGTGTCTTAGAAGTTTCTCATTCATAGGGTCACCATAAATTGTACCAGACTTGACTGTAATTAAGAACTACAACAGCCCCCAATTTCTAGCATTGAAGAAATTGAACAATGAAGAGTTCACACCCAGAGCTCTTATATTTGCTGTGTTGATATTTGCTGGGTGTCTTTTCTTGCCCTTTTTCTCTGGAGACTCAAATTCCAAATGCTCAGCTGAAGATCTAAGTGCAAAGGGAGGGTGTCATCACAGCTATAGTTTGTGCTTTGGTCTCCTTTATGTTATTTGAAGGAACTGCATATTTTACAGCTTGATCTTTGTGGCTCTCCATGGGAGTAGTAGGCCTCACTAGGTACTATATGCTCAGTCTGATTCACCAGGCAGGCTATGTTCTTGTGTTTTTCACTGGAGTGGTAACAAATATATAGGATGCAACATTCATAATCAAGAACTGCTGCATATAATTACGCAGAACAGGCATTGCTGTAACTATTGGAATCCCACATGAGCTGGGTGTGTAGGTGAAAAGTCTGTTTTGTTTTATTTTATTTTTTATTTTTAGTGCTTATGGTTATTTCTGTTCTAGACGAAATAAATGAAGGCTAACACTGTTTAAAGAAACCCTTGGACTATGTTATACATGTTATTTTCCCCATATATATCTATGTATATACTTATGTCCTAATTCCATGTGTTCATATCTATCAACATTTATTTACAACGTTCCTAAAATAGTCCTGTCCCCTTACTATCTCTCTATATGTACACATGTGGTTAGTTATGTCTTAGAACATATGATGTATCTGCAAGCCACCTTACTCTTACTCTGTATGAGACAAAGCTTGGAAAAGTTACTGTTTGGGATGAAATCTCCACATCCCCCCAGTCATTTTGGCTAGAAAATTCTGGGAGATTTAGTGCAAGAGAATAATTTTTCTTAGCACTGGAGAGAGAACAGTGATCCACTTAGTCTGGTAATATCTACTGTAACTAGTAGCAGCTGTAGAAGATTTAAGGTAGAAGGTTTCCTCAACCACTTTGCTGGAGATGGTGTTGTCACTGGAAATGCCAGAGATTGAACTAAGATCATTGTGAATACACAGCACGTGCTTTACTGCTGAGCTCTGGCCCATTGTTTAACCTTCCGTTTGACTTGTCCTTATAGGCCCTTTTCACACTCTACCTTTTCACGGCAGCATACAGTGGGGATCCTGGCATCAGCACTGCTGGGAGGGAGCATGGCGGGAGTGCTCCCCTCTGCACCGGCTGGCTCTGCGATAAAGAAAAAGTGATGGCCATGCCTCTTCTTTCCACAGCACAGCCAGGTACTTTTACAGGCTGTTCTGGGGCAAGAAACACAGCCACTGTGCTTCTGGGCCTTCTGCAGACCAAGTGAGTCCAGGATAGCAGCGCGATCACGGGTCATTGATGGCAAAAACCCATCAATGATTTAAGCCATGACTGAGCTGCCTGGGATGGGAGCAGGATGGGATCATGATGACGTCATGCAGAACCATCATTGCAGTCCTGTCCTTCTCCTGTCCCCGTGGTGGTTAAGAGGGTGGTGTGGAGAGGGCCATAGTCTGGGCCATGTTATTTTGGCATTGAAGAAACATAGATCTGGGAAACATGTTATCCTAGAAAAGAAAATGGGGAGGGGGAGAGAAGCCACTACATACATTTTAAAAAAGAAGATACCACTCTGCATTCTCGAAGTCTAGTAATTCTCTGTCCAGAGATCAGAGATCTTTGGTGTGATCTTGTTTAAAATGCTTTTCAAATCTGACTTTTTCTGACTTCCTGCCCTTAACTTAATGAGCTAAAAGTTAAAAATCTGCCTCCTCCCTAGTTCCTTCCCATAAACTTGTGTCACTTTTCACTAGCAAGGCGAGTGGCCATCTTCAATGAATCTTTCTGGGATGTTTTCTTTTACAATCTCCCTTAAAATGAATGAGGTCTACACAGTCCTGGAGAACTGTGCTCTTTAGTCCCTTTTTTAAAAAAATGCAAGGGTGGATGTGGGATGCAGGGAAGGGAAACAGAAAAAAAGAAGGTCCTTTTAGAGGCTAATTTATCTTTTTTTTTTTTTAAAGAAAATTCTGTCCTCTCTTCAGATGACTTCTTGGCAGAATACTGCATCTTCAGCCAGGAGAAGTTGGAGAAATACAAAAGGGGTTTTTGAAGCAGTAAGTCTAAATTCAACCTCTTTATTCCTTTTCTTTATCCCTACCTCAGCCCTTCACTCCTCCGGCGTCTGTAGGCTGTTGTACAGAAACAAGCCATTGGCCGCAATACACATCCCATTAATTACCCCCCCCCATCAAATGTAACCTTAGAATGGAAGCACGCTTTATTCTTTTAGGCAAACTGGCTCTCCCATCCATTCTTTATTTACATGGCGTGAGCGTATGCAGCACAGTTACTCACACACACACACACACACATACACAGAAGGAGGCCATTAAACAAATTAAAAGGGATGGGGATGACTAATACTGTACTCTCGGAATCTGCAATTTGATTAGTCTGAGTTTAATATACAAAAGCAGCGCCGAAGCAGGAGGGGAGTCAAAGTGCTCTTTAATAACCTTCTACAATTAAATTATGGTGATGAATTTCACTATTCTGTCATTGTAAAAGGAGTCTTATTATTATCTGATTGACTATGAAAGAAAGTCAGTATGTAACCAGGCATCCTGAATATAGTCACTGTGATGTGTGGCAGTAATATGATTTTTCTTTTAAATTTACCACCGCTTCTCCTTCCTTTCTTTCCCCTCCCCCAATTAATTGTTCTCCATTTAGAATAATTTTATGATCTAGGAATAAAAGTTTTTCCATTGCATTTTGTGACACTGTGCTTTTTACTATGCTCGCCCATGCTGAAACTTGAATGCTGTTGGATTCATTTTGGGGTTTTTTTTTTCCATTGGGACTCATTGCTCTGTATCCTACTGGTAGCCTTGGCTACAGCACACCCATGGAATCAATCACCTAATGATGAACCCACAATGATATTAACCCCATTTATTCAATGGGTCTACTCTAGTTGGGACTACAAGTAGGATACAGGCCATTACATAATCAGTTTATATGCCCTTGCTTTTGTTGAGAAAACAAACCTGATGCTCCTGTACAGAAGCAAGGCAAATTCTTAGCTCAAGCTGTTGCAGTCCTGCTTAACTTTAATGGGTTAAAGTAAAGCCCTTTGGATATTTTCATGGAAGTAAATGTCTCTCTAAATGTTTTGGAGCCAGGTTACATGAAGGACTGTCTATACCAAGGGTGAGCAACTGCAGAGAGAGTGGACACCAATTTTCTCCCTCGTGTCCCCCCAAACAGGTTACACAGGTATGCCATTGCTTTCTATTTCGATTTCAGCCAATTTTGGGCTGATTTGGGGGGATTCTACCAGGTTTTCTAGATATATGGGGGGTTTAGAGTGGCAAAATCACTGGCCAGGATATTTAAGTAGGTAATGTGTCATGTCCTCACTCCCCTCCACCAAACCGGAGGGAAATATCATTCACCCATGCTCTGATCACTAACAGAAAGGACTTTCTTCTCCTCATTCAGCTGACACCTGGCAAAGTAGGTGAGAGACAGGAGTTACAATTGTGGCAATAGCATGACCATCATGACTAGGTAGCAATTGTAAATACAGAACAGTTATGGATGAGTCAATCTGGTCAAAGTGTTCTGTATTCATGGTTGCTACTTAGTCATGATGGTCATGCTATTGCCACAATCACAATTCTGCTGCCCGTCCCCCTGACCCAGGACTCACTTTACCAGACACCAGCTGCATGGAGAGAAAGAGATCCATTCTGCTGGTGATTGGAACATGGGTGAATGATGTTTCCTTCAGGTTTGAAGAGGTCAGAAACTAAGTACTAATTATTTTACTAAGGCCATTTCTGCACTACACTGTTATAGTGCTGTTATTCCACTTTCAGCATTCTGTGGAATCCTGGGGTTTGCAGTTTAGGGAGGGGCATTTAGAATTCTCAGCCAGAGAGCTCTTTGGCCTCAGAAAACTACAAAGCCCAGAATTCCACAGGATATGGAAAGTGGAATAATAGCATTGTAACAGTGTAGGGTGGAAATGGCCTAAATAACAGATGTAGAATATTGGCCACTGGGTGTTCTTAGCGACTGGGAGCAGGAGGAGAGGATGGCAGGCAGAAAAATCACCTAGATTTTTTTTAAAAAATATTAGGGTGTCTAGGGACTTGGGGGACCCTTGGGGGTTGCACTTTAGGGTCCCAAGGGCTGCAGGCAGCCTCTGCACCATACTTGGCCTATATTCATTAAGCTTAACTACAGAGGCATGTACTACATATACATATACTATACTATATGTATTTGTATCAGTGGGAGTGATTAGTTTGGAAGGCCAGAGGCAACCATACTGTTTGGTCCAACAAAACTCTCCCCAGCAAATTCTCAACCTTGCCATACACAGACCCACAAATACCTAGCAGCTGTATTATTTAAAACAATGCTACACCACTGAATTGCAGGTGGGCATTTCATTCTCCTCTCTCAGAGTTGCTGTTTTTAAAAATGAATATTTTGAAGAAAATGATTGCTACCCAGAGCTTACGAGCACATCTTGAATGGCCTGGGTGTACCAGGAGGGTATGCTCTCCTTTACTGCCGTATATGGTGATATATCAGCTCTGTCTCCAGGATCCATTTGAACGGGAGAAAACAGTCTCCTTTGCTCTTTTAGTTTCATTACTTTAAATATGAACTTTGATGTTCGTTTTGAAATGGTTTTGCTGTACCTGTACACTGCCTTTTTTTTTAAAAAAAGGTCTTTATTTAAATCTCTTGAATAAATTTAAATCTCTTGAATAAATAATAGTCAAAATATTGTCTCTTTGCAATATGATCCCCTAGTGCCTCTTCCTTTCTTGAACTCAGCTTGAACATCTGTATATGACACACAGCTGAAAAAGCCAGTGCAATTCAGAGCTGCATCAATAGAAGTATAGTGTCTAGGTCAAGGGATGTAATAGTACCACTCTATTCTGCTTTGGTCAGACCCTGCCTGGAATATTGTGCCCAGTTCTGGGCACCACATTCAGGAAGGGTATTGACAAGCTGGAATGTGTCCAGAGGAGGGTGATCAAAATGGTGGAAGGCCTGGAAATCATGCATTAAGAAGAGCAGCTTAGGGAGCTGGGTATGTTTAGCCTATAGAAGAGAAAGTTAAGGGGTTACATGATAGTTATGTTGAAATTTTTGGAGGGATGTCATATGGAGGATGGAGTAAGTCTGTTTTCTGATGCTCCAGAGACTAGGACATGGAGCAATGGCTTCAAACTTCCAGAAAAGAGGTGCCATGTAAACATCAGGAAGAACTTCCTGATGGTAAGAGCCATTTGACAGTGGAATATGCTGCCTTGACATGTAGTGGAGTCTCCTTCTTTGGAGGCTTTTAAACAGAGGCTGGATGGCTATTGTTGGGAATGCTTTGATGGTGTATTCCTGCATGGTAGGGGGTTGGACTCAATGGTCCTTGTGGTCTCTTCGAGCTTCATGAGTCTATGATTCTATAATCTGGCATTTCTTGCTCCATATATCTCAAATGTCTTTGTTGTAGAATTTTGAGCATCAATTTGCTTGCATGGGAAATCAATGCAATGGTTCTGTGGTTACTGTAACCCCTCATGTCTCTTTTCTTGGGGACTGGAATATATGTTGAGCATTTCCAGTCTGTGGTCTGTTGTTCAGTTTTCCATACTTGTTGACAGATTTTAGTTAGAATGAGACTAGATTCTATCTTTGTAACTTGGAGCAGCTCTATTGATATGCTATCTGTTCCTGGTGATTTATTTCCCCCGTGTCCTGAGTGCACCCCTTTCAAATGGTTCTTCCTTGAGTTACTTTGCATATTTCATGAAATGACACGAAGCCTATGATGATAATGCTTAATAAAGTGGAAGGCAGTAGGGAAAGAGAAAGATTGCATTCCAAGTGGATGGATTCTAGGGAACCCACAGCCTGTTCAGGTAGTTGAAGACTGTGCACTTAGAGATCTCTCGTTCATAGGGTTACAGTAAGTCAAAGCAGACCTGACAGCATATGACAGCCAAAGCTGTCTCCTCTTAATCTCTTAGCAAGCTGCTAATCCTATCCCTGGTGAGAGTAAACTTCCTTAAAAGAAAATAAAATGCTAAACAGCTCACTAACATAGATTCCTTCAAGCCAGGCAATATACATGAAGATTCATCAACTGAGAATGGACCTCAAATGTTATTCAGGTGGAAAATCTACACTGAAGAAGATCCTTGTACCTTTGCGGGCAGTCTGTTCTACCACCGAAACAGTTCATGCTTGCTCCTAATGGTGATTCAAAATCCCATTTTCTTGTAACTTGAACCCATTGTTTCGTGTCCTACACTCCAAAACAACAGAGGACAAATGCTATATTATTTAGGAGGCAGCTCTTCAAAAAATTGAAGATGGCTCCTGTATTGTCTCTTAATTGTCTGTTCCGCATGCAAAACCTGTCCAATGCCTTCAACTTTTCCTAATCGGACTTGGTCTTCAAGCCCCTCAGGTTTCAACAATGTGTTGTCTTCCCCACTGTCATCTCCACTATCTTCTGTGCATGGGACAGAATGGATAGATGTGGATTCCCTGTATTTCTAAGCTTCCTGTGTTATATAGAACAAGGAGAACAAAGGTGGGGATCCTCAGGCTGTGGTGCTGAATCTGGCTGACATGCTTATCAGTTTGGTCCTCTAGTAATCTCCAAAGGGCCATGTTTCCTTCCCTATGACAATATCAGAGGGAGGTTTCCTAGTTTTTAATAGGATTTTTTTCCATTCTAAAATGTTGACATGCTTCTCCTAAGACTTAGTTAAAGATAGTAAAAACATAAACCTAAACTATGTTGTTGGAGTTGGTCCCATTTTTTGCCTTTGGCAAAATTCTTATAACTAAAATGCAGTCTCTGAAAATTCCCTGAAGTTGAATTTAGCCCCCTCACCCAAAGGGGTTTGCCATACTAGATCTATAGACTGGAATTTTGTTTGTGTGCCTTGTTGATTTATGATCCTTTGAATTTCATAACTTCCTTAGGCAAGGGTTACTCAGAGATGGCTTGCCTTCCTCTGAAATATACCCAACATTACCTGCTGTGCCATGGTGGTAATAAATAAGGCATTAAGCCCTCAGAGGGGTTTAATGGTTGCACTATCAATCAGTAACATTTGTAAGAGAAACTTCCTGCATTGCTATCTATGCTAGATGAAGGCAAAAGCTTCCAGGAGAAAGCAGGGATGGATGAAACTGTGAGTCTTGCTTTCTCTAGCGATCACAGTTTTTAATCTCAAATTCATTCCTTCTTATAATCTTAAGAAACTGGTAGATTAACTGATTGTCATCATTATGGTGGAAGCTACTTATATGGGCCAGAAGCAGACCTAAGTGAAGCCTCCATTTGCTCCCAGGTTCCGCCCCTACTAGCCAAGCAGGCTGCCTCTGATTGGATGGCCTCTCTGCTCCATAAGAGAGCAGGGAGACTGTGCAGGCCTCTGGGAGGGAGAAATAGCCCTAGCACCTGGAACATGGCCCTCACCCTCATTTGGCCCACAGCCATGATCTGCAAATTGACTCTCCTGGTGAATCAAGAAATGCATTTTTCTAAGTTGTTATTAAAAATAAAAAACTGGGTAAAATTCTCACCCATCTATGCCAGTCAAATTTTGTAGGAACATCTACTCTCAGTGTGTTGACGATAAGGAGCCTACAAGAAAAAGATAAAAAAGATAAGGAGCCTGTAAGAAAATGAGAGAGAGAGAGAGAGAGAGCTGGAAAGCTTAGTTCAGCACCACAGACAGGACTGAATATACACTTCTCAAAGACAAACTTGTAACAGAGAATCACCCAATGTACACTGATCAGATGGGTGCATCTTTTCAGCTTTGTTTTCTTCCATCTCTGATTTTTTTTTTGAAAAAAATCTCAAGTTCTTTCCACCCATATTAATGCAGAAATTTGCAAATTTTAGTAAAGTCTTATCAGAAAATGAACTACTCAGATGATGTTCTCACCCGTCCCTACAAAAGGACAATTTAGAAGGCACAAGAAATATTAAACTATGATTTTACAATTAGAGTTTTGCTGAAAGGTATGTTTTGAGGAGGGACCTGAAGAAAGGCTGATTGATTAAAGGGGTGGGATCTGTTATATCCAAAGAGCAAATTTCTTTCTCTGCTAACTGGCACAGTTTTGTAAAACTGTTATGCATATTCCAACTCTTTGTAAGAGTAATTAGCAAGATAGTAGGCTAAAATACCAATCCCAAGTTACGTTTGGAACATGGATCTTGTTGAAATGGGACTTTGATGCCTGAAACTTGAGGAGTCTCTCTTAAGTCTTTCTTCAGGCTCTTCTCCCAAATTAATTTGTTCAAAGGCTAAGCAGAGGAGCAGAGAGAGAGAGAGAGAGAGAGAGAGAGATTGGGACAGAGAAAGGGAGAGAGAAACGGAATGAATGCTCCCCCTCTCCCCGCTTTTGAAATGTGCCTGCTGGCTTGATCAGCCTTTCTTTGTGTTCTGCTCTTTGGCTGTGATCTGGACAATGGTGCAATTGCTGTGATGAAACACTGTGTTTAGGTGGTAGCCAAAGCAGTGACACACAAAATAAGGGCAAACAGTGAATTATGAATGCAAAATTAGTCTTTAGAATAGTTAACTTGAAGCCTTGCTATTTGCCTTGCCATTTCATGCAGTCTTTACCCTGGTTTTGTATCTTTATATACAGTGCATTTATGACAAATCTGCTCATTAAATTAAATTAAATTTGCACGCCACAGCTGGCAGAGGTAAGTATAGCTGTTCTCTGCTATATTTTATAGGAATAGTTTTCTTGACAAAGACCCACTGATAAGTGTAGCACTCCAATACAATTTCAGTTTAAACTAGATTTGCTAGTGAATGTTGTCCATGAACAGGGGGGCAAAACAATGTTGCAGGAGATAGAAGACTACTGCTAAAAACAGCTGCACTGCATCTCTTCCTCCTCCGTTCCCTATTAGCATCTACTAATCCACATTGTTTGATATGAAACCACAGTGTTGAATATTTCCTTGTCCCACTGTCCCATAAATAAAAGCCAGCAAAAGAGTTGGAGAAAGACACAGCATGACCAAAGAGTCTTAAGATGCCTTTAAAAAGTAACAAGTTTTATTTGGCATAAAGCTTCATGGATTGCAGACCGCTTCATCGGATGTATCTGATCAAGTGGGCTGGAGTCTGCAATAGCTTATGCCAAATAAAATTACAGTTGGCCCTCCATATTTACCAGATTTGATTATTTGTGAGTTTCTCCAATCTCTGTTCCCCAGCTCAAGCATTTCTTTTCCAGGAGAACCATTCCACTTGGTAGCTCTAATGAGGCCGCACAGCCCTTTAAAAAGTTGTTCCTGATCCTCCTTCTCTTCCTCCGCTTTCAACATCCTATGGAATCATGGAATTTGCAGTTTAGGGAGGGGCATTTAGAATTCTCAGCCAGAGGAATCTTCGACCTAGTAAACTGCAAACCCTAGAATTCCACAGGATGTTGAAAGTGGAATAATAGCACTATAACAGTTTAGTGCTGAAATGGCCTATGTCCAGGGCACCACATGACACTAGAAATGGGGGGTTTGGCATTTCAATATGCTTACGTTGGGGCAACCATCTTCTCTCACCCCCTGGAAGCCGTTTTTCCATTAGCATGCAGACAAATCAGTAGTGCTCTTATGTTTCTGTTGTAGATGTGAGTGGGGTAAGTTGGCTCATTTGTATTTCCTAAGTGTAAGGACAGCATGGCTGATTCTGACATCCATTGGAAAACTGTTTATTCCTCGTGCCATACCAGCTAGGTTCAGCTACAGCTGATCTTTGTGCAAATATGCCCTCCATAGTACTGCCAATGTCAGAGAGACCTGTATCAGCCTGCTGCATAAGGGCTATTTGCAGAAGGTTAAACGTTTAACACATGGGCACTGTTTGGTTTAGTGACCTTTCTTCCATGGCTATGTGTGCTTTCCTTGTTCAGCTTTGGTTTTTGCTGGGGATGAAGACTAGTTTCTGATATCTCCTGGAGCTTAGATGAGGATGTGTGAATAAATCATACTTTCTCCGTCTCCACTTCCAGTCTTGTATAGTGGGAGGAGGGAGGGAGTGATGAATAGCACTTAGCATCCCCAGGCAACTGCTATAGCCTGTGCACCCAGTTACAATGCTCTTGCGTAGATTCCTGTTCTGGCTGGCTGTGAGCTGCCATTTTAGTTTTTTTCACAAGTGCCTGGAATGTACTACATACTATCACTCCAATCTAACCTTTAACACTACTGGTTTTTTGTTTGTTATATGCCTTCAGGTGAACTCTAGCTTGTGGCAACCTTATGCTAGGGTTTTCTTGGCAAGTTTTATTCAAGTTTTATCATTGCCTCCCTCTAAGGCTGAGACAACATGACTTGCTCAAGGTTACCCAGTGAGTTTCCATGACCAAGGAGGGAATTGAACCCTAAGGCTTTTCTGAACTACACTGTTATAATGCTATTATTCCACTTTCAACCTCCTGTGGAATTCTGGGGTTTGTAGTTTAGTGAGGCCAAAGAGCTCTCTGGCTGAGAATTCTAAATGCCCCTCTCCAAACTGCAAACCCCAGGATTTGTTGAAAGTGGAATAATAGCACTGTAACAGTGTAGTGTGGAAAGCCCTGTAGTCTCCTAGTCTGACACTTTAATCACTACACCATGTTGGCTCTGTACTACTGCTCAGTATTGCTATATCTGCTACAAAGTATGAATTAATCACTTTTTTGTCCATCAAGAACACCCAAGCAACATGCAATAAAATATATTAAAAGCATCCTTTAAAAACAAATTAAGAACCATTCAAAAACCAATTTTAAAAACCAAAATCCAGGCAAGATAATACAGATTTTCTTATCTAATAGAAGCTCAACAAAGACAGAACCTTACTTCCCTGTATCGGAGGTGTTGCTACAGAGAAAGCCGTGTCTCAGGCACTCACCAGCCTAGCCTATCAGGATGGTGGAATGGATAAGATCACAAACTGGGCCTTTGCTAAAGATCTCAAATTCCAAACAGGCTCAAACAGGTGCTGTATAGAGTGCTTCAGGGCTTTATGAGGGAATTTCTAAAGGTAAGTGCTGAATACAGATTAGAATCAGACAACTGCTTCTTTGGGTGCTAGGCAGCCACCATTTTAAATTTTTCCCTGTGTCCCCTAGTGATGCTACACAGGGACTCTGGGGCACTGTGGAAAATTTAAAAGGGCAGCGTTGATTGGAGGGGCATCCCCTGGGCTTAAAGACCATCAACACTAATATTTCCAGGTATATGTGAAGAGCCTCTTCTTCCTTGGAGCTATCCTCAGTAGATATACCCTTCTTAGCAAGGTGGGTATTTCTCTTTTCTTTTGATAGAATACATAGGCCATATCCACACTACACTGTTGTAGCACTATTATTCCACTTTCAACATTCTGTGGAATTCGGGGGTTTGTAATTTACTGAAGCCAAAGAGCTCTCTGGCTGAGAATTCTAAATGCCCCTCCCTAAACTGCAAACCTCAGGTTTCCATAGGATGTTGAAAGTGGAATAATAGCACTATAACAGTATAGTGTAGAAATGGCCATAGCTTGACATGGAAGAGTTTTTTTTTAAGAAAAACTTTCTAGACGATAGGCCTGGGGCCCCTAATTTGGATCAGGACTGTAGAATTGGAAGAGTCCCTCATTGTTGTTATGTGCCTTTGAATTGATTCTGACTTATGGTGATCCTGTCCTATAGCTTTCTCGACAAGATTTGTTCAGAGAGAACTTCTTCTTGCTGAGATCATCCAGTGACTGAGCAGTGTTTCTCAGAGTCCTAACCCAGCATACAAACCACTACATCATGCCGGCTCAGAAGAATCCCTACCAAAGACTAATTTTACAATCTTATTTAGGTCTTCTATATTGATAAATTATGAAAACCAGCCTTGTTCTCAAGGGCAGTATTACCTGATTAAAATCACATTAGCCTTCCAATTATTACCACAATCAATAGTTAGCAAATAATGCCTTCTGTGGGCAGTCCTTTCTCAAGAACTTGAAATTCACCCAACATCATGTTTTTTTGTAAACTGCAAAACACATAACTTGGCTATTTTTCACACAAATAATAGGTGGTTCTGGTTGTGATCAGAAATCACAAAAGATGTGAAATCTGCATACAGAACTGCAAGTAGGATGACCATAGATGTATGTCTGTTTCATTAAGCACATGTGGCAGTTCAGGTCACATGTATGTGCATGGATTAAGCTCTAGGGTGGGTGATGTGAAATGCGTAATCTATGTGTGTGGAACATATGAAGTGGCCTTTGCAGCTTTGTATACACTGTACTCCTGCCTATGGGAGATTGTCTTAAAGAGGTCTTCTATGGCTGTCTGTGGAGATGCAGCACCACATCATATTGCTAGAAAAGCCAGTCACCTGCTGTTTTCAGGGCTAGTTGCCAGTATTAGTTTCTGGAGCAGACAGGAGGGAATGCCACTGTTGTCCTGAATGGTCAGTTCCCTCCCTCATGTCTCTCTCTGCCTGACCTCCTTTCATTCTTTGTGGAAGCAAGGCACAAAAGCAAATTCTGTTGCTCAAGACAGTTCCATTTGTATCAGATCACAAAGTGGTTTTGACTGAACAGTTGCATTCTGTATAGACAGCGATGGCTCATTTGGGGGTGAGGGTGGTGTGGAAGTTAGTTTCCTTTTCACTTCTTGTAGTCTTAGGCTACATCCAAGGAGATGTGCCAGAGTTTTTAATTTTCAGACCCTCTGTTGTGGGCTGACACATGTCAGATGTCAGTTTTTAAAATGCCCTGCACTGTTGTTTCAAGAGTGTACTACTGAAATGTTGTTGACTCCTCATTTATTACATCTTTAGGCTGATTCTCTAAACACAGTGCAGAGCCTGGAAGAAATTTCTTTTGGGGACTAGAGTTCTCAGAACCCCTTGGCCAACATGGCTAGTGGTTATGCTGCCTGGGGGATTTTGGAAGCTGTAGTCCAAAACTACAGTTGTGTCACCAAAATGAGCATCAGCATGTACCTAGGGCACATGTGTCAAACACAAGGCCCGCAGGCCAAATCCGGCTCACCAGGCCATTTCATGTGGCCCTCGCACCTCTCCTGAAGCTGCAGTTGGGGGGCAGAAAGAGGCACAGAGAGGGTCTGGGGAGCAGAAAGTGGCACACTTTGGATATACTGACCAATTCTATGTCACTTTACAGAGGAAAAGGGACCATAAACTACCACCAAAGAGCCCCAAAATGTCCAAGAAAAGAAAAGTTGATGCAGAGGGAAGGCAGTTTAAAAACCGGTAATAATCAAATGCAGAGGCAATTATTTAATATGATAAATGAGTAGATACATTTATATAGTCTTACGCATACAACTGGCCCTTTGAGGGCAACCATAATGCTGATGTGGCCCAAGATGAGATTGAGTTTGACACCCCTGACCTAGGGAATCTATCTCTGTTGCTCTCCATGGCCATTTCTGCACTAGAGTGTTATAGTGTTATTATTCCACTTTCAACATCCTATGGAATCCTGGGGTTTGCAATTTATGGAGGAGTTTCAAAGGCCCCTCCCTAAACTGCAAATCCCAGGATTCCATAGGATGTTGAAAGTGGAGTAATAGCACTATAACACTCTAGTGCAGAAATGGCCTTAGTCAAAAGACAAAGCTGCCCTAAAAGCTAGATAGCTTTCTTTGCTATTAAATACAATTTTCATTGCTGTCCTCTTTTTACTGCCTGGTCATCACAACACCTGTGGCCACTGCATCATCACTGATACCTCCTCCATCTCTTCTTCCTCTGGTACCAGCTAGTTGTAGGATTTGCATAGTAAGTAATGGTTTCTTCAGTAATGTTTTTTTCAGTCCAGAGTGGGGAACCTGCAGGTGCAAAAAACATATAGACCTTCAACTACTTACATGTGGACTTCAGTGTGCTTTCAAATTCCACATACTTTGCAGATTTTGCTCATTTGGTTCATTCTCCATCCACTACTGAAATGTAGACCCTGGAAGACTTCAACTGGAGTAATGTGGACCTCTGCAGAAAAAAGCATCCCACCTTTTGCCAGGGGAATCTTGGTTGTGTGAAAAGTACCTACATGATTATCACATCCTGGTCTCAATGGCAAAGAAAGCTCATTTTGATGATATTTTACCATCTAAAAAATAATAACTACAATATTGCCCTTACAAGAAACAATATGGATATATAGCATAGGAAAAAAGAAAAGCTTGGTATAACTCTTAAATAGTCATATATTACATTTTAACCACCAGAAAATCACTCCAACCTTTGCACATTTTTTGTTTCTTAATTGCTGAGACTGATAAGGCAGTAACTCACTACTAATTGAGAATATAATCCTCAGAACAAGCTGTTATTTTACCAGCTGGATCTATGAAAATGCAAAGAGAGCAATAAAAGTGAAAATTAAAATTGCTACTCATTTTGCTGCAGCATACCTCATCTTGATATCACACTGTACTTTTAATTAAAGACATCCCCAACTGGTGGTTGTTGGAATGTATCAGTTTCTAGATTAAGACTAACTCATTGTTTTGTTCTGTAGTGATTCATAAACAGAAGAATGGGACATGAACAAGCCTAATCCAGTATAAACAGCCTCTAACAGTGAGGGGATACTCCATCCTAGAGAGCCATCTAAGTCTTTTAATTATTTCGGCAACTGATAGATCTGCCCTTCCCCCTTGAATTCCTTTGTCACGAGAGAGTTAAAATTCATGAGCGTCTATGTTTCTGAATACTTATTCCACTGCTGCTATTTTCTGAGCCAAGCTAGCCATTGCAGCAAAGAGTCAGAGGTCTGCCAGACCATCTGTTACATAATAGTCCACGATCTCTAAAATCTGGGAATGGAGAGAGCAAAGATGAAGAAAGATTTGGGTGCAAAGAAATGAGGGGAAATAAATAATCAGTTCCAGCCAAAGTGTAGTTCAGCGTTATTAGTATGGCTAGTGAAAGATTTTTTAAAAATGTTATCCCAAAAATAGAAAACAAAACAGAAACCATGGCAAACACCATGTGGTAATGAAAGCCTCAGCAGTACCTCACCCTAACTTACAGCAGAGGTGACCTCAATAGGTCTACAATGAAACATTGGAAGGGGGAAAATTAGAGAATTTGCTACACCAGTGTGGTAGTTCACTCAGAATACCTAAATTGTAGCATTAACTGGATAAACATTTAATAATCCAGGAAACCCTGTGTAAAAGAAAAAAAAAGTGTTGTGTCCCATTGTAGTCAATGGATACAACAAATCAGTGATGTAGACTCGAGTCGATTGACTCAGACTCAAGTCGGACTTAAGTAACTTCAGTGACTTGGCTTGGACTCAGCTCGGCAATAAATGATGCACTGACTCAACTTGACTTGTATATTTTTAGTGACTGACTCGCTGCCCTTGGTTCAGTAATGTAACACATTCATCCAGAAACCTTATAACTTTGAACAGCACTTCGATCTTTTTACCTACTGATCACATGACAATCTGTCTCAAGCCCGAAGTGTGGGCACATTTCTCAGAGGGGAAAAGCAAATGAGTTGGGCAATAAATTTAAGACAGGCCCCTGCTGCATATCAGAGGAGCCTTCTAAAAAGTTTCCTAAGAGCAAAAGACAACGCTTGCCCTCAGAGTGCAGGGTGCATTTCTCAAAGGAGAACAGCAAATGTGTTAAACAATGGGCTTGAGGAGGAAGCATCAGTAATGAGGAGTAAGAAGAATCCTATTCCCCACCTCAGAAGCTGCAGACTCTTTTATGCCCTTTGGCACAAAAGCCTCCAGCTTCAGGAAGGGGGAATAGGATCCTATTCCCCACTTCCGAAGCTTCAGAGAGCAAAATCGCAACTGTGAAGGGCCAACTCAGCTTAAATTATTAAAACTGACTTTGTTGGAGTGTGTCCAGAAATTCTGGGATATAGGTTGGGGTATAAAGTTGGCTCCCAAAATTGAGACTTGACTTGAAAGTATCTTCAAGGACTTGAGACTTGACCTGAGACTTGGAGTAAAATACTTAAATACATCACTGCAACAGTGTGCCCCTGTGCCTATGCAGCCATGTACCCATTATGTCCATTGACCTTGATGGGTGTGTTGCTTCACATTACTTTGCATTCATGTGTGCGGAGGTTGTGCTAGAAGACAGCACACCATACATTATACCAGGGATGAAGCACACCTAGCCTGTAAGCTGAGCACAACCTGTGGGGAAATCATTTAGCACTGTAGCTTCTCCTCCAGCTGCCACCACCTCATACCAGGCTGTACTTCCTCTCCCCCAGACCAAGTCTCATTACTTTGATCAGCAGTTGATTGGAGATAAGATGTCTTGCTGGTTTCCCTCCTTGCTGCACTTTGTAATGTGCTGACACCTATTGCTGACATGTGTCTACTCTACTGCCAATGTGTTTGCCAAATGAATTCCTAGACCAAAAATTGTTCCACATTCCCTCATTAAACAATTAATCACTTAAAAGATTTAATGTCAGAGCCTGCTCTGCATTCAGCCTGAAAACAGTATGGAAAGCTTTAACAAACTCAGTCCCTGTCTTATAGGAAACTGTCCAGTTCAGACCCAAGGTCAGTATGATCAGCATCAATTCGCAGCAGAGCTACAAGATTTCAAACATGGAAAGGCTGAATACTGAACTTAGGATCTTTTGCTCACCAAGCATGTCCTCTACATAGCTCCTCCTTGAATTGCTGGTATCTTTTCTAGTCTGGGCAACTTGTCATCAGGCACTATCACTGGGCTGCTCCTTTGCACTGTGAAACCCTCTGACCACTCTTGAAATGCCTGACTGGGTGACTTATTCCTACCTACCTGTCGACCTCTCTACTCCCAGGTATTTTCTGGCCTGTGGGCCTAAGCACTTGATATCAACAATCTAATATTGGATTCTGATGTCATTTGGCTGATGAAAAAGTCAATAAAATGAACAGATAAGTTCAAGGCTAGCCTATTTTAGTGCACTCTTTCACAACTACAAGCGGATTCTTGACTGTCATCACTGTCCATCTCCTGGTAAGAAAGGTGCTTTAAAAGCTTCATGCTAGGGAATCTAGTGCCTGCACTCATCTCACTAGTATCCCTTGAAGCAGAAGCAGGAGGGAGAAATCACTATCTAGAAAGAGAGTGCAAAATTGAAACCATGCATGCATTTCACAAAGGTGAAAAATATCCACCCAGGAGTTGATTTTGCCCATGTGGATCCCCAGGCAGTATCTTTCTAATATTGTCCTTTTCCTTTCCAGCTCCAGAACAAATTACTGGTGCTGTCACAGAGAATCTGGCTGGTGCTTTGCTTGCTTGGTATGGCTCCAGAGCTTGGTTCAGCAGTACAGTGGACACTCATACGTCACAAAAGGCAAATCAAGATGCAGATTTGAATTAAGACTGCACAAACACATATACACACGCAGGGAAGAGGATGGAGGGGTAGGGAGGGGGAGAGAGATGTACATTTAACCCTTTCAAGTGTTGTTTACTTCTCACCTGCTGCAACAAACGTGGCCAATAGTGACACGAGGCATAAGTGTAGTTGCAGTTCAACTGCAGTTCAACCTTAGAACCCCTAACTCTAATAGAAATGCAAAACATGTCACCATGATTTTAAGCCAAGAATACCATTTGGGCCTCATAATTGTTGTGAGATGTTTTACAATTTTATTTGAGTTAAGGGTTCTGAGGCTGAACAGAAACCATGCTCATGACTTGAAGGCACACAACAACAACAGCAACAATTTGGGGGACAAGAGGCAGTTGTCTACCCCTGCATCTTTCCAACCAGTTGCCGCTATCATTAAGCAGAGTGAGGCAATCCCACCAGACAGTAGGCATTGAAGGGAAGAGAACAGAAATGAGGTGTCAAAAGACAGAAATATGTATGCCCAGGTTGTTTAACCTAGCCTGTCATGTTCAGTGTCAGTGGAAATTTTCTACTGCATACCCCCCAACATTTCACAGATGAAAACTGGGACATGTATGGCCAAGCAATATCAAGATGGCAAAAGTTGTTAATGAGGAAGAACACAAGCTAGGAGAGGTTGCAGCACTTTGCTTTTGCCTGAACTTACTAGGAAGGGCAAGTTTTTGCCCCTCCTTTCCTCTCTCCCTGGTGAGTCAACTGAGAGCAAATTACTTTCACAAATTGAATTTAGCTTGCAGCAACTGAAATGAGCAGAGGACAACTGGGGAAAGTAGGAGAAGGAGGGAAAAATTCAGGCATTTTAAAAGCATCTGAAAAAGTGGTAAGATGAGGGATTAGCTGAGACTGTCCCTGCCAAATCAGTTGGAAAGTATACTACTGTGTCATTAGCTTTGCAGGAGTTAAGAGTTCACTAATCAACCAGCCAGTTTGTGTACATGTAATTACAAAGAAACCCTCTCAAGCTGGTCCTGTTCCCAGTCGCATAGGGACAAGGGGAAGGGAACAAGTTCACCCAGGTGGCAATGTTTTGAGGGCGTCCCGGCCCATAGCCACACTCCCATATGCCCTGGCCACGCCCCACACACAGTGGCTGCGCCCCCACACCATAGCCGTGCCTCCTCCTGCCCCCCTCCACACACTCCAATCTCCGCCACTACCTGTTGCCCCACTATGTTTCAAAGTATCTATGTCGCTTTGGGACTTTTGCAGTTCAGTCTTGCCAAGAGCATTTGATTCTGAGTCACACCTTTAAACCACATTTAAAATCTTACCTTCTTCTAATGCCTTGTACTGGATCTCCAGTGTAGATATTTACAAATGGCCTGCCTGTTGGTCAGTCTATAAACACACACAGAGAATGAAACTTGATTTTGAATTTGGTTTAGTATGCTTTCTTTATGTGTCCCTGCCCAAAATGGAGGGAAAGAAAAGAAAAGAGAAAGACAACAAAAGTAAAATATTTGTAGTATTCATTGTGTGAACTTTGTACACAGTGAAGGTAGATAAGGGATATGTTGTTCCTTTAAAGTATGTTTGTGTATTCCCTCTCTTGTGTTTTCAGGCTCTATTTAGCTTTATCAAAGAACAAACACAGAGCCAGCAAGGTATGGAAAGCTGGAGGATGAGGTTGTTTACCAAAGCCATATACACAGTCAACACAAATTGCCTGTATCGCTTTTGTGGTTTAAGGTAGTTATTTTTTTTGTTTTGTTTTGTTTTTTGCATAGATCAGTAAGCATCAGAGGGAACAAACCCACAAATATGGTATTACTGAAATCACAAAAGCTTTCCTTCTTCCTCCCCATTATCCGTGCTATGAAAGAAGAACATTCATTAAAGAAAGCCTAAACGTCAAGAGTAATATAGTCCTTTTAGAGTTATTAATTGATTGCACACAATCATGATGACAGATGGGGAAGATGAACTTTGCCGAATGAATAAAAGTAAACAATGTGCACACCGGCATCACCGAAGTGAATTGTCATCACAGAATATGAGTTAGTGCAATGAGGTTTGTTCATCAGTGTGCTGCTGCTTTGAAATAGTGAAATGAAGCTGTTTGGTGAGCCCTGGACATTTCAGCAGTTCCACATCTTCTGGGAGACTCTGGAGAACATTCTTTTCCAAGAGATTCTTGTTGTATGTGATAAGAATTAACATGGTAGGCCTATCAGGTCAGTATTATTCCAGGTCATGAGATTTCAAGGCCCAAACCTGAAACCTAAGGAGGATCTGTTGTGATGATATCGTCAAGCAGGACACATTGACCATCAGCGCCAGTTACACCATATCCTCCAACAATTCTGATCTGATAGGGACAGTCCTCTGTCATCCCACTTTCTCAGCTGCTTTTAAAATGTCCCAGTTTCTCTCTTACTCTACCACTTTCTTCTTTGTTCTCAGTTTACTTCAGTTACTGCAAACTGAGTTTGAAGTACAAAAGAAGTTTGCACTTATTTAACTCAGTGAGGGGAGAAGACAGAAGCAGCAGAATCTTGCCTGAAGCCCAAAACTCTGGATAACCTCTCCCAGCACTTTCATGCAGATGTTAAAACAGCATGGGGGACAAACTCAGCCATGAGAGATCCCATAGGCCAGCAGCTAGGGGGTCAAACATGAGCACAACAGCACTACCTTCTGAATTCACCCCTCCAGGAAGACCAGAACCACTGCAGAAGAGTGCCCCCAAGTACCATGTCAGAGAAGTGACCCAGAAGGATATCATGGCCAGTGGTATCAAAAGCCACTAGAGGTCTAGAGAACCAATAGATACACACTCCCTCTACCCAGTTCCCTGCATGGGCCATCCACCAAGGTAACCAAAGCTGCCTCTGTCTCACCCAGAAACCCCTGGATCTGGGAGGTCACCACATAGTCAAGAACCTTGCCCATAAAATGGAATGTTAGAGACTGACTGATAATTATCTAGAGTGAAGTGATCCAGGAAGGGCTTTTTTAGTATGGCCTCACCACAACCTCTTTTAGGCAAGATGGAAACTTTCTTTGCTGCAGTGAGGCATTCACCACTCCCCTTACCACTTAGCCAGCCCCCTTCTAGCTGCTTTCAGGAGCTGGGAGGGGCAAGGGGCAAGGATCCAGTACAGATGTGGTGGCTTCTACCATACATGTGTTTGTACTTTCACCAATCTAAGAGTGTTTGGGGAGGAACTTGGCACACCTACAGCTTAGCTGGTGCTGCTTCAGGCTTTCTTACTGAATAATCAGCCTGTCTGAACAATCAGCAAACATTTGTCAGCCACTGGAAGCAGTGTCTGTCTCCCATTCTGTGGAAAAGACACCAAAGCCAGTTTGGGAACTCTGCCCTGCTAGGAGACTCTTCCTCTGACTCCTAGAATGGGACCTGAATACTCTTTTGTACATCCCTGTGCCAGTCTTGCTTTTCCCAGATACTGACTGATCCCTCAGATTCTTGACCTATGGACAACAAATTATCTACATGGCCTCTCTCCATTCCCAGTGAATTATGACACTGATGTTGGCGGGACAGTGAATCTGCTCTGGAATTGAGAATGAACCAAAAAGGAGCTATCCAAGGCATTGCACCAATTGGTGCTGTTGACAGTTCCTTGAAAATTTGGACTGAAACTGAGAGTTGATTCACTGCTCCACTGACACTGGAGGCAACAGCCACCACTGTTGAGAACCCAGCGAGCTGCTCTAGTTGGACTATTGGATTAGGGGGGCCAGTGATGTGGCTGCAAGAAAAAGTTAATTTCTCTCTCTCTATTCAATTAGTGACCTCCACTTGCAGATGGAAAGGTCTAGCTGTCCCTGAAACTCTAAAGCTAAGTATGCTGCTAAAAATATCTGGGTTACAATAGTACTGTGGATTCAAGGATTATTGAGTTTGCTTTTTTCACCTACATAGGAAAAAGTAGTGCTGTATATAAAACTACAACTTGCTGTAGCACTCCCAACAGGGAGTACACTTTTGTGACCATGCCATGCATTGCAAAATTTCTTAAGGGAGGGGTTTGTGAAAGAAAAACTTTCATCAGGCATAGTTTTTAAGTTACTAGCAAGCACACTTAGACATTGCCAAAATAAATGAGAAAATTCCATCACCCAAAAAAAGAAAAAAAAGGGAAGATAAAAGATTTGGGTGCAAATTGGTTAGTTTATTACTAATATAGTAATCAGGACAGATTTAGAATGCATTAGCTTAATTTAAACAAAAATGCAAATGCATATTGCTCCAATGGCATTACCTTTCCATGGTGGTGAGACTGAGTGCTCCTGGGAGGAAAGAGGCTATAACAATAGTAACACTGCTGCTGGTAGGGTCTCCCATGTCAGACAGGCTTAGTTGAGGAATTAGACTAAATGTTCCAAACAGCTACTGTGAAGCGGCGGGGGCGGGGGCGGGAGGGTGGCACTGAAAGAAATGGGGTGGCATTTATAGTGAGAACAAAGCAGGATTTTTTTTGATAATTACAGGTGATTGGAATGTAAAAGTAGGAAACAGAGAATCAAATTCTGTAGGAAAACTTGGCCTCAGATCAAGAAATGGAACAGGAAAGTGACTGATGGATTTGGTGAAGCCAGCAGTTTATTCATTGCAAATACATTCTTCAAGCAACCAGAGAGGATACATGGACCTGATGGCCAATATAGAAATCAAATAGACAATATAACTGGAAACAGAAGATGGAGAAGCCCCATTCTGTCAGCAAAAACAAGACCAGGAGCAGATTGCGGTACAAACGATGAATTACTAATATCAAAAATCAGAGAAAGAAGAACACTAAACCAACCATTGTGCAAAAATGCAACGCAAAGAACATCCTTGTAGAATTTAAAGATAATGTTAAAAAGGGGGGAAAAACCAGATTTGCACTATTAAACCTAATTGACTGGAAGCCAGAAGAACTCTGGACTGAAGCTAGGGACATTTTCAGAGAGGAATGCAAAAAGGCACTATCTGCACCCAAAACAGAAAGAGAAGCCTCTATGGATGACAGACAAAACTCTTCAAGCAATTAAGGATAGGTGAGAAGTGAAAGTAAAATGTAACAGAAATAGAGCCAGAACCCTGAATGCAACTGTGTACAGGGACAAGAAGAACTACTATAATAATAAATGCAGAGAAATAGAAGATGACAACAAAGAAGATAGAACAAGAAACTTCTTCCATAAGATCTAAGAAATCAAAAGGAAATTTAAACCAAAAGTGGGGCACTCTGTGACCAGCAGGGGAACACATTACCTGACCAAGTAGAAGTAAAAAGACAATGTAAACAATACACAGAAGAACTATATAAAAGAGACGAAATGTTGACACATTCATTTAAAGGAGACTGTAAAAAACTGAACATCCAATTTTAGAAAGTGAAATGGAAACTGCACTCAGGGCACTTGGGAGAAATAAATTAGCAGGAGAAGATGGCACTCCAAAAGAGCTGCTTCAGGCTATAGAGACAAAATCTCCTCTAGTCCTAATTAAAATCTGTCAACAAATACAGAAAATCAGAACAATGGTCCACAAATTGGAAATGCTCAATCTGCATTCTAATCCCCTCAAAAAGGGAATACCAGGGATTGCAATAAGCACAGAGCCATTGCATTAATACCTTGTGCAAGAACAATGATGCTCAAAATTTTACAACAAAGACTTTTACCATATATGGAATGAGAAATACCAGATGTCCAAGCTGGGCTCAGGAAAGGAATAGGCACTGGGTATCATATTGCAAATATATCCTGGATAATGGAACACATCAAAGAATTTCAAAAGAAAATCAGCTTGTGCTTTATAGATTATACCAAAGCTCTGGATTGTGTAGATCATGAGAAACTATGGATCACTCTTAAAGAAATGGGTGTACCACAAGATTAGATTGTCTTGATGTGTAACCTGGCCTCAGGACAAGAGGCTGCTGTCAAGACAAAATACAGAGAAACAGAATGGTTTCCAACTGGTGTTTGGATCAGGCAAGGCTGCATTTTATCACCCTGTTTAACTTACACTGAACATATGATACGTAAAACAGGATTGGACTTGAAAGAAAGAGGTGTGAAAAATTGAAGGAAGGGACTTCAACGATTTAAGATATGCAGTTCACACTGTATGACTAGCAGAAAATAGGAAAGACTTGGAACAATTACTGAAGAAAGTCAAGAAAGAAAGTACAAAGGCAGGTTTACAGTTGAACACTAAGAAGAGAAAATAAGGACCGCAGATGATTTAGATCACTTTAAAGCAGACACTGAAATAGTTGTGGGATGCTAGTAGACTTTTCTAGAGTGGTCCATCTGATAAACTGTCAGGAACTCCTCATTGCTCTCCATCTTAATTGGATGCAACCATACCGGTAACCCCAGACACAAAAAAACATATTCTCCATAGATTTGTGTGTAGGTGACTGGGATGGCAATTATAAAAACTATAGTTTGTAAAGCAGACAAGTGAGACAGGGTATTACAATGAAATATTCCTTGCTCTAATGGATTACGTTAGACAATGAATAGAAGTGTGAATTTAAAGAGTTGGAATGCAGTTATTAAAAATATAAAACAGACCGATGGATGTGATGCAAATCAGATTTATATATTAGCAGCATTCTGTTGTTGTTTTCTTGTTTTTGTTATACTTTAACAGATCTGTGTATTTTTAAAATTGTGATCTGGATTTTTATTGCATGTCCCCCTAAGCACTCAGTGTGGGACTCAATTCATACAGTGCATGTAGAAACTGCAGCTTCAGTTGGATAGAAATGCATCACTTTCCATCTATATATGTATTTTCCAAGGATGAACCCAATGCCATCCACTTGCCCTTTAGTATTTTTTTTCCTGTCCAACACACAGAACAACCTTGCTTTCCCCCTATGACATTAAAGTCTTGCTTAATATTTCATGCTGAGAATGCAAAGCAGGGAATCAAATACAGTAGGACAAATAATACTTTCTCTTTTTACAATTGCTGGCCGTTCAGATTTCCTGTCCACATCGTCACTTCCTTTTCATTCTGCTTTGAAATGTTAAGAGTGCTCAAAGCATGGAAAAAGGCTGAACGTTAGGATAAAATCAAGAGGTTTTTTTTTAGGGGGGAAGGGGTCTTTTTCTTCATTTCCCTGTTTTCTAATAAATGTTCTCTGGAATAACAGTACTAAGAGTTTGTATATCAGAGGAGTCACAAGCAAAGCTGTATGAATGGAACATAATATTAGGTATGAAAGGATTACATATTGGTACATGGTAGTAAATTGGTAAAGATCAATTCACAGTCTGACGTAAATGGGAAAAACATCAAGTATTATCTTAAGTAGCTGAAATAGCTTTAACATGGGCCCTTGGAATGGAATGGATCTGCCTCACTGGTTCTCATTCAAAATGTCATTGTAGTACAAACAAGCATGAGGCAAAATCTGTCTGGTTCACTTTATAACATGTAATTTCCATCCTTAATTTGAAATTCCTGCCATTTCTATTTTTTTTTTTAAAGAAGTGCATGTATAAATGTATCTACATCAGAGAGGAAAGGGATGGAATCCTGTTAGGCCCTTTTCACACCCCACCCCAACCCACAATGGCCACAGAATTACGACGGGATCATGACAATGGTTCTGCATGATGTTCTCACAATCCCATGGCCACCCATCACAATTGCAGAATAAATTGCACAGTCCTCCCTCCTTGGTGATAACTGAAGCCTCTCTCAGAGCTGCTGACGACGAGCAGCAGCTGTTGGTCCCTGTGGCTCTGGCTGGAGGTGAGTCCTGCAGCTCAAGAGCATCCCCTGCTGCCATGGACCAAGCAGGTGCGGACGTCCCTCTGCCTGCTCCTTTAGAGCAACAGGGATCTGATTCTGTGCCTGCTCTTTTGGAGCAACAGGGATCCGATTCTGAAGAGGCTCTGGAGCCTGGTTCAATAAGCCCCCAATCAAGGTGGAGACTCAAGAGGGCTGTGCAAAGGGAGGCTTCCTTGGCTAAGGTTAAGAAGCGGTGACCGGACACACCTGTGCCTGGGGTTATATAACTGCCTGCCTGGAAGCTTCCCTTTACTTGTGGCAAACTTCTTATAAACCCTCCTCTTGCCTGTACCTTGCTCCCAGCACCTGGTTCCTGATACCTTGAATTGATCTCTGGACCCTTGGCTTTGAAACTCTTGACTACAGCTTCGCTTGGCGCTCTGGTAAATGAACTTCCTTGAGTAAGTGCTTGCTTGTCTCCTCCTGGCTGGGCTTTGCTGGCTCTCCCACTCTCTTTTCTGGGCTGGCTTGCAGCCCAGGTCTCTGACCTTGACACTCCTCCCTCCTGCGCTTACCTGTCATGCAGAATGTCAGGAAATGCAGTGGCTTTGCTTCCTCCCCCAGGCGCAGCCTGGGAAACTTCCGGGCTATGCTGCGGAAAGGAAAGGCAGAGCCATTGCGCTTCTTCCCGTCAGCAGGCAGCCCATGTGGAGGGGAGTGCTTCTGTCATGCTGGCTTCCTGGGAGAGGCTTTCCCTGGATCCCCGCATGATAGAGTTGATATAAGGTAAGTTGTGGAAAGGGCCTTAGATAACTCTGACAAGAGTAGACCTATTTATTCAACTGTTGAATAGTGAGTCAACATGTAGGTAAATCCCATCAATCAATGGATCTACGCTAGTTAGCGCTAGCAATAAGATCTAGGCTACTGTTTATAAAAAATGTTTAGAAGAAAGTGCTTGTACAAATGAGTGGACTACAAAAAATACAGCATACAAATGAAAAGGAAAATGTAATATGCAAAATGTATACAAATGTTTGTGTGGACTTTAAAAAAAAAACCAAACCTTTCACAGAGATGCAGAAATACAATGGATTTGGGGATTTGAAGTAGGCTACCTGTGGCCATTTCCACACTAGAATGTTATAGTGCTATTATTCCACTTTCAACATCCTGTGGAATCCTGGGGTTTAGGGAGGGGTCTCAAAGGCAGCAGAGCTAGGGAAGATCTCTGCTGAAGACACTGAAGAACTGATGCCAGTCAAGATAAACAGTAGTGAGCTGGACTCACTAAAGGCCCTTCTGCACTACACTGTTATGGTTCTGACATCCTGTGGAATCCTGTAGTTTACTGACATCCTGTGGAATCCTGTAGTTTACTGAGGCCAAACAGCTCTCTGGCTGAAAATTCTAAGTGCTCCTCCCTAAACTGCAAAGCCCAGGATTCCTCAAGATGTTGAAAGTGGAGTAATAGCACTATAACAGGGTAGTGTGGAAAGGCCCTAACTTGGTATAAAAGTAGCTTCTAATCTCCTTTCTCTTTTGAGAGCAGGGTATCAGCTGCTTAAGGCCCTTTGTTCTCTTGTAAATAATATCTTCCTGAGACACCAGAGAAGACACTTGGTGAATCTCCCTGTTATGTGCCTTCAAGATAGCTCCAGCTTATGGCACTAAAACAAGGTTGATTTGTTGGAGATTTGCCAGTGCCTTCCTCTAAGGCCAAGACAAGGTGATTTGACCACAGAACAGGGACTTGAACTCTGGTCTCCTAGAGTCAGAGTCCAGCACACAAGCCACTATGCTACACCACCTCTTAGACAACTCCGTAGTGGTATAGAAGTCCAAAACTTCAACTCATCTGAGGGGTGAGGCCATGGATAGCTGTCATCAGGGTCTGAACTGGGAAAGAAGACTGAATTGATTACTTCTTTTTGATGCAGTGTCAGTGACATGATGAACCTGTATTGGATTATGGAAACTCTTGCTCTGACTATGCTACTGATTACCCTGCCAAGTGTTCAGGACATACCCTTCTGAATGACTTCCAGGCATGACAGAACAGCATGTGCCTTACAAGGGCATTTTTGTAGAGTCAAACTGATGGAGGAAAATGTGGAGGTCCCCTGACCTTTGCTGACAAATGCAAAAGTTTCAGAACACTGTGTCTATTCAAAGTGCAAGGTGCAAGTACACTTTATAAACCTTATTCAAGGAGATCTTTTTTTCTCTTCATCACACTCTATTAGGTGTCTTGGTTAGTTCGCTGTCAATTGATACATTTCAGTGGATAAATTTTGTTTTGTTAGAGATACCTCTGAAATGTTATTTCTAATATTTGGAAACCTCTGATTTAGCTCAACTAGCATGGTCAAATGTAAGGTACTGCAGGAGTTGTGGTTGAAAACATCAGAAGGTCCAAAGATTCTCTGCTTCAAAATAGACTGTGTCTTGGCCACGTGCAAAACAACATGGATTAAACAAAGGGAACATTGCTCTTGCTGTTCCTTCTAGTTGTACTGTGGTGTTTACTTGTAGTCCCCTCTGCTTTTCTGGTTTCTTTGTTTAGTTTTTTTTATGTGACATTTCAGGTTTTTTTAAAAAATATTTTTATTTATGTTTTACAAACAGCCTGAGGAGTTTCCGTTGTTGTGCAGTATAGCTATGTACTTTAACAATGGAGGACACAGAGGCCCTTTCTGCACCTTACCTTTTTGCAGCGCTGGGGCATGGGGATCGCGTGAGCAGCCTCTTGCCAGAGGCTCTTGCATCTCCGCTGCTTTGCCTCTGCAGCCGCTACCTGCTGGCAAGCAGGCAGCGTAAGGGCTCCTACTTGTCCTTCTGCAGTGCAGCCTGGGATTTTCCCAGGCTGTTCTGGGGCAGGAAGCACGAGCACCACAGCTCTGGAGGCTCTGCATACACGGTAAGTGCATGCGGGGCCCTGGAGCGATGCGCGATCATGCACCATTTTCAGCTACAAGCCAAAAATGAAATAGTGTGCAATCGGCGCCTGGTGGCCCAGGCAGTGTTGTGCAATTGTGAGGATGTCATGTGGACTGCTCCTTGCAATTGTGCGATGCTCCAGAGGGCCTTTTGCATGGCGAAAAGGTCCAGAGTTTTGGGGGCCCTTATGTAGGAAGTGTTAATAGAATTAAAGTTACGATGCTGAAGGAAACAAAGTTACCATACATTTACTTCCTAGAGGTCATGGGAAACTGTGGAAAGAATATGGTGACTCCATTTGGTGGTTCATGAAAGGATAAGTGGCTTTTAAAGGATCTTCATCCCAGATGGGGCCGACACATGTTAGGCAGAGAAAGGCAGCTGCCTCAGGTGACAGGTAATGTCATCTGATGTGACATCCTATGACATCAAGGAATGTTGACAAGGTGTTAAGAAGACAGGACTGTGTACATGCCACAGAACCTGCCTTGCACCCCTCAAGTTAGCTTGCTGCTCTCAGATGTCCCATCTCCTGTCTTGACTCATTTGCCAGACAGATCAGCTTCTGTACAAAGAACAAGGAGAGACACCGTCTTGTCCTTTGCCTCAGGCAGTGAAACATCTAGGGACAGGCTTGGTCCTTCAGTGAATCCCTCTTGTTGTGTGCTTTGTTTTGCTTGTAATCTCAGGATCAATACAAAGGTTTCTTAAAAAAAAATAGTCAAAGCAGACAGAGGGCGTTCAGAGGCTGCTTTATGATTCATATGTTCCAGCTTGAAGATAAACAGAGCTGCAAAAGAAAGGTCATTTTAATCAGGCATCGCATGTGAGAATTACTTGAGGGCAAATAAATGCAAGTATCAGATTCTTATCAGATTCTCTGGGATAATAATAGCCTGGTCAGAGGGGAATCTGTTAGCGTTGGCCCACTGGGTCAGATTAACAATGGAGACGCTCTCTTTGGCTTCCCACTGTTGTGACCCAGTCCATCTGCTTCTTTCTGACCATATGTTAGGGAACTATGAAAGACTACAAACATCTGAATTTTGTGCATGTGAACGTATGTCGGTTTCATTGAAACTTTGTGGAAATGCTGCTGCTTTGAATGCTTCTTTCAACAAGGGATGTTTGTACTTTTATTTTAAGTTGAAGGTTAATATGATAGCACTGGCATTATAAGGACTTGTATTTTATTTGCAACTCTACCTGCTGTGCTAACCATTCATATATGAGTTTGAAATTTTTTTTTTCCTGTGTTGCATTATCACTGTCCTGATAATTTGAACTCACATTTGAGGGACAGAAGTTGAGAGAAATGTGTGTATTTATAATGGCAATAAATAAAGTGTATGAAGAGACTGGTTAAAAAAGAAACTAATTCCTCAGTATCAAATACATTTAAAAAATCCAAAGGAAACAGAGGAGAAAGTATGTATAAATCAAGCAATAAATAAATAAATAAAAACTGAACATTTTTTTGAGAATCTTTATTCAAAAGCTGAAATGTAAAATGAGTTACTCTCTTGAACATATGTTAGTAAGCAGTGTTACAGGTCATAATGAAATCAAGGACTGCCTTTATGTAAAAGTAGTAGATGGAAGGCCTACTAGACAAATTATTTTGAGTTCTTGCCTTTTTCAGTAGCTTAAAGGAAAGGAGTGCTCTCAACTTCTCCAAAGTTTGTGTAATTCACATTCAGGTTTCTGGGCATTCACATAATAATAGCAAATTAGTTTTTCAGACCAAATGTAAATCTTTCTCCATATGTTCTTTTTTGCTTATTTGACTAACTCATTGTGATTTGTATGTCATAGGCCCTTTCCACACAAAGCTGGTGAATCAGTTTATGCTGTTTCTTACCAGATTTTCTGGGCTTGAAACAAGGCAAACTTTCCCTCATTTCCTTCTGCATGGCTACTGCGTATGTTCTGTTCTGATCTGAAGGAGTGCGAGTTCATGAATCCACACTGCCTCTGCCGTGGCCACTCCCACTACTCCCCTCACCCCACCTCGTTGGCTGTGATTCGCCCCCCCATTTTTTTGCATGGTTTAGTACATCACTGTATTCATGCGTAAGTCCATACTACCCCCTGGCCCCTCCCATCAGCCCTTCCCTGACCACCAATTCGCATTGGTGCAAATGTACATGTCTGCGCCACTGCGGAAATATGAATTGGATCGATCTGGAAAACTGGAAAACCAATTTTTTCTGGTTTTCAAATAGTGTGCATTACCACCACATCGGGGCACATTTAGTCGGAATTACATGTGGAACAAAGGTAAATAAACTGAACGTAGGCCCTTTTCGCATGGCATTTCTGATGTGAAAGGGCCCCTTGAGCATCGCGCAAATGTGAGGAGCGGTCCACACGATGCACTCACATTTGCGCGATGCTCCAGGGCCTGACATGGACAGCACATGCATTTTTTCATTTTCAACTTGAAGCTGAAAATGCTGCATGGTTGCACATTGCTCCAGGGCCCTCGCGCATTTACCTTGCGTGCGGAGCCTCGGGAGCCAGGCCGGTCGCGCTTCCTGTCTCAGTGCAGCCTGGGAAGGTCCCAGGTTGCACTGCGAAAGGAAGAGGCAGGGCTCTCGCACAAGCAGGAAGCTCGTGCGGAGCCGAAGGAGCAAGGAAGTGAGACCCTCTCTCCGGAGGCTGCTCACATGAGCACCGCACCCCAGCGCCGAAAATGGATGAGTTGTGGAAAGGGTCCTAGTCCGCTCCAAGGTGCAGAAGACCTCCGTGGCAAGACACATTGGCCTGCCTTAATGACTGCATGTGGAAAGGGCCATAGATCTGGGTGCATGTCATTCACTGTAAGATAGAATTTTCCACATGGAATCAGCTAGTCCCACAATGGCTTCTGCTTGATTTTGGACTAGGTGGGAGAAACAACAGTTTGGCCATGAACTTACGGGATTCTTCAGCACAGGTTATGGGCCACTTCCACACTAGACTGTTATAGCGCTATGATTCCACTTTCAACATCCTATGGAATCCTGGGGAAAGGCTCCTCCCGAAACTGCAAACCCCAGGATTCCATAGGATGTTGAAAGTGGAATCATAGCGCTATAACAGTCTAGTGCGGAAATGACCATGTTGGTAGCCACTGGCTGTAGCGGTTTGTAAAGGAGAATTAGACAAACTTATGAAGGAAAGGACTATGAAGTGGTATCTCGTTGTGTTATATAAACAAAACTTCCATGTTGTGTATCTTGAGAATAAGTGATGATGGAACACTGTTCTGTCATACCTTGCTTATGGGCTGGCCAGTGTTAAAAACAGAGTGGACCTGTGGTCTGATACAAGAGAGCTTGAGTTCTAACTCACAGGTAGAGAAAAGCTTCAAGGCATCTTTTGTCAAAGAAAGTTTGGCGGTGCAGCTTGTAACTGCTCCGATAGCAGACACTGGGTGATCAGGGTAGAACTGTTTGTTCTTACTGAGCCAGTGTCTCATTGGTGAGCTTGCATCCATGTGCACCCACCAATCCACCCAGATCTCTCTTTTTTAGAAAAATTCTGGTGTACTATTTTATGGCTGCTGTTATCTGAATGAGTGCTCTCTAAGTACCTAATCAACCAGGATGCATTATAAAAACTCTGGACTCCTTCTTCATGAATTAGTTCTCTTTTTTTTTTAACTAGCACAAACATCCTTTCATATTATAATCTCAAAGCCTATTTACAGTCTCTGGTAGCTTAATGTGAGTTCAGCCCACCAAGGGAAAGCTGGATAGCCGTAAATACATGAAGGTTCAGCTGAGTTACCTTTTCAAGAGGAAAAAAAGGCATTTTTGTACATGGCAGAGTGCAGTCCAATTTATTCAGATGGATTAGGCTGGAAGGAAGGGGAAGGCATTAGATAACCAGAGATTTATATAAATGCAGTAAGATGAAAGGCTTGAATAAGAGAGGTATAAATAAATAAGAAATTTAGGATGATGTTGATGATGATTTCCTGCCTTTTTTTTGCAGTCCAGGACTCTAGGAAGCTTACAAAAGTTAAAACAGATACAGCTTAAACTTTTTTTAACATTTTTTTTTACAAAATTACAAAATTTAAAAATATAATTATAATACCATTAAATTAAAAACAGTTTAAAGTGTAACCATTTTTTTTTTTAAAAAAAAAGAACAACAGATATAAAAAACACGGCACACAGAGAGCCCTTCCTCCTTGACCAGTCAGCTCACAAAGTCCCGCTCAAACAAAAGGCCTTAACTATGAAAAGATAGGAAGGAAGTCACCAGTGTAACCTCCCTGGAAGGTGACTTCCCAGAGCCTGGGAGCAGCCACCAAGAAAGTCCTTTCCCTTGATCCCACCCAATGTACTTGTGAGGGTGGTAGGACTGAATGAAGGGTCTCCCCAGACACAGGCAGGCTTATAGAGAAAGATTGTCATGCCCCATCCCAGGACCCAGACAGGACCTTTCCCAACAGCCACAACACAGATGCCATTTCTGCACTACAGTCTTATAGTACGATGATTCCACTTTCAACCTCCTATGGAATCCTGGGGTTTGCAGTTTCGGGAGGGGCCAGCCGGCCCCTCCCGAAACTGCAAACCCCAGGATTCCATAGGAAATTGAAAGTGGAATCATCGTGCTATAAGACTGTAGTGTGGAAATGCAGAGAGACATGAATGGGACAATACTTAACAGCAGCCAGTATAGTTGAAAAAGGGAGAGCCCAGAAGACTCAGAGCATTATATAGAAAGGACATATCAATTAGACAAACAGCTGGGAGAGGATATTGGCCTATATAAACAGAGAAAAGGATGAGAAGATGATGTTGCAGACAACTGATCTTATGAGTGGAAGCAGCATGCCTCACACTCAGATCCCTTGCTTATGTCCCTGGAAACCTTGACCCTTGCCTTGTGTATGGACTTCACTGTGGGACTGTTGCAGTGAATCTACTATAGACTTGGACTGGGAAAACAACAACCAGTAACTGTCTGTTATAAACTTTGCTTGTGGCTGCTGATAAAAGACTCTAATTGGATTGCTATAAACCTTGGCTGGCTGCTGGAACAGGACAGAGAAATATACATCTTGCATACCTTTGAAGTTCACTGAACGTCAGGATTCCATTTTCACCTTTCTTTCTTTCTTTTTAAAAAAATCTCATTTCAAATCTCACAAATCGCATTTCAGAGTAAAATGTAAAGTTTCTTACTGAAATTTAAATACACTGTTCCATGCTGGCTCTTTAAATAGATGTCAGAAGAAACAGGCCCCAGTTTTCACTGAGCCAGGATTCAAGTATGACTTCATTGCTGTGTGCCTTCAGGTTGTTTCTGACTTATGGCAACCTTAAGGTGAATCTGTCATGGGGTTTTCTGGGACTAAGAGTGTGTGACTAACCTATAGTAACCCAGTGGGTTTCCATGACTGAGTGGGAAATTGGGTCCTGGTCACCAGAGTTGTAGCCTAACACTTGTCTTTTTGTAAAGACTGATAAAATAGTTTCCCAAAATAAGTCAGATTCAGGACATATAACTAGGAATGGAGAAATCTGTCAGTTTGTTTCTTCTCCTTTGTTTCTCAATCTTCTGACTCTTATATTTGGTTAGTTTCAAACTGTGATTATTTTTTTCTGATTTTAAGTTTGGTTCATCAATTTTGAGATTTTTCCCTAAATGTTTGCTTGAAAATTCATACATATTTTTAGGTACATTTTGATATCTAATCTTACCAAATTTACACATTTTAAGAAGCAATTTTCCATATATTTTGAATTTCCAGTGTTATTTTTACTAATAAGTGCTTTTCATGTAACATATGCATTTCCCCCTCTTATACCCATATCTAAAAAAATGGAATGTGAGCTACAAATTTCAAAGTATAACTAGGTTTCAATTAAAGTATTGGTTCAAAATAGCTAAATAAGGTATTTTGGCATTAAAATGTGAATCAACTGAATTTCTTCCCCAACTCTACTTATAACCCAAGATTGTTGTGAATATTTTAGAAGAGTAGTTGTAGAGTGTGTGTGTATGCATGTTTGTTTTTTCTTGTTTGGTAAGGCTAAGATACACCACAGATTTAACACAGTATGAATTCTGTTCAAAAATAATTTTTCCAGAGAAACAAAAGAGGACAGATTCTGCTGGCTGCAGCTCAAGCTCAGAAAAGACAGCAAGCTTGAACTTGCTCAGAGCCAAGTAATGTTATCTTGTCAATAAGGTCTGCCTTGAGTCTCTATCTGTTTGGCCACTCTAATTAATGATCTTTTAACTGTACTGTCAGTCCTGTTTAAATTTGAGTGTTGCCAGTTGCTTCCTCCATCAAACCAGCCAATAGGAGCCGGGCGATTCATTCATGCATACCACTGCCCCAATGGCTCTGGGCCTATAGCAGCCCAGTTTAATAGGGCATTCAGAGCTCATTAGTGAAGAAACACATCGGGAGTGACCGCTCCAGTACCACACATTGCAACTAATAGCCTCGGTGAACAGAATCGTTTCTGTTTCTGCTCACTTGTTGTTGCGTCCTTTCAGTGTCAACAAGTGGTCATGTCGGCAGGAGCCCGCCATTCTGCCCAACAGTTTTATCCGTTGCTCCCCCCAGCCAGACTTGTGTCCTCCGCCATTGTTTGGCCTACAATAGAGCATGAGCAATCACAAAGGCTTCACAGCCATTCATCATCAGCTCACGCATTCGCCGAGCAATATTGCCTGCCAAACGTTCGGGCCATCGTGTTGGCAGAGGGAGTGAATACCCATGAAATACAAATGGTTCGGTTGCTTACACTTTTGTTTTGTTTCCTTCCAAAGTGGTGGCAAGGAGAGAAGGAGAGGGATGTAAGGAAGCAGTGACTGACAAATGGTAAGATTTTTTAGGAGAGGAAAGTGGATGACTATTTAAAAAGGGGGGAGGAGCATACAAAGGAAATTGGAATGGGAGGCATAATATGAAGAGGACAAATACCTTTGAAGTAAAATGACAGGTGGCCACTGAGCCAAAGCTGAACACTTTTTAAGTCCTGCTAATTTATAGGCCATTTCTGCACTAGACTGTTATAGTGCTATTATTCCACTTTCAACATCCTTTGAAGCCCCTCCCTAAACAGCAAACCCCAGGATAGGATGTTGAAAGTGGAATAACAACACTATAACAGTCTAGTGTGGAAGTGGCCATGTACTCAATTGAGATAGTCACCCCGTTGAAGAAATGTCACAGCTTAGAGTGTAGCTACTGGGTGTGCATGTACAAAATGAGGGCCTTGCCCACTAACATGATAATGCTTTCCCCTGCAGTGAAATTTTCCTTCTGTCCCCAGATTTCCAGCATTGCACTGAAAATCATTCATGCCTAGAATATCTGCTGAGTTCACATTCTCTTGGCTAACTTTGCCTCTGTTCTTTCGATGCCTACATTGTATTTCTTAATGCTCAACTGAAGTTTTAAGTTATTGCAATGCTTGAAAATTAGAACTGAAGGAAAATTTTATTTGGTAGGGCAGAATTTTTATTTTAAGGGACAATGTCTTCATGTTGCCTCCCCCCTCATTGTAGCTACACCCCTGCTTCTGCACACTCGTATGTGTACTTGGTTAGAGCTCAATCCATCTAAGTAATGATCGCTCCCAAAGTAAGGCCGCTTAGTAGTACAGCCCTTGTTCATTAGTCATATGAGCTTTTGTCAATTTATTGGGTAACCCAATGTATCTTAGAAGTAAAAATTTCACTGTATTCACTCACAGTGAGGCTTATTCTCCAAAATGTGTGTTTAAGATTGTAGCCTATATATACACCTTTGCATAACACTAGAAGATTTGTGAAGGAAAAAATAAAATTTGTCAATGAGTGAACAGTTGCTGAGAAGAAACAAGAGATCACCACTGAAATTATTAGCTGCAGCAGATTGGATGGGTGATGTTAGAATACTGGTCTCAACCTGTGGGTCCCCAGATGTTTGTGGACTTCAGCTCCCAGAAGCCCCAGCCACTATGGTCAATGCTCAGGGCTTCTGGGAGCTGAAGTCCAAAAACATCTGGGGACCCACAGGTTGAGAACCACTGTGTTAGAACAAATGAGGACCTCCAGTCAAAAAGGTGGAATGTGCTTCCGTAGCAACAGGTATGTTATTGTTCAGGCAGGGGCAGCACTGGCTTCAAGTGGAGAGGGAGCTTGGGACAGATGGTCTCAGGGAAACCTTATTATAATCATTACTATCAACACTGTCCCTTTGTTTGTCATTTACATTTTGGCCCAACTGGGATGTAATTCTTCACTAAGTTTCTTCTTGAAGGAACTAATGAGTAATTTAATTTTTTTTCCCTCCGTGTGTGAGAAAATTTTTGAAAATCATGCAATATTTGAAACCTATTCACAATTTAAGATTTGTTCTGTGCAAAAGTCACCTGGGGTTTTGCATAGAAAACATGTAATGCTTCTAGGCAGAAATACTATTTCTTGTGCAGAAAATGTTGTTTTCTTTGCAAATCAACCACATGTGAATTTTCTGCAGAATAAATTCCCAATTGCAATATTTTCTGTGCAGGAAAAAGTTGTGTAAGTATATTTTCTACACAGAAAATGTTGTTTACACAGAAAAAGTTGTTTTCTGGACAAAATTATCACATGAAATTTTGTACAGAGTAAGTTCTGACCTGTGAAGATGTTCAACAGTCCAGGGTTCATCCAATCAGGGTCTCTCAAACTGATTAACAAGATGGATGTCAGTGCCCTGGAAATGATAATATACAGGGGGCTAGGTGAATAATTAAATTACATTGTGTGTGTATGTTGGGGGGGGATTACTCTGTCACAGTTAGGTTATATTTCTTTTTCAGCCTTTCCTTCCTTCACATCTTATTCAGGACTGTTATCTGGCTATACACCCCTACTCTATGATATGGCTTAACTGACAAAATATATTCAACTGGCATGAAATATAAATTATATGACTATGACTGTGAGGCTTGCTGGCAAAGAGGAACTGACTGCACATGTGCATTGCAAAATTAGGTCAGATCAAGACCTCAGGGCATGGCCAGGTCAGTCAGGGAAGCCCTAGTGATAATGGATTTGCAGATATCCCTCAACAACTTGACCTTTAGAAAAAATGATGCCCAAAACTGCTTCCACAGACACACTGATTGTCTTCAACCTTCTCCCTTTGTCTGTTGAAACTCTCCTTTTGTCACCTCCTCTGTCTCACCATTAAGGAGCTATCACAATTCCCATCTGTCCTTTGTCACCTAATGCTAAGACCATTAGCTCATTCCAGAGCCCATTGTTTACACTGCTGGAGAGCCATTAACATCTTCTCCTTCAGGACAGAAAAAGAGTACTTAAACTCTGGCTTTGGGCCAGATAACTCAGTACTTTGGTGTACTGACTGCCACTCTGCTGCTCTGATTCCCATTTGGTACTACCCTTGGACCGAGCCACATCACTCGGTCTCTTCACTTCTCAATAGGTAAATATCAGCCACATTGCCCTGAACTCTTGGTATCCAACATTTTCTCTCTTTTCCTTCGGATTGTGGGACTGCTTGGATCTTGTGTGTGTTAATTCCCCCAATAAAAGAAACAAACTTACTCTGAAATCTCCAGCTGGTTCTTCCTTGCACTTGTACCTGTATACACAGGTGTAAAAGATCTGGCTAGGTTACCCCCTTCTCACAGTCCTCCTCTTTGAGCTAATATTCCCCACCATATCACAGAGGCACTAGCATTGTTGGTGAGCCACAGTTACCTGGGGTAACAGATTCAGGGAGCAGGGATGTGAACCCTGTTCACTAGAATGACAGTCCAGCACTCAGACCACTACACCGTCCTTGGCTCTCTTTTAAAACTATGGTATTTGTGATGAGTTAATAAGGCCCAAAGGCCTTGGTGAACAGCTGAATTTACGCTTGATGCCAAAATGAAGTGAGTGTTGGTGCCAGTAGGGTATCCAAGGGGAATGAATGAATAACACATGCAAAACTTGACTATCTGGAAACAGACTTCTTTATCTATCCATCCCTAGGAATAGCACAATTTTATATGTTCAGATATTTAAACCCAGCAAAATGACAATGCATGTCCCTCTAATTACATAATTAAGAGAGACATGCATTGTCATTTTGCTGGGTTTAAAGCAGAAAGAAATGACTTTGAATCCTATCCCATGGGTGCTAGAATAAAAAGCATCCTGGTTAACTTCCACAGTCTCAAATTTCAGGAACAGTGATCTGTCCTAGAAAGGAATCTAGCAGTGGATTTCATGTACATGGTATATAGCCTAAAAATGTTTCCTCTGTATTTTGAAGCAAACTGATTGCACAGTTATTAAAACTGTTATTTTCTGTAGGAAAAAGGAAATCAAACAATCCCTGGCTGGCCTACATTTCACAGGCAAGTAACCAAAAGAATAGCTGCCCCTTGTTGGCCAATTTGCCATTTAACCAGCAGCATATGGTTTTTGTCTTGGGATCATGCAGAATGTCACAAAGGAACAGACAGTGGACAGTTACTAGGGAGCCTTTGTATGCTTTGGAAAGCAAGGGAAGATGGTATTTTAATAGATTTCCTGGGAGACCTCTTAGAAAGGTAATCTAATTGCTTAAATCAAATTTGGGACCCCCATCACAAATCATTACCTTGTCTTTTGCCCATCCATCTTCCTGTAGTTCAAACAAATGGCATATGCATGTAGACATACATCAGCATAGTTCATTTCAAGGAATGGTGTGTATTTAACCTTCAGCTCCTGCTAATGATGGACAAGTGACACACTGTATAAGAATGGTGGGGAAAGTAGCAGGTTTGCTTGCCTTCTTAAAACACAAGCCTCAATGCTACTTGATCAATCTGCTCAATGAGAGTAACAAGTGAATACATTTTTTATTTAATCTTGTACTCTGATTGTTTTTGCTGCTTTAGCTGCAGTGACATGAATGGGGACCCGAGACACAATAGAGAAGGCATCATGATTCCAGTCATTCTTCCCTTGCTTGTGTTTTCAAGCCCTAATTGGTAGTGATGGCCAGGTTGTCTCCAAAGAATGGCAACATCAGGAATTTCCTCAGTCCCCAAGAATGGTAAACGGCAGCTTTCCAAACACTGCCATCCTTCTCACTTCATGCAGGATCCAAGGAGATCAGAGGAGGCATTTAAAAAACTTCAGTTTTCACACTTGCCTATTCCAGGTTAGTGGGTCTCACTGGACTGTTCCATAGACTTAGGGCCCAACCTGGAATAGGCACCATAGATCCTCCCAGAGGTTTCTTTTTCAGATTCCTGAGCTGTGCACATAGTGCAAAAGGGGCGGGGATTTCATTCTGTCCTCTACAGCATGAGCCAGGGTGCAATCATGGTGGACTGAAGAAATTTTCTTCTGTGAAGCAAGATGGTGTCCTATGGTGGGCCTCCATGGATATGATGTACATACTTTGCAATAGGAAAACTAGCTTCTTTGTCAGATGGACCTTCCTTCAAAAGAAGGGATGGGACAGTGTCTTCCTTTTGAACCAGAAGGGAGCTAGCTTAGTGGGCATACTTAGTTTTCTTCAACAATACCATGCTGCTCCTTCGTAGCATCTTCCAGAGGAGATAACTGCCCCATTTTACCTAAAGTTAGGACTGGATGCAGAGATGGATCATCCACGCTTCCTGGTCTGACTTTGGACTGCTTTGTAAATCATGATTTAATATTAAACTGCTGTCATCTATATACAGTTTAGGATGAATGGATGGAAGATGAGAGAAATGCTGATGTTAAAAAAAAACACTCCTAAGGATTTGTTATATGTTAACCAGAAAGTTTCAAAACAATTCTCATATCTCCCACTGGGAGAAAACATGTATTTGTATCAAAAGGGTAAAGACAGTAGTAGTGTCTTGATGTATATCTGGGAGGGTTAGGCCATTCCCACACTACACTGTTATAGTGCTATTATTCCACTTCAAACATCCTATGGAATTCTGGGTTTGTAGTTTACTGAGGCCAAAGAGCCCTCTGGCTGAGAATTCTAAAGGCCCCCCTGTAACCAACAAGCCCTAGAATCCCACAGGATTGAAAGAGGAATAACAACACTATAACTGTGTAGTGTGGAAATGACCTTAGTTTCTAATTAATGGAAACAGATTGTTAAGATGATCTGAAAAACTGGAAATGATTGCTTGCCTTTGGGTTTATTGATTTTATTGCATGATTTCTTTAGAGAAGCTGTGGAACCTCAAGACAAGTGAGATTTAATGGTTAATGTATTTATTGAAGCTAGTAGGGAATCCCTAAAGATATTTTGCTATGTATTTTAGAACAGTAAATGGCACTTCTAGCCTGAAAATCAAGGTGCATATTAATACCCCAGGGTGGTCAAGTTATATTTTGGCATCAGAGAAAGGAGATCTGCAAAATGCCTTTCCTTGCCAGCAAGTATGCAGTTACAATATCATAATTTAATAAAAATTTTGTTGTCTTTTTATGACAAATCAGTAGCCTAAAGCATCTGCCTCCACTGGCCACTAGTGAATTCCATATCAGTGGGATAATGAATCCACTACAGATTTTAAGTCTGACCTAATTTCCGCACTAGACTGTTATAGTGCTATTATTTCACTTTCAACCTCCTGTGGAATCCTGGGGAAATGTGTGTGAAAGTGTGGAAATGGCTTGAATGTTAAAGGAGCTATCCAAGGTGCTAAATAGGTTCAGAATTTTTGATAGCGCCTTTAAATTTCAGAGAAATCTCAGAGTGGATTCACTGTCCTATTGACATGGAAGCCACAAGCCACCACTGCATCTACCTAATGGTCAGACCAATCATGAGTGACCCACAGATTTATACCGTACTGTGATAATGGATGATGTGGTTAACAGTTATAATTACAATTTCCCCCTTGTGTCCAAGGTATGGTGCCAGTCTATGGGTCATTGGCTGCTGATCTCTGGTGAATTTCTAGGAAAGAAAGAAGGACTTTCTGTCAATGGGCACAAATATGGTACTGGCTCCTGGTGTACTGGAAAAAGATAATTTCCTGTTACCAGGCTATTAGATAGCCTGGTAAGTATTGCTTTAAATAATAATGTCTAAAATACTGTTCTGGTATTTGCAAATTATGTGAATGAATACAAGAGGGAACCCTTAGCTTGCCAGTTTACAACAACCTGTTGGTGCTACATGCTCCTCTTGGTGTTGGCTCTGCAGCTACATCTTCTTCCCTTGTTCCATTTTAAGTTTGTTGGTTTTAATTTTGCTTTTTGGAAGCTACTTTGGGTTCCACAGTGCATGAAGGGAAACAATGGGACAGGAATGAGGAATCAAGACAGGAGCAGATGACCCAAACCTCCAACCCTTTCCATGCCGGGGGGGGGGTTGAGTTCGGCTGATGTAATCGCACCTGCCATTGTCTGGTCCTTGTTTCATCCAGGGAGATGGCTTTGCTATGCATAAGCTTTACCCATCCTGGGAAAACCTATCTGCTATGAAGCTATCCTGATCCAGATACCAGCTTCAGAAATACCCCGAGACTGATGCTTATACCAAGGAACCATCTTCACTGTAGTTGGGCATTCTTGCTGGCCTACCTGGAGGGAAGCTTACACACAACACACACATTAGGTTGTCGCAGCCCTACTATAGCCAAAGCCTTGGTCAGCTTTGACTTCCCTGTGTTTTCCCCACTGGAGGGCTGGAACACTGCTAAGGAAAGTCTGGACTGTTATTACCAGATGTGTATCTAGGATGGAGCAAGTAGGGTATGTGCCCTGGGCAGCAATGCCAGGAAGATGCAAAAAGGCTATGCTGGAGGATGAGGGGGAGGAAGCAGCCCTAGAAGTAGGGGTGTAACTTCCATACTTGCCCTAGGCGCTGTTTATGCTAGCTACACCTCTGGTTATTACCAGTCAGTGATCAGAGATAACCACAAGGAGTCTGCCATACACCTCTGATGAGGGGGACAAATGGCACAATGTGTGTCTGTGTGTGATCCTTCTGTAGCTCAGATGGGCAACTGCTGTGGATGGATCCAGCAGCTGCACAGATTGCCAAAAAGGCAAAACAAACAACCACACAGCCAGAAGTGCCAGGAGTCTTTTTCTGCTTAATGTATTCAACAAAGATGGTGAAGAGTGAAGCTGCTCCCTACTGAAAAGTTAGATGGGAAACAGTGAAGAATTTCAGGCGGGCCAGTCATCCTCTCCCCACTTCCCTGATCTCGAAAGAGGCAGTTTGGGGAATCTAGAAGGGCTGGGGCACCATGACCTCACTTTGACCACTTCTACTGTAACTTAATGAGAGATAACATCACTGCTTTTGCAGTGCAATTATCATTTCAGTTGCTTTTGTGGATACAGGGTGTGGCTTCATTCAGTGAAGGAGGTTCAAGTACTGGTTCATGCTATGATTCATGAGGCTGAATTAAAAAAGATGTTCCACTGGAAAAATTCTGCTGCTCTTGTTTTATATGTTCAATATCTTCAGTGGCAGTAGAAAAGTCAAATAGTTTGGAATTCAAATTTGGAAAAGGAACCGGTAAATTCTCTACCTCAGAGAAGTTCCAGTTTCCTAAATGTTACAATACAATAACTGAAATACAATGCCAGTACATAAATGGGGGGCTTTCCGGGCTTTCCATGATATGATATTAATCATCAATTAATTAATTAATTAATTATATTTGTATGTTGCCTTTTCTCCCAGAATGGGACCTAAAAATAAGTTAAACATATTAAAAACATTTAAAGCAATTAAAAACATTAAAAACATATAAAAGTATAAAAACCTGTAGCAATCTGCAGTTTTAAAAACAGATTAATAAACAAATTAAAAGCTCTCCAGCTCACATAAAAACCTGCTGAAAGAGAAATGTTCCCCTCTTCATGAAGTTAGTAAATTGTTGGCTAAAATCATGAGGTATATGTAACTTAATACAGGACTAAATCCAATTGTTGCTGCTGCTGCTGCTGTTCTCACGTGCTTTCAAGTCATTCCCAACTTTTGGTAACCCTAAAGTGACCCTATCACAAGGCTTTCTGGGGCTGAGAGTACGTGACTCACCTAAGGTTACCCAGTGGGTTTCCATGGCCAAGTGGGGAATTGAACCTTGGCCTCCAGGCCCATAGTCCAATGTTCAAAACACTATACCATCCTGCCTTTCTAATCCAGTTATTAGCCCCAACCAATATAGACTCATTGAATCAATGGGAATTTGCTAAATGAGCACCTGTGTAAATTCTATTGGTTTCAGTGGGTCTACTCTGGCTGAGATTAACAACTGGATGTACACCACAGATCTTTAAGTGATTGAAATGAGACTGGGATTTATTTTTCAGATCTTTTCCCTTTCAATCTGACTAGTATCCTTGAAAAAGGGGAAAGGTTAGGAATTCTGCCTGTTGTATCCCAGGGCCTCTCATTATAGCTACAGTATGAATAGGTGGTAACCATGTTAGTTTGTTGTAGCAAAAATCACAAACAGAATAATGAACAATAACCTTTATCTGACATAGTGTTTGGTGGCCTTCAACTGTCCTCATCTCTAGACCGCTCACAGATCTAATGAAGTGAACTAGAATCTACAAAAGCTAGTACCAAATGGAACTTTCCAGTTTATAAGTGCCACAAGATTCTTTGTTGTCTTTTAGAACTAATTAAACCAAGAAAAAAAGGGAAGCAGCAGATTTGTAGACCATTGGAGTAGTAGCTGTGGGCGTTTTAAAGAATATTCTCATTATAATTTTTTTTTAAAAAAAAACAACACTTTTTCATTGGTCTTGTGGATTTTTTTTTCTTTTATGGTGGTCAAATCCAGGGAAAACTTTTGTTGTTGTTGTTGTTGTTATACTAGCTACCATATCATGAAACCAGCAATGCATGAAGTAAATCAGAGAGGATTTGCTGTCATCTCTGCGGAAGTGTTTGTTCTTGTATCTTTTCTTTCATTTTTTTTATGTGGGAGTGAGTCATGGTTGTGGGGGAGGGACAACTTCACAGTGGAGTAAACCTGAGACATAAATTCAAGAGCCAGACAGTTGAATGAACAGGATAATCGGGGTATTTTTGACAGGTGCGGCAGCCTGCCTGTAGCTGGCATATAATCATTACCATTTTAATAAGGCTCTAATAGGGGGGCTGATAATTCAGTGGGGTGTGAAGATCCTAATTCAACTCCCAATCCCACATGAATGTGCTAGAATTTGTGCTCTTTGTTTTCTTCCTTTGTACCCCTGAATGCCAATAATTACTGGTTATAGATTCAAGGAAAAAATTCTTAGAACTAGAAGCTAAATTAGCTCTCCTAATACTGCACAAGAATGTCAATACTTATAAAAAAAGAGAGAGAAGCAAGTGGGTGGGTGTGTGTGTGTGTGTGTGTGCGCGTGCTGGTTTTTTTAAAAAAATTTTTGTGATGGGGTAGTACACTTGTTGGTACTGCAAAGGTTCTACAGCTGAAGAGGTTTGGCTTAGCACATGAATAATACAGCCACTGTTTCTAAAAACCATCAGGGGCTCCCTTTCTTCTACCAGCAAATGTTATACATGCATCAAAGTAGCTGAATTGTGCCATAGTTCACTTCTTGTAAAAAATGCAACTTCAGATGTCCCCAAATGCTGCTTTTGTTTGGTCAGTATTGATTTAGTGCTCATTCAGAGGTATCGACGGAATCCCTGAACTTTGCAATAAATAACAAATCTGTGCCCGACTCAATCAAAAATGTTCCAGACAGAGTTTAGCAAGGCAGCACAGCCAGCAGCTGTTTATATCTGAATTGGCTTAGAAAACAAAATCATGTTAAAAAAAGAAAGAAAGATAGAAGCTATGACTACAAAAATATGGTATTAAATCATTTGAAGCAGTTATATTTCACTAGCAAAATGCCCACTGTGGTGGGTACTTTATATGTAGCAAGCAACTTGTATGTTGTTGTTGTTATGTTCCTTCAAATCATTTCCAACTGAATGGCGGAGCAGGGAATCGAGCTTTCCTCCAGGGTCATAGTCCAACACTCAAATCACTCTACCATGCTGGCTCTCATGTGTATAGTAAGGCACTCTAAACAGATAGGATGCACCTTACTTTTTTCATCTCATTTTTTCATCTTCATTACATCCCTAGTGACTCAAAACAAAAATGAAATAAAACAGCCGTAGTAGCGTGCAATGCAACTAAGAAACTAATGTCAACTAAGTAATTGTCATTCTTATTTGCTAAGCAGCCAGACATGTGAAACTCTTTTATTTCACCATCCAAAACACAAAGCAATTTGTCCCCTATGAAAGGAGGCCCTATCTCTAGACACTAACTAATTTCAGAAAATAAAGCACCTACAGCAGGACCTATGATGAAGATGATCTTGGTACCAACTAAGCAACTTCCAATGACAGAGGAAACACCAGTCATGTAAGAACTACAAGTGAACTCTTCCTGCTCTTTTGACCCCCACTACTGAGAATCAAATCTATTTCTCGTCACGTGGTATCTTCTCAGGGACTGTGGTGAGGCTACAGCGGAGAGTGTGGGAAATTACTGCTGGGGCTACAACTTCCAGAATTTCCCAACTAGCGTGGCTGGTGGTAAAATCTAATCCAAAGGAGTAGGAGTAGTAGAAACTGTAATATGAAAAAAGTAGTTTTTCCGGGTTCTAGAGTGTAAAGGAAGTTCCTTCCTTCCTTCCTTCTTTGGGCACTGGATTTCCTGCTTCACAGCTAGGGAACTAAAACCAAAGCCTTGTCTTGAGTTCTGCCCTCCTCTCTATAAAGTCAAGTATTATACAAAGCCTAGTACAACATATCATGTGTTGACACAATTACACAATTACACTCTACCTTATGCATCAAAGCACATGGTATGTTGTATTAGATGGTATGGAAAGATAAGCTGAACTCAAGGAAAAGGAAGAGAAGATATAGAGGTGGCATACTATCCACCTTTAAATATCTTTTTTAAAAATTGGTTTTAAGTCAGATGTTTATTTTGCCTGAAAGAAGCAGAGATAATCAGAAACTGCACTCAGTTAAAGTGGAAAATGGATATGGTGGAGTCAACACTGCATGCAGGATGGATGAATTTCATGCTGTTGTCTTTTACCCAAAGATCTTCATCAGCAGGAGCCCAGAGAAGGTTGGCAGGAAGAAACTTGTAAGCTAAGACCCACTAGAAACCTCTGGGTCACACAGAACCTTTTCAACATCTTTAAAAATCTGAAGGGATGCTGTAAAAAAAGAAAAGGAGCAAGTTTGTTTTCTGGTGCTCCAGAGACGAGGGCCATTTCTGCACTAGACAGTTATAGTGCTATTATTCCACTTTCAACTTCCGTTGGAATTCTGGGGTTTGCACTTTAGGGAGAGGCATTTAGAATTCTCAGCCAGAGAGCTCTTTGGCCTCAGTAAACTATAAACCCCAGAATTCCACAGGACATTTAAAGTGGAATAATAGCACTGTAACTGTGTAGTGCAGAAACAGCCTCAGAGCCCAGTGCAGCTTTGTGCTGACACATGATGTTCTCTGACTCCCATGTTAAACTCTCACTTTTTCTGCAGTGATGGGTTCAGTATGGACTTTAAAGGATTGTCTCTTGTTCTAATCCCCTCTCCTGTAACTCTGTGTGTGTGTGGTCCTTTGAATGTGTCATCTACACCTTGGTTTAGTCTCAATTTTGATCCTACACCAGGGGATGATCAGAGTGTTTTTGTCATTTTTTCCCCCTCTCCAGCTTGGAGCATGAACACATATGCACCAATGCGTAGTATTTGCCATTTGGAAGCAGCCTTATAGTGGGTCAAACTATTGGTCCACCCAGCCCAGATTCTGGCTGGCTCTCCAGGTTTTCAGACATAATTCTTTCTGAGCCTGAGGATTCTGGTAATTGAGCCTGCTTGCATGAAAAACATGTGCATTACTATGGAACTGCAGCCCCATTCTAATACAGCACCTGCTATATTTTCTGATGGTGTTCTATTTGAGTACTATCCAGACTTACTGCTACTTAGCTTCAGAAATCAGACAAGCTCAATGTGTTTAGGGTGATATGGTGGTAAGCATGCATGCCCACATTCTTTTATAAGTATGGATAAAATCCCTACAGTGCTTTTTTGTTTGTTTGTTTTGTGAGTGTAGGTCTAGGCTAGATCAGGGTTCCCACAGTCGTAAGCAACAAATAGGTCCATACACTAAGGCCATTTATGCACTAGACTGTTATAGTGCTATTATTCCACTTTCAACATCCTGTGAAATTCTGGGGTTTGTAGTTTACTGAGGCCAAACAGCTCTCTGGCTGAAATTTCTAAATGCTCCTCTCTAAACTGCAACCCCCCCACCAGAATTCCATAGAATGTTGAAAGTGGAATAATAGCACTATAACAGTCTAGTGCAGAAATGAAAAAATGAAATGAAAAAGCCAAAAATGAAAAAGTGCGCGGTCGGCGCCTGGCAGCCCCTGGATCGTTGCGCGATTGTGAATGTGTCGTGTGGACCACTCCTCACATTTGTGTGATGCTCAAGGGGCCCTTTCGCATGACAAATGCCGTGCAAAAAGGGCCTGAGACAGTTGGAGGACAGGAACAGAAGACCATAACATAAATGGGAATGGGCAGATGCCATTTAAAAGATTATCTGCCCCCTGTTTGGAAAAGTTACTTTTTTGGAACACAGCTACCAAAATGACTTGGCCAGCAGGACCAAATGCACACAAACCAATCCCCACAAAACTAATAAAATCAGCATGTTTATTCAAAGTATACATTCAATGGACTTGATTCCTAGATCAGGTTGCACAGGACTAGACAGGCAACCATTTCTCCTAGCATGATTTAAACACACACACATACTTGGCTTACCCAGAATCACATTTTTGCCCTTACACCACCATTCACAGTTATTATGTTCCTCTACCATATGTCATGGATCCAAAGATACAAGTGGCAAAATAACCTTTGAAGGAGCTGTTCTTAATATTTTCAGCCCTGCCAGCTGGCCATAAGTCAGACAACAGTAGGTCTCTTAGTATAAGAAAGGCTGCCCCACTGAGATTTCTTCCCTACAGAGGTTCTGATAACATGCCAAATTGTAAATAACTGCCCTAATTTAAGTGGATCTTTAAAGACTTGCCTGCTTATGGCCATACACCCTGTTTTCCCAGTGAGAGAACATATGTATGGATTGTGAAATTTCCCTTTGTCCCTATGTGCTATTTTGTTACTCTCCTATGAGCTGGTGAAAGCTCCAGACCTCCTGACAGAAACAGATTAGACTCCTCTGTATGCAGAAATCTAGCAGATGAAGCTTTTCTCAACATCAGGATGCCACAATAGGGAAAACTCATCTGTTGACTGCCGTGAAGAAACCTTTCCAGGACATTTAAAATCCTTTGCATGTTTCTTCAGAAGTCAGCTTTACATCATTCAGAATGACTTACTTAAAAAGTCAGCTGCATCAAGGGAGCACATAGAATGGGGCTTTCTGAGGTTTTCACCTCCAGTTGAAGTAAAACAATTTGAAATTGGCTGTCGTTGCCACCCCTTACCTTTTACAGCACCTAAATTTGTTTTCAGGTGTGTCCGAATAGAGGCTTTTCAGGGAACTTGCTGTATTCTGCCTTTAAAGGGGCTTGTAACCTTGCAAAGGACAGATACCAGCTAGCTCTCCAACGAACTGCCTTTGTTTCTGACAATGAAGAAAAAAGTTTATTGCCTTGCCTTGCTTTTGTTTCCCAAAATGCCTCATGGCTAACAAGGAATGTGGCCTTTACCTGAATCAAAACTCTCTCCACTACCATCTTAAACTCAGCTTTAACATCTCAAGAATGATGTAGCTCTGTGATGCTCCATCGTCGCAATTCTTCCCCTAAAATGATTTTTAACATGCCTGATGAAGAAGACTGCTATAAGCTTACCTAATGCATTTTGTGCTTCTTACTTGCCCTAATAAAGATATCACTGCTATGTTTTTTTCTGAGTTTGCTAAATTAAAAATGAGCATTATCCTCAGCAGATATGCATACTGCATATATATGAATGCTCTTGCATGTGTGCATGCACACTCAGACAGTTGGAAGCAGTGGAGATAACCTGCAGGAAAGTGAAAAAAAGTATAATCTATACTTCTATTGCAAATTAAATACTGTACAATTGACCACAGTAGAATGTTTTTTATTTTTATATTACCTTTTAATCAGCACATCTTAGGAAGCTGGGTTTAATCTGTGAAAGTTCATGGAAAAATAAAGCTATTAGTCCTAAGTATGCCTTAAGACTTCTTGCCACCTCGAGACAGATTATGAAGAGAGCAATGCAACTGAAATGTAAATCTAATAAGATGGAAGTCACAGAATCAAAAATACAGTGTAGGAAACTGCCAACAACATTACTTATTGCATTTCATTGCCATTTGGTTTCACAATTTTCAGTTTCCTCAACTCTATGCCTATCTATAATGTGAATATATACTGATAATTGGAGATAATGTTGTTGTGTGCCTTTGGGTCATTTTTGACTTGTGGTGATCCTAAGGCAAACATATTACAAAGTTTTCTCAATGCGATTTGTTCAAAGGGTTTTGACATTGTCTTCCTCTGAGGCTGAGAGAGAGTGATTTGCCCAAAGCCACCAAATGGGTTTCCTTGGGTGAATAGGGATTCAAACCCTGGTCTCCCAGAGTGCTAGTCCAAAAGTCAAGCCAATACCCCAAACTGGCTTTTAAGGACAATACTCTATACATTTGATAAAGTGAGCAATATCCCTTCACAAAAGCTCATGCCATTAAAAAGAAAAGCTAATCTTCAAGATTCTGTGAGACTGTGTCAGTACAGCTTAATGAAGGTCTAGGCCAGCGGTTCTCAACCTGTGGGTCGTGACCCCTTTGGGGGTCGAATGATCCTTTCACGGGGTCGCCTAAGACCATCGGAAAATACGTATTTCCGATGGTCTTAGGCTCCATTCCCTCCTCGGTGGTGGTCCGCAAGCGCAAGACACGCGCTCGGGTCCTCCTGCCCCCTTTGAAGTACCTTACTAAAGAAAATTTTCTTGGCATCGAGCAAGAGTGAGTTGGAAGGGCAACCTCCGACCAGCCACTCCGAGGCTCAAACAAAGCCAAAAACATCTAGTATAAGGAAGTCTGAGAAGGCAAGAATTAAAAAGAAGGTGAAAGGAAAATTACCTGGTAATGCAGTTAAGTCTGTTAAGGGCGGGGAAGGGCTCCCAACCGCTCCTTTAACTTCCGGTCGCCATGTTGAAAAGAGGCGTTCAGAAAGCAAGGGAGGGGGCTGTGAGAGGAAGGAGCTCTCCTGACCAATCCAAGCTCGCCAGCAACACAACCATCACACTCAAGCACGCGAGCAGCCTCTGCCAGGAGACGTGGCAGCCTCTCAGCCGGCAGTTCCTTGCCCTTCTGTGTTAGCGAATACAGTAGCGCAGGGCAATTTAGCATTGTGTATGGTGTCATTATTCACTAGGAGTCAAACTGCAATGCCTATGGAACCTAAAGAAGTAAGATTTGAACCTCCTATGTCCTCAATGTCTTCCCAGGGGAATGTCTCTGAGTGTAGTAGGGAAGTGATAAGACAAATGATGGCTGAAGAAATGGAGGTGCATGTTAATAGGCAAACAATATTAGTGAAATGATTTCACAAAATACATAACAAGTTTAAAAAATGTATAGCAAGTTGGACAATTCATTGAATTTGAATGTAAGGTCATTATTGAGCAGCCAACAAACTACTTCAATGAATCCTTCATTTTCATGTGATTTTCCTGATGATACAAAAGTTATTCAAGCTGAATCAAATGATGCTGGTGTGTGTTTACCAAAAACATCTACCTGTAGGTCCAAAGTGACTAGAGTTGAGGAATCTGCTTTGTCACACTCTGAACCAATCAACACTGAATCTGAAAATGATGAGGAACCAGATTTGGCAGATACTCATGGGGATAATGACTCTAAATCAGATGGTTCTGTTTCTGAGAAGGAGGATGCAGAAGATGATAATAAAGTGAGATTATTTTCTTCAGATTCTTTTAAAAATTTGCTGAGAAAGGTGTTGGTAACTCTGGGACTGGACAGTCTGGAGAGTGCCACTTCAGATATTGATAAAAACAAGAATGTTGCATCAATCGTAAGGAATAAGCCTACAAAATCTAGTGTTATTCCCATGCCAGTGTTATCTCCATTTATTTTTGGATTTAATTCAGTCTGAATGCAGTGAAACCAAATCTTCAAACTTTATATCATTTATGGTGGACTAAATATCAGATAGTTACATTACGATTCATAACAGTAGCAAAATTACAGTTATGAAGTAGCAATGAAAATAATGTTATGGTTGGGGGCCACCACAACATGAGAAACTGTATTAAAGGGTCACGGCATTAGGAAGGTTGAGAACCACTGGTCTAGGCCAATGTGTCTCAGCCCTTGCTCTTCCAGATATTTCAGACTTCAGCTCCCAGAAGTCACAACTAATGTGGCCAATGGTCAGCAACTCTGGGAGCTGAAGTTTTAAAAACCTATATAAGTAAGTGTTCAGAACCACTGATCTATACAAAAGAAAACTGCACTTAATTCAATGGGGATTGTTCCCACAAAAATGGGTACAGGATTGCAAATGGGTATAAAAATTGCAGCTTTAGCTAGTGATAACTATGGTTTATTTCCCTGCAAATCTCAGTTGAAATTATGGAACAACTTATGAGTTACTTTAGGATGTTGGACCAGTGTTCCTCTAACATACAAAACATTATATGAACCAGAAATAGGTGAAAGGGCAAGACTTGGAAATCATTCTAGAACTTGAAAAAGTTGCTTTTTGGACAGTAACTCCCAGAGTCCTGCAGTTCAAGATAGCCAGAAACTGAAGTACATCAATAAAATGTTAGGCCACTTCTGCATTACAGTGTTACAGTGCTGTTACTCCACTTTCAACATCCTATGGCATGCTGGAGTTTGCAGCTTAGGGACGGGGCATTTAGAATTCTCAGCCAGAGAGCTCTTGGGCCTCAGTAAACTACAAACCTCAGAATGCCACAGGATGTTGAAAGTGGAATAATAGCACTATAACAGCTTGTAGTGTAGAAATGGCCTTAATTTCAACTCTATATTTAAAGGAGGAAGTGCCCTTTCCCCCTTTGTTTATCACCATTCGTATCATCAGAGCTTTACCACAGAGATTTGGGTGTAATATTTACTAAATGTTGTCTGCTAAAGTTAGGTTAGTCCTTTAGCATGAAAAGTGTTTACCTTCATCATTTTCCTATGCTACATAGCTACATGCTATTCAGTGTTCCCAAACTGGATGTAATAAACTAAACAGGCATGGTACCACTCTAGTCTCATCTCTCCCCTTGACTACTTCTATTATTTTCTCATGTGAGCTGTGACTTCTGAAAATGCAGGCATTTCTATCCATGGAGATTCTCCATGCATCTGGAACTGATTTTCCAAAGTTCCAGATTCTACAGAGAGCCTCCATAGATACAAGGAACTCTTTTACTCCAGAACATTGCTCTTCACGTGAGAAAAGCGATGGAAACAGCAACAGGAGGGACTGAACTCAAGCAGTCCACCTTGCATGTTTTTAAAAACCCCTTCAGGAATGCCTGAGTAGGACTTTCACATACTGTACATGTAATGTAAGGAGTAATATTTGAAATGGCTTCCTGATGTATACATCTGCTGAAAATACTCTGTGTTACCATAGCTAATTGAGTGTCGTTGCTGTGTGTACACACTATGGAATGTAACCATTTGGAGTGAGATGATACGACCACATGGATGGACAATGTATGCAGCACTTAATTCACAACAGCATCCATCCTAAAGACACTTGCGGAGAAGTGCTTTTGAATTCACTGGAATTTACTCACAAACAAGGTATTTGAACGCAAAACAAGTAATGGTGCTAAAAGTTTTGACAACTATGACAGGCTCAAAGTGAATTAAAGCCAACAATTCTACATTGTTTGCCATAGGTCCCCATCGGATGAATTTAGCTTATGTACAGAAAGGTTTGGGGAACCAACTCACCTTGAAGATTGGTAAAAATGGTCCATTCGACTGTGAAAAGTAGAACTGAAAGATGTGTTTTATTTGCGTTGTCCTTTGTAATTATGCTGCCGAATAAGAGAAGTATTATCACACCAGGGTCAGTGCCAGAGGATTACCCAAAGTTTTTTAAATGGGATGCTAAAGTGGTACAAACAGGTGCACAGACAAAGACTCAAAAGAGAGGGGGGAGAAATGAGAGAAAGAAAGCCCTTCCACTTTCAACCACACAGTAAAATTAATGGTTTCTGTAAATGAATGGCATGGTTAGATTACCATTGAACTTGTAAAATTAGAGGAAGGAGTCAGATTCTTCATTACACTCCTATTTTAATTTAAGCAAAAGAGGCCAACCTTAATTGCACTTTACCTAAAAAAAAAAATCTTTTCATTGGCATAATTTTGCAGCAGGCAAAGTGACTCTTACAAAGAATAGTGCTTTCTTAAATCTGTTTGTTCCCTTTTCAAACTGTATCCTGCTTGCTGAGTGTTCTCTTTGAATAAACCCTGTGCACAGAGAGAAAAGGAACCAGAGCAATGGAGATTTCTAACATTTGATTTTAGGTGGGGGGAGGGAGAGAGAACGTTTGAAAAAAATTAAGAACCAAATGCATACTCAAACATGGACTTGATAATGCTGTTGATTGTTGGATTTTTTTTAAAAAATCCAGTTTTGAGACAAGTTTCTAAAAAAGCTTTTTCTGAACAGCATTTACAAACAGAATAGCCAATCCTTACATCAGCTTGATAGAGATTTAAGCTAGACCCACAGATGCTGATGAGAACCACAGATGTTTAGCATTATATATTGTACTGAGTCAGAGATGGCTGACCTTTGTTTATTGGGTGGAGGCAGGATATGTTTTTTGCACTCAGCGGTTCAAGGCCAGTTCAGTTTCACTCTTAATCAATGATGCAATACTTGGCTGGTTTTTGACTCTGGACTCCATAGTCTTACACTTACAACTTTCAATGTATGTTACTTTACTAACTTCAAATAACCTTATGCAGGGAATTTTTGATGGTCTGGTCTTTCACTTGCTTACAGAAAGAAAACTTGGTGGGATTGAAGTCTGAACATCCTGGCTCTTACTGATTGATATGATTTGATTTATATTCCCCTCCTCTCTCAAATGGACTCAAAGAGGCTCTAGTCTTCAGTGAGCCTTGAAACTCACTGGTTGACCTTGGGCTCATCACTTTCTCTTAGCCTGGTATACCTCAGAGCTGTGGTGAGGCTACAATGTGGAAGAAGAGGAGCAGAACTCTGGCCCTTTCTGCACAGCATTTTCCATGCAAAAGGGCGCCTGGAGTGTTGCATGATTGTGAGGAGCGATCTGCACAATGCACTCACAATCGCATGATGCTCCAGGGGCCAGCAGGCACCGATCGTGCACCTTTTCATTTTCGGCTAGAAGCCAAAAATGGTGCGCGATCGCACATTGCTCCCGGGCCCTGTGCACACTTACCTGGCGTGCAGAGCCTCTGGAGCCGTGCCAGTCATGCTTCCTGCCCCAGCGCAGCCTGGGAAGGTCCCAGACTGCACTGCGGAAGGAAGAGGCAGGGCTCTCGCATGAGCAGGCAGCTCACGCAGAGCCGAAGGACCCCGGACGCGAGAGCCTCTCGCCAGAGGCTGCTTGCGCGATCCCTGCACCCCAGCGCCGGAAGAAGGTAAGGTGTGGAAAGGGCCTCTGTATGCTGCGTTGAACTCATTGGAGGAAAGACAGGACAGAAAAGTAAATAAATGTATCGCAATGTTATTACTTGTCAGGCCTGCAGAGAGGCGATTGCAGAGATTTCACTATCTCCTCATTCTATGAAACTCTCCTGAGCAGCTGACCAAAAGCAGAGGAGAGGACACTAGGAAGCAATGTTATTAGTTGGACAGTTTTTGCACTTGCAAGGCAGATATTTGCCCATTGTTAACAGAAGCTGATGAAGGAAATGGTGCTGCTTGATTTACTATTGGGCATTTCTGCAGATCACAATGATATGATGCCATGGGGATCATCTTGTATGGTGGGGCTTGCTTTTTGTCCTTCCTGGAGGTCTGTGTGGTTTGTGTGGGCATTTGGAAGGAGCACAGAACACCAGACAATGGGAGGCAAGACCATCGGCTAGTGGGCAGGACCAGAAGACCCTGGCTGGAGGCTTCACTCTGGTTGAGTGCAGAGCTAAGCCAGCACCCCAGCCATTTGGCTTCAGTCTACTTTGGAGCTTCATCTCCACCTTCTCTCCCTCTTTGTTGTTACTTTCGATGGTTGACATCCTATTGGTTACAATAGATCCATTCAATCAGTTATTGAATAGTGAATCGACATAGGTGAATCCCACTGGTTCAATGAGGCTATCCTAGGACATTTCCGCACTAGCCTGTTATAGCACAATGATTCCACTTTCAACATCCTCTGGAATCCTGGGGTTTGCAGCTTTGGGAGGGGCCAGCCAGCCCCTCTCGAAACTGCAAACCCCAGGATTCCAGAGGATGTTGAAAGTGGAATCATCGTGCTATAATAGGCTAGTGCGGAAATGGCCCTAGTCAGGACCCACAACAGGATTTAGACCAATGTGTTGTGCAATTTTTTTTCTGAGTTTTGTCACAACTTTGGCTGGTAGTTTGGACATGAGCTCTCAATCCAGGACTTGTGTGCTCATCAGAAGTTTGAGGGGGGACTCCCTGTGGGACTTTGGAAGTTTAGGCTGTAAAGGCTATGTCTGGCTCAATGGCTTCTGTTTTGCCCCACTCCCAGGTGACAAGGGAATCATGCAGCAGTGTCTTGTAGAATTTCATATCTGTAATGAGTCCAGATCCAGGCACAGACCAACCTACCTGCTGACTGATGAGTTGCATAATCTGCTGGTTGTTGATGGTAGTTAGCAAGCAAATATCACCCCCCAAAAACCAACTGAGGCATCCCAGCTGAAGGGTGTCTGAGCTGCTGCAATGTGGGGTGTTGAGAAAGTCTGTAGCACTCTCCTGGCCATGACGTGCATTGAAAGAAGCAGTTGCAGCAGGGTCCTGAGGACCTTCTAGCTGATTCTTCTGACAGTGCTGCAGGCATTATTTCTCAGTATCCTGATCTGCAGCACTTTGGAAACCTTTTGTTTGGGTCCTTGCCCATTTCCGCATTAGACTGTTATAGTGCTATTATTCCACTTTCAACATCCTATGGAATCCTGGGGTTTGCAATTGCAAATCCCAGGATTCCATAGGATGTTGAAAGTGGAATAATAGCACTAAAATAGTCTAGTGCAGAAATGGCCCTTGTCTGGCTGCAAAGTAGGTTGGGGAGAGGGTTGGCGTTGTCAGCTGTAACGACAACAGCCGAGCTCCCTCATTGTCATTATGTCTGATTATGCAGGGTCTCAGAAAGATATTCACTTTTTAGTATAAAGCTATGGGCCTTTCTTCACTACACTGTTATAATGCTATTATTCCACTTTCAACCTTCTGTGGAATTCTGGGGTTTGTAGTTTATTGAGGCCAAAGAGCTCTCTGGCTGAGGATTCTAAATTCCTCTCCCTAAACTGCAAACCCCACGATTCCATAGGATGTTGAAAGTGGAATAATAGCACTATAACAGCATAATGCATAAAAGCCCTATGCCTCCCATTTTGATCTACCCCCCCCAAAAAAAATTGTGCCCCAAGTTTTTGAGGGCTTTGTGGTAATCATACACATGCAAACATTTGGATAATTTAAAAAGTATGCAGACTTGCTGTGGATGTCTGACTCACCATAGATTTCCAGTCTTACTCCAACAATTGAAGAAGCTACACAGACCTGACTCAGAGTGCAACTTAGATGTAAATGAGGTATATTTTAATCCATATCAACTACACTACCTTGTACCCCTGCTGTGCCAGTTTCCTCACAGAAGCAACTGCGTGACCTGAGCCTTCACCTGGAATGACCAGCTTCTGCATGGGTGAAAGGTCAGCTGAAGCCCAAGCTATGCTTGACCCTACTTAGCCATGAGATCCTTGCCATCTCTTCAGCAGAACAGCCTCATCTATTTCAGTGCCCTGCCGACATACAAAACTGGAGCTGGTAGGGGAGTGGAGAGATGGAGGCATGTGCATCCAGGCATGAGTCCCATTTGCCTATTGCTGTGGTCTTCACGCAGACAGAATAGTGAATTGGTTCCCCCCGCCCAGAACTGCACAGTTCTCATTCTAAAAAGGATTATACCCCCTCCCTTTTAGGGAGTCCTTTTTAACAATTGAAGGGAGATATGCATGATATATTTTCTCGATCATCGTATTTTCATCCCACTCCTCATTTCTTATAAAAAAACTAGTTACAGCTTTTTATTCCTTATGATGCTTGGCTGATTGTTTTGGAAAATTTGTATTTGTTAGTGAACCTTAGGAGAAGACGTTGTCCGTATTCTTAGTTTCTCTATTCTAATAATTGATTAAAGGGGAGGCTATCTCTAGAACCTGTTGTGAAGTTATAGTTAGGTGTTAAACTCTGTCCAAGTAGGTACCATATTGTAATGTCACATTCCATGATGAAAATATAGATGAGTGTTTTGGTTTTTTTAAAGGTTCCAGGTTGCATTGTTAGGAAAATATAGACTAGCTTTTGTTTTGGAAAATCTTGGTCTAGAAAACAATACCCTTTGAGTGGCAAAATTTTGAGATATGAAAAATCTAGGGGTTACTAAAATGATGTTGATCAGAATTCCATATTAATAACGGGCTATGACTAGCAGGTGTACAGATGATCCTCTCTGGCCTTCTCAGCATGATGACTCTCTCCTGCGTCATCCTGTCACAATCCTGGCAGCACCTCTGCTGAGATGAGAGCCTGTTTCCAATGTTTCTCCCTGAATGCAACCAGCTGCCTGTAGAAAGGAGCACGAGGGACACACTCCATCTTTCTAGACTGAAGCCGGCCTCCTTCCCATGCTGCAGTAGGGGAGGAAGCATGTAGATTAAGCTTTCAGCCTTTCTGCATGACTGGCTGCAATGGAAGCCTTGTGCAATTGGGGTTCATTGATGGAGTTTCTCCATCAATCATATAGCCTGTGATCATGCTGGCTGGCGACATGAGAAGGGCAGGACCATGATGATGTCATGCAGAAGTGTTGTCACAGTCCTGCTCCTCTTGTGTTCCCATGCCGGGATGCTGACGTCATATGCAAAGGGCTTCTGTCAAGCTATGTGGGCTCTTCCTTTACTTAGGAATGAAGTTTTAAAAATCATGGTGTTTATTTTGCTCTTTCTTTCCTTCTTTCTCTCTAGTGGTAGACATCATGTATCAAGGAGTACAGTGAACTGCATGGGAGAGAAAGGAAATCAGCTTTAAGAAATGCCTTCTTTTGTTGTTCTGCTCCTGTTTTAAAAAAGGATTGTCTTAGGCCCAAAATGTTGGTGGTAGAAAAATGTGGCAAAATTGCCTTCAGGCTCTCTACGGAATGCTGAGAACCATTTGGGAGCAAACAGTTCAAACAAATGTGGATAGACAGTGGGTATGATAGCATTCAAAGGTCACCTGGAGGCTTAATAATCCCTAACAGTTGTCTACTCTTGCCCTAACCCTCGAATGACTCCAACTGTTAATGGACACAGATATTGCAGAATAGCATAAACGCCAAATTTTCACAGATGAAAAATGGGGACACCTGTGGCCAATGAACAGCATGTGGTCAAGATGCCAAAAGTTATTAACGAGGAAGAACACACATGTAAGGAGAGGCTGCAACATTTTGCTTTTTCCTTGCACTACTGGGAAGAGCAACACCTCTTTTTTTTCTGTCCCAACTTTTGCACATTGGTCTCAGTTTGCAGCAATGAAAGTAAGCTGAAGACAAAGGGAGAAAGGGGAGGGACTGGGACCTTTTAAAAACAGCTGAAAAAGTGAGATGGCATATGATTTATCAGGACTACCCCTGCCAAGTGGGGAAAGTTGAAGGCTATGGAACATATTCAGTAGGACAACTGAACATAGAAAGGACAGAAGATGTTTGGAGATCACTTGCTCATCATCCATAATGAATTAAGGCAATGAAATAACATGTATTTCTAGCAGGCTGACATAGAGTAATAACAGGCAACTGAACTAAAGTGAGAACAACTATTAGAACACATTGACTGAAATCCAATCAGGCAGAAGTGGAATAAAGCTCCTTGAACATACTTATGTCAAATGTCCAAAAGTACAAAGCCTGGTCTTCCCTGTCCTGCTCCCAATAGCACAATAGCAGCCAGACAGAACCCATGTGTACTCCTGGGCCAGTCATTGGCCCTTTGGGTCAGGGAAGTGGAATTGCACCTGGGTACCACACAACTGTTCAGCCTGGGAAAATTATTGCCCAGAGAGCAAATGGATGCTTCTTTGAGGAATATATATATATATATATATATATATATAAATAAAAAAGCGTTTGCACTGGTTTAAGCAGGGGGACATCTCATTAAAAGTCACCAAGAATATCCTGGCCAACCTTTTCCTTTCCTTCTCACCCACTTAACTTATGAATATACTCCAAAGTGCACCAAGAATATTTACCTTCTTGTCTCCTTTTCTCTAAGTTAGCCTCCCCCATCATAGATCATGTTGTAGACTGCAATGTCCATCAGTTCCAATCAGCATGGCTAATGGTCAAGGATGATGAAATTGTAGGCCAAAATTATTTGGAGGGGCCAAAGGTGGGAAAAGCTGTCTTAGTTAGTTTGGGCATGGTTTGCTTGTTATAGTAGGTGAGGAAAGAAAGCTGTTGGAGAAAACTGGCTATGAAGGGCTAAATGCAATAAGAAAACCTATGAGCAGTGCCTAGAAATAACCCCTGAGATTACTCCAGTTTTCTTGGGCCTAGGAAAAAGCTGCAGGCTAGACATATGGTCAGTATCTTGGTGGCACAGAATACACATGTAAGTTTTCAAGAACCTGAATCTGAATGGAAAAGGTTAATCATAAACATTCTAGTGTCGGTAGGGTGGATAAATTAACCACACCTCCACTGTATCCCCAGATGGACACAAGGTAGGAAGGTAGAAAAGAGAAAGAGAGATAGACCACCCACACCCACAGACACAAGTACTTTGATCAAAGGATCCCAGGTAGGGATGATTTACTCTTTCAGGCTTCTCTTCTTATACTATTTTTATGTTTATATTAAAGAATATTTACAGGAAGAAAAGATTCGTGCGTCCATGTCAGCAAAGTTACAATTCATACGTGTGGACCCGGAACATTACTTCCAGGGTTTAAATGTCCCACTCAACATCTGAGTTTATTTCCCCCAGGTCATCTCCAAAGAAATAAGTGAAACAAAAACAGCATTCTTTTAGGGTACATGTTAACTATAAACAGCAGCCAAGCATAATAATAAGCAAAAGGTGAAGGTCATTTGATGAGCCAGTGGTGGAGCTTGGAGTGTGTGGAGGAGGGGCGGCAGGGGGCAGGGCCACAGTGCAGGGGGCATGACCACTGTGTGTGGGGGGTGTGACTGTGGTGTGTGGGGATGTGGCCGGGGCATGTGGGGACATGGCCAGGGCTCATGGGGGTGTGGCTACAGGCCAGGACACCCAAAAAACATTGCCGCCTGGGGATATCCACCTCATCGCCCGCCCGTCCCTATGCAACTGTGATGAGCTACAATTGTCCAAACAATCAATGTTACGTTAAATGATTAACAATTATGAATTCTTCAGTAAATTTACAAGCATTAGATTTCTAGCTTAACAGTGTCTATCTGTTGTCAGCTGCAACTAGAATCCAGACCGTATGCAGGGCAGCAAACTCTCCATTTCAGTTTTCAAGGCATTTACCATCTCTATAAACTGATGGCAAGATAACATGTTGGCACAACGAAAGATGCTGAAGCCACTTAATCATGTGTTGATCATTTCAGAGTGAAAGCAATTAAATCAATATTTCATTGCATTACCATAAGCTCTAGTTGTGAGATATTAGATTACTGAAAGCTGACACGGAATTTCAGAGGCATGTAACTGAATCAAACAAACATTATTTACACAAGATCAGGCAGTTCATAGCTGGCAATTGAGGTGATGTGTTTCTAATTATGATGACAGGTATTATATATCAATTAGAGCCACATAATATTAAAATGGTGCTAACTCACCAAGGTGTTCTGCCTTTATAATAGAAAATAGAGGCCTTTACCCAAAAAAGTTGTTGTGGTGTCTGTGAATAAACTGATTATAATATTTTCCCAACAACATATACTTAAAATGTAGTCCTTTTTTTTCCCATTTTGTCTCCTTTTGCCTTTGTCCTATACTGAAAACAAACAAACCCTGTAGAATTGTTATTTCAAATCAATATGTGATTCCCTCACCTCTGTAATTGTTGCCTCAGAGTTTTCTTTACAATTTTACATTGCTTCTTTATCATTTTTTAAAAAATCAAATGCACCTTTTGGACTACATCTCACAGAATCTCCCACTGGCTAGATTGGTGGGAGTTTGTGGGTAGTTCTCAAAATGTAAATTTTCCAAGTTTTGATTAATGCTTGATTCATGCCCTTTCCTTTTGTTGGTTTTCTGAACTCATCCTCCAGCATCAGAAAAAGAAGTCTTCGGCATAAAATCAAGGGTCTTTCAGGAGCAGCATCTTGCATGCAACACTGTGATGGTCCCCTAAATGCGAGGCCACTTACAGTAGATTTGGGCCCAGCTGAAAAAATGAGGCTCCCCAGCTTGGGATGTCAAGTTTTGTTTTTGTTATTTTGAACAGCAATACAAGACAGGCCTCTCTGTTGCCAGATCCACTCAAGAGTGGCTAGTATACCTGTGGCAAGCTTATATAAAGCCTATATCAAATCTTGTGGGAATACCAGGCTTCCACAAGATCTTGTAGAAGCCCAGAACTCTTGTGAGAGCTCTTGTTTACATAGTATCTTAGGTGAGTTTTATACAGGCCTGTTTTCATGTGCTACTCACCTTGGTTTCCTTGGTCTATAGAGGTAAGAACATGAAGAGTGTATGGTAGTTGCACTCACAATAGATGGATCCCCTCAATATTTGGTATGTTGAGGTCATGTCGCTACATACCAAAATATTCATAGGTCAGTCTGTTGTGAGAACAGCTGGTACCCACTTTACCTGCTTTTACCAGCTCAAAAGCTCTGGGATTTGGACCTGCTCTGCCCCAAAAGACAAAAACTTATACAAGAAGGTTGGGCCCCAGCCATCTTTCTGAAGCTCCAGTTCATAGTATTTCATGCTAGCTTCCCTCCCATTAGCCCTGCTTCAATGCAACCTCCTTTGGCATTGGGAGAATGTAAGCTGCTCCCACTCAAAGTGAACCTTCAGCATATCCTTCTGTGTCCACCTTACCTGATAACATGTGTCTTTGTTTTTCCTCAGACACCAGGGATAAATTCCCTAGGGGCTGAACTGTCGAACATTGATTTTTTGGACTACAGCTCCCAGAATCCTCCAGCCATTTTAACACTTGCGGTTTTAACTTTCTCAAGGTCTGCCCAGGAGCATCTTCTCCACCCTCACTTGTAGAAGTCAATGGTCACTGAATTAGAAAAGCTCAACCATGTCCTTCAGAGAGGCAGAGACTAGCTCAAAACAGACCTTTGCAGCAGGATAGGGGTGGAAAGACCTATCAGTTTCACTTACTCCTGAATTTCAGTCTCCAATTCTTTGCAACATGAATATGAAGAAATCTGGGGATGTTGATAAATTCTTCCAAAAATCAAATTGAAATAGTGTTCTTCCTTAGTTGCACTGACAAAACTCCATAAAAACAGCCATTCCTAACATGGAGAGGACCATGTTGTACTGGCATGTGTTAAAGGATGAGAAGCCTTTCAGAAAAGAAAGAAAAAATAAAAAGCTGACAATACTAATGCAGCACTAATATGGTTAAATACACAGGGATTCAAACCCAGGAACTAGATTTATGAATCTGTCAATTTCTGTGTCTATTTGAATGTTATAAATCGCAGGATTCCCCCCCCCCCAGTTTTTGTTATCTAAGATCAAAGCTAAAATAGACCTCTGGTTCCAATCTCTCCTCACTCAATCCTAGCCAATATTCATAAGATTTCCTATGTTTTTCATCTTTTGTTGAGGTAGATTCAATTGTTCACAATAGCAACAGTCCTCGAACCTTTTTCTGGTCCTGACGGATTCTATATGGACCAGGATGTGCCTTGCTAAATCCATCTCTATCCAGTAGTCTTGACCTGCCTTGACCACTGCCACTTCCCCATGATCTTTGAGCCCCAGCAGAACAAGGCGGACAATAGTTGTCACATACAAACCCTCTCCAAGAAGGAGTAGGAGCTGGAGTTATTGTGCACCTTCAATTTATTTCTGGCTTGAAGGCATACTGGTATGGTGGTTTTCTTGGTAAGGTTTGTTCACAGGGGATTTGCCATTGCTTTCCTCTAGAGCCTGAGAAAATGTGACTTGCCTAGTGTTACCCAGTGGCTTTCCGTGGCTGAGCTGGGATTTGAACCCTTGCCTCCAGAGTCATCATCCAACACTGAAATAACTACACCATACTGCCAGTCTGTAGTAGCAGTAGTTCCATCTTTTCCCCAAAACTGAGGCCATTTGGACAAATCCATACTTGATAAATTGAACAAATACTTGAGTGTCAGGCCATTTCCGCACTAGACTGTTATAGCGCTATGATTCCACTTTCAACATCCTACTGAATCCTGGGGTTTGCAGTTTAGGGAGGGGCTGGATGCCCCCTCCCAAAACTGCAAACCCCAGGATTTCATAGGATGTTGAAAGTGGAATCATAGCGCTGTAACAGTCTAGTGCGGAAATGGCCTGACACTCAAGTATTTGTTCAATTTATCAAGTATGGATTTGTCCAAATTGCACTGGATAAGCAATAGTGGTCTAAATCCAGACTAATAACACTTACATAAATGTTAACTAACCATTCAGCAATTAATTCATTCTGTCATCTCTAGAATGGATTAGTAGTAAGATTTAAACCACTATACCGAATTCATTTAAAATAGTAACAGTAACAGATTTACCTCATTCTGTACTAAGTCAGCCAAGTCAAGCACAAAATCAAAACAAAGCAGAGAAACCTACCTCCTTTATTTTAGGGCAACTATTTGTTATTTAAATTTCCATTTCATTTTATTCCATTTAAATTTCCTGCTTCAGTTTCCTTTTTTTCCCTTCTTTAATCTCCTTTTTTCCAACTCCCAGCAACTCCCAACAGGCCAACAGGATCTTCTACCAACCTTCAGTCTGCTCTCAAAATCTCTCTGTCTCTCTAACCATTCCCATCCCAAAACTTACTATAATTTCCAAAAAGTTTCTGCTCCAAAATACCCTCTAGGGCAGTAGTTTCCAAACTTTGGTCCTCCAGAGGGTTTTGGCTTTCAGTGCTCAGAATTCCTACTGTTGGCCAAGATGCCTGGGTTTTCTGATAGTTGAAGTCCAAAACATCTGGAGGACCAAAATTTGGGAAACACTGCTTTAGGGGATGTAGAGGGCATTTCCACCACAATTGAACCCCTCCTGGTGTTCATACAAAATTTTTATAAAATTTTCCAAAAATAATTTTTGTCCTCAAATGCCATTTAGGGGTTGTGGGGAGCATTTCCACCACATTTTGTGCCTCCCAAAGGCACAGGAGCTACCTATTTTTTAAAAATTCTACTTACTTCCTGCTGTTAGAAAAGCCCTCTCCTATGCCTAAAATGGCCCAGGAAGGGCCAAAAACCATGATGTAAATGCCCTCCATGTCCTCTAGAGGTCCTTTGGTGGCAAAAAAATTAATTTTTTTGTGTGTGCAGGGCAGAAGGTGGCAGGAGTGCAGCTCTCCAAAGTCTTCTGAGGCCCAACTCTTCACCAATTGCTGCTGTTGGCCTATGAGATCTTCTGGAGAGGATTTCTTGAGAATAACAACACTTGTAGATGACCCTTTGATTGGCATGTAGGAGAGGACTATCTCTTCTGCTGCTCCCAGATTGTGGAATTCATTCCCACTAGAACTGTGATCAGTTCCTACTCTTTGCTTTTATGAAGAGTGTGAAGACATGTTTTTTCATCCTAGCCTTTTAATATGGCATTTTTAAAATATTGCCCTGCTTTTCATAGTCTCTTGTTTTCAGTTCTCTGATAGCCACCTTGAATGCTTTATTTCAGTGAAATTCATGAATGGATTTTGCAAAGGTACAAAAAATTGTTGAGGGAGGGAACCCTAAAGTAAGGGCCCCAAAGCGGTCTATGGAAGTCTGTGCATGGTGAGCAGCAACAGAATTCAGACTGATGTCCAAAACTGGTATTTTTAAAGCATATGTTTCCTGATTGTAAGGTCCTCTGTATAGACAGCAGAATATGCTGCCTTGGAGTATGATGAAGTCTCCTTCATTGGAAGTTTTTAAAAAGAGGCTGGATGACCATCTGTCAAGAATGCTTTGATGGTGTATTCCTGCATGGCAAGAGGTTGGACTCGATGGCCCTTGTGGTCTCTTCCACATCTATGATTCTATGATACTATGATTCCTTTTGACTAGAAGTCCCCAAATCCACTGGCCAGCACAACCACTAGGGGTTACTTTTCCAAGCTTTCAGTTTGCCCTTCCTTGATGGAGCCTGTTTCTGAATTTTGTCTTTCTATATTAGGCACTTTCAACAAATGTGTTGGAATTGACAGCGCTCAGAGTTCTTGGATCTATACTTTTAAGAATGCCTCATAGATAACATGTTGTGTACATCAGCCAGCGGCTGAATTGAGCATGGGATTCTTGTTAACTGAAGTCCAAAAAGTAACATCACTAAGCTCAGAGGAACATGAAGAGAAACAAGGGAAAATAACAATTCTTTAATAATCCACCCAAATGTAGATTATGTATGTATCTATGTATGCTTGGTCTTTTCCTCAAAAATGGGAGCCAAGGTGGCTTACAATATAGTCAAATACATACAAAAGATCAATGTTAGAATAGAATTAAACTGTTAACAATATGAAAACAATATAATCCCACATTTAAATAGTAAAGACCAGTTAAAAACAGTAGCATTAAACTGATACAACACCCTTTTCAAAGGCATGACCTTAAAAATTCTTCTGTTTAAAAAACCTGGAACTAAAACATTTTCTACCACTGATGGAAGGATATCAAGGGGAGGCACATTCCTGTGTCCCTGGGAAAGAAATTCCAGCACTTAGGAGTAGCTGCTGAGAAGGCCCTATCTTAGGTGGTATGTTCAAGATGGTTTTTCCGCCGGACGGAGAGATGGAGTCATCCTGACCTTCGCAACACAGCTGCAAGGTTTGTTACATCTATTTTGCCTCGCAAGGTTCTGTCACCTGAGAAAGCATCAAGCATGGGGAGAGTGTATGTAATGGATGTATTGGATCACCTGATGTATATCTGAGAGTGACCAAGCCCTTAAAAGGCTTGCTCTGTAAAGTGCCAGGGACTCTTCTCCTTCCCCTGGTCCTTGCGCTAACCCTTGTCTGTCTTCCAGGCACCATACCTCTTGTATTTTGTAGCTGTTGTTTTTGCTTCTAGATGTGCTATCTGAAGCACTATGCTTATCTTGGGCTTTGCTTTCATAAACTGCACTTAGTCTAGATGCAAAGAGTTTTCATTGCTGTTTTTTCCAGTCTGGGGCAGCTGGCAATACTTTAGCACTGCTTCTTATTTTTGCACTCTGCACATGCTCCGGGGTGCATACCTACGCATCCTGACAATGTCCTCAGTTTTCAATTTCAGTATGCCCAAGTCTGAGTTGTGTCTTTTAAAATGTCAATTAATATTTAGTCTAAATCACAACAAAATCCAACAAGAATGTTCCTGTGTAGTCAAATGAGGTGTTGCCATTGAGATCAGTGGAAAGTGAACTCGTTCTTATGTGGCCCCCAATTACAGATGCAGAAGTTCTCCTGATGCAACTTAAAGTTCAGACTTAAAGTTCAATCAGCCTATATTGCAGGGCTATCTGAAAAGGGATCCCTTTGGGTGACCAAATATTGATTTATTGACAAAACCACCAATCGAGTTGTACTGCGGTTCATTTATCATTCTTTACTCAGGAGACTCCTCAAGCTGAACTCACTTGGAACTTGAATTATCTCTTTTCCTGCAGGCAGGTGGCTTGTCTGTGGTAAGGTGGGGATTACAGCTACTGCAGACAGGGTTGGAAACTTAGCTGTGCACCTGCTTTGTCCTATCAAGCGTGCAGGTTTTTTTTTTTTCTTTTTAAGTTCAGTGCCCTTCCTGGCTGGCACTGCCACTGTTCTTTGGAAAGCAAACACTCAACCTGAGCTGTTAAATAAGATAGAAAATAAGAGTTACCACCATCCTTTATGGAGGTGGATTGAACTCCACATGGTCCTGTAGGTGAATAGGAAAGATTAGAGATCCATTTCCATACAGGTGCTTAAAGCATTTTTTTTAAAAAAAATAAAACCTATTACAAGATTGAGTTGCTGAATACCTATATGTAGGTTTGTTCTCCCTCACTCCCAATGTGCCTAGTTAAAGGATGATATTGCCTTCCACAATACATTCAAAAGTAATTTTCACCCACCTGCCTAAGATTTCTAAAATGAAAGGTTTAGCAACATTTATGAGGATGGTGGAGAGCACAATCTTTTATCAGGATACCTAGAGTTTGAAAGGAAACAGAACAGCGTGACTGTTCAAGCAAAATTATTTCCGAGTGTGTAGAAACTCAGAAAGCTCAGGAAGAATTAAAATTGCTACAGTGTCAGGAAATCAGTAGCTCCTCACACAACTATTCTCTCCCAAAGTTTCCCTCAGTGGCCAAGTGGATCTTTTTTATTAGCTTGAGATCATGAGCCTGCTGGAGTAGAAATCCAGTCAGCTGTGGTCTAGAAAGAAATGGCAAAACTGATCAGCCTCCTTACATTTTAGACTTTTGAGAGTTAGGTTGGTGGTGTCATGTTGAAATGGCCTAAGTCATAGATAAAGTTGTTGACCTTTAACTTGTCTTGACATAATTGTGCCCAACCTCCAAACCTCAGTTCCTCCATTCAGCAAAGTCTGCTGCGGAAATGATCCTCAAGTCCATTTAATCTGTGCCAGAATCTTAAGAAAGACAGATACTTTAGAGGATTTGGTAGCAGATGAACAACGGTTAGCAGAAACCCTGAAGTGAAGACCCAGAGGCAGTCTGAATAGAACGAACACTAGTCCTCATAAACAATTAATTGGAATTGGCATGAAGCAGGAGTGACCAATCTGTGTTGGTGTAAGGGCCAATTTTCTGCATGTAGGACCTTTTGAGGACCACACAGTTTGCTCTAAATGGCCTCCCATTAAGAAAAAAAACCCTCATTATTTGCATTAAGAAAAGGTAAAAAAATACAGGATCCAGATATGCAAAACTGATGGAGACTTTTTCCATGATGTCCTTTATGCTACTATTTTGTACCTTCACAGTATTTAGCATCTTATGCACAAAAAGTGGTAACAATGTCAATAAAATCCATTTGAATTCCAAGTTGTAAACCAAAAAAATGGGGTAAAGGCAAAGAGGAGGGGCAAAGACTTCTGCAAGTACTGAATTGTTGTAAGGAGAAAGCAGAAAGAGAAGAGTGATCTACGCTACCTGAGGCTTATGTAGATGTAAATAATAATAAAATACGTAACTCATGAATAGAATAGATAAACTTTTACAGCAGGCACAAATTCCCCTGTAACAAGGTTACAGGGTAACAGAATAAAAATCCCCCAAGCAGTAGAAGCAAGCTAGTAACACCAGCACATTTCCCCAGGGTAGTAAATCTAACATCTTCATAGGGTAAGACATTATAAGAACTATTTGCACCATCCTGGGCAACTTGAGGGAAAGAGGGGCATAAATATAAGTTTTCAAAATAGTCTGAGTATACAGGCAAGCCTGAGTAGAAGAAGGCATTTCTTGTCCTGTTGGAATATGAATGAGTATAACTACCACAATGTCTTTCTACACTGAGAAACCATAGCTGTCTTTCAGATGATTGTATGGAAAGAGAGACTTGGGTTTCTCTTTCAAAGGATTTTCTTCTAAGCGAGCACTTTATCTGACAGAGATGAGAAGCTTATTGATGGTGAAACCATTAGGAGGCCATGATTTTTTCTGAGTGAGTAGGAACTTTTTCCACCTCTCCCCTTAATGGAACTATTTCAATGTTACTTGATTATTGCTCCTTTCTCTTTGAAACTTACTTTATGCAGTGCTTGAAGTTTCTCTTTTGCACTCACCCACATCCATGAGCTCACTCGCTCGCTCTCTTTCTCGCACCTATAGCTGCCTTCAGTGTGCTGTCTATGGTACTGAAAATATCATGTTTTAAATATTAGCCATTCCTTGGGTCCAATGTCTTCAATGGTTAGGAGCTTTTACAACTGTGGCATTATGAGGAAAGTCTGGCATTTACACTGTTGAACAATGTGGACTTAACAATGTTTAAATTAAATGATGATAGAAGCACAAGTGTATGAGATGTCAAACCATTTTTTTGACTGACATGTCTATATTAATAAGATACACAAGGAAGTTTAATTTTGTAAATCTTTAATGATAAACAAGTATAATATACAATTTTATTGAATTTTTTTTAAAAAAATGGAATTGAATGGTTTAAAACTGGTAGAAGACTATTCACCATGGCAGGAATTATGAATCAAAATGAACTACAACAAGGTCTGGTCCCTTATTTTTTTTACGAATAAATAAAAATGAAATTTCTTGTAATATATATGGATTCATATCCATAAAATATCTGATCCTGCCAAGAATATTTAATCATTCACCCAGTTAAGTTGCATTTTGTGGGCATTGGACTAAAAATGTTTATGAACATATCACCCATGATGCTTTCGCTATAGGGTGCACTCCAGCTGAGGAAGGAAAGCAGATTGTCATTCGGTTGCACATAGTTGCCTCCATCACTGAAATGTATACGAAGCACTTTCACATCCTTATTCCTGCAATGCTCAGCCTCAGGTGGATTACTTGGAAAGGAGACCCACCAACACACGCCAGATCCAAGCCATGGCTCTGCGTTTGTATTGGTGACTGAGTGTGAAATGCTCAGCCAGGAAAGCAAAAGTACCCCAGACTAGTTGATCGGCATGCTTTTCAGGAACAAGTGAGGGTACTGGCAATGAATCCAAAGGCCCATCTTGGCATGTCTCTTTAGCTTCAGCACAGCCTCCTGTTCTTAGATGCTATGTATTGCTATTTGTGTGTCTACTTCCACTATACAAATTCCAGGAGATGTCAATCTCTCCTTCACTCTCTTTAGTACTTTACTAAATGAGTGTAATTTCCCTCCTCCCCTTAATGCCTCCCCCCTCCCTCCAGGCTTCCTCTTCATCTACACGCAGCATCACTAATTGCTTTTTAGAGCCCCCTTTCTGCTCTCTGTTCAAAATTCACAGGGCATTCTTCAGTTCCTTTATGTTCCTATTCTGAACCTTTTCAGCTTCTTTTACAAACTTAGCACTTTCTGGGCCTCCCATAGTTCTTTGCAAAAAAAAAAGTTTGATTTTTTTTTGGTAAAAAAGCACCCACCCTCATCAAGGCCGCCTCCTTCTCCTCCTCCTCGTCCTCCCCCCATTCCAAAAAGCACACGCATTATCCCGCCTCCTGTTGAATGGAGAGCTTTGTGTGTGGAATTTCCGGAACACAGCCCAATGCCGAAAGCTCAGTGTGAGTGGAGAGGCTTTGGGCAAGTAGCCTCCCTTAAGCCCACCCCATTACCACGGTCACTGTTTGCCCTGGACCTTCTAAAAGGACCATTGTTGCTTGTTGCCAGGTATTCCCTAGCAACATTTAAGCCAAACGGCCTCCTCTATTTATGACCCAAACTTTTCAATGGTTTCCAAAACATGTGCTTGTCAACTCAGGAGAATACGTTTCAAACAGACACACAAGTGGGGTGGGATGGGGGAGTGAGGCAATGGCTGCTTGGCTTCATTGAAATATGTGTGCTGGGAGTGATATTATTTATTATTATTATTATTACTACTACTACTGCTACTGCTACTGCTACTGCTACTGCTACTGCTACTACTATTATTATTTTAAAAGAACCACTACCTTGTCATGTACTGGGGAGCAGCAGCGCAAACAATTGCAATGAAAGCTTTGCCTGCCTTTCTCTCTGTCTCTACTGCCCATCTCTAGCCTATGACTTAAAAATGTATGCTGGTAGTCCATGGCCACGAGAATAGGTAGGGGATGGGGAGAGATATAGTTTTCCACCAAAGCCTTATTGCCATTCTGAAAGTTTTTTCCCCAAAAGAAGGTACTTATTTGTCCCAAGTTCCTTGTTTTTAGTTTGTGTGTACCTGTCAGAGTTATGAGACTTAGTGGGGACAAGTAGCTCTTATGCCAGTGGGACAGTGAATCCACTCTGGGTTTTAGTCAGAACTGTAAAAGAGCTATGCAAGGTTCTGGATGTATTCAGGGAAAGGAGTTCAGCACTTTGGATAACTCCTTGAAAGTCCAACCCAAAATCTGTAATGGATTCACCACCACATTCATGTAGGGGCCTCCAGCCCCACTGATAGGATCTGATAAAGAGCCACCATGCCATGACAGAGAAAAGTAGGTACACTCTTGTGAAGTTTGAGAACACAGTACATAGCTCAAAGCAAGTGAGATGAATGGTTTCCCCCAAATGGTTCAGCAACATATTCTCCAAATGACATTTTTAAAGTAAACAACAACGAGGGTGGTGCTGAGGCTTTGTTTGTATTTTGATACTCAAGCCCCTTTCAATGAAGGCAAATATCTTTCACCAACTGTGCCCCTTTTTTCATTTGTTGCACATCTTTTGTAGAATGCATTTGTTTTTCAATCCTTGCAGGAATCACTTCTGCCCACTGCTGTTCTGAGCATTAACTCTGTTTCTACTGATCCAGGATTTTGGTGCCTGTGTTGGAACCATGGAATTCTCTATAGCTGAAAAGGACTTTCATAAGAAATAGGATGTTATATTACAATATTGAAATAATGCCTTAAATCAGAGGTTCTTTGGTCCTCCTGGTGGTTTGGACTTCAGTTCCCAGAAGCCCCAGCCACTTTGACCAATAGTAAGGAATTCTGGGAGCAGAATTATAGAATATCTGCAGAATGAAAGACTGGGAACCGCTGTCTTAAATTCATTATGAGTCCTAACTACAGTACACTAATTGAATAAATGGGATTTACATAAACGTTGACTTACCATCCAGAAATTGATTTCAGGGGTCTGATCTACTTGGGATGAGCAGTCCAGTTTCAGTCCTTGTATCTAATACATAAAAGTTAAGTTTATTTGTCTGTGTCAGGCGAAGACCTGATATGATTGACTGCCTAAGAAGATTCTATGGAATCCTGGGGTTTGCAGTTTAGGGAACGGCCTTTACAATCTTCAGCCAGAGAGCTTTTGGGGCTCAGTCAACTATGTCTGTCTTGAATAGGCTGGTTGCTATGGAGATGAGGCCTAGCAGCAAGGAAGAGGGCAGTGTATTCCCTCAGGAACCCTGACTCTGTATGTTAATAGCTCTGAATACAGATTGGATTGGGGAATATGGGGAAAAATTATAGGTCCTGGACAAGACAGTTTGGGGATTTGGAGACACAGGATCTCAAATCTTTCTAACAAGTATTACTTATGAGAAAATAAAATCCCAGGCAACACCGGATATATATGCTAGTTGTGTTATAAAAATACCTCCAGAAAAGTCCAGCAATTCTGATTGCCTATCATAGCACAGAAACAGGTGCATCCAAAAACCATTCAGAAACAGGCTCTTTCAGATGTAGTACTAATTGTATGATGTGGCATGAGCTTTGACTTCAGGTGCTCTTGTCTTGAAGAGCCATGTTGGATCAAACCAAAGTCCTATCAAAAACAATATTCTGTTCATACAGTATCCAATCAGTTGCCAATGGGAAACCTACTAGCAGGACATAGGTGCAAATCATGTTCCTCCTTATGTTCCCTGGCAACTGATGCTGGAGGTGATGTCTAGCTACCCCTGATTAGTTGCCACTGATGGCTTCATCTGCTATTGATTTATCAAATTGCCCTTTAAAGCCATGCAAGTGGACAGTCATCACAGTCTCTTGTGAGAGGGCATCCCACAGTTTAATGATGCAGTATGTGGAGAAGTACTTCCTTATCTGTCCTGAATTTCCCATTGATGATCCTGGGTTCTAGTATTATAAGAAAGGGGAAGAGTTCCTCTTTCATCCACTCACATGGCTGAAAGAAGGAGTCTCTAAATTTAGTTATTTAAAGTATCCAAAATCCTTCATTTCCCTTGCACCAAGTTCAGATATAGGAAGATTCTCTACAGTTCTCCCTCCACATTTGTGGATTTCAGTTTTGCCCCCCATTCCCACCCCCCTGGCCTTTTGGCCAGGACCAGAGAGGAGCAAAGATCATCCTTTCCCTGCATTCCCCCCCAGCAGCCCCCATGACCCCTCTGCGGGGGCAGCAGGAGCATGCAGGGCAGGACTGTGCAGGGCTGGTGATCACCCATGCACGCCCCAAAGCCTTCGCTTGCATGAGATCTCCAAAGAAGACCCGCAGGATTGTGCAGGGCTGGCGATCACCACCTCCCTGCATGCTCCCAGGCCTCCACTCGTGCGACTGCTCCGGAGAAGGCCCAAAGGATCAGGATCAGGCCTGCAGGGGCATGCAGGGCCAGCAATCACAGCCTCCCTGTGCGCCCGGAGGCCTCCCATCGTGCTGTCTGCCTGGAGGAGGCCCCCAGTTCCCTGCAGTGGGCCTGGAGGTAGGGTGCCCACCTATTCATGATTTTTTGAAATTTGTGAAGGTTCTCTGTCCCTATCCCTCATGAATGTGAAGGGCCTACTGTAGTTGTTTTAAGAGCAGAAACACATTCATTTATCTCATCCTTGCAAAGGATGAGAGAGTATGAAGCAGAGTCCAAATACAGGGCTCCTTTGTTTAATGCCAGAGCTTAGATGACAAGTCTTAGAATCCCCCAGCCACCATGGCCACTACTGATTGGAAAGACAGGAACTTACAAGAAAGATTTGGGTGCCTGCAGAATAGAAGTAAGCCCTCTTTGGACATTCTCCCAGTTATTTGATATATTGTCTGGCTAGAAATGGGGTCAAGCTGTTTGAACTGAGGGAGTCTCTCACTTGTGACTTCATCGGCATCCGTGTTAGCCATTTTTGGTAGAAGACTGTACTCCAGCAGATCTGCTCTGCTCATCACTAGACAGCTCTATTGACACCTCTGGCTGGACAGCTCCAGGTGTCCCTCCCTTAAATCCTTGCATCAGTTCTCAGTGCCAGGGAAGCTCTGTGAGATTCTCCCCCCGCCCTTCTATAGTTTTTCAGCCTCCAGCATACATCTCCTTTTGTCAGTCCTGACCCTAAACTAAGTAGATTGATCAGGTCAGCTTTGTCATCGTATGCAAACACAGAGCTTATAAATGACTACAGCTCTCAGAAACTCCCAGCCAGACTAACTTTCCCAAGCACTGGACAAAAGCGGAAGTAGGACTTTCATTTAGTTAACAGACCAACAGAATGAAACACCTAAATATTCAGAAACACTTGCTTGTATATTAAAATATACAAGCAAGTGTTTCTGAATATTCCTTGTATAAAATATAAAATATATTGAAAGCATACAGGCAAAGACCAGGCACAATTGTACTGATTCATCCATTATGTATAAAGCCTCACAAACAGTTTGAGCCATTGTATACTAAGCAACATATAACATTATTTTAGAATTTGATTTTTAATATTTTATGGCCTAAATGCAATTGCTAGTCCCATCGAATTTACTGCAGAGCAGCAAACCAATACTTATATAGATCCAGTTTCTCTAGTGGAGCTACTCAAATTAGGACTAGGAATTGGATTGAGATCTTTATTAATAAAAATTAATATTTCTAATCTTTAGATGGTTGCATAAATTGGTACCAGTATCTGTAGATGATTGTACTGATTAGTACCAATATCTTTAAATAATTGCATGTATTGGTACCAGTTGGAGTCTTGGGGCAGGGGGGATTAAAAAGAAAGAAAGGGAAGGAGGGAGAGAGGGATCTGTAAAATTCTTCCTCCACGATATGGGCTCTTTCATTTCTCTTCAAGATAATCTTAAAATCATAAAACATTTTCACTAAACATGAAGGGAAAAATTGTTACATAACATATCATCTCATAGAATTTTCCTCTTTTGTTTTTCAAAGAACTTAAATCATGGAAGAGCTCAGCTTGCTGCAGGTAGATATTTATTTAATTAATTAAATGAACATTTTAATGAAATTGTTACAATCTATTCAAGAATTACAAGTGAAGTTATAATAAGGCCTGCATGGTTTTAAATCTGCCAAGATTTTTTGGATTCTGTTTATGCCCTGGGCTTTGTAAGATTAACTTTTCTCTTTCAAATGGCATTAATAGCATTAGGCCTCAATTAATCAGATTTGAAATTTGGAAACAAAGAAAGTATTTTGTCGGTATAATCACTGAGGGGCCATACGCCGGGTTCTATTCTAACCAGCTTTTTTTAAACAATTATTTCAAGTCCCAATTTTGTTAGTTTTTTTTTCCCCCTCTCTCTTTTTAGGTTGCAGGGTTGGTGGTGAGGTGGGGGAGGCAGAGAAAGTAAAAGAAAGAAACCAGTGAAATCTGGGCTTTGAATTTTGTAAATGAGCTTGCTGCCCAACACACTCCTCAGCAAGATAAGGGCAGAATGGCATTTGCTGAAATGCTTAGCTATCTCTCTAACAATCCGTCTGGGTTGTGGGCCCCTTGGTAACAGCTTGGCAAATCTGCAAAAGGAATGTGACTATATAGTTTGTGTGTGGATTGTTGAGTCATTATAGGCTCCACATTGCACAGCAGATCATTAATCATAGGCCAAGATAGGCAATCGCTGGAGAAACCTGATGAAAAGGCTCCCAGAATAATGCCTGCTAAATCATGTTTAACATGCAGACCCTGCCTGCACAGATATGGAAAAGGAGGGGAGGAGAGGTAAGAGGGGCAGGGGGAGAAAGAATCACCCTTCTTTTAGGAAAGAAAACTTCTACTTATCTTTGATTTGCATTCAGTCCTTCCCTCAATAGTCTTTAAGCCTGTGATTTAATTCATTTTGGTGCCAAGTCCTCATCACAAAGCAAAAACCCCAGTCCAAGACCTATGAAGCTTATATGACTAGCATCACACACACACACAGACACACACACACACCCCTCTGCAAACTGTCTTTTCTTGTCAGTTCTGTCATTTGTGCCATTGAACTCGACCAATTTGAAATGCTGACCTCTTCCACAGACCACCTTATTCTCCCTGAGTGAAAGAAAGGGCCAGGGGCTAGAAACCACTCAAGCGAGAGATAGCAAGAAAAGAGAAAAGTGGTTGACTCGTAAATCAATTTCCCTAGGCCACCTCCCCCCCAAAAAAACCCCTCAAAAAACCCCACATGGCGTTGGCAGTGTCTGCAAAGCAGAAGAACCCTATGAGATATTTAATTTTTATCTACATTTATCTATATTTTTATGAGAAGCTAATTTGAAGAAAGAGTGGACATTTGGGAGAGAATGAATGAACCGGTAGAACTCAGTATCTTAAATTCAGTCCCCTTATACTCATCATTGTGCGTGGGGGACTGTCCTAAAGGAAAGAATAATACGAAAGTTATGAAAAAAAAAAAAGAAAGAAACTACTGCAAGCTGGGATTTGGATTTTGTAAATCAGCTCACATGCCCAGCATGCTCTAGCTGTGACATTTTAAAATATTTTTTGCTGTCGAGTGGTGTTTTCATTGGATAGTTTATTTAACTGATTTTAAGTTCTTATTTTTTTCCCCAGTTGCCACCTTGGGCCTCATGTTGGAAGAAAGGCAACCAATCAGTCAATCAGTTTTGAAAAAGACATATACGCTGTATGCATTTTTAGCCATTCCTACATTATACCTACATTATAAAGCATACATTGTTTATGCACACTTTATTTCTCTGTATTCCTCACAGATGTGCAGATGCTTAAGGTGAGGCATGTTTCTTTTCACAATGAACCTCAGCAAGTGAAAAGAAAGCTACTTTGGTCAAGACTGTCAGATGCAGCACAATTCTTTCCTGCCTGGACTCTCTTTGGCAGCATCTTTCTAGTTTCTAATAAAGCTCTATTTATGAATTTTCATGCCTTTGTATAATTAAGTCCTTTTTATTAATGAGGCAGAATTGGTGCACATCCACATCCAGATGTATATAGACAGATGCGTAAAAACTGGATACATAGGCAAGCAAGCAAAAGATGGAGCTTGAAGAAACTAATTTGTGAATTAATGAACATTTTGCATGAAAATTCTGTACCTTTGTAAGGCTGTGCATAGCTCTGTACAAGTGTTCAGCCTGATCAGGGTACACAAAAATTAAAAAAGAGCTAAGAAACTCATTTGATTATCCTACCTCATGTTCCTGTCCACACCAGACCCTACCTTTTTATCCCAAATATTGGTTTGGAGCTGGTAGGAAAGATCTGCTGTTGGCATCTTTCTAAAATACTTGTGTCCTTTTTAATTCTGGTTAGTATTTCAAGAGACCAGTTCCGCACCTTACCGTCTTCTGGCGCTGGGGTGCGGGGATCGTACGAGCAGCCTCTGGCGAGAGGCTCTCATGTCTGGGGTCCTTCAGCTCGCACAAGCTGCCTGCTCACACAAGAGCCCTGTCTTTTCCTTCCGCAGCACAGCCTGGGACTTTCCCAGGCTGCGCTGGGGCAGGAAGCGTGACCGGCATGGCACGCCAGGTAAGTGCGTGCGGGGCCTGGGAGCAATGTGTAATTGCACACCATTTTTGGCTTCCAGCCGAAAATGAAAAGGTGTGCGATCAGCACCTGCCAGCCCCTGGAACATCGCGCAATTATGAGTGTGTTGTGCACATTGCTTCTCACAATCACGCGATGCTCCAGGCCCTCTTTCGCATGGAAAATGCTGTGCTGTGTGAAAAGGGCTCAAGACTGGAACTCTACAGATGAAGGTCAGCAAGCTGCCAAGCTGGGAGGTTGCTTGACATTTTTACAAGTCTCTCAAAGGTAGGAGTGGGCAAGAATTATGGGTCACAGTGTAGAGTTGCTTCCCACTGCCCTCACTCATATTTTTTAAACAAACAAACCAAAGTTTTGGTTCCTCACTGTCTCCTAGGGGATATACATCAGGCACTTTTCTGCAACAGAGTGAAGTGTTTACCACCCCATGAACGGACCAGTCAGTCCCATCCTGCCAGATATTAATAGCCAAGATGGAAAAGGCTCAGGTTTTCATGTGGTGAGATGAACTGATTCAAATGCTTCATCGACATCATCAGGCCAAACAACTAAAACTGATCCCCAAAAATCTGACTAGATAGTGCACTGGACACTTCTGCAGACTCTGCAATAAATGTAGTGTCAAGTTCTGAGCGAATATAAGTAACTATCTCCACTAAAAACCTGGGAAATTTTTCTTGGCAAGTAGCTATGGGTTCCATTCCTGATCTCTCCAGGCCTGTACCCAAAAAGTTTGAAATAATCCTCCTGGGAGGGAAGTTGAAAATAAAATCCAAGTAGCATAATACATTTTTTTACTGTTGCATAATAGGTACAACAAAGAGTCTTTGCTGATATCTGATTGCACTCACTGTGAGACCTATATCACTTGAATTCTAGCTGTCATAATTCCAATTCAAATTGAGATGTTGTTAACAAGCATGCTTTCTAGGCACGGTCATCAAATCACGCACATTCTGAGACACATTCTTGGATCCTACATAGGGAGAGAGGCAGGATATAAATCAAACAAATAAATAAATAAACAAGGATTTTTGAGACTTGGTAGATTTATCTCAATCATTCACTTTCATGCATGAGTTATTCCCTAGGGGCTTTTTATTTAAGCCACAGAAAAATCAAAGCCCCCAAAAGTCCATCAAATAGCCCAAGTAGGGTAGACCCATTGAATCAGTAGACGGTTCACAGTTCTTTCAGCAATTGATTCCATAGATAATCTCTACTTTAATGTTAGCAAATGGATTTGGGTAGAATTGCCATACAATTTGTTTAGCTGGATTCTATGCATTTTATCTGGTACCCATCTGGACTGTCATCTGTCCTGAATTCTTAGTTTTGAGGGTTTTGTTTGTTTTGTTTTGGGGGGAAAAAAGGAAGTCTCTAGCATTTGTACATACAGGTTAACATGGCAAAATATATAGCCACTATTGCAAGAATTAAGGTTGTCCAGCCTGATTTTTTTTAGCCAACTAATCTTTTATACAGAAAATAGTATATGGCTGTTTTGCAATGCTTGTGGATAGGATAGCAGTTGGATAGTGATGACGTCATGGGGTAGCACAACTCCTGGACGGGTAACAAACTGTTGCTATGGTGGGATAGCAACGTCATGTGGAAATGGCCAAAAAATCCATTAAATGCCTCCTTTAGTGCTTCAGTCCTGAAAATTTGGCTACTCATCAAGGCTTTTGGGCCTTATTAATTCATTTCAAATACTTTTTAAAGCTTTTTAATTTTTTAAAATCTATTTTAATGCATTTCAATACATTTTAATACATTTTAGCTTATTTAAATTATTTTTATTGTTTTAAACTATTTAACGTGTTGTTTTCATGTTGTTTGTAAGTTGATGAGATCTTTTTGATGCAGTGCAGAAAACCCCATGGTAGATTTGCTGTAAGCTGGAAACAACTTGAAGGCACACAACAACAATTTTCATAATAGTAATGATAATGATAATATAATACAAAACTAATTTATTGATCAGAAGTTCATCATATGGATAAATATTACTTATTAAAACTTATCTAAACCCTAACTAGCACATGTCACTAACTCTTTTCCTGTGTCCTCGCAATCTTAGGCCCTTTTCGCACAGCATTTGCCGTGTGAAAGGGCCCCTGGAGCGTCGTGTGACTGCAAGGAGCAGTCCGCACAATGCACTCACAATCACACAACGCTCCAGGGTCTGGCAGGTGCCGATTGCACACTTTTTCATTTTCAGCTGTGAGCCAAAAATGGTGCACAATTGCGCATCGCTCCGAGGCTCCGCGTGAACTTGCTATGTGTGCAGAGCTCCGAAGCTGTGGCGCTCACGCTTCCTGCTCCAGTGCAGCCTGGGAAACTCCCAGGCTGCACTGTGGAAGGAAGAGGAGGGGCTTTCCTGTGAGCAGGCAGCAGCTGCAGAGCTGAAGGAACCAGGATGCAAGAGCCTCTTGCTAGAGGCTGCTCATGTGATCCCCGCACCCCAGCCCTGCAAAAAGGTGAGTTGCAGAAAGGGCCTACACTGAGCCTAGCTAACTGTTCTAACATATCTCCATCTTTTTTCCCTCCCCTCCACTAACTTTTCTAACTTCCCTTCAAACATTCAACTGACCACAACTCACTCCCATGCTTCCCAACAGACCCTTACCTGATGTATATGTACAATATATATCAAATACATAAACATTTTACCTTAATTTTTCTAGTAAACACAACAACATTTTTTACAAAAATCTGTAATATCACACATACTTCTCAAAATCTGGCTGGATCTGAAGTTTTCTTTTACTTCTGCTTGCCATTATTTATTTATTTTTTTAAAAAAGTAGTTTATTTTATAATTATTACACTGGTATTCATTCTAATTGTATCCATGGCACTGCCTTTCTACAGTGGTGGAACTGCGTGCTTCTGTGAGGCAAGAGGCTTTGCTGATGGCAGCCATGTTGCTAGTAGGGTTTCCCATGTAAGACAGATTTCTGCTGAAGAGCCAGACTGGGCAGCAGCTGTAGTAGAGGATAACACTGGCAGATAATCTCTTAGAGACAACAGCAGTGACACCAGAGCGAATGCTAACGTGGGATGAGACAATCCAAAATGAAACAAGAAATAGTGCCAGAAGAAGAAACTTCCAGTTTGGATGGCACTCAGCAAGCTGCTGGGGTACAGCAGAGGACAATTACAAATAGCACTGTGGCTAATGACATAACATACTCAAACCAAAAGGACATTTAGCTGTTGACATGCTCAGAGGATAAAGGAAACTCTGAAGCTGCACAACACCTATTGGAGGAACGTGGAATGTGAAAAGCATGAATCAGGGGAAGCTAGGCATAATAAAATGAGAAATGGAATGTATAAACTTTGCAGTACTTGGGGTGAGCGAGCCAAGTTGGACAGGAGTGTGACATTTTGAAACAGATAATTACACAGTATTTTATTTAGGAAATGAAAAGCTAAGAAAAAATGGGCTGGCATTTATAGACAGGAGAGAAGCAGCAAAAGCAGTAAAAAGATATAACGAAGTCTGACTGAATTATATCAATAAGACTTCAGGGAAAAGCCATCAATATAACCATGCTTTGATTACAGATTCTTTGACTACAGAAACAGAAGGAGAAGAAAATGAAAGATTCTATGCTGGAATCCAGGAGGAAATCGATCACACACCCAAACAGGATTTGTTAAACATAGGTGATTGGAATGCAAAAGTAGGAAGCAGAGCAGAATCAAAGATTGTAGGAAAATTTGGCCTAGGATCAAGAAATGAAGCAGGAAAGAGACTGACTGAATTTTGTGCCAAGAGTTTGACAAATGCATTGTTCAAGCAACCAAAGAGGCAATTGTATATCTGGATCTCACCTGATGGCCAATATAGAAATCTAATAGACTGCATAATTGGAAACAGAAGGTAGAGAAGCTCCATCCTCTTGGCAAAAACAAGACCAGCAGCAGATTGTGGCACAGATCATGAACTACTGAAATAAAAATTAGGGTAGAACAAAAGAAAAATATGAGATCAGCCATCACATCAAAATGCAACCTGTAGAAAATCCCTGTAGAATTTAAAGACAGTATAAAAAAAACAATTTGCACATTTAAGCCTAATTAACCAGAAGCCAGAAGAATGTTTTTGATTCTAAGACACAACTGTCATGGGGTTTTCTTGGCAAGATTTGTTCAGACAGGATTTGCCTTCTCCTCCTTCTGAGGCTGAATGTGTGTGACATGCTTAAAATAATGCAGCGAGTTTCCATGGCTGAGCAAATATTCGAACCTTGGTCTCCAGAATTTCAGTCCAATGCTCAAACCATTACAGCTTGCTGGCTCTCTATTTCTGTAAAGAGTTCTGGCCACAAAGGGAGAAGAAGAGTAGACAGGCTCTTCATCACACCAGGACTCAGCTGTTGCTGAACTCATTTTTCTCCTTTCCTCCTGTGTTGTGTGTTATTTGGATTGTAATCCTGATGGCAGAGATTGCCAAATTAACTACTGGCAAGCCACTTAGGAAGTCTTTTTGCATAACAGACTGGGCTATAAATGGTTCAAATAGATAGACAGATAGATTGAAGATGGAGGGGAGAGAGAGAGACAGACAGACAGACAGACAGACAGACAGACAGACAGACAGACAGACAGAGACAGATGCTTGTAGAACTTTCTGACTCAAGTGCCAGAACATCTTGGTTGACCTTGAGCAACGTGCACCATGACTGAAGCTTCTCTGCTTTGATCAACAAATGGCCAGCCCTGCCTGCTTATCTATCTATCTATCTATCTATCTATCTATCTATCTATCTATCTATCTATCTATCTATCTATCTATCTATCTATCTATCTATCTATCTATCTTTATCCATCCATCCATCCATCCATCCATCCATCCATCCATCCATCCATCCATCCATCTACCCACAGATTCTACTCCCCCCTCCTTCTGGCTTTCCAGTATTTCAACAGTGCAATTTGCTATGGCATTTTTCATTTCCACTCTGCTTGACAGGCAAGGAAAGAAAGGCGTTAATGTTTTCTGACAGGCGACCCCTAATTGTTGCAGCTTTTCTTCTGGCCTTTTCTGTGAAATCCTGACTTAGGCCAAGAGCAGCATAACAAAACGCGCCCGTCATTGAAATGGGTGCCTGCTCTTCTTCTCCACAGAGAGAAAAAAGGAACAGCATTATTCATGAAGGGTTCCCCCCTCCCAAAGCTGGTTCCCCTCTCCCCTTTTAACCAACCTTTGAGTTGGATCAGAAGAGTCGGCTGGCCAGGGCTCCCTTTTGCTGGCAAGGTGGGGCTAGCAAGTGGACAATGGAGCTAAACTGTTTTACGCAGCTAAAGACATAGCTGTGTGCCACTGAGATGAATATGAGGAAAATTAATCTTTGGGCCCACATCTCCAATAGATTCACACTCCTTTGTTTGGGAGTTCCCTGTATGGGATTATTAACAATCTTGCATTGGCTGGACAGCAGCCATCCATGTATAATAGAGGCTTTTTGAGGGAAGGCATAATTTAAAGTAAATTCTTCCTCACACATCCCACACAAGAATGGGGTGCATATTCTTCCTAAAAATATGAGCTGGTTTAGTAAGTCTCTTTGTCTTGAAACATAAAGCTTATTTCTGTGAAAGTGTGGCATTTACACTTTTGTAACAAAATTTTAGGTATTGAATGCACTTTTAAACCATTCATTAATCAAAGTTCTCTGGGCCAAGTACAATCTGTCAAATTTATAAAACAGAAAAATAATGCAATAATACAAACATTGCTAAGGAGTCATGTGACACCTCACAGACTATGGGCTCAGTCTTGTTTTTGTTTATTGGTTACATTTGTATGCCACCTTTTCTTCAAGAAGCTCAAAAATTTGTTAGGGGTTTTTATCCTCATAACGACCCTGTAGGGTAGGCTGGGTGGAGAGATAGTGACCTAAGATGGCTCTCTTCAGTCCTAATCAGACACTGTAACCACTTCATCCCACTGCCTCTCTATCAAGGAAAGGAAACTGGCTAATCACAGAAAGGGTGAAGCTGATGATAAAGAGATACTATGACAAAAGAAATGCCATTTCACTCAAAGGGAGCACCAGGAGATTTCTTTTGCCCTTTCTTTGCTCCAAAGAAGGAGACTCCACCACATTCTGAGGCAGCATATTCCACTGCTGGACAGCTCTGACTGTCAGGAAGTTCTTCCTGAAGTTCAGGTAGAATCTCCTTTCCTGCAGCTTGAATCCATTGCTCCTTGTCCTAGTCTCTGGGGCAGCGAAAAACAAGCCCGCTCTCTCCTCGACATGACCTCCCTTCAAATATTTAAACATGGCTATCATTTCCCCTCTTAACCTTCTTTTCTGCAAACTAAACATCCCCAGCTCTCTAAGCCACTCCTCATAGGGCATGGCTTCCAGACCTTTCACCATTTTGGTAGCCCTCCTCTGGATATGCTCCAGTTTGTCGATATCCTTCTTGAACTGAGGTGCCCAGAACTGGAACTCGGAACCTCAGCCACTGTATATTTAACTAATATTTAACTAATGACTAATATTTTACTAAAGACTAATTATAACTGTGATCATTATTATTAGCAGCCTGGAACTTGCAGGGGAAGTAGTGATTTGCCAACTTATCTGAGAACAAATGAACAAACTAGTGACCAACACATGGGTCAACATTCAGATTTGGTTTCTAATTTAAAATGCTTACTATATTACACTCCACAAAGGCAGCAGTACTAGTCTGTGGCAGTAAATCCAATAAAAAGTCCTCAGGCACCTTGAAAAATAATACTTCTCCAGTGGTCTGAATGTTGTCAAGGCAAAAGTATTAAGGTATGATCCAATGAAGAGTAAATGTGTTCACACTACATTGATTTCAATAGAGGTACAAGCATGCTTAATAGGCCAAATCACACACCTGTCTACTCAGAAGTAAGTTTCATTTAGTTCAGCAGGACTTAACTGGAGCTGAATGAGTGTGAGACATCAACCTAACACTCCCACTTTGGGACTTTAAAACTCCCATCATAAACACGTTTACGTGAGTGTGTGCCTGACTGATTTTAAGAAGACTGAGCAAACATGACAGGAATGTATTTTAACACTGTTTGGTTGCGTTTTGCATTGTACAATCTTAAGTATGGAAGTAACTCATTGGTATTCAGTGGTAGTCGTTCCTGCATATGCAGCCTCACTGACCAATTTTATGTATGTTTGTTCTAAAGAATGGCCATTTCCACACTAAGGCCCCTCCCTAAACTGCAAACTCCAGGATTCCACAGGATGTTGAAAGTGGAATAACAGCACCATAACAGGCTAGTGTGGAAATGGCCAATGTTGTATTGAGATCAATGGGGCTTAATCTTAACTAAGTGGGTTGAGAACTAGAATAGTGGTTGCAGTGTTGGATTAAGACTGAGAAAACCTGAGTTCAAATCTCTACTTGGCTATGAAATTCATTGGGTGATGTTGGGTTTATCTCTTTTTTTCTTTCCCTGCTTAATCTGCCTCAGAAGTTTATTGTGAACTTCAGACAGAGCAGAGAGAGAGAAGGTATGTATGCTTCCTTGAGTTCTGAAATAAAATGCAGGATAAACCTAATAAAATAATGATGTGGTGGAAGTAATTAGTACAGGGCCTTACATCTCATTGTAGTGCTGATACCCTTTTGGAGAAAGTATTAATATTCTTACAAACAATGACACACAAGAAGAAGCTCCATTTCAAGACTGCATACTTTGAATTGCTAAGTTTCTGGTTCCTGATACTGTTTCTTTTGCTTGATCTCAGTAGGCAGCAATAAACAGTTTAGTTTTACTCCACTTCTGCAGCTTCACAAGCTCAGCCCATCCAGGAATATGTATTTTAAAAAAAAATTATGAAAATCAATAGGACACAGTAAATTAACATCCAATAAAAGTCTAGCATATAATTTTTTTAAAAAAATATAGATTATTGCACTAGCAATGAAGACTTTAAAGCAGTGGTTCTCAACCTGTGGGTCCCCAGATGTTCATGGACTTCAGCTCCCAGAAGCCCCAGCCACTATGGTCAATGCTCAGGGCTTCTGGGAGCAGAAGTCCACGAACATCTGGGGATCCACAGGTTGAGAACCACTGCTTTAAAGCATGGCTTCTAGAAAATCTGGCTGTGACCCAACCCTTCAAAACATGTTTGTGTCTCTATCTTTTTCTATTTGGTTGTGGGGGGGAGTTTACACATGTAAAACATTTTAAAAACATACTAAGAAATGTTGCCATTGCCTTGTTATGGGCAGAAAAATTCTGTTAACTGTCACATTCAAGAACGAGGTCTACAATGTGGGAGATACTCATTATCAGTTCTTATTACAGATTATATGATAATCCTGTTCATAGGGTTCTATATGTTACTGGCACACATCTTTGACTGGTCTCTATGTAGTTCATGTGCTCCACAAAAGAAGACCAAAGTTCTACAAATGTGGAAATTTTTTTTCTACCTTTCTCTTTCTTGTTCAATATGATAGTTCTGATGTCAGTTTATCATAACATTGATCTTTCAAATATTTTGACCTATATCAGGTGTCGGCAAATTACAGCCCTTGGCTGCACGTGGGCTCGAAAGTTATGTTTTTGTGGTCCTCAGCACCTTCAGAATCCCCAACCATCTTTTTTTTTTTTTTTTGGTCCCAAAAGAGAATTAATTCCTGCTTGTGAAAGCCCCCAGGTGCAACATTTACTTTTTAAAATAAGTTTCAAGAGCTCCCTGTAGTGTTTAACAGCAAAATTTAGCAACTTTTTTCAGACCCAGATGTGGACCTTCAGCCACTCTGAGGTTTTTATTTTTTGATAGTCCATGTGGCCTCTGGAGGGTTGTTGTCATTCATTACTATTAAGTCTACTTCCACTTCAGAGGCCCCAATGAATGAGAGATCTCCAAGTGTCTCTGTTATCAACAGTCCTGCTCATGTCTTAAAGGCTCAAGGCTGCATTGAGTCTTCTTGTGGTTGTGTACTTTCAAATCATTTCCGGCTTCTGGTGACCCTAAGGTGAACCTATCATAGGATTTCTGGTGCTGAGAGTGGGTGATGCACCCAAGGTCACCCAGTGGGTTTCCATGGTCAAGTGGGGAATCAAACTCTTGTCTCCAGGGTCATAGCCCAATGCTAAAACAATTATACCGCACCGGCTCTGATTGAGTCTATCATCTTTAATGTGCTCTTTCTCTTTTCCTTCTGTCTTCTATCTTACCAACATTGTCTTTTCCAGTTAGTGATGTCTTCTCATGATATGTTGAAAGTATGACAGCCTCAGTTTTGTCATCTTGGCTTCTAGAGAGAGTTCAGGCTTGGTTTGTGCATGGACCTCCTGGAGGGTCCTGGGATATAAAAGGAACCCCTGGACCTGCTGCAGTTGCCAACCTCTGACCTATAGTTTCAACAGCCACTTACTGCAGATGATGCTGAGTGAAGCTGATGTGAGTTACAGTTTACAAACATCTCACAAGCCACCTGTTCCCTACCCTGCAGGGGTGGGAATCATGCAGCCCTCCCAATGTTCTTGGACCGCTGCTCCCAGCTCTCATCCTCATTGCCAGGCTGCCAAGGATGGCTGGGAGTTGCCGTAGGAAGGGTCTGAAGGGCACCATGCCACACCCTAAGGCAAGGAGCAGGGTAAATATGAGACTGAAACATGAGATTTTTATTAATCGCCACCCCTCAGTACTATTACATTGTCCTCCTCTCAGTAAGAAGTCCACCTGTGTTCCTCCAAGGCATTATTTCCAAATCAAATCTCTAGAAATGTTTTTGTTTTGCATATTTAGACTACTCAAAAGAGTCTTTCATTCTGGTGTATTTTGTGGAGTGAGACAGATTTGATAAATTTGCTAGCTCCTACCCATCAAACTTACTATCCGTTGAAAAGTGCACAGGTTTGAGACTAACCAAAGATGTCTAAGATATAAATTCAATCCTTTATCACTAGCCATATTGGGTGGGGCTGATGGGAATGGTAGGCCAAAACTTCTGGAGGGTCAAAGGTTTGCCTGCCCAACAAGATAACGTTTGAGTGAAACTGTAATATAAATACTCTTATTAGCTTGCTGTGTAAATAGTTGCTGGAGTAAAAAGCAAGGCTTTCTTTGTGCGAATAGCTGCAGTTCTTTACACATCTGTATCCAATGGGACTAGTTCCAATCAGATATGCCTAGGACAGGCCTACCCAGCTCTTCCAAGATATATGAGTTTATGCTGTGAATGAATGAAGGTTGTTTCTTAACAGCTGTATATTTAAAAATTAACTATTGTTTCTTCCCTCTTTATTGTCTTTTTCCTTCAATTCCAACCACGTAAGACCACCATCCCCAAGAAAAGGAGTACATCAGCAAAGACTGGAGCCAACGGTTGGAAAAGTTCTTTTCAGGAACTACAATTCCCAAGTTGGGAAATTCTAGGAGTCATAGTCCAAAAAGAAAGAGCTCCAAACTCTGGGACAGAATCCATTATCTCTTTGACAGTGTTTTTTCCAAAGAAAGTATGTCAGCTTTAACTGTCTAGGGGGCTATATGAACTCAAGAAACTTGACTGCCAGAGCTTCTGCTACTTTGCCATTGTTTTGGTGTGCCTTCAAAGCCCATTCTGACTCATAGGGTTTTCCTGGCAAGATTTATTTGGACTAGGTGTGTCACTGCCTTTCTGTGCAGTTGAGAGAGTGTGATCTGCCCCAGATGCCCCCACCCAGTGGCTTTCTGTGGCTGAGCTGGGATCCTGGAACCCTGGCCTCCTGGAGTCCCAGTCCAAGGGCCTTTCTACACTACACTGTTATAGTGCTACTATTCCACTTTCAACCTCCTGTGGAGTTCTGGGGTTTGTAGTTTACTGAGGCCAAACAGCTCTCTGGTTGAGAATTCTAAATGCCCCTCCCTAAACTGCAATCCCCAGGATTCCATAGGATGGGGAAAGTGGAATAATAGCACTATAACTACACTATAACAGTGTAGCGTGGAAAGGCCGCAGTGCTCAACTGCAATAGCCCAATGAATGGTCAGAAGAAATCGACATAGCCCCTCGCTGGCGCTGGGCATCCACGATATGTTTCTTTTTCCAAAACTCATTTTTAGGAAACACCGCCCATCCGTGCGCGCCCGAGCGCCCTTTAACCTTCGCTGGCCCATCACCACTGTTACCTTCTGGTTTTTTTGGGGGGGGGGGATTAAATAGCCGGCTAAACAGAACGCTCCTGAAGACCGCTGTTATCTTAACGGGAGCGCGGGGCGGGGGAGACGGCGGGCGCGCGCGGATGACAGTGGACGCATGCCTGCAGCCAATCAGCGGCGGGGGCCAACCGGGATAGTATATTGCTTGAATAAATCATTGCGCTTGACACGCGCCCCGGAGGCCCCCCACCCCCTCTCTCCGCCTTCGGGTTCCGCAGCGACGCAACTCGTTTCCTGGTCCGCTCTTCAGCTCGCCGAGCCCTTTGTGCAGCCGGCGAACGAAGAACGTCACGCACGAAAGCAGAGGCGCGCGCGGGACGGGGCGAGGGGTGCTCTGCGTGGCCTCCTCTACCTGCGTCAAAGGAAAATGGGGTGACGACGGAAGGCACGTTTTTCTTAAAGAGCCCTACGGTTTCACCTTTCGATTCGAACAGCCCGAGTCCATACGAGTTTAATTCCCCAAATTTCCGCACTAGACTGTTAATAGCGCTATAATTCCTCTTTCAACATCCTATGGAATCCTGGGGTTTGCAGTTTCGGCAGGGGCCGACCGGTCCTCGCAAACCCCAGGATTCCATAGGATGTTGAAAGTGGAATCGTAGCACCATTAACAGTCTAGTGCGGAAATCAGAATGCCGAGAACGTCACAATTCTCAAAGGAGGGAGCCATGTGTTGCAGAAAGCTGCCTGTACCATTTTAAAGACCGATACATTTGATTGATTGAGTGAGTGAGTGAGTGAGTGAGTGAGTGATTTGGCAGCCTGAGCTTCATGCACGACAGCCCAGTTAATCCGTCGTGGACACTACAGCGAAGGAAATGGGAAATCAGGAGCTACAATGGCCATTTCTGCGCTACACTGTTATAGCGCTATTATTCCACTTTCAATATCCTATGGAATCCTGGGGTTTGCAGTTTAGGAAGGGGCATTTAGAATTCTCAGCCAAAGAGCTCTTTGGCTTCAGTAAACTACAAATCCCAGAATTCCACAGGATGTTGAAAGTGGAATAATAGCACTATAACAGTGTAGTGCGGAAATGGCCAATGATCATGAAAGAGAGCCAGCTTGGTGTGGAGGTTTGAGCGTTGGACAACGACTCTAGAGAACAGAATTCCTATCCCCGCTCGGCCACGGAAACCCACTGGGAGACTTAGGGCAAGCAAAAGCAAATTTCCTCTAAACAAATCTTGCCAGGAAAACCCTGTGATAGGCTTGCCTTAGGGTCGGCAATAAATCGGAAACGACTTGAAGGCATAGGACAACGATAGATTATTAAGGCCTTCGATGGTAATGTTGAGTATATTCCGTCTATATCAGGAGTGGGAACCATGATGTCTTCTAGGTGTTGTTAAATTGCAGAGCCCAGCATCTCTAGCCAGCATAACCAATGGTGAGGAATGCTGGGAGTTGCAATCTGACAACATCTAGACAGGTGCACCATTTTCCTCCCAGTATATTGTAGGTGAGACTGGACTCTTTTCAACCATCTCATTTGCTTGGAGAGCTGCTAGCAAGTTTGTCAGCCTCAGCATCAACACCTAGAACAGCAACTAGGGGAAAGAATATTTCCCATACTAGGACAGATTTGCAACAAGAATGTCTACAGATCTGATATGGAAACAATGTTCCACGAAAATGTGGCGATGATTATTGGGTAAACAAATAAAATCCTCATTATTTCCCAAATCCCTCATTTCTTGTCTTCGATGCGGGGCTGAAAACGAGTGGTTCTCCTCATGTGGTTGGACTGCAGGTCTCAGCAATCCTAACAGCAGCCAACCATAAAGCATTGTGGAAGCTGCAGTCTGTCACAATCTGGAAAGCCACGCGTTTCTCGATCTCATTCTTAAGGTCTCTGCTGGCTGTTTGCTCTAATAAATGAAATGAATGAATGAATTCTTAAGGTCACCACGGGACAGTCAACTCCTTAAATGAACGCCTCACCTACAAAGATCTTCCTCCTCCTCCTTCTCCCCCCTTTTCCAGTCCCTGAAAGCGGGATGAAAGGTAACTCGTTCGGGTGCATGGAATATTGATCGCTCGCTATCGGTAGGACGGAAACGTACGAGGCCTAGAAATGGGTCTCTGGCATTTAAACACGGCTGAGGAATCTTTGGCCCTTCAATGTTTTGGACTTCAGTTTGAGAAGCCTCCACCTAGCATCGCTAATAGTAAGAGATTGTTGTTGTTATTATTGAGTCCCTGTAAGTCATTTCCGAGTTATGGCGACCCTAAGGGGAACTTATCATGGGTTTTCTTGGCAAGATTTGTTCAGAGAGGGTTTGCCATTTTCCTCTAAGCCTGGGGGACCGTGACTTACCTAAAGTTACCCAGTGGGTTTGCATGGCCAAGAAGACCTGGACCCCTGTTCTCCAGAGTTGTAGTCCAAACGCTCAAATCACTACACCAAGCTAGGTTTCTGGTAAGGGAATAAGAGAGTTGTAATCTACATAACAACACGTGGAAAGCCAAAAGCTCTCCACCCCGCTTTAAAACGTAGCCTTCTAGTGTCCGCAGTTAGGATTTTGAGACAGTCCTATAACTTGAAAATCTATGTATAAAGAGACTTTCAGCAAAAAATGCCGGTTTCTCTTCCATGTGAGCAAAGGCCATGATTTTGTCCCTTGTGTTACTTTAAAGGCACCAGATTCCGTTTGATCTTGGAAACTAAGGAGGGTCAGATCTGGTCAATACTTGGATTGGGGACCGCCAACGAATACCAGGTGTGGTTGCCTGTATTTCCGAGGAAGGAACTGGCGAAAGTATTCCTTGAAATTCATGGAGTCGCCATAAGTGGACGGGTGACTTGGAAGACACACATAACCATTTCCGAAGAGACATTTCCGCACCAGACTGTCACAGTGCTATTACTCCACTTTCAACATCCTATGGAATCCTGGGGTTTGCAATTTAGGGAGGGGCATTTAGAATTCTCAGCCAGAGAGCTTCTTTGGCCTCAGCATTCCACAGGATGTTGAAAGTGGAATAATTGCACTGTAACAGTGTAGGGTGGAAAGGCCCATACACGCAAAGTTCCCATCATCAGGTTTTGAAGGCTCGATAAAATATGGAAAGGGGGCAAATTTTGGGGCTGTATTTAATTGGGTTCTGCCACGAATTATGCCATCAACCGTCCCAGTGCGAAGTGACTACAACGTCTCTTCAAAGCTCCAATGAGAGATCTGGTCCAAAGAAAATCTGGGTCGAACTTCTCCCTGGAGACCCCAAAGGGTGCCAATCACCTCCTCCTGCTTCGCAGAAGCATCTCTTTGGGCGCTTGTCGCTCCCCCAGCCCACTAGCCTCCCTTTCGCGCTTCTGGCCACCCACCCAGCAAAGCAAGGGCTGCCTTAAACAGACACAACAAACCGTGTTGTTTGGGCTCCTTCTCTTTCCTCCCCCCTCCGTCCACTTCAGATGCTCCGCTTGGCTTGTCTGTTGGTGGCGCTGGCCTGTTTTCTGCCCCCGAGTCGAACCCGGGCGGACCAGCCGAGAGAGAGAGGGGTGGTCGTCGCTTCTCTGAAACGGGGCGACCGCCGCAGAAGCCGCCGCCGCCGCCGCCGCCTCTGGGCCCATCCGCGCGCCTGTTTTGTTCTTGCATTTGAAAGCGCAGTGATTGAATTGCGCGAGCTTTGTTAGCATAGCCATTCTTTTAGACAGGGCTTTGGAAAAGGGAAGGGTGTGTGTGTAAGAAACCCCGCGGTGGCCACATCGTGGCAAATCACCCGCTTTCTTGACCATCCTCTCTTCCCCCACCCCGAAAAAACACCCCACCCCACCCCACGATTTCCACCTGCATTTCTGATTGTTGTTGTTTTTTTCTGCTTTTCCTTCCCCGCTTTTCTCTCCCCACCCCTCCTCGCAAGATTGTGCTGGCTACGGAGCTGGAAAACTTATAGGGCGATAAAACAAGATTTCCCTGATTTATGGAGTTTACCAATGCTGAATTCGTCTTGTCAGAGGGCCTGAATAGCTTTGCCTCCTAGCACAAAAAAAGGGCTGTGTGTTGCTAAGCGATTAGAGCAGATGTAATGAGATTTGCCTCAATCCCGCTTTGCCCTTTCCTATCTTCGGTAAACGGGTGTGGGTGGGTGTTTTTTGGGGGGAGGGTTGGAAGAAGGTGTGTGTGTGAGAGACAGTGTGCTGTGTCTGGCTCAGACTTTGTTGCAAGGAGCAGCACAACTTTTCTTCTAGGCCTTTTCCGCACTAAACTGTTACAGTGCTATTAGTTCACTTTCAACATCCTATGGAATCCTCAAAGGCACCTCCCTAAACTGCAAACCCCAGGATTCCATAGGATGTTGAAAGTGGAATAATAGCACTATAACAGTCTAGTGCGGAAACTGCCTTAATTTTATAAGCCGGCATATTTACCGTTCAGATATGAGAGAGAGCGAGGAAACACCTGTCCTCATAAGGAAGAGAAAGATTGGTCTTCAGCAGTCTAAGGAACTATCATCCCAAGGTTATATTCACGGCCATAAATTACCGGCTAAATTTCCTTTGCATATCTTATCTCTAGACCCTTGTAAAAATGGGTGAACAAATAAAAATCGGAGGCACTTTTTTTTTAACACACCGCGCACACAGAGCGACGGAAAAGAGAGTCATTATAACCGTTATTATTTTCCTAATCAAACAATAGTCCCAAGATCGGTTGTAACAATGCGCGTTTGTGCTGAAGTCATGGGCAATCGAAGGATTTCTCTCGGCTTCCCCCGTCCGGACCCCTCCCCGCCGGCGTATTAATAGGGAATGGAGGGGGATGGAAGAGGGCGAATGTATGGCAATGCGATGCTGACACATTAAATAAAATTCCGCTATAGCCTATCTGCAAACAAGGTGTGTATTAATAATTGCTTGGAACTGCTGTTTGTTTGTTTTAATCTGATTTTTTTTTCTTTTTGGAAAAAGACACCTTGACCGCCTCCTTTCATTTTCTTTTCCGTTTTATATGATGCGTTTTGCATTTTCCTTTCCGCTTGGGTTGGTGCACGCAAACTGAATTTGAAAGCGACGCGGGAGGAGAGAAGCAAGAAAGGGGGAGGGGAAGGAGAAAGACGGGGGGAATGAACCCGAGGCGGATTCTAGTCACGTCTTTGCTAACCGACAACAAGGAGACTCGCCAAAAAAGAGAGGAAAAGGGGGAATAGGTGCCGGGGAGGGGGGGGGAGACCCAATTTCTTTTTGAATCTTGGTAATTGGGTACTTTTACACGCAGATCACGCTGTTGGGGGAACGTAAAAAAAAAAAAGGCCAGAGAGATTCGGGTTTTGAATCGGAGGAGCACATTTCAGCTTAACTTGCATCGTCTTTGGCTTGGCTTCTTTTTCTTTCCTCCCTCAAAAAGCACTTGTGTAACATGAATTGTATGTGCACTGCCTGATAAACACCGATAATAATTAACGACAGGGAAGTTGCTGAATGTAACTGTTGTATCTCACCGCCTGCAGGCCCAGAAACCTTCCTGATTCTCTTCTGCATGCCCTGTTTCATCAAAAAGTGGCCCAAATCAGGACTAACGAAGATGTAAGAACCAGCTCCTCCTCTGTCAAGATCCATTATTTGAGGAAACATTTTCAGGGGTAGCCCTGTTGATCCTACAGCAAAATATAACAAGATCCACAAAAGACAGATTACCCTATCACACAGGAGAAAAAAAGGTAAGTGTGTTAGAGGCCTACATTCTGTCTCAGAATGTTACTCTGTTGTCAACTAAGATGGGACTTGAGGGATTTCAATGCAGAGAGAAGCCACACCCCTTCTTGGCCATGTGGGTAACAGGGACAAAGGGCAATAAAAGGCAGGTAATAAAATTTCAACTCCATTAGCAACAGAAAAGTAACTTCCCTTGAGAGCCAGCTCTCCCTGTCCTATGCAAAGCTGACCACTCCTTTCTTAGACAAAGAACACTGAATTTCTCAAGAAGTCTCTATATTGGTTGGCCAATAAAACTATTGCTCTTTTGTGGATTTTGTTGAATTCATTGAGGAAAGCACTCTAAAGATATTGCAGTTACTGGCAGGATGATGATGACACAGGGAAGGCGTCTCTTGAGCAAATTCACATGTGCAAAACAGAAGACTAAGGGAGTACCATTACAATATTACTTTTACTTCAGTCCTATAAATCCTCTATCCACCCATCTCAAAGGGCCTTTCTCCTCTTTGACATTTGTTTCTTCTTACACACCACTCATCAATGGCAGGAAAGAATAGTATACCAGATGTGTAGTAGAATCAGGAAGACACTTTTTTAATTGAAAACAAAAGTTTTATTATCAAACTAGTTTGTATAAAACATGGTTATACATGACTTTTGTAAGTTTGTAATAAAACCACATGAAAAGGCAGTGGTAAAAGGTTTTCTCCCTCCCTCTTTTCTTTTTATTCAAAAGGCAGCAGCTTGTAAAATAAATAGCTGCCGTTTTGTGTTTGGACAATAGCTGCATAAACTTTGTTCACTCTGAACATCGTTTAATAACATTATTATTAATACATTAGCAAAGTTGCTATAAAAAGTAAGACACATTGGTGCTAAAGTACATCTGGAGGCATTTCCAAGTCCTTTACAAAACCACATAACAAAAACATGGCAGTTGTAAGGTCATATTGACTACGCATCTAGATATGAAGAGGTAATAAGCATTACATATTTGTAAAAAGTTATCAAGATATACACATTTAAAACCATTTGTACAAAAAAAGATTTATAAATTTCTCTGTCTCTTATGTACAAAAATAGCTTAATATATCCCCCAAACTGGTTAGGATTGATACAAATAGATTTTTTTTATATAATAAAAAGTTCACAATTAAAAATTGGAAGCATTTTAAGATGGGAATGGTAATAGGAGAGTGGACACTTCAGAGGACTCTTTGAATACAGGGTAGATTTATTTTCAGAATCTCCACAATTTTAGGCAACAAAGGCTCCAATCCTTTTTACACTTAAGAGTAAATCTTACTGAATTTAGTAAGTGTGCATAAGATCAGCCTGTACAACTGCAATCCTAAGGTCACTTACTAGGAAATAGTTTCCACTGAATTCTGTGAGACATAGGTCTGAGTAAAAATGCTTGGGATTGCACTGCAGTTTGGGAACATAAAGCAGTGAACAAGCCCCTCTTTCAAAAGGGGCAATACTGTATTTATTTATTTCAACAGAAGGGAAGCTCATGGCTCTACTGAAGACTGGTAAGGAATTGTGTTATGTTTTGGGATAAAGAATAGGCAGATAGATGTTCCAACATATCATGGGCCCCTTGTTGCTTCTAAGCCCCATAGAGTGCAGCCTGAGTCTCTGCATGTTTACTTGAAAGTAACACAAGTCACTGACTTCAATAAGGCTTACTCCTGTGCAAGGGTGCACAGGTTTGAAACCTTTAAGCTGCAAACCTATGCACACTTATCTGGAAACAGGAAGCCTTACTAAACTCAGTAGGCCGTGTTCCCCAATAAGCATACATGGGATTGAGCTTCATGCCATGCTGAACAGCAGGGAGTGCAAAGGCAGAGTCTGGGAGTGCTTCAGATTTCTTGGAGAAGTCCAACTCCTTCTGTGCTTCACTAGTTGACCGTATTTTCCTTTCCACAGTGGCAAGGAGAAAGTGGCAGTTAAGATGCAACAATTTTCCAACAAGTCCTATATAACCAAAAGAAAAAGAAAAGAGGGAGAAAGGTCAGTGTCAAAGCTTAATCCAAGATGAAAGGCAGCAACTTTGAAGAACAGTAGTATTTGGACAAGGACACAGTTGGGTTTGGCTTGTCAGTTCCCTTAACTACTCAATGAAGCAAACCAGTTTCACAGCCAGGTCTGCAAGTCAGTTAAGGTAACAGTCATACAGAAACTTACTGTGGGAATAAGTCCCAGTGAACACAGTGAGCCCTATTTATGAGCAGAAATCTACAGGATTGTGCTTTAGGTTGTTTGGATTTAACTCAAAGACGTGTTCAAGGAAGCTCTTCAAAACTCTTCAGTGGAACCTGTTTCAACATCAAATTTCTATTCTAAATCACTGATGACCCAATCCCATGAATATTTACTGAGAAAGAAGAGTCATTGTGTTCAGTGGGGCTTGTTGTTGTTGTGTGTCTTCAAGTTGTTTCTCAGTTATGGTGACCCAAGGGCTGGAGTGTGTCATGTGCCCAAAGTCACCCAGTGGCTTTCCACAGTCAGAGTGGGGAACTGAACCCTGGTCTCCAGGGTTGTTGTCCAATGCTCAAACCACTACACCACACTCAGTGTGGCCTACCACCAGGAAACTTACTTGGGAGTAAGTTTCTTTGATCATGTATTGAAGTGTGCTGCATAAAGGACCGACTTAATTGGATATGGCATTTATTAAGTCTATGCACTTCTTCTACAATGGTGATGTGCATAGTGTTCTCATGCGCTGACCAGACCCAGGATGACCAGCCCTTGTTCTGGTAGTGCTAGAAGAGGTAGCATCCAGAATACCAAACCCATCTAGAAATAAGTCTCACTGGAGTTTGTATCACAAGTTTGTGAGTTCTCCCAGTTGGAAGTGCTGTGGAGATCAATGGAACTTGATTCCAAGTAAATGGGCATGTTGGATTTTTGGGACAAGGGTGCCAGTCAACAGAAATACAGTTATATTGACTCACGGTTTATGGTTTTGTTTTGTTTGGTCATTGCACTCTAGGACCAAATCAATGTATTATTGATGGGCTAAATGGTTGTGAGACGCTTACTGTGTGAGCAGAGACTGTGAAATCAATAAAATACTTAACATACATTTCAGACCAATGTAGACCCAGCTTCCCAAGCTACAAGCCACCTACTCTACACCTTTCACTGACTTTCCCAATAAACCATTTTTCAGGCCTCCTGTAAATTCAGCATTTTGTGGAGCGCCAAAACCCAATATTAGGTTGTCCACAGCACAAGCCACCCAAGATGCTGCTGTTTCCATTGATGGATCCCACTAAATCTACTTCAGGAGCACTTTTAGACCAGTTGCTGGTTTGAAACAATTCCACGATAAAAGAAGAGATGGTGAAAGGCTAACAGCTGACCACTTCCGCCAATTAACACCCAGAAACCTAACCAACCTACACTCCTTGCATGCCCTGGAGAGCTCAGTCCACCACCATTCCAGTCAATGGGGAGAGGAACCACTGATTTCAGTAGGATACTGATCTCTTGATCCTCATCAAATTTAATGGGATGGAATTCTCATTCCCCTAGTCACCCATAGATACATTTACCCGTTGTTGCCTTCTCCCATCATGTGTTTGGATTGTAAGGGTCTCCAGGCAGAGTCCTTAAAAAAAAATCGTCCTGCGCATCATGTATACTGATAGCCCCATGTATGTACCTCAAAATAATATTGTTCATGGAGCCCTACAATCCGCCCCCCTGCCACCTGTGTCCGTGATCCCTCCACCCGAGCTAAGCCAAACCCACCTGCTGCACAGCCAGCCAAGAGAGCCCCCCACCCGGTGGGGGCTTCTCCCTCTCAAAACCAATTGGTGAAGTCCAGGAGCTCTTGCTCTTCGGGACTGAGGGGGTCGTAGGATCCTTCGTCCGAAGAATACGAGGAGACAGGCGAGCCTGCCATGGAGTTCATGTCGTTGGGGTAATTGGGGGAGATGGTCGGCGAGAGGACGCCCGCCTGGAAGGCGGCGCTGACGGCGTCGTGCTCGTCGAGGAGCTGCTGGAGGGCTCGGATGTACTCGACGGCGGAGCGCAGCGTCTCCACCTTGCTCATCTTCTTGTTGGCGGCGCCGTTGGGGACGTGCTCGCGCAGCGTGGCGAAGCCCAGGTTGACCAGCTTGACGCGGTTCCTCTCGCGCTCGTTCCTCCGCGCCACTGCCGCCGGCTGCTGCTGCGGGAGGCTGTAGCCGAAGCCGCTGAAGTTGAGGCGCCGCTTGCAGCGCATCAACTCCGGCGATGACGAGCGCTGCCGTTTGATTTGCTGCGGCGGCGGCGGCGGCGGCGGCGGTTTCGGGGCAGCCGCGGCAGGTGCTTTGGCGGCGGCGGCGGCGGCGCCTGGCGATCCTTGGCCGGGTTGGCTGCCCGCCGCCCCCGGCGGACTCAGCAGCTGCTGCTGCTGCTGCTGCTGCTGCTGCTGCGCGCTCTGTGAGGCGGCCACCGCGGCGGCAGCGGCGGCGGCCGCGAAGAAGCAGGCGGGCTGGAGAAACGGCGGGGGAGGCGGCGGCTGGCTGACGGCGCTGTCCATCTCGGCGGAGTTGCCGCTGGCCATTGGGCGGCCGCGCGAAAGAAGAAAAAGCGCGCGGCGAGGCTCGGGGCTTTTTGCTCCGCCGCTGGCCTTGGGGACGCGAAGGGAAGGCAAAAAGAAGGAAATAAGAGAAGGGAGTTTTCTTTCTGTAGGAGAAAAAGGGGGCAAGGGAAAAGAGAGGGGAGGAAAGCGCTCTTGTGGAGGCAGAGCGCGAGCGAGCTGCGGTGGCACACCGCTTGGCGTCCCCTCCTCCCCTTTCTTTGGAACCGAGGGAGGCTCGTGGCGCTCGCGTGTGCGCTGCCTTCCCTCGCCAACACCGCTTTTGCCAAAAGAGGGCCAGAGATTGTCTCTCTTATAAGGGACGGCCGGAGAGCTCCGCTTGCCGTCCCCCCACCCTCCTTTTCACACTCCCCCCCCCGCACCACGCTCGCGCCGCCTCCGCCTCCTTCTACTGCAGCGCTCCTCGCGCTGTCTGCCTCCGTCCCTCCCTCCCTCCCTCACACACGCACCGCACCTTACGCCTTCCACACTCTCTGGCTTTGCGGTGAACGACCGCGAACCTAAAAGTGCTGCCGCCGCCTTTTCATGAGGGGAATGTATGTGGGGGGAGCTGACGGAGGGAAAAGCACAACACACAGGCACTCCCCCCACCCCAAAAACCAGGAGAGAGAGAGAGAGAGAGAAACCGCGCACACGAGCTGCGCCGGGCTCCGCCTCCGCTCCCCCTCCCGCCCCCGCGCTCCCCTTCCAAGGTTTGTTGTTGCAAGTGCGTGCGCCCGGCGCGTGCCGTTGGCCCAGCCACTGAATAAACAATTGGGCTGGGCCACCGCATGGGGACGAGGAAAGAGCGGGCCCCCAGGCAGGACAGCGTGCGCTGATTGGCTGCCTGTAGGAAGGGCGGTAATGGAGAGCCGGGAGCGCGGGGCTGGCGAGGGTGGTGGCGGCAGAGTGCAGGGAAGAGGGACGGCACCGGCAGCAGACTCCTTCAGCGGGAAGGAAAAGGATAGTGGAAACATAGTTGGTGTCTTAAAAGAAGGAGAAGGGGGTGGGCTTGAGGGGTCACTTTCCCCTGAAAGAGCCAGTTTGTCTGGCAGCAGAAATGTTTTGGTAGGGGAAGGAGAGGGCGGCACAGGCTGCGTATGGCACCGTGTGCCTCTCTTCAGAGGCAGTTCTGGGGAGCTCGCGGGATGGCGAGAGCGTGGCTCTGAGAGCTGGGCAGAGGGGTGGGCGCCCTGGAGGCACGGAGCCCTGTGTACAGAAGGGACCCTTCCGCATAATGAGTGGAGTCCCTTCAGTTACGAGTGGTTTCACGAATGATATTTATAATTTTTTTTTTCTGGTACCGGTGCTTCATTGTCTCCCTCCCTCCAACCTGTCTGTCTGTCTACTTATCTTTTCTGCAGGTTTCTAGTTCAAATATGCCATGCCTAGAAATGCGTTTTTTAAAATTTAAAATCTGTTACATTTGGACAGCTTTAGTGACAGATTCTTGAAAAAAATGGGTGAAAATCCAGAACTAAAAATTAAAGAAATGCAGAGTAGTAGTTTATTGGAGAGTCTTCTATGCCTGTTTACTTGGAAGTAACTCTCTGCTGTCTTTGGTAGATTTTGCTTCCTAGCTAAGAGTCCCTAGCATTGCAACTTTGCCCTCACATGTGAAGAGAATTAGCCTGTTCTGATGTGAGATTCAAGGGTACTGAGCTTCCAGTTTAGTATCTGCCAGGTAGCATATACTAACGCAAGAAAGACTCAATCATGGACAAACTTAGATGGAATTTGTAACTGAAAATTATTTTTCACCCACAAAAATAAATTTTTCACACTCCTGTCCCACAATCTACAGTTCCTCCTTCCCCACTCATCCATCTAGATTTTCAAGGAAGGTAAAAACAAAGTAGAGAAAATAAATGGAGCTTTCACTTTGCCTTATCACCCCCTTTAGTCCTTTTGTCTATAGGCCATACATACTTGATTGGAGGTACATCCCATGGAAACAAATAAGACACATTTGTAACATGGTTAGGGTACAAAGCAGAGAAATATAATGTGCTGTGTGTGGCACCAAAAATGTCCTCTTAAAAGGAACCATCTTTATTTTTGTACAGAAGTATGGGAGGAACCATTTCACTGAATGTATCCAAGAGGAGGATTTTTTTTCCCAGCAGGACATTTTTATTCCCTTTCAAGGCTCTGCTTCACATCCAGTCACTGCAAATAGTAGCAATAACTGTTTTGTCAGCCTAAATAATGTTACTGTAAGACAGAGATGGGTAACTGTGACTCTCCACATGTTTTTGGCTTGCAACTCCCACATTACCACAGGAGGCCTTGTGGGCTGGGCTGGGAGGCAATATATAAATAGAATACACAAACAGTCTCTTACTACTGGCTAGGCTGGCTAAGACATTATGGGCAAAAACCCTTTGGAGGGCTACAGTTGCCTAGCCTTGTTCTAGGGTAGAGGTAGAAAGTGTGCTGCCAGTGAGTCATAGGACCGGAGAAGTCTTGTGTGGCTCTTGGCCTTCTCACAACCCCCCATGGGCATCCCAAATGTTAAAAAACGAAATGCTTAAATTGGCTCTAGAGAATTAATTTTATCCCCAAGCACCCATGGCAAAACTGGGGGAAAAAATGAAAAGATGACCAGAATGTAACATCTGGTCCCAGAAATTGGTGGAAATGCACCCTGCAAGGGCTGGGGGTGGGGAGCCAAAATAGCCCCCTCACCTTCCACTTGGCACTCCTGTCCTATGGCTTAGAGGAGGAGACTGGCAGCCAGTGACTCCCACAGATGTTTTTGCTAAGTTGCTTTTAACAAAAGTATGAAGAAAAATAGACTCTTAACAAATCTGTGGATAAACTTTAGTCAGCCCTTTCATTTAGAGGACCAGCCTATTCATCAATACATATACAACACAATTTCGTGTGTATGAGTTAAATGTTTTGGAGTCATACTCTCTCCGTTAGAGAGATTTTTGTCCTTAAGGGAGACTTCAGTGGGCTTTCCCATTCACTGTAATGGGTCTTCCATTACAGTGAATGGGAAAGTCCACTGAAGTCTCCCTTAAGGACTTGGTCCATGCCAAGAAGTATGCATGGAACCTTTTTCTTCATGGAATAAATAGGTAAGCCCATTTCTCCATGTGTTCTATATGCTCTTGGAGAGGCATGTGGGGATCTGGGGTGAGGGCACAAGGAACCACTCAGAGTTATGCACTACTTTAAAGTCCTACTGAACTTAATGGTAATTTATCTCATGAAGTCAGCAAGAGGGGAAAAAAACCTCTTATTTCATTCTTAATCAAGCAGATGGTAGTGGCTGATGGCTTCCTTGTCAGTAGAGCAGTGATTCCGGGCTTCAGTCCTAGAGGATTTAGCAGTCCTAGAGTGCTAAACCTTATCCTCCGAATAGGTTCAGCACCTTGGACAACTTTAAAGTTTGGACTAAAAGCCCAGAGCAGATGCACTGCTTCATTGATATGGAAACCACTAGCCACCACTGTGTGGCTACTTTTTTTTTCTTTAGTATATAGGACTCTTCCATCTCATATAGTTTTGCTCTATAATCTCAGGTTTTTCTTAGGCTTATATGGTCTATAATAAACCACTACATGCATTCCAGGTGTGTTTCTTTATGTCTTTTGCAAACAGCTCCATAGAAATATTGGTGCAGTCCACTGTATGGATCACAAGATAAGGTAAGGTTCCAGGTCAGCCATTAACTGCATATACACATACACATTCTTTATTTTTATGAGAGGTGTGTTTCTCAAATGTATTTGGAATCAAGAAGTGTTCCACAAAGAAGCTAACCTTCCTATTGTCATCTTGGATTACAGGATGTTTCAGATTCAGCTTATGACAGGTCTAAGCTCTGCCATTAAGTGGCAGATCTCAGAAAGGCAACAGTGGAATCTTCCTGGCAATTACTGCTGGACTCCACACCTGTTTCCTCTGCTACACAACTTGTTTTGGGTTACCTGTGATTTTTTAAAAATACTTGGGAGTCCAGTTTGGACAGATTAATATTTATACACCTTTTTTGGGGAGTGGCCTGAAGATGTGTGGTGTTTTGATTGCTTCAAATCTGTCATACAGAGTGGACAGGATACATTGATTCACACAAAAAGCACTTCTTTTTCTTTTTGTGTGATGAAAAGGTGACATGGTAAACTGTAGAGGCTTGAAAAAGTAGGGTTGAAAACACAAACACCCTTGACATGTCTGCTTGACACTATGGAGAACTGGAAGAAACAAAATAATTCCTCATCTACTGTTTCTAATCAAGAATCAAAGTGAAAGAGTTTATAGTTCATGTATGGCTCACAGTTTAGCATCTTGCTGCTCTATATGTAACAAAAACTAAAAATTTAAAATAAAGTAAAATTGCTTTGTAGTTATTGCTAGAATAAATTGTATTTATTCCATGTATTATTGTGGTGTTCTGTTTTATTATCTTTGTCCCTGATTGTATATGTCGATGTTCCACCCTTTGATGTAGAGGGTGTTATAAATAAACGTTGTTGTTGTTGTTGTTAAATTATCCTGATCCCTCATCAACACTGTTGAAGTAAAATTTAATTGCTGGTCTAACCAGTTTCTGGATGTTTTGTCCTTCAAGTGAAGCAGTGAAATCTCTTGGGCTGCCGCTAGCTGCAGGTTTAAGAGAACCTGGCTAAGTGTGGATTGAGTCCTCTTTCAGTGATCTGTGGTAGTCTTACTTAGCTGCACTGGCAGAACTGGGAAGATTAGTATAGTTTCCTTTGGAACTTAGAATGCCTGGGAGTGACACTTGTCAGGAGGATTGTGGGAGATTAAGCCTGTGAATACATTCTGGTGCCCATTCATACTACCTACCATGGTTCTATCCTATGGAATCCTGGCAGTGACAGCTTAGGCTGTAACATTTAGAATTCTCAGCCAGCGTGCTCCAATACCTCACCAGTCCAATGGTCCCAAGATTCCCAAGCATTGAACCATGGGCAGTTAAAGTGGAATAACAGTGGTATGATTGTGTAGCGTGAATGCAGTGTTGCTCAATGGGCAAGTCCAGAAAAAAGAACTAATGGGGTAACCCCAAGGCAGTCAGTCTGCTGCAGGGACTCCTAAGGTGGTGGGACTATCCTCCTATACTGGTTTGGTGGCTTCTGGAGTTGTGATAAAAAAAGGATAACTTATCCAAGCTCTACCCAGATGTCAGAGTTGATGCTAGCCTTACACCACAGCAGTCAAAAAGTTCTGCTATCTGATAAAAGAATGTAAATCTTTGTATACATTTTGATGCTTTAAAAACATTTTATTTTACTTACAGTAGAGGAGAAAGTATTGACGTGATCTTAGGCAGGTATGTCAGTAAGTTAAGGAGCTGCTAGAACCAATGGGTGTAATGTAAAGAAGGCCATTTCTCCTTGTGTATCTGCCCCTGGCTGTTAATAATTTGGTTGTGCTCCATTCTTCCTAAGGGAATGCAAGGCCCTTTAGCTATGCCAATAAAACAGCACTTTGGCATGTGTAGTGTGAAAGGGCTCTTTATATACCCATCATAACACCAATGAATGAAAGTGAAGTGATTATTTGGCTAGGCCTGTACATGAAGGAGATAGTAGGATTCTAAGCTTAGAAATGGAATGTACCAAAGCTAATAATGTTAATAACAACAACAATTTTATATCCTGCCTTTCTCCCAGCAATGGGAGTCAAAGTGGCTAACATTAAAATAGTACAAGTTAAAATGTACGTAAAAGGGTAAATCTAACATTTTAAAAAAAGTTAAAACAATTTATAGAGTTAAAGTATTAAATGTTAGAAATATCAAATACATCAAAATACATTAAAAATAAAACCAACCTTAAAAAATAGAACTGCAGAGCATTAAAAGGCCCAGCTTATCAGTTTATAAATACTTGTGAGCCTTCTAAACCAAATGGAAAACAACACATTTTCAAATTCCATGTTAGCAAAGTTAAAATATTCTACTACTTGGGCTACAATTCCCAGAATTTCCTAGCCACCACGGCTGTAACTTTGAGTTCTAGGATACATGGCATGGCTTCAGGCTGCATGATGCAGACTGTGTATTTTGAATGCTCTCAGCAGGAGGAGGAGTTCCTGCTAATAGAAAACTAGCACAGCAGGAGACAAGCTGGTTGTTAATTTAATTTAAAGAGACTGTATCTTTTAAAAGAAACAGCACTTTTTAAAGACATCCTCCAGTCTTTAGTGGGCAGTCTTTTACTGTTTCCACCACCTCAGCATTCTAGTACCTCACCCTACTGCTTGTGTAGAGCATGATTTGATCTCACAAATTCCACCACAGGGACGCAACAGCTGACCTGGAGCAGGTGCACCATCAGGACCCTGGACAAGACTGCAGATGCTAGGCCAGTTATGAGGTTTCAGGACCACAGCTAGCAATTCTGCAGTTGAGGTAAGGGGGCAAAGCATTCACCTGGAGCAACTGGCAAGGTCTGATGCCCTGCCAAGAAAGTCATCCAGGAACTCTCTGCTCCTTCTCTCAAATGTGGCACCCAGCTTTCTTTAGAAGGATAGTGCCTTTCTATACAGTCACCTGGTTTGTCTTGGGAATGCAGTCTGGATTTGTGAGGGCTAGCTGGGGAAAGATCTGATTGGAGTCAGAGGGCAGAGGTACTTCCCTGGAGTTCAGTGGATTGTACCTCTGCCATCTACAGCATGGTATGGAAACATGTGGCTCTCCCAACTTTGCTGGACTGCCTTTCCCATCATTCCTCACCATGAGCTGTGCTGAAGACTGATGAGAGTTTCAGTTCAATACAGCTAAAATTCCATCTTCTCCCCCTTCCAGTCCAGAATAAGGGACTCTACTCAGAACAGAATGAGAACTAGTCTGAGTGGTCTTTGAAACTGCTGTCTCCAAAGGCTCAGTTCAGGTCATGCCAGAATAGCTGCCAGTATGCACACAAAATATTTTGTGAGGCTTTAAAGTGTACTGGCATGGACTGAGAGGGCTTGCTGTAATATGACTTATAATGTTAATGTGCATAACCACAAGGGGGTATTTTCAATATGAATGAAACTGACGTATACCAACACTGCTAGAGCTCTGCAAAATCACTTTGTTGCCACTTTTTCTTCTTTGGACAGCTCTGAGGAATGATGAAGAGGAGTAGTATCTTGGTAATATGGTGAACATCAGTGATGGATTGTGTGGTGTGCTTATTTATTTATGTGATAATATTTATATGCCATTCATATGCAAAAATGTCAAAGTGATGCATGCAATAAAATGTAAAATATACACAGTACACAGAACACAACAAACAAGATACATTTTTTTAAAAAAAATCCAGGAAATAGATGTAAGGATGAACTATATAGGGAAGACTTGCTCAAATAAATGTTTTTAACATGTACCAAAAACTAAGAGCCCTTGGTTATTCAGACAGAAGAGCATTCCATCTAGTAAGTACCAGTATACGGACTACTCTGCTCCAAATGACTGTTGAATGAATATTGGGAGCTTGTGGAGTTATCAGGATGATTGTGCTTAGGTGGTGTGAAACCTAGATAGCTATCAGTTACCACTGTAGAACAGTGAACAAGGACTTATGGCAGTGGTTCTCAACCTGTGGGTCCCCAGATGTTTTTGGACTTCAGTTCCCAGAAGCCCTGAGCATTGACCATAGTGGCTGGGGCTTCTGGGAGCTGAAGTTCACAAACATCTGGGGACCCACAGGTTGAGAACCACTGACTTATGGGAATGCCCAGGGCTATATTAGTGAGCTACTACCATTTGGGAACTGGGACAGACAAGAGCTTTCAGACACATAGAGAAGTCATAGCCTAAAAGCAGGGAAGTAGGGATCTAGCCACTGGGTGACCTTGAGAGGTTTGGGTCTCCAGATGTTTTGGACTACAACTCCAACAATCCCTTACATTGACCACATTAGCTAGGGTTTTTGGGAGTAGAAGTTCAAAACATCTAGAGCGCACTCTGTCCCCACCCTTCCCTAATATATGCCTTGCATGAGACACACTTGGAAGCATGAAGGGACATGCCAAATGTTTTAAGGATTCATCCTGCCTATATTCACAACAACATACCTATTTGTTCATGTGAACTGGCAGAGTCCAGGCGATGGACTCTAGAAAAGCATAGTCCATCAAAAGAAAATGGGAGTGTAATTCTGTGTGTCTCTACTTAAAAATAATTTTCACTGAGTTCAATGGGGCTTACTTCTAGGTAAGGGGGCACAGGATTTCCTGCCAGGTGATGCTCTCAAGCTGCCATACCACAAGCACTTACCTGGAAGTAAGTACCAATCAGGGTAGTGGGCATTACTTTTGAGTAGAAAGCACAATTACAGTGCGCAAGTATCTGAAGATTGCAGGCCAGTACATCTCACCTTCATAAACATTAGAAAAGCAAATGATTCAGTCCAGGAAAGTTTTGTACCAGAAGCAATTGCAAAAGTTCACTCATGGAGAAGTTTCCAAACTTCCAATATCTCTCTAGATACTGCAGATATTGCTTCTGAGCCACCAGTTATGGAAACTTTATTTTTTTCTTCCAAATTCTGCTTCTGAGTTGGTTGCTGAGTTTCCTTCTCAAATGACTGATGAAAACAAAGTAACTATGAAAGTTGGAAAAACATGATTTCTCTCCTTGTTCCTTTCATGGGCTCTGCACCTGCAGTGAAGAGTCCTTAATTTCCCCATTATTATAATTTTTCCTCTCCTGCTTCCCTTACAGAAACTTCCTCTTCATTATTTTACTGTTGTTTTCGAGAAGCGAAGTGCAACCAGGGGCCTGACTTCTTCAGATACCCCCTTCTTTTCTGCACCCTCGCTCTCCATGCCTAAATTTCCCTCTGGCTTTTAATTATGTCTTAAAGCTCCCCCGCCTTATGTACCTTATGATTCAATGCCCCCCACCTCCGGCAATAAGCCGAAGGAAAAGTCGTTAATCTATATGGATCTTCAAAAGAATCAATAGATTTGGAGCTTTTGGAAGGGGGGCGGAGGAACGATTTGTTACACTCCATTTTGTTACAGTAGGCCAGGCAGCTTGGGGTTTAGGCACATGTCCTTTTTTTTTCTTAGCCCCCCACCCGCCCCATCTCTAAGAGTGAAAATAAAGTAAAAGGTTTTTCATGGTAAACACACACACAAAACCCCAGCTTATTCTGCGCCTAGAAGGCCTGAATAGCTGGGGTGGGAGTGGAGACAAGAGAAGGGAGAAGGAGTGGACAGGGAGTGGGGGGAAGAACGCCTACAATACACAAGGCATTTGCTCTCCCTCTCTCTCTGCTGGGTATAGTATTGAAGAATCGGTCCATTTTTTGCTCAGCAAGAGAGTTTAGAAAAGAAGCGTGGGGGTCTATTGAGGGAGCTGTCTCCCCCTTCGCAATTGTGGGTCTTTATGAAACCTATCTTCCATGCCTTGTCAGGGTATTTTCTGGAGCCCAATTAGTGCTTTGTTGCAAAGGGCTCTTTTGCTGAATCTTTGAGCGGGTAGAAAAGGGGGGAGAGAAAGCGGGCGGGAGGGGGGGAGATGAGGTCCCTCGGTTCTCCCCTCTTATTTTGACGATTTCGGTCATTACTCCGTGTAATAATTAATATGACAACTGGACGCTGAAGTTTGTATAGAAACACCTCGGCAACAGCAGAGAGCGTGCGGGGTGGGTGGTAGCGACTCGAGGGAGCGAGCGAGCGAGCGCAGGCCGTCCCGGCGGACTCACAGGGCCCGGGCGAGGAGTGAATGCCCAGAGAAGAAAAGAGACGGAATAAAGATAAATAAATAGTGGGCACCCCTCGTACGGAGGGAAAAGGAGCGAGGCAGGGAACGTTGGGGAGGCGGGCGGGGCGGAGGGAGGACGCGCGCAGGCGCGCTCACACACAAAGAAGTTAACTTATTTTGAATCAGGTTTCTTACTAACAGCCTGGATTCCCTGAACGCCGTTAAGAAGGAAAAAGAATGTTCCGGGCACCTTGCCCTAGAGTTGTGTTTCGTAGTGTGTTGTTGTTGTTAGTCTTTGGAGAAAAAAAAATCTTACTTGCTAAACTTGAGAGTGAGTTTGCGCGGGCATTTCTTCCAGGCCGGCGTTTGCTTCGTTTTCCTTTGCGTTTGTGAGCGCCGGCCACCGCCACGCGGGTCATTTCCGCACTAGCCTGTTATGGCGCTATTATTCCACTTTCAACATCCTCCCTAAACTGCAAACCCCAGGATTCCATAGCATGTTGAAAGTGGAATCATAGCGCTGTAACAGGCTAGTGCGGAGATGGCCGGGGAGGTTTACGTTTCTGCGGGGCTCTGAGAGAAAGGTGGCCGAGTGAGGGCGGGCCTTAGGTTTCACAAGCCTTCTCTGTCGTGTCCCCCCCGCCACAGCTTGGAGGAGGGGGCGGGTGAGGAGAGACTCGCGGAAGAAACGGCGGGTGAGGAGCCGAGACCCGCTGAAGTGGCGAGGGGGACCCCCGCCGTTGGTGTGGTTTTCCCTTCCTTTTTGGCGGGAGGGGAATCCCTTTTTCCACACATGCATACGTGTGAGTGCACACACACATTCATACATGTACGCATAGCTCGACCGCGGCCTCTTTTCACGACGCCACTGCAACATTAGAAACAACGGGAGGCTTTACGCGAATTAGCTACAGCGCGTGCAAAGAAGTGCCCCCATCGGGCAGGGGCCTCCGCCGAACGCGACTGGTTGGTGTCAAAGGCGCGCGAGAGAAAGGAGGGCAGGAAGGCCGACGGAGAGGTCCCAGCTGCCCTCCCTTGGATCCAGCCAAAGGGATGTGTCAGAGAGGCCTCCTTCGGTCACTGAAAAGGCGTTTGTTCTGGGCAAATTGTAGTTATTCACCCCACTGCTGTTCCGACTCTCACGTGGGCTTTCTCCCACCCACGTTGGACGGGCTTGTAACAGCATCTCTCTTCCTCTGCGTGTGTGTGTATGCGTGTCGTTTGTGTCCCAAAGAGATGTGGGAGAGAGACTCTGGAGATTTGCCCATCTCCCTTTTCCCTCCGAGACCCACCTTCCCGCGCAATGGACGTCGGGATAAGGTGGGGGGCAGTTTGCCGACTTGGCTGAGGTCAGTCGTGTGTCTCCATTGTGCAGCCACGTGTCCCGCGTCCATCAGCGGCTTGAGCCAGCCAGCCAGCTCGCCAGCCAGCCAGCCAGCCAGCTCGGCTTCTTGTGGCAGGAGGGAGAAGAGTTGCTCCTTCGGCCAGAAGACGAAGCAAGCCAGGAGGGTTTCCATAGGCCTCAGAGCATTTGTTGTTGTTGTTGTGTGCCTTCAAGTTGACTCCAGTTTGTGAAGACCCTATCATAACGTTTTCCTGTTGAGATTTATTCAGAGGAGGTTTGCCATAGTCTTCCTCTTCAAGGTGAGAGTGACTTGCTCCAGTGAGTATCCATGGTGCAGCCAGAATTTGAACACTGGTTTCCCGGAATCCTATTCCAACACCAAGATCATTGTGCCAAGCTGGCTCTAGGTATTCCATTGTACTTTAGCTTGAGCAGAGGAAAGGTCATTGTATTCTTAAATTTCATCATTCTAACATTCAGAATCTTCCCTCCCCTCTTTGGTGGAGCCCAGTCCCAGATTAGGCCTTTCATTTATGGTGGGCTGGTGAGCAAAGTTCCAGAGTGTGGCAAGAAGATGATGTGAATGTTTAAAATTACACATAGTGAGAAGGAAGGAGAGAGAAATGCCTAACAACAGTCCTGAGATTGTGCTGCCTGTATGTGCTCTGTCAGAGATTGTGCTGGTAGCTACATGACAGTGGTGTGATGAGTCCAAACTTGAAAGGAGCTATCTCAGGTATTGAATGCTGGCACCAAAATATGTTCAGCACCTTGGACAGCTTTAACATTCAGACAAAGTGCCAGAGTGGAATTAGCACTCCCTTGATATGAAAGCTACATAGCTATCCTTGCAACTCCCAGAGCCCTCAAGTCTGAGGATCATCGTCCAAAAGAGAATGTTCCCAAACTGTGATAGAACCTAGGCTTATACAATGAAATGGTGCAAGCTTCGGGACAAAAAAAAAGGAAGCACTTCTTCACACAAGATAGGCATTTGCTACCAAAGGAAATGTGGTGATAGGCATGAAGTTGAATGGCTTTTGGAGGACTGACAGATTGATGGAGAATAAAGTCATCAGTGTCTAATAGGATGGCTCATAATTATGTCTCCAGGGTGAGTTAAAAAGTTATGAAAAATTTGTTGAGGAATCACAGAAAGAGAGGTCCATAGCCACCCCACCTTGCTGTGGAGATATTCACAGTATCTGGTTGACCAGAAAAAGATGGGGTATCAGAAGGGTTGTAGTCTGATGCAGCAGTGGTAACCATGTGGGATTAATTTCCAAGGGACTAAAGCCTGGGGAAATCTATGAACTTAACACAGCAAGCCTATACATGCCTAATCAAAAGTAAACTCCATTACTTCAATGGGGCTTTCCTCCTAGGTAAGTGTGTATGGGACTATAGCCTAAAAATGTGTCTATTTCTGAATAAGGCAAAATAATTTCAAAGTAGTCTGGACTGGTGGCTTTCAACCTTTTCTGAGCTAGACTTCTAAATGCATGTTACTTTACAGGGCTGACTTCAAAATTAGTATGCATGGAACTGCAGCCTGAATCAAATCCCATGCAGATATAAATATACTCAAGAGCTCTGATTGCCATGGGCTCAGATGTTCCTGTGCTTCCATGCTGTGCACAGTAACCTTGGAATGAGCTCAACTGAGTACAGTGGAGGTTGTGCCTTGGTAAACTTTATATGTGCAGAACTGGATATTCGATTTCAGTCCTTTGCACACTTGGGAGTAGAGCCCATTGATTGAAGCATGTGATAAACATTCAGAAGAATGAACTGTTGAGGGAATTCCAGGTATGGCAATTCATTGGCCGAAATCTTGTGGCTGTCTTATATATGTGTAAATTTCACTATAGAAGTGATGGGCCATTTTTGGCTAATGTGGAATATCCACATCCAGTTCAAGCTTGCAGGAGCAGAGTTGTGTATGCTGTACTGTTACATATGTAGATGCGTACTGGGTGCCACACACAGTTGCTCACCATTACTATTCAACACGAGTGTTTTTGTAGCACAATTGATAAGTAACTCCACATATGGAGATTTACAATATGCAAACCTCATGTGGGATCTTTGTATTATCAACTGCAAAAGTGTGCAATCTCCTGCCTACAAAAAGTTCACAGATTCTTACTGAAATACCTTTATATTCCCTCAGTGCTGTTACAAGTGTTTCACATGGGCCTCCAAACATGGTATCAGAAAGAAGGTTGCTGGTCATGATGTGGCTATATGTCAGTGTTAGAAACAATATATCCAGGGGTATAGCTATAAGGGAAGCAAAATGAGGGCATTGCCCTGCCTCGGATAATGCCCCCCATGAAATTTTCCTTCAGTCCCCAAATTTCTACGACTGCAGAGAGTGAGACACTGAAAACCATTCATACTTAGAGTTCCTATATTTGCTGTGTTCTCCTTCTCTTGGTAACTTTGCTTGCCCTTTTCTTGGGATGCCTAACCTCTTATTTCTGAATGATCAACTAAAGTTTTAAATTATGGAAATGCTAGAGATTTGAGTACTGTAGGAAGATTTAATTAAGCAGAATTCTTATTTGGGAGGCAGCGTTCCCATGTTAGTTCCCTCACCTCATAATTATACCCCTGAATATATTTCTGAGGGACATGCGCAGCAGGGTGCAGTTGCCTTCATGTCCTGCTTGTGAGGTTCCAAAGATTCACCACTGTGGGATTATGGGCTCCTAGGCAGATCTTTAGCTAAATTTAACACGGTTCCTCCTCTGGTCTCAGAGGGTATCTTGGAGCAAAGACTTGTGTTGGGAAATAGCTTACCTACAGGTAACAAACTGTTCATGTCAGCTTGGTCTCTCTGGGTGACATGAGTGAAGAAACATTCCTTTCCATTGTAATCCTGTATATGCTGGACTAGATTAAGACATGATGGGACCTTAAACTGTGTCAAATTTAAGAAGCATCACACCTTTCCTTTCCTTTCCTTTCCTTTCCTTTTCATCTTTCTTTTCTTTTTGGTACTTAAAGGTCTTTCATAATATGTCACCTTAAACTGTAAATTTTGGGCATGTATGTGCCTTCAAATCACCTGTCAACTTACAGGGACTCCATAAATTTCATAGAGATTTTTTAGGCAAGAAATATTCAGAGGTGGTTTTACCAGTTCCTTCCTTGAAATGTAGCCTACAGCACTTGCTATTCATTGGCAGTCTCCCATCTAAGTACTAATCAGGATTGACCCTACTTAGTTTCCAAGATCAGATGTGACTTGGTGCCTTTAAGGTATATACCAGTTTACTAAATCCAGTTTTTATTAGTAACCAAAAGAGTCCTACTTGATCAGTGGAAACTTCATGAGTCAACACTTGGTTAAGTTCAATTGATTCAGTGGGTCTAATTACAGTTGGAATGGTCCGTTGTTTTTGGTCCTTAACTTGTGTGTAAATTGAGCACTATGTGCATAGTCCAACTGTTCATCTGTGTGAGTCAAGTGGTCTATGTACAGGACTGAAGCTTTGGCTTATTAGTCAAACTGAGGTGGGGGAATGGAAAGTCCACTTAGGAAACTCAGCTCTCCAGGTTTTAAGCCCTTCTTTACTGAGGATCTTGGAACAGATTGGAGTTGTGACGTCACGTTAGAGTAAACGTATCAGACTTGTGAATGAGCCAAGGCTAGAATTGCTTGCTTTTGCCCCAACTCTATTCTTTGCAAAGCAATTTGATCTGCAGCAATTAGCAGGTGATATTAACTCCATGTCATGAAAACCTTCACCTACTGATATCTCCATAGTAAAAGTGTCAGGCAGGCGGCTGTTGTTGTTTTTAATTGTGGCCACTTGGCAAAACTAGTTGAAGCTGGCCTTGGAAGAGAAGTGAAATAGATTGTGTTCTAGCTCTTATCTTATTTCAACAAAACACCGGATTGTTGTATATGCTTAAGAGACTTCCATTGCTGTAATTATTTTTCAATCAAATTATCTTTGCAGAAGGAAAATAGAGGCACACATATTTCTGTTTTTTGGGAGTGGGAAGAGAAGAACACAAAATTATTCAGATGCTGTGTTCAAACTGATGTACATGACAGCATGGAGTAGTGGTTTGAGTTTTGGACTAGGACTCTGGGAGACCAGGGTTCAAATCCCAAGTCAGCCATGGAAACCCACTGGACGACCTTGGATAAGCCACACTTTCTCAGCCTTAGAGGAAGGCAGTAGTAAACTTCCTCTGAATAAATCCTACCAAAAAACCTTAGGAGAGAGTCACTATAGATTGGAGTCAATTTGAAGGCACAAACAGTTGTTCAAACTAGGTCCCTAGTCTTCATCTCATTTTAGATGTTGCATATTCTAGGTCAAAGAGAGCCATGAGATATTTGGCATGTACCTAACAGATGAGAAACAGGGACCATTGCTGTGGAAGGGGGGACAATTGCATAGCATTCGCTTCTCTGTTTTTTTTTTCTGAGGCTATGGTAGAGAGACTGACTATATTGCTGCCTTTCTTTTTTGTTGATAATGGTGGCTGATGGCCCACATATCACATAGTGATGAATCTACTCTGAGTTTTAGTCTGAAGTTTCAAGAAGCCATCCAAAATGCTGAGTCTATTTTGTGGATATCTTCAGCACCTTGGATAACTCAGTCTGGACTGAGTATGGACTGAATCTCAGCATGGGTTCACCACTCCATTGACATGGGAGCGGTCACCACTGTTTTTAGAGGGTATGTATGTTTCTGTAAACAGAAGGGGGAGCCTTTTTGCTAGAAAGTGGGGACTTCCACAGAAGCTGACGCTGGCCATTTTATGAGTGCCTACAGAAGCCCCCTTTGCCAACCTATTACAACCCTGAGGATTAGCCACCAGGACTGCTACTGATATAGAACATTTGTGGTATTTATTTTGGTAATGCTGGTCACTTTCAGTTCCTGCACTGTGGCCTATCTGTGCAGATTGAGTACTAGATTCTAGTTCACAGCATGGGTTAGGAGTCTAGCTCTGAAGCTGAGTGAATAAGACCTATGACCTCATTTCTCATCTGTGACACAGCTTATGCCATTCATCTTTTATGGCTTATTAGGATCATAAAATCTTATTGCTTGACGAGACCGCAAGGGCCACCTACTTCAACCCTGCCATGCAGGAATGCACAGCTAAAGCAGTTCTGAAAGATGTTGATCCAACCTCTGTTTAAAGACTTCAAAAAAAATCTGAGTCCACCACAATCTGAAGCAGTTCATTCCACTGTTCATTTTGGAAACTGTTCTTCCTAACATTTTGGATGGAATCTCTTCTCTTGTATTTTCAATCCACTGGTTCATGTTCTAGTCTCTGGAGCAGCAAAAAAGAAACTTTTTCCATCTTCTGTGTGACATCCCTTCAGAAGTCTCCTCTAAACATACCCAGTTCCCTAAATTCCTCATAAAGATTGGTCTCTGGACCTTTGATAATCTTGGCAGTTTGTCAATATCCTTCTTGAATGTCATGCCCAGAATTGGCCGCAATATTCTAGGTGAGGTCTGACTAATGCAGAAGAGAGTGGCACTACTATTTACCTCAATGTGGACTCGTGTTCTGTGTGCTCTCCAATAGGTCTGGACTGGGAAGGTTTAGGTTTCAGATATTTTGGATTTCAGGTCTCAAAAGCCCCAACTAGCATGGGCAGTGGGGAGAAACTATGGGTGATGTGGTCTAAAACATCTGGAAACTTACAGGTTCTCCATCTCTGCAATAGGCACTGATGACATTCATTGATTCAATGAATAAGCAGCACTTCAAATCACAATGGTGTTGCCTTTAGGGAAGAAGCATGACATCTACCCTCCCCATCAGCTATCTGCTGCTCTTTGAATATCAGGAAAATGTGGTCTCTCTCACAAACAGAAATGATTACTCAAGGAAAAAACACAGAAAGTCCATAAAGAAAAAGCCACTTATATTTATTTCTTGCTTTTGGGCATTGATTTGAAAGGCCCCAAGAGTTGTGAACATTAGTTTTCATGAACAAGACTAGGAGACAGCATAGATAACTTGATCCTCTCCATTTTGACATTTCATTTCCCCTTACCTCATTCATTTAACCTAATTATATTAAATAGAACCTGTCTAATAGAGTGGTAAAAGAGCTGGATTGGGACTTGGGAGCATCAGGGACCTTGAGTAATGAGGTAATGAATGGGTTTGGTTACACAAGGACTAAACTATATTTTGAGTGACCACGTGCTGGAAAGGAAAGGCACCTCATACATCAGTGTTTGCAAAGAACAGGAAACTTTAGCAGGAGGAGCTTTTGTTTTGCAAGGGGTTGCATTACAACCACAGCTGATATATTCCTTAGAAGGTGATCTGTCAAGGGCCACAAATAACTAGTGGATGGGGCTGGAGCCAGAAAGTGGAAAGATTATCAGAACCAAATAGAGTGTGACTACTTGTTTTCTTGCCTTCTCTCTTTTAGTTCCATTCCTGCTTTTTCTTCTTCCTTTGCTTCTGCTTCCTCTTTTCCTCATCCCACTCTCTTTCCCTTTGCAATATTTTTTGCTCTTTTTCTTTTTCTAGTAGGCTACTAGGAAACTGATAGATCACTTTTGCCAGAAATGTAGAAAGTACAGCCTTCCAGGGTCCCACTATAGTTGTTGTGCACCTTCAAGTCATTTCTGACTTATGGCAATCCTAAGGTGAACCTATCCCAGGATTTTCTGGGGGCTGAGAATGTAGGATGTGCCCAAGATCATCCAGTGGGTTTCTGCGGCTGAGCAGGGAATTGAACCCTGGTCTCCAGGGTCATAGTCCAATGCTGAAACCACTACACAACACTGGCTCCCCCACCAAAAGCCCAATACCACTCCCATTTTAACATTTTTCAGTGATTTTCAGGTGGTTTTTCTGTCCCCAAAGTGATCCAAACTGTCACTCACTGAGCACAGATGTAGTGATTTGTCTTTCCCTCAATTCCTTCAAAGCTCACTTTTTTGGACAAAAATTGTTCCCCTAATGGCAACCAGAAGTACTATTATGTCACTTCTGTGTTCTAGACATGCCACTTGGCCACTTGAGGCCAGGGCAAAAACTGTTCCCGTCCCCCACATTGTTGTCTACCACTAATCTGAACTAAACCTGTAGAGGGTTCTCCCACCTGTTTCAATTCCTCTGCCCAATTTGGTTGTCTCTCTTCTTCTCCATTTCCCCTTCATCAGTGGTCTGAAATAATCACTTGCAGGACTCTTTCCTCCATTTCAGATTCCATCATTAACACTCAACTTCCCCTTTCTTCTTACCTTCTTGCCAACTGGGTTCTCATCTCCACTGGCATGAGAGCTAAGCTGCGGGATCACAGGAGTCCCTTGTAACATTTAACACCAACAAATGACTCTTTTTGAACTTTCAGTCACTTTTGTTCTTAGGCCGTTTCCACACTAGACTGTTACAGTGCTATTATTCCACTTTGAGGCCCCTCCCTAAACTGCAAACCCCAGGATTCCATAGGATAAAAGTGGAATAATAGCACTAGTGTGGAAATGACCTTAGTTTTGAGGGTTTTTTGGGGGGGTGCGAGTGGGGAATCTATGTGACCCTCTGAGTATCCTGGGACAGAAAATTGGCTAGCAGACAAGGCAGAAGACATCTATGAGTTCTGCTAAATTGAAAACAAACTGAAAGCCTCCTTGAGCCAGAGTTTTATGGAAAAGGCAGGGTATAAATAAAGACAATGACAGCAACAAGAACAACAACAATAGAAAGTCATTCTAAATCACATAATGGGAGGAGGGATTACATAGTGTGATGCAGTGGTCTGACTGTTGGACTAGGCCTCTGGTTCAAATGCCAGCTCAAGCCATTTCCGCACTAGACTTTTATAGTGCTATGATTCCACTTGAACATCCTATGGAATCCTGGGATTTGCAGTTTTGGGAGGGGCCGGCTGGCCCCTCCCAAAACTGCAAACCCCAGGATTCCATAGGATGTTTCAAGTGGAATCATAGCGCTATAAAAGTCTAGTGTGGAAATGGCCTCAGTCATAGAAACCCACTGGGTGACCTTGGGCAAGTCATCTTCTCTCAGCCTGAAAGGGAGGCAAAGACAAACCTGCTCTGAACAAATCTTGCCAAGAAAAGCCCACAATAGGTTAATCCTGTAGTCAACATAAATTGGAAAAGACTTGAAAGCACACAACAGCAGCAGCAGCAGCAGCAGCAAGAACAAGTTACACACTTTATTTTACAGGTGAATCACTGCTCCTGGAACCTCTGAGGAGTACAATTTTCCTTGTTTTAAAGAACACCAACGGTCTTTCTCATAGTAGCAATCCACAGTGCAATAATAGCTGGGGACTTCATGTACCCTTCAGTCCATATGTTGCATATCCCTGCTTGCACCAGAATTAATCTCTTAATTTGCATTTCTCCCAGATCCATTTTTTTTTAAAAAATGGATTCTTTACAGCCTCAACATGAATAAATTTGTAAATTTCAATAAATTCTCAAGAAAAAACAAAATTCTAAACTTACCTTAAACTATCCATGATTTCTAGCATCTGCCTATACATCATCTCTGCTTCACAGAGTTGTGTTAAGATATCTATATCAGAGGTTTGGAAGTTGCTTTTGTGGACTACAACTCCCACCCACAACCTCCAAATCTCTGATCAAAAGCTATATTGTTGAGGGTACCAGTAATTTTTGTTCCCAATGTGCCCAGATTTGCAGTTTATGGAGGAGTTTTTGGAATTCTCAACCAGAGCAGTCTAGTGCCTCACCAAATGACAAACACTTGGGTTCCATAGGATGGAACAATGGCAGATAAAGTGGAATAATAGTACTATAACTCTTTGGTGTGAATTAGGCCACAGTGACACCATGGCGCTACACAGCCAATAAGATTTGGCAAAGAGGCTATACCAGTGAGGGCAAATGAAGTTGCTATCACTTTTAAATGGAATGCAGTGCAGGAGAGGGAACATAAGAAACAATACCCCATCCTTCCAAGCTTCGCTGGCAGAATCATTGTCCACCTGTACTGCAACACAAAACTTCTCATCCAGCTCTAGTCATGCCTGTTTTGGAAGGGGAATCTAGCTGAATGGAAGAACATACACTTTTAGTGTAACAAGCCTAAAGTTTTATCCCTAGCATCCCTTTTACACTACATAGTTATAGTGCTATGTTTCCACTTTTAACTGTCCTGGCTGCATCTTATGGAATCCTGGAGTTTGCAGTCTGGTAAGGCACTGGAGTGCTCTGGTTGAGATTTCTAAATGCCCATCCCTAGAATGGAAATCCCAATATTCTACAATATTGGAAACATGGTAGTTAACGTGGAATTATAGTGCTATAATAATGTAGTGTGAAAGGGCCTCAGGTTAGGCTGGCAGAGAGTGTAGCTGAAATCCTGGAAAGCTTCTGCCAGTCAGCCTAGTCAATCGTGAGGCAGATGGTAGACCCAGTGGGCTGCCCCAGAATAAGGCAGCTTCCTTTTTTTCAGTTTCCTATGCTTGGTGCTGGCTGTGCCGGCTGGGGGACTGAGAGTTGAGGTTGTAAAACATATGCAGGGGCAGCCATGTTGGCCACGCAGCAAAATACACCAATATCCAGAATTCACAAAACAGTGATACCTTTATTGGGCCAACTAAGATGCACAAAATACATCATGCAAGTTTTAAAAGCTTCATTGATTTCTTTATCAGGCAAAGATGTTAAAAATCATACAGGAGAAGAAAAGTGAAGATGTTGGAGTCACAGGCCTTCATTTTGTTTCACCTGTTCTTTCTGTTGTCAGTTAAGAAAGTCTAAAGGGATCTGAATGCAGGCAAAGGCCACTCTCCTTCATGGCCATGTGGGGACTGGGGACAAAAGTCAATAAAAAAAACCCAGGTAATAACATTTCAACTCCAGCAGCAACAGAAAAATAACTTTCCTAAGATTTGCCTACGTTCATAATTTGTTTTAGTTCAGCATTAGCTATCTCTTTGAACAAAAGCTCTGCTGGATAAAAACAGAATCAAATGTGTAAAATACATGAATACTGGCAGCCCTTGGTGCTGTTAAAGTAAGCCTTGCTCTTTACTGACTCAATTAACTAGGGTGAAGAGAGGAGCAGTTGCTGATCCAGGTACAGTAGTGTCCTGCCTTACCTTTATAATTTGCACTCACTCCATGCAACATCTCTAATTTCTGTGTTGCACCAAAAAGCTAAGAAAATCCAGAATCTCATGTGGACAGAGCACCATCTACTGGCTAGTGATTATATTAGGAAAAAGCAAACTGACCCATCACAAAGTTTGAGTGCCATGTCAGGACATCAAACTACATATTAACATGAGAATGTAGCCATCAGCCCCCTAGATGTTTGGATTTTCATGTGAATGTATCCCATGGAGTCTCTTGATTTGTTTGATATTAACAGATATTTTTCATGCATTTCCTTCATGCAAAAAGTTACAATAACTCATGCTGGAGTCTACTTGTAGTTTTACACGAGTGTTACCAGAGCCTAAGCTGGCAGAACTACTTTTTCTGATGTTGTGTAAGAAGGTATCCAGTACCTCTTTATGCAATTGATCCTACTAGGCGGAACAATGCCTGGTAAACATCTCCCAGGCACAGCTGCATCCCTGTTCCAAATGGCCACCCACTGGTCACCAACTGGCTCTAGGAAAGAAGGTGCACCATCTCTTCCTGCCACCCAGATGTCCATGTAAGCACACCTATGGAACCTTAAGCTTCAGTTGCTTTGAATAAGATCTTGGCCAACAGGAGTATCCAAGTGCTCCTGCTGGTGCTTTGCAGAAAAATATTTGTATAAAATTTTGTATCTTGCACAAGGTGCATAATGTTTTTGTGCAATTTTTTTTTCCAAATAAATCCCTGAAATACAAAAAGAAAAATCTGTGAAGTACTTCTGGAGGCTTTGGGAGATACTCTTTTCCACTGAGAAAATTAGTAAATATTTTCTTCCGCTTTAGGACATTGTAGAGTAGGCTGTGGCAGCTTTAACTGCTTGTTATATTCCAGGACTTCGTCTCTCTGACCTCCTTGATATTGCCTTCCACAGAATGGCCAAAAGCATGACAACCTTCCACCAGCCTCAGTGGACACTGTGATGGTGAGGCAGAAAACACTGAGGTACTCAAAGTTTGTAACTGCCAGACAGAAGACTGACTGCTAACCACATTGCTCTCAGATTCCAGGAAGCAGTAATTCTCAGGTTCCTGATAAAAAGAAGCAACTTCTGCTTGGAAGACTTCATTTCTCACCAGTATTTTCTCTTACTGAATTCTCTCTTCCTTCACTCCATACCTCTCATCATGTCACAGATGAAAGCAGGGACACGTGAAGCCAAGGAACTTCAGAGTGTGGGCAACATTGGCAAAAAGTTGTTAATCAGGAAGAACACACAAGCAAGAAGAGGCTTTTACCTGAGCCTACTGGCAAGGGCAAAGGGCAAAAGTACTTTGCACTCAGCAGCCACCTTTCTTCTCTTTCCTGATGAGTTAACTGAGAGCAAAGTATTTTTGCACTTCGAACTCAGTTGGCAGCAATTGAGGTAAGCCAATGTGAAGGGGGAAAGTGGGGGGAGGAGAGAGAAAGGGGGGCATTTTTACAGCAGCTGGAAAAAAAAGTGGAACAACAGAAGATCGATAGGGACTCTTCCATATCAAATTTGAACATTAGCAGGATATAGCACAGGGATGCTCCTGGAAAGGTCTTGTTCCACCCCAGTATTTTTCCTCACTGAATCCTCTTTTCCCACATCCCATCTTTCACCAGTGTGAAGCAAATTGCAGCCAAAGCTTAAAAGGTTTTTTTTTTTTTTTTTTAAAAATTCACCCCAGTTACTTGTTACAACATTTGGGAAGCTTCCCATTTCTGCTGCTTGCAACTATAGATTTTTTTTTAAACTCATTCTTTTGTTGGCTTGGTTGTTTGTCCTCCATTGTTTTTGAATACCATTTTTCTTTGAAGGGGAAAAAAACCTGAGCATTGATTAGAGGATGGAAATGCAAAACAAAAATCAGCAATTGGTCTGAAGAGCAAACCAAAATGAGGCAAGCCTGTGTATTAATAAATATAAAGTAAAATTGAATGATATATGTACCAATATTAATGATATACAAATGAATGGAAATGATTTTACTCTACTGCTAACAACTATAATATATGACTACTAACAACTATAACCACTAAAGGCACTGAGTAAACAATACAAAAATTTATAGCAACACTATCGAGAGCAGAAACGCTGGTACAAAGGTTTCTTAATATCAACAGATATTGCAAACAAAGCAGTGAAGGAATCCTGTAATCCTACAGAGGATTCAACCCATTTACAATAGTCCATAAACTTTCTTAGGTTGCTCATTTTGAGAAGTATTTGATCCAGTTATATTAACATAGTATATACCCAGTAATGAACAGAAATTCTTAAACAGCTGGTAGCCAGAGATTCCACCCAAATACAACAGCTAAGTATCCAATGAAAAGAAGGTACTCTGAGATGCTGAAGTCAAGGTTTCATCCCAAATTTAACAGCACAGCTAACACAGCAACAGTAAGGACTGTGGTGTTTCCACTGTTTCACCTGGGGCTTCTTCAGGCTTAGAAAATTTAAATACCTCTGGTTTCTTCAGGCTTTGCAAATGTAAAAACCTCTCAGTTACAGATAACCAGTGTGCATTCTTTCAGAGTGTAAAAGTGTAGAAAAGTGTACAAAGTGTAGAAAAAATGCAGACAAAATGCATGTAAAAATTCCCTTCAAAAATAACTTTGTTAAGTAACTAGAAACCATTACTTATTATGCAAATCCTACAGCCAGCTGGTACCAGAGGAAGAGGAGATGGAGAAGATATCAGCGACAGTGCAGTGGCCACAAGTGCTGTGATAACCAAGGAGTAAAAGGAGGACAGCAGTGATAACTGTATTTAATAGGAAAGAAGGCTATCTAGCTTTTAGGACAGCATTGTCTTTTGACTAAGACAGGTTTCACTGCTTTCCCTCACTGCCACTATACCCCAATAAAAAAAGTGCACATGCTCACATAATAGACTATTACACTGGCATGGGATACTGCCAATTTGAGATTAATCTAGCTAATTTGGAGTTGACGCTCTTTTGCTCACCAAGCAATTGAATAAATAGAATTGTCACCATCACCTTTTATATGCTACACCAGTGGTTCTGAACCTGGGGTCTGCGGACCCCTAGGGATCTGCAGAAGTCTCACAGATGGCAGGATCTGCATAGGGTTGCCATTCATCTTGGAAAACAGGGAAATCCTGGATTTAAGGGATCAAAAAAATAGTAATAAAGCCCAGCTGGTTATTGCTGGCTGATGCAGCATATCTTCAAAGGTGGCAGTGATGATAGTGGCAGCAGCAGATTTTTGTCCTGTGCTGGAGGTGCTGGGCGCTACTGTACAGTTGCACCAGAGAGCCCAGAAAGCTGGAAGGTGAGAGGAGAGTGCAGAAAATTAGGGTAAACACCTAGCCTAGGCCTTATGTAATCACTGGGGCAACATTGATTAAGCCCCGGACCAGCCAGTGCTGTAGACCTTCGCTTCCAAGCAGCCATGAGAATAAAATATTTAAATCTTGAGTTAAATCTTGGGGGCCCTTGGCAACAAATTATTTTTACAGGGGGTCCCTGGTAAAGAAAAAGTTAAGAACCACTGCCCTACACAATCATAGAACTATGGCCATTTCCACATTACGTTGTTATAGTGCTATTATTCCCCTTTCAACATCCTGTGGAATTCTGGGGTTTGCAGTTTAAGGAGGGGCATTCAGAATTCTCAGCCAGAGAGTTCTTTGGTCTCAGTAAACTACAAACCCCAGAATTCCACAGGATGTTGAATAATAGCACTATAACAGTGTAGGGTGGAAATGGCCTATGATTCCACTTTAGCTATGATGGCAACTTACTATGGCAGTGGTTCTCAACCTGTGGGTCCCCAGATGTTCGTGGACTTCAGCTCCCAGAAGCCCCAGCCACTATGGTAAATGCTCAGGGCTTCTGGGAGCTGAAGTTCACGAACATCTGGGGACCCACAGGTTGAGAACCACTGTACTATGGAGTCCTGAGATTTGGAGTTCAGGGCGGAGTATTTATAATTCTCAAAGAGCTTTAATGCCACACTACAAAACTTTGTGTTCCATAGGGTGGAACAATGGCTTAGAGTGGAATCGTAGTGCTATAGCTGTGTAGTGTGAAAGGGCCTCATGTCTTCACTTTAGGAGCAAGAGGTGTCTGAAATTCTCGATTTCTGTGTCTTCACATCTATGAAGGATAGTCCAGGATGCAGCTACATACTATCACAGCCTCTCATAGAGCCTCATTTGAATGCCTGCAGCCTCCTCCAGCATCCCAAGTTGCCAGATCTGAGCAGTCTATTTCTCTAGCACCCCACCAGTACTAGGATTTCAGCAGACACCAGACTAGGGCTTCAGCATCAGCAGGTCCACGTCACCCTACTTGTCTTTCTGTCTTTTTACCACCTAGCCTGATGGAGAGCTTGGAGGACTCAAAAGATTGCATCCAATTTTGCAGCCTTTCGGAGTTAGGCCATTTCCACACTACATTGTTATAGTGCTATTCAACATCCTGTGGAATTCTGTGGTTTGTAGTTTAGAGAGGGGCCTTTAGAATTCTCAGCCAGAGAACTCTTTGGCCTCAGTAAACTACAAGCCCAATAATTCCACAGGATGTTGAACGTGGAATGATAGTACTGTAACATTGTAGTGCAGAAATGATCTCAGTCTAGGGCCCTTTTCGCACCTTACCTGGTGCCACTGGTGTTGCGCGGGGATCTCATGAAAAGCTTCCTCCAGGAGGGAATCATGTCCACTGCGCTTCCCTCCGCATCAGCTCTGTGCTGGACGGAAGGAAGCGCGACAGCTCTGCCCCTTCCTTCCGCAGCACAGCCAGGTACTTTTCCAGGCTGCGCTGGGGGAGGAAGTGCAATGGCTGTGCTTCCTGACATTCCGCACGCAAGGTAAGTACAGGAGGGACATGGGAGGAACATGCAATCATGCATCATTTTTGGCAAAGAGCCAAAAATGATATAATGCACGATTGCTGCGGGGTCGCTACAGGAGTGACATGCAATCGCAAGAACGTCATGCAGAAACATCCTCGCGATTCTGCGTCGCTCCTGTGGCCATTTCACATTCAAAGTCACATGTAAAAAGGGCCTAATAGAAGTATCATCCAAATATGAATTTTGGGGACATTTTTGTTCTACCCAACAACATTCTTATTCATTTATTCTGGCCTCTAATTGTTCAATAATAGGGTTTGCATGTTTCTGCCTGTGGATGATAAAAATGGAAGGAAGGAAGCTCTCACTGGGAAAACAAAAAACAAAGCAAAAAAACCCTCCAGCAAGAAACACAAACATTAGGTATTGCACTTTTTTTTTCAAAGTTGTGGAATAGTGGCATCAGAAAGCAGACCAAATCTGCTGGCTCTGAGCAGCCCTTTTCTCCAAAGCACCATGAGGTTTTGAGACTTAGTGCTTGCTATGCTAACAAATGGCAGTTTTGTTTACACTGTTGACAGTGTCATTATCAGCCAATCCCCACTGCCTTTGCCAATCAGTGGACCTCACAAAGGTAATCTCTGTATGCCTATTGCATTAGAATGTCTAACATTAATCCTGCAACTCATGCCATGACATTTTGAAAAAAGAAAAAGAGATGCGTGTGAATCAGTGTGGCAGAAATAAGGAACTTCAGATCCTGAGGTTGACCCTGGCCCTCCATGGGTCTCAATCCCCTCCCCAAGAAGTCCACACTCTATTCTCATGACACCATCACTTGGTGGTTTCCAAGAATTTGTGGTTTTCTTTCCTACACCTCTTTTAAAAAATTATTTTCAGATTTTAAAAACATTTGCAAACCTCAGTGCTTCCACTTACTGGCCCTTTTCGCATGGCATTTGCCATGCGAAAGGGTGCCTGAAGTGTCGCGTGATTGTGAGGAGCAGTCTGCATGACGCACTCACAATCGCGTGATGCTCCAGGGTGGGCAGGCGCTTTCAGCTGAAAATGGTGTGCGATCGCGCATTGCTCCAGGGCGCCGTGTGCACTTGCCATGTGTGTGGAGCCTCAGGAGCTGCAGCGGTTGGCTTCCTGCCTCAGCGCAGCCTGAAAAACTCCCAGGCTGCGCTGCGGAAGGAAGAGGTGGGGCTCTCGTGCTACCTGCTCAGGAGCAGGCAGCTCGTGCAGAGCTGAAGCAGTGGGGATGTGAGAGCCTCTCACTGGAGGCTGCTCATGCAATCCCTGCACCCCAGCACCAAAAAAAGGTAAGCTGCGGAAAGGGCCTCCATTGTTGTTGTGTGCTTTCAAGTCATTTCTGAGTTACAGTGACCTAAAGTGAACCTATCACAATGTTTTCTTGGCAGAATTTGTTCAGAGGGGAAGTTGTACTTGCTTTCCTCTGAGGCTGAGAGAGTGTGACTTGCCTGAAATCATCCAGTGTGTTTCCATGGCCAAATGGGGATTTGAACCCTGGTCTCCTGGTGTCCTAGTATAATAATCAAACCACCACACCACACTGGCTCTCTTCCCCTCCATTGTTATTGTTAACGGTCATCAAGTCAAATTTGACTTATGGCTGTCTTCAACCTCCCTGTTCAGGTTTTTCCATTAGAGTTCATCAAATTAATATAATCAAGTATCACAGCCTTACACATCAGATAAACCCAACCAAACTTATTTATATCAGATCCAGATGCCTTCTTTCTTAACTGTTAGAGGATTCTTAAATGTTAGAGGATGTTTTTATATAGAGAGTTTCTTGTTCTGTATGCAGCTCGCCACTCTCAATCAATCTCACCTATAATAATGGAACCATAGACTTGGAAGGGACTGCAAGGGCCATCTAGCCCAACCTCTTGCCTTGCAGGAAGGCATAGCTAAAGGAGTCCTGAAAGATGCCCATCCACCCTCTGTTTAAAGACCTCCAAAGAAGGAGAGGCAGCCTATTCCACCTGGCCTCTGTTGGACATGTGCTTCTCATTAATTACCCTTGCCTCTGTGGGCTGGTTGACAGTTCTTATTGATGTTTACATAACCTTGTCCTTGGTCATTAGTGTCTTATTAGTCAGCTGAGTTGTCTAGGCAGCTACTGCCCAATTCCAAAGTCACATGATCCTGCAATAACAGATACTAGCAGGGACCAAGTCTATTTAGGCTTAGCAGTATTGTTGTGTGCCCTCAAGTTGGTTCTGACTTATGGTAACCCTAAGGCAAACTTATTATGGAGTTTTCTTGGCAAGATTTATTCAGAGGGGAGTTTCCTTTGCCTTTCTCTGACACTGACAGAGTGGATTTCCATGGCTGAGTGAGGATTTGAACCCTGCTGTCCAGAGTCATAGGCCATTTCCTCACTAGACTGTTATGATGCTATTATTCCACTTTCAACATCCTATGGAATCCTGGGCTTTGCAGTTTGAGGCCTCTCCCTAAACTGCAAAGCCCAGATTCCATAGGATGTTGAAAGTGGAATAATAGCACTATAACAGTCTGGTGCAGAAATGGCCATAGTTCAACACTGAAACCTCTGTACCACACTGGCAATGGACAATGACAGATAGTACCAATGGCAGATGCAATGACAGATACTAGCAGGGTACAAGTCTATTTAGTTTTAGCATTAGTAGAAGCCAAACTGCATAGACATCAGAGAACGACTCTTCAAAATGCTTAGGGTAAGAGAACAATTAGTATGTATTACTCTCATCTTCCTCATCCAAAGTTCTTCTGGTTATTTCCAATATAGCAGCCCATGTGCTGAAGTCAGGTTTGTGACATGGAAGAAAAGCGGTACGTCAATTATAAGATATTTGCTTCAATCCTTGCTGTCAGATTAAAAAAAGTGCTGTCTGATGTCATTAATGAAGATCAGAATGGTTTTCTACCAAAAAGATCACAGAGAAATAATATCAGAACAGTTTTAGATATAATTGAGTACTATGAAAAGCACAATGAAAGAAAAATGGCTATGATATTTCTGGATGCTAAGAAGGCATTTGATATGATTCATTGGACATTTACGATAATGGCTTGCAAACAGATGTTGGCTGGAGAGAAATTCATTTCATGGATTGAAGCAATTTATAAACAACAGCAAGCTAGATTGGTAGTAAATGGTGAAAGAACAAATGTGATAGAATTGAAGAGAGGGACTAGACAAGGCTGTCCATTGTCTCCCCTGTTGTTTATTATGACACTGGAAATACTCAATAATGCTATAAGAGATGACAAAGCGATTAAAGGTGTTCAAGTCAAGAAATACCAGTACAAATGAAAGGCCTTTGCTGATGATTTAGTTGTTTTTCTGGATGATCCACAAAGAAGCATTGAAAACTTACTTAAAACTATTCTAGAATACGGAGAGTACTCAGGATTCAAAGTGAACAAGGAAAAAACAACTTTTTTAACAAAAATATGAGTGAGAGAGAAGAGATGGAAATAATACAAAAGACAGGATTTAACAGAGGTCTAAAGGTAAAATATCTTGGTATCTGGATAGCTAAAAGAAACAATGAGTTATACCACAATGACTATGAGGAAAAGGTGGAAAGAAATAACAAAAGACTTGGAAAGCTGGACTTCAATGCATCTGACAATGATGGGGAGGATTGCAGCAATAAAAATGAACGTTTTACCAAAAATGAATTTTCTTTTTCAAAATCTTCCTGTAATAATGAATACAAAACCTTTCCTACAATGGAAGAGAGAATTAACCAGATTTATATGGCAAGGGAAAAAGCCTAGGATTAAATGGAACATCATGACAGATCAGAAAATTCGAGGAGGTTTGGGACTACCTGACTTTCAGATATATTACAAGTCAGCGGCTTTTACATGGATAAAAGATTGGATAGATCTACAAGATATGAGAATGTTGGCACTTGAGGGAGTAGATCTAAGTATGGGTTGGCATGCTTATATGTTCTATGATAAAGCAAAAATAGATAAAGATTTCACAAATCATTACATTAGGAAATCGTTATTGAAAATTTGGGACGAATATAAAACTAGAAACATTAGGCAGCTGCCCACCTGAGTCTCCCCTCAAGAGGCTTTTTTTGGTAGATGGACTGAATCTGAGAAATGGCTTCGATATGATGACATAATTGAGAAGTCAAATTCCAATAAGCTTCAGATTAAAACAAGAGGAAAATTAGAGCAAGAAGGAATAGTTTTAAACTGGTTTCCTTACAGGCAACTAACTGAAAGGTTTCAGATGGATGTAAAGACGTACGATATAGAAAGAAAGGAAAAAACTAGAGTAATTAAATGGCTGTTTGAAAACCCTCCTCATCTATTAGCTCATATTAGCCAAGAACTTTTGCAGCAGGAGAAGCATGAAGAAACAGTTAAAGAGGCTATGGTCACATGGGCACAGAATTTTGGACATACAATCCAGTTAGATCTCTGGGAAAAGAGTTGGGAAAAGACGAATAAATTTACAGTGGCCCAGAATTTGAAAGAGAACTATTACAAGGTGTTATATAGATGGTATCTAACTCCAGATAAACTAAAAAAGATTTATAACACAGGTACTGGACTATGTTGGAAATGTCAGAAAGAGGTGGGTACTATGTACCACATGTGGTGGACATGTTCAAAGGTCAAGAAATAGTGGATTGGAATACATAATAAAATTTGTGAAATATTGAAGATACAGTTTGCTATGATGCCTGAAATGTACTTGTTGAATATGACAGATATAGTTGATGGAACTAATATCAAGAAATATTGGAGAATATTATTATATATGATAACTTCAGCACGCATTGAATATGCATTGAATATGGAAATCACAGCAAATACCTACAATAGAACAATGGTGGGGAACTTTTATTGAAAATGAAACCGCTGATATAGTCTCTCAAAGATTAAAAGGGAAATCAGATGACGAAATTCAGAAAGAATGGCAAATTGTGGGTAGTTGCTGGGTGACCTGTGATAGAAGTCTGTAATTCATGGTACTATGTGTTTAAATGATTGAGATGATTGAGGTTGTTATCATGAAGCTGGTAAATGGTGAATGAAATACAAGTTCTAACATGTGATCTAGCTGTAAAATGCAGTACAATGATAAAGCTTGGATATGAGATATTGAAAATAAAATCCAGATCAGAGTGGAAGTATCAAGAATATGTCAGCAGAAATAACACTGAAAATTAATTGTTTTATTTGTGAATTTTTAATAAAACGATTATAATAGAAAAGCGGTGAACAGATATCAGTGCTGTAGCTATGGGAGGGTGAAAAATTGCTTCCATGATAATAATTCTGCTCCTTCTCAATGAAAATTTCCTTCAGTCCTCAGATTTCTAGCATTGCAGAGAGTGAGACATTAGAACTTTTCCATCTGCTGTATTTGCATTCTCTTAGTAACTTTGCCTGCCCTTTTCTTTGGATACCTAAACTATATTTCTAAATGAACAAATAAAGTTTTAAGTCACTGCAATGCTAGAAATTTGGGGGCTGAAGGAATATTTTAATGGAGGGGGCAGGACTCTTATTGAGAGGCAATGCTCTCACATCTCCATAGAAAAACCCATGCAAGGTATCTGCAAAAGCATCTTCCTTTATCTCTTCCCTGGCCAGACATAAATAGAAAGTTAATTTTTCAAGTAAAGCAGTGGTCCAAGCCCACAATTCTAAAATATGGAAATGACCCTTCTAATGCTTAATTACTGGCAGGAAGAGCTTTAAATTAAATGTGGTATCATTTTTGATCCCAGCATTTGGCCTTTGGCCTCAGCCCTTAAAAACTTCACTCTTTAGATGGAAAAAAGTTTCCCATTTTTCTTGTAAAGCTGGTAGTTAGAGAGAATATGTGTTTTGTTTGTTTGTTAGCTTGACTGATTTATAGTCTGGAATTTTACTGGTTAGCCCCAGCTAGAGCAGATCCCCCAAATGAATTGTTCAGTGGTGAGACAGTACACAAATAAATCCTCTAACTCAATGGGACTACTTTAGTCAAGGCTTACAATAGGATATAGGCCCCCATCTTTAATATTGTACTCCTCTTTATTTTTTTAAATTTCCGCACTACACTGTTATAGTGCTATTATTCCACTTTCAACATCCTATGGAATTTTGGAGTTTGTCATTTACTGACGGCAAAGAGCTATCTGGCTAAACTGCAAACCCCAGGATTCCATGGATGTTGAAAGTGGACTAATAGCACTATTAACAGTGTAGTGCAGAAAGGCCCTAGGAAGGAGGTGAGTGGGAGTTAAAGTGTGTGTAAATCTGTAGGCTTCTAGATGTTGTTGATGCAGAAGTCTTTTCATCTCTCACCACTAACTGCTTTTGTTAGGACTAGTGGGAATTATCTCTGCCCAACATGTAGAGATTACTGCATTGCCTAGGCCAATGATAGTTTGCAATGTTTATGCATGGTCCCATATCCTCCAAAATTTCCCAAATGAAAACTGGTGCCTGTCTGGTCAAGTAACATCACATTATGGTTGAGATGGAAAAGTATTAATGAGAAAGAGCATAAAGGTTAGGAGAAGTTGCAGCAGTTTGATTTTGCTTCAGTCTACAGGAAAGGGCAAGCTACTACCACCTTCTCTCATCTCCTCTCCCATCTACTGAGTTTACTGAGCACAGACAACTTTTGCACTTTGAACTCAGTTTACAGTGATTAAAATAAGCTGAATCAAAGGCATAAAGGTGGTAGGAGGAGAGAGAAATTGGCACAGTTCAAAAGCAGCTGAAAAGTAGGATGACAGAAGATTAATTGTGACTGTCCCTGCTAAATTAGGACTGTCGAAGGACATGTGATCTAGCTATTGTCCTTCTTCTGACTCTTTAATCCCAAGGCAATTGCAGATTGTTCTGAAAGGTATGGGGACACAGACTCTCAGCTGCTGAGTTCTGTTTCTAGAGGTGAGAGGCAGACTGATCTCTCCCTTTCTGATATTCTTACTGGGGGGAAGGGTCCCAGAAGCCCTTCATTCTGAGGCAGATGACAGGGCCACATCTCTGCAGCTGCGGGGCAGGCAGCTGGATACTCAAGCCCAAGATTCAAATCTATGCTTTGGAAAAGGGGTGAACTTCCCTGAGTTTGAGGGGCATCTCTCTTCTGCTGGACCCAGGCGTGGGGTTGTACTAGTAACTGTTAGGAACACTTTTGTCTCCAGGACAAATCCTCCTCAGGGAAGATTCCAGACTTGGCCAACATTAATGAATATTCCCTCTTACCCTTGGAGAACTGTCACAGTTCCTACACACTAATAAATCCCAGTGTTGTTGCCTGAATCCTGCCTTAAAAACACATTTTTCTGGTAAGTGATTTTAATTTCATTAGCCAGCAAAAGTGAATCAAAGACGTGGTGAGAAATAGAAATGGCAGCTAGACTCAGCTGCTCACCATTGCTGCCACCCACTGCCATCAGCTACTCAACCAAGGCCCATCAGGGAAGAAAATGGTCAACCAGAGGCAATTTGCCCTCCTCAACCTAGAGTCAACCCTAGAAATCTCATTTCTCCATTTGCCAACAGTCTCTCCCTAACCACCGTTCTCCTTTTCTCTGAGGATACATGAAGAGGGCTCCTAAATGAGTCTTAAATACTAAAGTTTAGCTAGGAGAAGGAAGTCTATCAGGTAACTCTAGCTCTAAACCAGGGTATCCTAGGTGATCTGTGGATCCTCAAATGTTGTTGAGTTCCAGTTCCCATCAGTCCTAGCAGACCTGGGCAATGGTGAGATATGAAGGGAGCAGTATTCCTCCAACATCTAGAAGGCTAAAGATTCCCCAACCTTGCTTTACACTGTTGAGGCCTTGTTTAGGTACTTGAAGAATTACCCATGCATTTTATTTTTACTAAAGAATGTACCATATGTCCTTCACCTGACCCAGTTTGGCAGGAACAGTCCCAATTACATTTCTGTCATCCCCTCACCTTTTGAGCTGTTTTTAAAATGTTCCAGATTCATTCTCCTTCCACTTTCCTCAGCTTACTTCAATTGGGGTGCATGGAATACAAAATGTACAAAATTTAGTTTGCATTTAGTTAACATAGCAGAGGGAAGAGAAGAAGAGAGTATGGAATCTTGCTGTTCCTATCGACTCAGGCAAAAACTGTTGCAGTCTCTCCTAGCTTTCTATTTTTCTTTATCACTTTTGCCACCTTGAGCACATTCTGATGTTGCTTGACCACACCTTTCCTACTTTTTGTTAGTGAAATCTTAGAGGATATGGTACCTTCAGTTGTTTTTGTTTGTTTACAGTAATGTTGTTGCTCTTTTCTACTTCAGTGAATACATTTTTCTTTACCAAGTAACGCACAACCAATTAACACTTGTTTAGACATAAGCCCCTTCCTTAATAAAATACCTGGGCAAATTCAATTCACTACATACAAAATAATAGACAAGTGGTAACTTCATTTATTTTTAAGGAATCATCCCTTATTTTTGAGTCATGCTAGCAACAACAACTACAACAGTGATGGACTTTCTTAATACAAGCCAAGAAGCTAAGCATGCATGCAGATGTTCTGAACAAACCAGAAGGCAAAATCCTATTTTTGTTTGTTTGTAGAGATGGGAACAGATCTTCAAAGAGTTGAAATGAAAATACTGCATGATAGAAAACACAGTGGAAGAAAATTAATCCATGCTATTCATCCAAACAAAAACCACATGTCAAAACTAAATAGTGTTCTAGTTTTGTGCCTTGGATTGCACATAGGGAAGCAGCCTGGGCCTCCAGAGTTTGAAGGGGGCTGATTGGTGGGAAAGAGGGGTGTGTCAAGAAAACTCCACCTCTGCCCAAACTCCACCAGAAAAGAGAAAAGATCAAAGAAGGGGGGCTGACCCTTCAGCTGCGCATTAAACTTTTAAATATCTGTGTATGTTGTGTACACAAGACATTCCTGCAAACACAGTCAGGTCACAATTGCCTCTTTCCTGCAAGAAAAGCCTGATCTGGGGGTAAAAAATGTCTAAAGCAGTCCACAGCGTGAATGGAGATGCTTTTCAGGTAAGTCCATAATAATGAGATAACTTAGTTATTGGGTGGCATATGAATACCAAAAGAAAGAGAGAGAGCAAGAGGGAGAGAGAGAGAAGAATGAGGATGGAAATAAGCAATTTGCTACTAGTTTTAGGGTTACCCACTTTTCAACCAGCTTCAGTATCTTTGGCATCAGTGATGGCTTGATGTACAGGTGGTGTCGTAAATATGCATCTTATAGATATTATTGGATTGCAAGTCCTTGCAGCCTTAACCTGTATAGCCAAGGATGAGGAATGATGGGATTTACAGTCCAACATTTGGAGGGTGACATGATTCCCACCCTGACATATAGCAATGTGTAGGTAATAGCCATTCTCTCCATCCAGTGGAAAGATTTCACTACTAATCTCTGTGTATTTTTGCTGTTAAACGCACATTTCTAAAAGCTGCTTGAAAAGCTGGCAAAGCTTCTCAACCCAACTGACTTGGAAAAGGGCCAGAGTTCTGCTGCATAGCATTTTTAACTATGTGTAAAACATAATGGTAGATAGAAAATTATTCTATAAGTAGAGGGACTGCAGCAATGAAGGTTAGGACTGTTACAGGAAAACACAGATGTTTCCAACAAGTATATAATGTATGGATGTTACAACTGTACATATGTGATGTCCAGCTAGACAAGGTTGTATGTCCTTGTTTAAAAATGTGTGTTCATTTGAGTGTGGCATCTATGTTCTTATTTGCTGTGGAGAAATGCAGGTGCAATTCTAGCAAGCTCTATAGCAGCCTTGATATATAAAGCTGGCCTTAGTCCATGCCAAAACTTAGGCCCTTTCCACATGGGGGACAGGGAAACGGGGCGGCACACGCAAGGGCAGAGCTTACCTGGAAGCTGGTTGCTCCGTCCCTGCAGGGAGGGCGCGTTCACTGCTCTACACGCTGGTGAATTTCGGAGGCGTTTGGCGGCGCCCAAAATGGCGGCCGGCAACTTCCGGCGGTGCTCCGCCAATCAGGGCAGCGTGCCAGCCAGAAGCCCGCCCCAGGGCAGTTTCCCTGCAATTTCAAACGGGGCGCTGCAACGGGTTAGCGCGCTCATGTTTTTTAAAAACCACATGAAATGTGGTTTTTAAAAAACACGCTGCGCCACCCCTTGCGGCCACGCGAGGGCGGTTTGAGGTGTGGAACCTCCACTTTTCAAACCGCCCTAGCGCACCCCACGGTGTGGACAACCTCCGGGTGAGGTCGTCCTAAGCTGTTTTTTTTACCCTGTGTGGAAAGGGCCTTAGACAACTTACTTTTGGGGACTATAGTTCCCAGCAATCCGCAGCCAGCATGGCTAGTAGAGTTGGAGTCAAAAAAAAAAGTAATTTTCCCAAGCACTGTCTCATGCCATATGCTTATCCTGTGAAGCTGGTGAATGTTATATGTGAAGTCTTTATTATGTGGTTGAATGATTTGATGCTCAGATACTGACAGAACACTGAAGATGTTATTCATTCTAGAGCTGTGGACAAACAACCACTTAGAATTCTATCACATCAATTCAGCACATCTCTTCAGGGGGCTATTTCACCTTTTTTCCATTCTCCATGTTGAAATTTTGAACATTGTGAAACCAATCCAATCAAAGACCCACGAATGCACACACCAGATCCCCAGCAATGAGCATGACAGAGATCCTGGAGATGTAGTGTAAAGTTCTAACAAATAGAATGACATTTTCTTTCGCACTTGCACCAAACCTTCAACTTTTACCCCCTTTAACATTGCCGTTTGCCAGCTGATAGGGAGCAGAAGTGTTCACACACGTGTTCATAGCAACAAGGCATTTTTTGGGACCTCACAGGAGTGCTCCAGAAATGACATCATTACTGTGTGTCCAATGATAGGAACATAATTGGACACTCTTCTACCAGCCAGTAAATGGCTGTTTCAGGTAGTGCAGCCTGTAAAAATTGGGTTTTGAAGGAGGAATTTGGCCAACTCCAAAAATGATTTATGATATTATTCATTGGGCTTAGACCTGTGTTAAGTCACTAACAAGATGTCTGCCATTATCTTTTTATCTGCTGAGTGCCCACCTGAGTGCAGAGCAAAAGATAGGTGAGGATTCTTTTCATCTTTGTTGCACACCTGTGAATGCAGCAGGACTTCTGTAATTCAGGAGGACCAGAAGGATTTGTCTCCACTTTTCTCTTCTTATGAAAACTGGGAGAAAGTTACAGGCTTATCTCTACTATAGCACTGAGATTCAGAAGCAGTAAGTCCTCCCTACTTTCTTCCAAACACTCTCAGAGTGATACTGGGAAAGACTCTTCCCTTCTCCCTGGTCAGGTTTGGTGAAGACAAGAAAATACACCAGAAATCTGTGAATCTGTAAATAAACACATCTAGCTGATTTCCTTTTGTCATTTCTGCTCTTTGTTCTCTAAATATTTTAACTGGCCATGTGGGTGGGTGAGGTCTTCTCTTGTTCAGATACAGTCTGTTCTAAAAGAGTAGCTCTTTCCCATGGTCCAAATTAATGGGCTGAGGTTAAACAACCCTAGACTACCACTATTGCATTGAATTAATGAGCTATTGACATAATAAAATTAAGCAGTGTACAAAATATCAAATCCACATGGTGCTAGGATAGATTTCCAAACAAATATTTAATGGATTTATTCAAGATTTTCCTAATAATATTGTGTAACTCATCCTTGGTGTCAGGGTGTCCTTGATGTCATCACCATTTAATGAGCAAGACTGTCTGTAGTGAATGGCATTTATTAGCTTCTTATGCCAAGATATTTCTCAGTTCTTACACCAAGGCCTATTTTTTGAACCCACATCAAACTTTCTGAAGTATAGAGTTTGGCACAGTTTGCATTTGTGCATTTTTTTTTCTTACAACAAACATTTACAGGGAAAGAATTCTGGTAAAGCTTTAGTCTGTACCATTAGGTGCTGCTGTTAAGTACCTTCAAGCTGATTGTGACTTACAGTGACACTGTCCTACGATTTTTGTTTTTTTAAAAGGTTTGTCATCAGCTTTCTCAAAGGCTGACAGAGTGTGACATGTCCAAGGTCACCTAGTGTTTTTCCATGACTGAAGTATGATTTGAATCCTGGTCTCCTAGAGTCCTAGTTTGACTCTCAGACCACTACACCACACTCATTACTGGCACTTGCTGGTAGCACTCTTGGCCATTACATAAGAGTTGTTCTTGTTTCTGGCTCAGCACATACTGTTCCCTTCAGCTCTGAAAACAGAAGAATCAGTACTCCGAATCAGAGCTTGAAAATATTACATTTTTCAACTTCAAGTCGCAGAATAGCCACACCACCCATCCAGCATGGACACTGGCCACATTGGCTGGGGGATTTTCTGGGAACTGTAGTTCCCAAAAAAGAGCTCTTTCAAGCTCTGTCACAAGTGTTGGCTGTAGTTTTAATAAAATTGAATAGTATATCAGGTTTAATTTTTCATATATATAAAAGTCTGAGTAAGGTTCTAGTCCTTGTTGCTGCAAAAAAGAGACTGCTAGATTTAAAATGTGGAACATATTTTACAGATACAGCATCTCCACATACATCTTTAGAAGGATCACCTTTCCTCTAATGCCACTCATCCTACTTAAACAATTAGGCATCAGAAATATTTTCTTATTTACTGTAAGACACTCTAATATCACCATTAGATCCAGAACAGCCCTTTCCTCCCTTGTGATCTAGCTATTGGTGTCACTAATTTACAGACATGGAACACAATTAAATATGCTTTTATTACGTAGGAATCCAGCTACATCGAAGAAAGCAGCACCCAGAGTGGTGCAATTTCCTTGATCTTTTCTCTCAAAGAAGAAGTTGGAGCTTTAGCAAGAGTTCTCCGCATATTTGAGGTATGTGTTTTACTATGTGAATATGTGAACATAAAGCCACTGACATTTCAGAAGCAAAGTCTAGTTACCAGAAGTCCACTCCCTGATCCATAATGATCTGCTATTGATATGAATGTCACTGCCCTCCCCATTCATGTCCATTATGCATGTAAAATGTCTGGAAAAGACTCCAGCGCATGGGGGAGACAACTGAGATGAGACTGTAAAGAGCAAAACAAACTTCCTAAGTGGTCAGAAGTCACTTTAAAATGATCAATTTTGTAAAGTTAAACAGTGCAGGAGGCCTCTGCAACCTATGAATTGTTGGGAATGCAAGAAGGCTCCACACTTACAGAATCAAAGATGTCTTTGCAAGAACAGCAATGATAGCTATAAGTAGTTTTCAGTGACAACAGGGGTTGAGAGCTGCCAAAATAGCCTCACTTTGCCCACCTCTGCTCCAGCCTTATGCCATCACAAAGTTCATGTTTTGCCATCTCTTGCTCCCATGTAATTTTGGCTGCTACTGAAGATGGTGTTGATGGTAAGGAATATTATAACACAAGATGGAATTCTGAAACAAGCTAAGTGGAGGGCCTGAAAAATTTCAGACCTTGTTGGATTGCACCTCCCAGCGAGCCTAGCCAATATAGCCATTTGTCAGGGAATGATAGAAGTTACAGTCCACAAACATCTGGAAGGCCACGCATCCTGCATACTCATTCTGCTAAGGGCCCTTTCATACTGCACAAATATAACACTATGATTCTACTTGAATTATCATGGCAACAGCCTATGGAATTCTGGCAAGCGCAATTAAGGGAGTGGTATGTAGAAATCTCAGCCAGGGAATTACAATGCCTTACTAAACCACAAACTCTAGGATTCTATAAAATTCAGCCATGACATTTAAAGCGGAATCATAGTGCTAGAATGATGTAGCGTGAAAAGGCCCCATGTATTGCAGAAGTTAGAATCTAATGTTCTGTAGCCATTTTCAGTAGTAGCTATGTATCTACTATCATGTCTGTCATGGACCATTGTTCCATTCCTTTCAAGAAAAGAACCTTTCCACTGTACAAATTTGTTTCTATGTACACGGAGACATGTACAAACCTTCCTTAAACATCACTGATTCTGTCATGTATCCAGTTAGTTTCCTGGCAAAGTACAAAGTGTTGGTTATTAACTTTAAAGTGCTACATGGTTTGCCTCCAAATTACCTGTAGGATTGCCCCTCCCATACAATCATCCCTGTACATTTAAGTCTTTAGAGGGGCCATTTACTTAAACCAGCCAGGACTAGACTGGCAACACTCACCCAGAGGACCTTTTCTTCGACTGCCCCTAGACTGTGGAATGGCCTGCCGGAAGAGATTTGACAGCAAAATATGCTGTCTGAATTTCAAAAAGTACTAAAGTCCTCTTCCAGCAGATCATTTTATGTGTATTTAGTGTATTTTAATCTATGCTGTGTTTTTAGTTGTATTTTAATCTATGTTGTATCCCACTGTGAGCTTTAGGAAGAGGTGGGTAAGAAAATAATAATAGCAGTAGTAATAACAAAGTTGTAGTAACTAAGTTGGCAGTAGAGTTAGTGGTGTTCCATTCTGTCTTGCTGGAGATAAGATGGTCATTTTTAAATACTATGCTCTGTTTATGAGTTTATTTGTTTCTTTTAACAATACCATGCCTGTTCTTAAAAGAATAGATCTGGAAAGGGAGTGTATGAACAGCATCAAAATGTAGAAAAATAACTAACTGTGCCCCTTTTATTTCATATTTGGAAGGGGAAAATAACTGGCCAGCAAAGGGGAAATATAGGAGGAAAAATACCAAAAGCTGTACCAAAACATTTTCTGTTTGTTAACCAAGGGAAAAGTTAATGATTACCCCCAGAGAATGAGAACTCTGAAGTCCCTTTCTAGAAAAAGAGGTGTGTGCGTGTGTGTGTGAGAGAGACAGACAGACAGACAGACAGACAGAGACAGAGACTGAGTGACTTCATTTGATGCACTTCATACTGTTGCATCTCACTTATAAATGATTCTATCAAACAACACAAAAGAAAGTTTCCCATATATGGGAAACAAACCCTTGACTTGAGCCTCCAGATTGCTGAAATCTATTTCCTGCCACCCTGGCCAGCAACAAGGGAAGGAGAGTAGTAGTTCATCAACATCTGTTGGAGCTTTGAGATGACATTTAAGTGGCCAGCTGCCTGGGAGATAGATTATCTCTATTTTGTCACCTTTCAGTAGTCACCTGACATTTCAATACAGTTTGTGTGTTGCGGGGGAGATCCCCTTAATTATGTCTTCTTTTCAAATGATGTGCATTCTACATTGGTAGCATTTTTTCTTTCCCTTAAAGCTTCGTGCCATATTTTTCCATACATGGATCTCTGTGTGGCAAAAAGGCCAAAATGCTGCTGCTACCTACTTATAAAGGGTGTTGAAATGCTAATAACATATTATCATACAGAAGGGGCCCTCTTTTGTGTCCCAACAATGGGGGCAACATACTGTGTGAAGAAATGGGAAAGGGCCTCTCTGTTGTAGCATCCCAGTTGTGGAATGCCCGCACCAAAGAGACTCAACTGGTGCCAGTATTGTTTCATTTTGGCACCAAGTTAAAACACAGCTGTTTATTAAAGTCTTTGGTCGCTAATGATTTTGTCTGTTTTGGATATGTGCACGGTTTTATCCTTTTTAACTTATTACATAGTTAATATGTTTTCAGACTGTAACTTTTAAAATTTTTATTGTTTTATTGCAATATTAATAATCATAGCAAGAAGCCTTTTAAAAAACAACAGCCCAACAACCTTAGGCATTAAAAGTCTGTTCAATAAAAGAGATATTTACAGTGCAAAATCCTTCCTAAAAATCCTTTCAACTACCTTCTGAAAGGCCATTAAAAGAAGGACAAAAATTAGAGTCTTCCCAGGAATAATTTCCAGGCCCTGGGTGCAATTAACAAAGCATGGATATTGGGCAGGGCTGGAGAACTTGAGGTCATCGAGGTGTAAGCAACCAGTGGCCTAGTTTCAGAAGTCCTCCTCAAACAAACAGTTTTGACACCTCTCAAAAGAAATTTGTCCTGCTCCCTCATCTCATCCATCTCATCCATCCTCCCTCAGAGTAGACCAATCACATTTGGCTCTCAGGCTCCACCTACCATTCGTAACTCTCCCCCCCCCCCCCCCCCGTATTAACACCATTGCTACCAGCATGCCATTCCTTGCAAATCATTCCAGTGATCCCATGCTAATACAAAATACGTCTGGAACACTGGACAACTGTAAACAAAGATTATCTTTTCTCTCTTTTTAAGCAGACTTCAAAGCATTTTTTATCTCCTCAACTGTTTTGGATGAACTAAACCCAAGCAATGTTTGCTTTAATCAGTGACAGCATTCAAGCTAGCTTGAATCACGTGCGTAGCACGGTCTAGCAACAGAGACACCGGTAACATTAGGTCCCCTCCAGAGAGGAGTAATGTTTGTTTATCAATACAGCTAGGATATCATTTGCTGCCTGGTGTCTTTTACTGTTTGGATTAGTTAATAACTAACCATATAATATTTTTTAGGTGGAAATCCAGGTCTATAATACAGGTCTAAATCTAATTCCAACAAGAATAGGCCCACTGAAACAATAGGATTTAGATAAGTTTTGGCTTTGTGTTCAGCAACTGGTTCAATGGGTTTGTGTCACTTGGGACTCGAATTGCAATAGACTTTTTAAAAAGTCGGGCACAATTTTTATCAGGTGCCCATGGGTTGTGTTACTTCTTGTAGTAACAATATACTTCCTGAAATTCATGGAGTATAATATTTGAGTCAAAGATGCTTATAGCAATGCTTTGTGACTAGCATGAACAATATACAATTGCCTGTTTCTGTATCTACTCTGGTCTGATCCTATCCCTCCACAACCACATACACAATGCTTATATATCTATGCTTGAAAATCATACTTCATTGCTTTATAGCTTTATTGAATTCTTTACTGCAGATATACTGCTGCAACATGGCAACTGAAAGTCTATGTTTCTCCAGTCCTTCCCCACTCTCCCAATGTTGATGCCATTTAAAAAAAAAACAAAAAACTTTCAGCTAGATAGAGGAAAAGAAGGAAAAGAAGAAGGTCTTGGTGGGCAGAAAAAGTCTTTGTAAAAAGGAGCTTCTTTGTCAGAGGCTTTGTTAAGAGAAGTATGCTTATATTATAAGCAAAACAGAAAAGCAACACATTTCACCACAATGAGGAAGAGCAGAGTTGAACAACCTGTATGCCAGCTCAGTCTGCTGCACCAGAGCTCAGTGGTGGTGGGCAGGTTCTTCAAGGCCTTGTAATGGTTCTTTTCATCCTTCTGATGCTTCCTTTCTTTAAACTGGACTTGGACTGGACAAAACCCGTCAAACAGATGCCTTAAAATCTGCCTGATTTCTGTAAAGTAGGATAGATGTACTATTGCCATATATATGCAAAGGGGAAACATTTCTAAAGTTTAACAGCAATATAGTAGAGGCCAACTCACTAGGTGACCTTGGGCACATCACACACTCTCAGCCCCAGAAAATCTCATGATAGAATTATAGAATCATAGAATCATAGAGTTGGAAGAGACCCCAGGGGCCATCCAGTCCAACTCCTTGCCATGCAGGAACACACACCAAAGCATTTCCAACAGATGGCCATCCAGCCTTCAATTAAAAATCTCCAAAGAAGGAGACTCCACCACGCTCCAAGGCAGCTCCCTCCTCGACATGACATCCATTCACATATTTAAACATGGCTATCATGTCCCCTCTTAACCTTCTCTTCTGCAGACTCAACATCCACAGCTCCCTAAGCCGCTCCTCATAGGGCATGGCTTCCAGACCCTTCACCATTTTGGTCACCCTCCTCTGGACACGTTCCAGCTTGTCAATATCCTTCTTGAATTGAAGTGCCCAGAACTTAACACAGTATTCCAAATGAAGTCTAACCAATGAGGAATAGAGTGGTACTATTACCTCCCTCGATCTAGACACCATACTCCTTTTGATGCAACCAAGAATAGTGTTGGCTTTCTTGGCTGCTGCATCACACTGCTGACTCATGTTCAGCTTGTGATCTACCAAGACTTTTAGATCTTTTTCACAGGTACTGTTATCCAGCCACGTGTCCCCCATCCTATATTTGTGCATTCCATTTTTTCTGCCTAAGTATAGGACCTTACATTTCTCTCCATTGAAATTCACTTTGTTAGCTTTGGCCCAGTTCTCCAATCTGTTAAGGTCGTTTTGAATTTTGATCCTGTCCTCTGGCGTATTAGCAACTTGTCCCAATTTGGTATCATCTGCAAATTTGATCAGCATGCCCTCTACTTCTTCATCCAAGTCATTGATGAAGATGTTGAATAGCACTGGGTCCAGGACAGAATCCTGTGGCACCCCACTAGACACCTCTCTCCAGGATGAAAATCAGCCATTGGTGAGCACCTTTGGGTTCGGTTGGTCAACCAATTACAAATCCACCTAACAGTAGCCCTGTCCAGCCCGCATTTTACTACCTTCTTTGCAAGAATGTCATGGGGAACTTTGTCAAAGGCCTTACTGAAATCAAGATATGCTACGTTCACAGCATTCTCTTCATCTATCAAGGTTGTAACTCTCTCATAAAAAGAGATAAGCTTAGTCTGGCACAACTTATTTCTGAGAAATCCATGTTGACTTTTAGGTTTGCCTTAGGGTCATCATAAATCAAAAAGAATTTGAAGGCACACAGCGACAATACAACATGCTGTCAGTAGGCAGGGCCACACTTAGTGGTGGGTGGCTTTTCCTCCCTGCCCTTATCCTTGCCCCATCCCTAACCAGCAGGCTTCTAAGGAGAGGACAGGTCACTCTTGCTGGAGATTTGAACTGTTCACTTGCATGGAGCTTTTTTCATGCAGAGTAGTAGTCAGAGTTTGGAGAGATTGCCTTTTGGCCTACAATTGCCTATGCTGTCTGGAGGATATGGGGATCTGAGCTTTGGACTACAATCCTGGAGATCAGGGCTTGCTTCCATTCTTGGCCATGGAAACCCATTGGGTGAACTTGGGCACATCACATACTCTCAGTCCCAGAAAAGCCCCAGGATAGGTTCACCTTAAGGTCACCATAACTCAGAAATGACTTGAAGGCATATAATAACAAAGCCCTCCCCCTCAAAGCAACTTTCCCAAGCTTGGAACTTTTCTGGTAATACCTTGACTACTCCTAAGCACAGTGGTCATCAGTTTTGCTGTTCCAGTAATGTGAGAGAGTTGCACTATCTGAGATGGGGCAACAATCTAGTTATGTTCCATGTCACAATTGCCCCATCAAGAGGCACTGTGATTTAGCACAGAAAGCCAAGTCATAGTCAGTCTATGCCATGTTATTTCCTTAGTTCTTCTACTCTTCTGGAGTGCTATTTAATTAAAGCTTCCTAACCATGCTGGCAATGGTAATCCAAAAAGTAACTGTGTTTGATTTCATGATATTTTTGATAACTTCAGCAAAGAAAGCAACTAAAGCCAAGATCCCATCGGAGCATTGGTAGAGTGAACATTTCTTCTGGGTAGCTTCACCGTTGGCCTGAGGGGTAAAGCCTACTCCATTTTCCCCACGTGCACAAGGGCAGCTGATAGTATCCAGACACATCCCCACAGTGAATCAATGGCCAGGAGTAGATCTTGTGCCTAGGTATGGCCTGGAGGCCCTTAAGTACCCATGGCAAAGCCATTGCACAAGGAGATACTGGATACCTCCTCATTGATAACCCAACAAAGCACTTCAGATGACATAATGAGGGATTATAAAAAGATAATCAGTAGGATTCTCAGCATTATCTTCAGTATGAGGACCTAATTCCTATCAGTGAGACCACAGAGGAGTGTCACTTAGAACAGACTCTGACTTAACTGCATCTGGTCTCAATCATAATAAATTTTTACATGGAGTGATTGTAATGTTGCTGAACTCTGGAGTCCTCCAGTGCCTGGTGAATACCTAATTAAATGGCTCATACAAAGCATTGTCTGTTTGCTATACAGACTTTTAGAGAACTAAAACAACTTGACCTTGGGGCTCAGCTGAGCTGAATGCTTTCTTTGCATGGAGACTGGTTTAATTAGCATCTTTCCTGAACCACAGGATTTGAAAGCGCTTCTGACCTTTGCAACTTCTTGTGTTGGTATGTGTGGTCAAATAATTTAAGTTCATCTGTAGTGTCCATTGCTAAAGACACCACTTTGTTCATTGCTTGCAGGGTAACCTTTCAGCTTTCTCTTTATCTCTCTCTCTCTTTCAGATGGTATATGTTCATTGATATGTAGAGTTCTTTGAATATATTCTAGGCTGGGTATCTCCCACCTCCTGTTGTATGGATGGACAAATCTATCAATTTTTCTTGCTCCTACATTCATGGTTTTTAAATTTCTTGTTCGTTCGTTTAAAGACATTTAGAGATTTGGAGAATTTTTTTAACTAAAAAATGAATCAAATGATATTCCCAACCTTCTGCACTGGCCAGACTCAATAAGTCCAACTATTCTTAGCACTGGGATGATCATGCTATATCTGCCTGCCATATAACTATTACACAAACAAAGATGGCGACCTTCAAACCTCACTACCATGGTTGAATGCACAAGGTTTAAGTCAGAATTAAGCATCTGAAGCCCTCTGCTTAAATGAGGAATTCTCTTAGTTTTGCAGATCCCTAATACTCGATCTTTTTCGAAAAGAAAAGAAAATCTCACTTTTTGTGAAAGTGTGAAGAAATTTGATGATTGAGATGACTCTCATCAAAAAGACAAACCATGTAAATTCTCTGCAACCCCTAATATATTGTGGTTGTTCTTTGAGGTAGCTATTTCATAAAATGATGAGGAACAAGGGGATTATTTCCTAAAGGATCATCCCAATTTCCAGATTTTCAGACAAATATCTCTATATCAGATATCTCTACTCCACAACCATGCTATTCCATTCCTTTTCAATTTTACCTTGCAACCCAGACAATCTTTTTGCTAGTATTTTGGAGCAGTGAAGAGAATGCTGGTTGGGAGATCCTGGGAGTTACAGTCCAAAAAAGTATGAGCTCCTGTTTTTATACATAGTGCTATGCTTGTATATATGCCTGTCTGAGGTCTGTCAGATCAGCTTCCTCATGTCCCATCAGCTGGGAAAATACACTGGAAGAGGAAACAGGAGAGGTTCTTTTCATCAGTGGCACTCCACTTGTGGAATGCCCTGCCCTTGGAGGTCTGACTGGCACAAACATTGGTTTCTTTTTAGCACCAAGTCAAGGCATGACTTTTTATTAGAGTTTTTGGGCTCTAATGTAGTTTTAAGCATGTAATTTAAAAAAAAAAAACTTTTGTAGCCTTTTCAAGCTGTTTAACTTGTTAGAATTATGTTCCTGCATAAATACTTTATTTTTTAAAATTTGGAATTGTCTAAATTTATCTACTTTGGAATTGTCTAAATTGTCGATATAGTTTTATCTGTTTGCTGCCCTGAGATCTCATGACAAACTGTCAGGATTAAATAAATAAATGAAGGAACAATGCAGATCTTAAAGCAAAACATTTTTTCAATCACTTTCTGGGCTACCTTAGGCCATTTCCACACTACAGTGTCATAGTGCTATTATTCCATTTTCAATCTCCTGTGGAATTCTCGGGTTTGTAGTTTACTGAGGCCAAAGAGCTCTCTGGCTGAGAATTCTAAATGCCCCTCCCTAAACTGAAAACCTCAGGATTCCATAGGATGTTGAAAGTGGAATAATAACACTGTAACAGTGTAGTGTGGAAATGGCCTTAGTAATAATGACATCTTGGTCATATTATTCTCTTCTAGGAAAAGGGGATAAACTTGACCCATATTGAGTCCAGACCTTCCCGGCTGAACAAAGACGAATATGAATTTTTCATCAACGTGGAAAGCAAGAGCATTCCTGCTCTTGAGGAAATCACTAGGACTTTGAGAGATGACATGGGAGCAAATGTTCATGAGCTTTCACGTGAAAAGAAGAAAGATGCAGGTAAGAAAATATTGTTGAAAACAACAAGATCCCCTTCTGATAGCATATCAGTTTTATGCTCATGTTACCACCAGTGGTACCTCAGGAGGCTTAGTGAGTTTGTCAGGCCTACATTTTTAAGTGAATCAATCATATTTTAACTTCCAAGACGTTTGGACTGGAATGCATTTGTTTGTTTGTTTGTTTATAAAAAGAGATAATTTTCTTCATTCGCAATATTATTCTTGGTTTCCAAAATGTTACAAAATATAATTTTCAATTATACTACATTCCAAAATGCATATTTTGGACTAAAATGTTGTTCACATGAATCTTAGACAGAACAGACTCAGATTCAAGAGGTCCTTGAATCTAAACAGGACTTCTCCAGCACACTCCCTCCAAAATTTTAGAATTATACATTATACATTTCTTCCCAAATCTTCCATATGAGGAAAATACCAGCCTATGGAGAGGGGAAAGAAAGAGGAGAGCATGTAGTGTGAATGGAAACTCTAACTTCTAATTATCATGAATGGTTCTACCAGGCCTTCATGATCCCAGTGCTTTAGGGGAGAGATGCTGAAGTCCTACATTGCAGAACTTTGAGGCCCCTCCCTAAACTCCCAACCCCAGGATTCCATAGGATGTTGAAAATGGAATAATAGCACTATCTAGGACCATTTCCTCACTACAGTGTTAAAATGCTGCTATTCCACTATCAACCTCCTACGGAATTCTGGGGTTTGTAGTTTAGGGAAGGGCACTTCGAATTCTCAGCCAAAGAGCTCTTTGGTCTCAGTAAACTACAAACCCCAGAATTCCACAGGACGTTGAAAGTGGAACAGCAGCAGTTTAACACTGTAGTGCAGAAATGGCCACAGTCTAGTGCAGAGAGGCCTTAGAGGCAATTAGAATAGAGGTAACTGGAATAGATACGGACAAGTATTTATTTTCAATTCAGAGCTTGGATAGCACCTCTCAGAATCCTTCAGCCAGCATGGTCAATAGTAAGAAGATATACCATATATACAAGAACACGACATATCAAACCAAACCATGCAGTACAGAGGTGGGCAACTATGGAAAGTCTGGGAGGTACACCATCCCATTTTTCATGCCTAGATTTACACAGGCTGCATCCAACTCCTCCCTTATTTTTTTTCTTTAAATAAAGTTCTTCTTGTTGTGAAAATAGGATATTTTGATCCCCGAAAGGCATGGAGGGAACAGTGCTAATATGGACAATTGCACTCCTTGCAAACCTCTGGGCTTTATAGAGAGTGCAACTGCCCATTTTTAGGCCAGAATGTGGAGGGGAAGTTGGTGAGGGGGTATCAAGGGAACTTGAGAGCATGGCCATGCTAGGGGGCTTGATTGGCCATGGGCTACACAATTCCTACAGCTGATGGAACCCTGCATCCTGTTTCCAGGAGTGGCAAGTCAGAAACTTCTGAGAAAACTTCATTAATAGTGCAGGCCCATAAGATTAGTGTGGGCCCATAAGATTAAGATTACCTTCCACATTAAACATGTACGATATGTATACTAATTGCAAAGAATAAATATGCAGGCATCACAAAACGGTAGAATAGTTCTCTGGGAACAGCCAAACAGTTACAAAACCAATAGTTTCTGAATGTATGCTCAATGCATCCTCTTCTCTGTTTCACTCATACCCATCCCATTCTTATGAATACAGCTTTTTGGACAGCAGATGTGATCCTAATAGGATTTCAGTTAAGGTTGGCGTTCAGTGCTTTAGGTCTGCTGCCTCTTCTTCCTTCCTGGGAGCAACATGAAAGGGCAAGAATATCTCCCTGAAATAAATCCTGATAATCTCCTTACCCTTTCCTTTGTGTCCTGTCCATGACATTGCAAAGGGGAAGAGGGAAATATTTCGAGGAATCGGACACCACCACCATTCAGGAAAGGAAAATGAGAGACAGTACATTATGGGCTGGCAGGGACTCATGGTAACCTAAAATCAAAGATTTAACTACTTTTTCAGGTTAGAGGGTTTGGTTTTTTTAATTCTTCTTTCTTAATTATAATTTCATTGCTTCCTCTAGAAGAGAAGACAAAATTCTACTTCATTATCCCTGTCAAGAATTTCAGACATGTTTATGTAATAGAAATCAATGTGATAGAAGAATGATAGAAATCAATGGGTCTAATATTTGAGTAAATGTGGTTAGGATTTGGATATTGAAGGCTAATATACATATCTGTTTAGTATACTGTAAAGTTCCCACAACCAAAGCCAATCTTATCATTTGGAAAAGGGGCACCAAGTGGCAGATTCCAGAACTAATGGAATTTCCCTGTCTCTACTTTCAATGCACCATTTAAAAACAACAACAACAAGCTGCCTTGTGAGCCTTTTTTGATTGAAGAGCAGGGTATAAATGTGATAGATGATAGAGAGACATAAAGATAGGCTTCAGGTGCACAAAACTGGGGTCCACAGCCTGCAGTTTCCCCACCTCAGTCTAGAGAGACACACTTTCACTGCTTTTGGTTCACTGTGACATCTGAATGCCACCATTATATCTATAAAGTGAATTGTCACAGCAGATTCAGGATCTTTCTTTTAGAAAAGGTTCAATAGATTTGCTGTAAAAAGAATATATATATTTTTAGAAGCCCTCTCCCTCCCTCCCTCCTTCCCTCTCTCTCTCTCTCTCTTTTAAATGGGCAACTGCAAATTTAGTGTTAGACTCTTTGGAACCCTGAGTAAAAGGATTAAATATAATTCTGCTTAAGTGGGGAAAGGAAGAGATTATTTATGGCTGTTTGGAGACAGCTGAGGGTCTCTGTACAAGGCTTGTTTGCTGGAACCCTGGGGCTGGCCAGAGCAGTTGGCTCTGTTTTAAAAAAAGACCCAGACCTGCGCCTAGAAAACACAATAAATTTTCACGTCCTACCTTTGACCCCTCCCCCGAATGGGCAGAGATCTGCAGAACTTCTGGAGCCCTTTGGATTTGTTGCCCCTCATATAAACCTCTGATTAGCATCCCATTAAGCATCTGACCCCCATGTTGAACTGGTCACCACTTGGGTGTCCCCAGCAGGACTATAAAACACGGCTGTTCCTCCAGCAGGCAAATCAATATTTATTACTGATCAGCCCAGCCTGTGCCCTGCAGAGCTTCACACAGGGTCAGTGTTGCAACAGCTCAGCCTGGCCATTCATTAACGGCACCAGGAAGAGACAGAGTGTCTGGTGAACTGGGACATAAGAAGGCATGTTAAAGGGTCTTACATCTCAGTACAACTGACAGTTAGATGGATAGATTTCTCACTCTGTATCATGTATGTATGTATATAATATCTATCTATTTCTCTCTGTCTCTGTCGAGAGAGATCTGACTATCTATACAAATAGATATAAATGATATTACTACAGATTTATATTAAAGGGTTTGCTTGGACTGCTGCAGAATTATTTCTTCTTAAAGGCGTTGCCACTGGATTAGTGAGCAGTGCAGTCCAAATTATCCTCTGTACAAACTGACAGTCTGGCCTTCCTGATCATGGTGCCCTTCAGATGTACCAACTTCCATCATTCCCAGCCAGCACAGCCAATGCCTGATTTAACCCAAAGTTCCAACAGCAGTCACCTCAAGCCCCAGAAAGTTGAGAATTAATGCCTGGAGGTGACAGCCAGTTCCTATGTTCCATTTGTCTTATGTTCCTAGCTGTATCTAGGAATCAGATGCCTACAGCATTTAACCATGGACTCATAACTCACATATTTCTACTATAGTCATGTACTCATAGATGTGTATGTACTGTTGAATTTAATGGTGACTATAAGCATATATACTTATACTTAAATGTATATTTATATCACCTATGGTGTAAATGTATACAGCACAAATTTATATGGTGTACAATCTATATAGTATACATTGTATAAAGCATTTCAAGAAATTTAAGATAGACACAAACACACATACAGATATATCCACAAATATTCATATATTTGCTAAGTGGTTTCCATTAAAATGCATATATAATACAATGTAAAAACAACATAGAGCAATTAAAAACAGTTTTTTAATAATGAATAGTTTTTTCTAAAAAAAAAATGATCCAACAATCAGCACAAAACAGAGCATGTCATAATCATTACTGGTGAAGGAAGTCCTGCATGAACAAAGGAATGGAAATCTCACGGCAGGAGTGCTGTACAGTAAGCAAAATGGAAGATAGTGGGAAACTGAGTTGCCAAGTTAGGATCATGCCAGAGGTTTTAAAGCCAAAATGGGAGCTCTAGGAATGTCCTCTTTTCATGTCACAGGAAGTGGGCTCTGGTGATGTTATAGGAATGATGCTTCAAGGTTATGGTATTAAGAATGATACATTAAACATCAACTAGAATTGTACAAAGTGTGTTATTTAAATAAAAATGCCAAGTCTAACAAATAAGGATATACACACACACTTTTAAAGGCACTGTTTCACCTTGAGATTCTTTCCTCTGAGGTTCCTTCCAAGCTCTGAGACTCAGGTCTGGGCTGTGAGATCTGGCAACCCTAATGGGAAGGGTCCTTAGTTGAGCTACTGTCACACAAGTTCTGAGTAGACCTTATTTTTAGAAGCACTACCTACTCAACAATAGATACATAGATGATAGATAGATCAATAACAGATACATAGATATGTGTGCCATCTCTCTGAGTTAGTGTATGCACATAAGAAAGAAGCCAAGTCCATAAGCAAAAACAAAATGACACGCACACACACACACACGATCATGATCATCATTGAAAATAGATCCTGCTTTTTTCCCAAGCCAAAGTTGAGACCCAAGGTTGGGACCCAAGGTTAACAAAAGAGAGTTAAGAAAAAAAAAATAGTTACAAAGTTTTTTTTATTATTATTAAATAAAGTATTCACTTAAAGCACTGATTTTTAAAAAAGCATTTTTAAAACCGGGGGGGGGAGATCATAGCTAGCAGCTATGATAGCACTATTGTCTATGAATCCATTCATCCCACCATTTAAAAAACTTAAATATTTTATTGGTTTTGATACCATAGGCCAGAGCTTTCCAAACTTTTCATGTTGGTGACACACTTTTAAGACATGCATCATTTCATGACACAGTAATTCAGTTTTACTAGCAAACTGGAGGTTAAACTAAGATACGGACAGATACATAAATTGTAATAACGAAATGTATGGGGACACAATATATCTCATGAAAACCTTTCATATATTTTTCAAAATATATTATTTATAAATAATAACATACATTTCCAAGATTGTTGTCATTTATGAGTAAAATATGTCAATATGTGCAAAATTTAAAAAAAAACTTAATAAAATCAATCATTATCATTTTAATGAGATGCATGAGATTGATAGGATGAACCCAGTTTTTCAATATTTGGTGGAATATTAGATAAAGACACTTGTGTTTTGTCATCAAGCATTTTTAAGCTTCCACATTTCAGCAAGGAAAGACGCCAGTGAGGGCGGCAGTGGCAGGAAAGGCAACCCCTCCACCTGATCCTGGCTGCTGCCATTGCCCTTGCTGAGGAAAGACCCTGGCGAGAGCAGCAGCCGTGGGCCGGGCTTGGGGGGCTCTTCCTCAGCCTGGGGAGGCGACACACTAACACAGTGACATACTAATGTGTCACGACACACCATTTGGAAAGCCCTGCCATAGGCCATTTCTGCACTACACTATTATAGTGCTATTATTCCACTTTCAACATCCTGTGGAATTCTGGGGTCTGCAGTTTAGGGAAGGGAATTTAGAATTCTGAGCCAAAGAGCTCTTTTGCCTCAGTCAACTACAAACCCTAGAATTCCACTGGATGTTGAAAGTGGAATGATAGCACTATAACAGTGTAGTGTGGAAACGGCCAGGGACTCAGATTAATGGCCAGACCTAGCCCAACTCCACTTCTTAAATATTGTTCTCCTTCTCCTATTCCAATGCTCTGCCATACAAAATCCTAATTATGGTTAATTCCATAGCACTGTAGGCTATTTATTTTTCTCCCCAGAAGCATTCACTGCCTTTACTAATGGCCTAGCCACACTGCATATTGTGGGAGTGAATTCTGTTGTGAATGGTGCTTGTGGTTATGAATACCAACAAAGCGAGGTGTCCTAGTTGAGCAGGAGATCATGGGCTTTGTGCACGGAAAGTTCCAGAAAGTCTAAACTTCCCTGACATCCACACAACAAGATTTGATCAGAGTGAGGAGCAGACTCTCATTGCCTGAAAGTTTAAAGATGTCTTCAATTTGGATAGAACAGGGAAGAAGGATGGGTCTCACCCCCAGATGTTGCTGAATTCCAGCTTCCCTGCATGAGCCTGGTCAAGTCTTAAGATCCTCAGGGGAGGGCTTTCTCTTGGTGTGACCATTAACATAGGCCCATCTGGTGAAGACGCATGAGAGGACTTATTTTCTTTCTTGGTGGCTGCTCCCTAGCAATAAAATTCCCTCCCATGGCCTTCTTTCTGTTTACTAGCAAGTAAAAAGCCCTTATATTTAAATAAGCATTTCGTCACTAGTTGGTCATGCTGAAGATTTCTAAACTTTTTAAAATGATGTGCATGTGCTGCTTTATTATCTTTATTGCTATGTTTTAAAAATGATTTTGTACTGTTTTAAATTATCAGTGATTTCACATGATTCCTAATTTAATTTATTAAGAACTTTTTTTTAGTTGTTAGATTTTTAACTGTGTCTAATTTTAACCTTGTTTGCTCCTGTAAGTCGCAAGGTGAGAAACAGGATACAAACTAAATTAATGAATAAAAATCCTCACTACTGGCTGCAGTGACTTGTAGAAATACAAAGGTCCAATAGCTTGCCCCTGCTGCCCTCTAGTGATGAAATTCTGAATATTTCTTAACTTTCAGGGGATTTTTTTCTTTTAAATGCCATATATACTGGTACTCTCACTAGTTTTGTAAAAGAATGCTTTTAAGAGCTTTGTACGAAATTCGCTTTCCTCAATCCCACTTCCTAAATATTGCTGTCAGGTCACGTAAGGTATTTTGAACAAGTGTTAAAATGCTCAATAAATTCTAGGTTTAGCCTAGTTCACTTTTCACAACATGGTGCGCTCCAGATGTGTTGGACTTCATGGGTTATGGGAGTTTTAGTTCAACACATGGGAAGACTTGTTTATTTAACTGTTTCAGCAAAAGCACATAAAATAAAGTAAAATAAAATTTTGATTCCATAAACAGCAATACAATTATAAAAAGTGCCTCCTAAAAGTTGGTAAGTCTGAAAAGTTCCAGAAGACTCTCTTACACAAACACAATCTCTCTCTCTCTCTCTTTCTCTCATTTATTATTGATGTATAAATGGATGATTATTTTCCAACACTAAAACTGAATGAAGAATAAAGCTTCCATGTTTTTTTCCCCCTGTTATTTTTCTGATCACATCAGAGCTGTTATGGGAGACAGGTACAAGGTGGCAATACTATGGCCATTTCCACACTACACTGCTATTATTCCATTTTCAACATCCTGTGGAATTCTGGGAGTTTGTAGTTTACTGAGGCCAAAGAGCTCTCTGGCTGGGAATTCTAAATGCCCCTCCCTAAACTGCAAACCTGAGGATTCCACAGGGTGTTGAAAGTGGACTAATAGCACTATAACAGTGTAGTGTGGGAATGGCCAATGTATAGATCAGCAATATGAGGACTGAGATGAGCATGATTGTCCTTTGCTACTGGAACCTAATCCTCTTTCTGCAGAAGCAGTTCCCACTGAGCTCAGTGGACTCACCTCTGGGTAGACACATATTTATGCACTATATATTTATAGAGATCCAGTGTGGTGCAGCAGTTTGAGCTGTAAAAAACTCCAAAGCCAATTCATGTTTCTTCTCTGTCCCTAGTGCCATGGTTCCCAAGAAGTATTCAAGAACTGGACAGATTTGCAAATCAGATTCTCAGCTATGGAGCAGAACTGGATGCTGACCACCCAGTAAGGAAAAAAGTTTGATCTCTTTCTTGCTCTCTCAATATATCTGGGTAAATTCAGACAGTGAATGTAATGCTAACTGGCTACTTGCATACAGCTATTTCTGCTTTTGTATGCATGATTTGCATGACACATGCACCCATACAAAAAATCCAGTATCCATTTCTGCACATCACCAGCACTTTATTGTGTGATAATGGTTATAATTGAAGTTTATTTCGACTAGAGTAGCTTTCTTGTTTGTACATATTTCACCATACCACAAGCACGTATCATTTCTTCTATTCCTGCTATGATGTATTGATGCAAGTATCAATTCATTTGCAAAACTCTTCCCTTCCCTTTGACCTTAGTGAAGCAACTTTCAATCATCTTGCTGAAAGGGACGGTAGCCATTGATGCTATGACTAGCAATCCAGATCACTGTAAGTTGTAACTCCAGCCCCTATAACTGGTGAGAGCAGTGTATGCCTCAAACTACTACATACAGTAGATTGCAAAGCAAACATACACATAGTCACCTGAGATCTTCTCTCTTCAAGAGCAGAGTGTAACATCATTTTAACACATTTTTGCAAATAAACTTTCCCTTTTTTGAACGTAGGGTGGATTATTTTAAAAGTGAAGTTCTCAATTTTCCCAAGCACCAGACTGAACAATTAATAAGGTATCCCATGTGTTTTGGGGGACAATTCACAGGATTTTATTAAGTTCTCAATCTCTTGTCTTTGTGCAAGAAAATCCGAAGGGCCATTGAGTGACTGACTCACTGACTGACTGGTGAATTTCCAAAGCTGGACTGAAAGATGAACCTATTGCCAATAGACCTTAGAATCACTTCATACCACTAAACAGAAATCTCAAGGAAGGATCATCCTGTGACATCAGCTGAAAAAGCAGTGGAGGGGGGGTTGATACTTACTAAAGAAGGGTCTCCCAAGAGGCATAGACACCTTTAGAGTTTGGAAGTCATGAATTACACATAACACAGTCACCTGTAACTAGTTGCTTTGTGGGCAATGAGTATGTAACAGATGCACATTTCAAAAGCAGCATGAGTACAACAAAAGTTACTTTATGGTTTCCAGTTACTTTCAAAGGTTACTTTAAAATGGTATTTTTAATAGGAATTAAGTTTTTGCCACTCTCTTATGGATCCTAGGTTTTTTTTCCCCTTGGGAAAGATAATGGAAAGTAATGAAGGTAATAAATAGTGCACGAAGTCATAGAACAAGTTACTGGTTCTAAAACATAGAACAAATTATTCATGACTATAATGAGTAACAATAACAGATTATCTTTTGAACACATTAATGAGTAACCAACAGATTACTTTAAAAAAATAACCTTCCAAATTTTGCTGATGTCTGTAACAGCCTGCAACTATCAGCCAAATTAAATTTTTATTCTGAGTGAACTCTTAATGGAACTCATTTCAGTTAGAAATCTGGTTGCCTCCTTACTGTATTCTTTCAGGTAGCAGCTGAAAAAATATCTACATGTAGAAGGTTTTGTGGCATAAATGCTTGACCTGCCTTTTATTTTTGCTTCGTTGTCTTCCTTTCATTGTAGTTCAGCATTTTATTGTGGTTCATTATTTTATGTATTTATATATTGTAAATTTGGATATTTCTCTATTTGTGGTTCCATGTCTTTGTGCAGATTGTTAGCCACACTGAGCAGGGTATAAATGGAAATAATACTAATACTAATAATAGGCAGCATCAGCATCATCTCTTAACACTCATAGGACAGGAAAGCACACTTCATTTTGATGTCAGGAGATGCAAAATTACTGCTATTAATTTAACCAAAGCTAGATACTTATAAATTAATTACATGCAATGCAGAAGAAAAGAAATAATAATTACTGCTATTACACTAATTGAGGCAAAGTGATTAGCCTTTCGCTAGCTCATGAGTTTCATCTGAAGTAAGTGACGTGTTCTGTACAATTATTTAGCACACAATATTTGATAGAATCCTAGAAAAAAGCAGGGGGAATGAAAAGACCCAATTGCTCTGAAGAACAGAGTGAATCAAAGAGCCCTCTCAATGCTTCTGTCAGGGATAAAAGAGTGCAGTTGTTAAAAGCAAGACAAAACCATCAGCAAACCCAAACCAAATCTCAATGCAGTGAAACAAAATATGTATTCTATATCCAACTGCTAGTATTAATTAGGTAACAGTTCTTTTTTTCCTCTGGATTTTGCCAAGAGAAAGGATCAAAACGCACATAGCCTGAAATAACATTTGAGACGTCAAAAAAGCAAGCTAACTTCACTGTTTTTGTTGTCTACAATGCTGAAGACCTTTCCTCTGACAGGTCAAAAAAGACCCATTTAATGTTTTTAACTGGTTGAGCATGACTGAAATACTAGTCCACTCTTGTTTTCCTGGTAGAATCATAGAGCTGAAATTAGAGCTGAAATCGGGCCCTGAATCAGGCTGGGAAGGAGTCACACACACACACAATTACTCTTGATCAGTGGTTCTCAACCTGTGGGTCCCCAGATGTTTGTGGACTTCAGCTCCCAGAAGCCCCAGCCACTATGGTCAATGCTCAGGGCTTCTGGGAGCTGAAGTCCAAAAACATCTGGGAACCCACAGGTTGAGAACCACTGCTCTTGATCAAAAGGAAATATCTTATCAGCCCATGCTATCAGCTTGTTTGCAACAGTAGTCTGATCAGATGGACAAAACTTTATTGAAACATCAGGTTTTTTCTGAGCTTCCAGAGACAAAATGTACACAAGATAGTTTGTGCTTAACATAAATTGTGAGACAGGGGAAAAGAGAACAGATCATTTTAAAATTCTAACATAGGCATCAGTCTTTCTGTGAACAAACATATGTTCTCAGTCACTTATCTTAACTGACTTTTGGCATGGTTTTTGCAAGAGGACAGAACAGCTTGTGTCCTTAGGAACTCAGAAACAAAATACTAAATGCTCAGAAAACTTTTTACCCCTAACAGCTGGACACCTGAAATTTCTCTAGACCTCTCCTCAGTTAATTTGGATTGAGGATTAAGTCAGTTTTAGCTTCCAACTGAACAAGTTGTCTGCCCGTACATAGGCATAAGTACCACTGTCAGGGACTGGATTAGGACTGTGCTGCTAGCCACCTGTTTAAAACATCACACCCTTTTTGAGACAATTGCATGGATACCAATTTCATTTTTGGGTCCAGTTCCAGGTGTTATTTCTGACAGCCAAAGCCTTGAATTATCTGAGTCGCAAATATTACCTTCTCTTTACATGCCTTTTCCAAGATCTTAAGTCAATCAAGTAATTTCCTTGTTGTCATTTCTTCTCTTAAGACAGTCTTCCTCCAAGAATAGGGTTTTTCTGTTGTGTCTCCAGAGTTGTAAGAACAAATCTGTAGTGAAATAAGGGCAAGTTCTGCAGTTTGTTCTATGACTGTAATTTTTGCTCCATGATTGCAAAATCAAGAACTTAGAGGTGAGCATAAAGAGGAAACAGGAAAGAAAATACCAGAGGAAAAACTACTAGCTTTAAGTTAACTCAAGAGTTTGCTCTCTCTCAGCTTACTACTGAATTCATGGAGGCTGATTCAGAACTGAGTAAGACCAACACTAGAATCCAGAGTCATCCTTGCTTCAGGAAAGTCAGACAGCTGGGATTTACAAAGGCTTGGATAAATCAGAATGTTTAACCAGATGGGATCTGGTTACTTCTTTAATATTATTGTTTTAACCAAATCTATACTCCCCCAGTATAGGAACTGGGAGGAAAGAATCAAAATTGAAAGTGGTCAGAAATCCACCCCTTTAACTCTTCCTTCTACCATAGAGATGCTACTGCTCCTTATTTTGTTGCAAAATGGGCACTCTTGGAAGCATTCAGGAACATAAAATGCCCCTTTTAAAACTATGTTTGAGAAAGGAGAGCATTGCAAGCTGGGCCCAGGAGGGTCCTGCCCCCTCAATTCATTTTAAGGGGCTATCTGTGGCCTGCACTTTGCCCAGTCCTCTATATTGCATCCCAGGGAAGCCATTCCTTGTGTTTTTGCACTAATAATGAGTTGGGTCACCCAGAAATAAGACAAGAGTGCACCAAATGTAATATTCTTGTGAGACTGCAAGGTCACAACCATGAAGTTCTAGAGATTACAGCTGAATTCAACAACAGGGGAACACAATTTCTCTCTTTAGAAGGAAGGTTGCAGTGGAATAGAATTTGGAAGGCACCTTAGATGAAGAATGCATCTCCCAGACTTCTCAAAAGTACAGGATTGGTGCAGGACAACCAGTTCAGGAGTCAAAGTTAAAAGCTGGGAAAATTTAAATCCAGCTCTCAGGAACCAAGGAAAGAGGTTGTGGGGCTCTGCCTACTACTGGCTGTACTCACAGCACTGGAGGGAGGAATCAGCCTTGACAATGTATGAGTTGTGGAATACAAGTGTCCCTTCATAGGTAGATAAAAGCTCTTGTCTTTCAACAGGCTCTTGGAGCTAATTGGAGTATGTGTGGATTGTTTTTATGTTCTTAAAGGATTGAAGACTGAAAAAGTTATTTACCAGCAAATGCTATGGAAGAATGACATTATTACGTGGACACGTGTAACTTCAGGGGACACAGGTGTCCTTTTAAAAACATTTTCCCTCCTCTTTTTCCCTTTAAATGGTAGAAGCATGACTCATATCCTCAAAGTGGCTTGATAGTGAAGACAACCCAACAATGCTTTTCTTCAAGTAAAGAGTCATCCCAATTCTGCTCTTTGTCTAGTGAACATATCTTTGGTATTTGTTAGTCTTATGCACAGTTACCTGGCTGTAAGCACTACAGAACTTTATCTCTTAGAACTTAGAACCCAAGTCCATCCATAGTTTTTTCATATGGAAGTCATACCCATGTAGAAAATCATTACAGTTCCAAGAATGTCATTTTGGTAGTGGTAGGTAGTTGTCCTAAGAACATGTATGAATCTGGTTTTATTGTTGTTGCTTGCTTTCAAGTCAACTTCAATTCATGGTGCTCTGTGAATGAGAAGCCTCTATGTGTACATTCATTGATAGCTCTGCTCAAGTCTTGCAAACTCAGCCGTGGCTTCCTTGAAGGAAGCAATGCATCTGTAATTGCTCTTTTCCTATTACCTTTCACTTTACCAAATATTATCATTTTTTTCCATTAAATACCTTAAAAACACCAATCCTGTCTGATCTTGGAAGCTAAGCAGGGTCATCCCTGGTAGGTGAGTTGAGAGACTGCTAATGAATACTAGATGCTGTAGGCTATATTTCAGAGGAAGGAACTGACAAAACTACCTCTGAGTATTCCTCACCTAAGAAAACCATGAGAAATTCATGGGGTCAACATAAGTCAACAGGCAACTTTAAGACATGTACACACACATATCATGATCATCTCATGATGTCTCCAAAGTACAACAGTCTCAACTGAATCATTTTGGCCTCTAATAAGAGTTCACACTTGAGTTGCTCTCTCTGGTGGTCCATGATATCTCTGGAAGTCACCTCCATCACTACATTTCAGATGACTGGATCTTCTTCTCTGTCATCTTTTCCCATTCACAACCGTACATAAAGAATAGAAATACTATGGCATGGAAGATTCTCACAGTGACATATTATCTCTAGTTATTGGTATCTTTATAAAAATAACTCCACTGCAATACACTGCACTTTTGACATTTCATCTTGGGTACATCCAATTGCATGTCTTTGAATCTTGAGACTCTTGCTTGTCCTTCCATTGCTCACCCTTCCATTTTCAAACACATCCAATATAGTGGAGCATGTGTGGTGGTTAGAGTATTGTACTCAGACTTGGGAGATCCAGGTTCTATTCCCCTCTCCTTGAGTCGTGAAACTCACTGGGTAGTTTTAAACTCATCACTCTCTCAACTTGATCCTACTTTGCAGGGGTGATGTATGTATAAAGGGAGGCTAGAAGAGTAATTTTTTAGTGCTTTAGCTCATTGGAATAAAGTGGGATATAACTGTAACTCATAAGTAAAATAAATTAAGTTAGCTTGAAATATGGTGCTTAGGTTCTGAAATGCTCACAAAACCCTCCTTTTTCATAATATTTCTGCAGGGTTTCAAAGATCCTATCTACCGGGCCAGAAGAAAAGAATTTGCAGATATAGCATATAACTACAGACAGTAAGTGTGCAAAAGTGTGCAAAATGTATCCCACACAAAAAAAATTGCAACCTCTTCTCCTTCATGAAATTGGGTACATGCAGATGAATCTGCTCATTCTTGCAATAGTGCAGATATTTATCTGGGAATCCAACTGATTGTAAAGATGCAATGTGCTTCTGTTTACACAGTGCTGTCAGTAGGTCCCCATCTCAGACTCATGCAGCAGTCTTTACTCACATATCTGTGCTTTGAGTATGTGTTCCTGCATAGCATAGGTTTGGACTCTATGGCCATTGTGGTCTTTTCCAACTCTATGATTCTATCTTGTAGGACCTGGGCATGCAGACAGCAAAAAGAGCTTCTGTTTTACCTTGAGATCATCAATAGGGGTGGGGTAGTTCTTAAGCCATTGCTATTTGTTCCCCTGATCCTTCTCTTGGGATGAATACAAATGGTGTATTGGGACCAAGCTGATAGAGAAGACGGAGAACATGGATACTGGAGGAGGAGCATAAGGCAGAGGTGTTGAGTTCATGGAGGGGATGGCGAGAAACCATGCCTATACCACATTTCAACCAGATGTCAAGCAGCAGAAGAGCCTGCTTGAAAAGAAGGTTCCAGACTGCAGTTAGTGCTACAACCAGCAATAAAGCAAGGCTAAAAACCTGGTATATATACGGGACAGAATGGATACAGGAGCAGAAACAATAGCTACAAGGTGTGACATTCCAAAAGAGAATGCCCCTAAATTTCTCAGAACTTTTGGGCAGTCTGGAGGAGCCTTCTATTAAGAACTTATAGGAACTACAAGGTAAGTGTCATACCTCCAGATGATTCATTTATTTATTTACTAGTGATTTATAGTTTCATAAGACTTCGCACCCAACCTCAGGAGTGGTTCTGTCATAAGGGAGAGTGAGGTGGATACTAATTAACCTGTCCATTAAAATGTTAGTGTTGGTCCAGGCCATGGGATTTAAGAGAATAGTGTAGAGATTGTCCCTGTTGATTTGAGGGGAACACATTTACTGTCGCCTTTGGAAGGTCTCTTTTTGTCCTTTTAAAGTTGTGTTCTGATCTGGAATTTTTCTCTGTGTGGACTACAAAACCCATAAAAAGACTATTGTCTGGCAATAGAGTGAATCTAGCATATTTCTGAACTGTCAGGTTGTGAAAGGGAGTTCATCTTACAATCTCTTCAATTATCACTCATCTGCATCTCTCTTTCCTTTCTAACCCAATCAACAAACATGATTTATTCACTCTTCAAATGTCTTATTCAGTAAAGCTTAATAAAGAATTAGAATTTGTCTCAATTAGAGAGCACTAAAAGCTTTCACTTAATTAACCAAATACATAGCACTGTATGAGTACTGTTTGAAAAGGGATTCATTGCTGCTTATCTCAAATATTACATTGTATAATAATATTCAATAGGAAAAAAAGTCCAGAATATAATCAATACAGAAGGAGAAATTACTCTCAGTTCCACCCCTTAAAGACTCTAAACACTTCACTTCCATACAGGCTCATAGAAGAGGGACGCTTGCTTTTCAGGCCTGAAAAGCCTAGTATTTTGAAAGGACCTTGGCTGCCTGATGGCCTTCATCTTCTCCTAAGGAAAAAAAAAATCTCTCATTCCATTCCAACACTCACATATTTCACTTAGTTCCCTTTTTTGTCTTTTCCAAATTCAGCTTTTGTACTCCACCTAGAATTCAGAATCTTCTCTTTCTCCTTTTCCTCCCCTTCTGTTTTCCAAAGCAATCACACAGGTTAGCTTGCCTAACAACAAAGCCATGTGATCCATATCTTCCAAGTCTGATATACCTTCTCCTGAAGCATTAGGCCATACTGCATTACTGAAAGTGACACAGAGAGGCATCCACCATAGTGCGTTCTAATGACTTTCATGAAAGACTGATTTTAACTTCAGTCTTCACTGGAGGAATCAAGTAAATTGGGGGAATCATTAGAAAAAACTAAGAAATTGGTAATGTAACAGGTTAACTGGTGGTTAATTCCAAGCTCTGTCAAACAGGGTGAGGGTTCATTGGTTGGCCTATAAAACCCTGCAACAAGCTTTTAGAGCCAGGTGGTGTAGTGGTTAGAATACTGGGGAAACCATGATTCAGATAACTATTCAGCTATGGGAGTCACAGGAGTGACCCCATAAAAGTCTTCTTTTCTCAACCTAATCTACCACACAGAACTGTTGTGTGGATTACATATGCTGCATTGTAAAGGCCCTCCTGAGCTTCTTGAAAGAGGGATGAGATAAACAAGTAATCAATCATACTTCAGCATTCATTACTGATTAATGGGTTTATTTTAAGTGGAATATTTTATGGATCTGTTTATTCAACATTTATCAACCAGAGTCTTGAAAGAGGCAGCAGATTACAGAACAATGTTACATTGTTAAACCAATGTATTATAGGATTTATAAAAGTGAAATTGTAGCCTTGGTGAGGCTGGTCACTAGAAAAAGGAAGGGAAAACTCAGATGGTGCTCCATGAGCCCCATTTTTCTGAAAAATCCTTGGCCATTTGTGTTTATCTCCTCACACCATTTGCATCTCCGATTTCCTCTGTCCCTCTCACCTGCCACTCTGATCAGTGGTCTATTGATCTCAGCTGCTTTCAAATTGGTGTCTGACGGTGCTTTAAGCCCTTGCTCTTTTCTCCAGGCCCATGAAGGTGGCCTAAGGATTAATTAGAAAAGGTCAATGCTATAGAAACCAGAGCAGTCCCACTTCCCCCTTCTCAATCATTTAAAATCATGTTTAAAGCTCCAGAGATCAAGGAGGACTGGTGCAGAGACACAGAAAATTGCACACTTATTTTTTTTGTGGGGGCAGGTTGCTGCCAGGCTCAGGCTAAAAACTAAGGTATGAGGAGCGGAGGGGGTATCACTTATATTTTGACAAAGGCCCTGACGCTCTGGAAATCCCTCGCATTATCTCAGCAGTGCCACAAACCGTATTAAATTGCTGGAAAAGACTCTTTGATTTGGGGGAGGGGGATGAAGGAATAGGGAAAAAACCCTAGGGGTGTTGCCTGTGCATTTAAAAAAATTATTTTTCGGTGGAATTGACCTCCCCCAGTTTTAATGTCAGGGCAACAAAGGAGAGCAGGTCAAAAGGCTCCTTTTGGCCAGACGGACAGTGCTGTAACTGTATTTAGGGTAAGAGACAGATTTGCTGCTCCTGCTGAGCCATTACTTTAGTTGACTCACAAGGCCACAGAATTTCAGGGCCCAGGAGAGATCTAAGGGCTTTTCTCCTAAGCCAACCACTTTAATCTATGCCCCTGTTCTCTATAGTTCTGTCATACATCTCACATTAATGCTTTTCTAGACTACCAAAACTGCAAAGCAAGAAAAAGAAGGAAGAAATCCATTAAACTGTTGTTGCCAGTAGAAGGAAAACTAAGATTGGAGATGGTTTGTGTATATTGTTGCTGCTTTCTGGACTGGAAAGGAGCTAGTAACAACTTACTAGTTAAAATTAATTAGTTCCTTCCCCAATTACACCACACTACATTTTGATAGATACTTAATGAGGGCTGTCTTCACTCCTTTCGCTTTGCCACTGCTACTTTGTAGTTACTTTTTCTAGCTGCAGAGGTCTACCTTCAATAAGCAGCAGGGGATGAAGTATCTCAGGGTGCTGGCTTTGGGTGTGCCTCCTGCTGCCGCGCCTCATTGCTCTATTGCAGACGTTGAAGTGACTATGGCCATTTCTGGACTATACTGTTACAGTGCTATTATTCCACCTTCAACATCCTGTGGAATTCTGGCATTTGTAGTTTACTGAGGCCAAAGAGCTCTCTGGCTGAGAATTCTAAATGCTCCTCACCAAACTACAAAACCCTATGATTCCATAGGATGGAACCATGGCAGTTAAAGTAGAATAATAATGCTATAATTGTATAGTGTGAATGGGCCCAGGTCTTGGGCAACACTTCCTCACTTAAGACCAGGTCACCCAAAAGCTTTTCATGACAGTAGAAGTAGTTCACAAGGATAAATTGTTGTTGGGAAAATTCCATGTCACCAGCTACTGTGATGATTTCAGCTAAAGTCAGAGAGAACAGGGAAACTCATAAGGTGGGTAGCAGATGATGTCATCCCTTCTAATCAAACCCCCCAGGGTTTTGACTTTGTAAACCCATGGTCCACCACTCTACTCATTTTAAACTCAACTTTTCTTTCTAGCGGTCAGTCTATCCCCAGAGTGACTTACACTGAGGAAGAAAGGAGAACATGGGGAACTGTCTTCAGGGAGCTGAAGACTCTTTATCCTACCCATGCTTGCTATGAACACAACCATGTCTTCCCTCTCCTGGAAAAATACTGCGGTTACCAAGAAGACAATATTCCACAGCTAGAAGATGTCTCCAACTTCTTAAAAAGTAGGTAAAAGTGCAAAGATAGGTCCACAATCTGACACTATTGACACATACTATCAATTTAACGCCTATTACTTGAACTATGAAAGCTTAAATCAGGGGTGGGAATTATATAGCCTTTTAGATATTGTTGAAGTGCAGCTCCCAGCATTCCTCACTATTGGGTGTGGTGACTGGGGCTGTTGAGATTTTTAGTCCAGCCATATCTGGAAGCCCATATAATTCCTACTCTAAATCCAATTCCTGGTTCCCAACTAAAGTAGATCCATTGAATCAATGAGATTTACATAGGCACTTGGTAGTTGATTCAGTAGATCTGCTCTAGTTGGGACTAGCAATTGGATTTAGGTTTAAGAGTCCAGTCTTACTCATGCTTAGCTAGGAATAAATCCAACAGAACTCAATAGGTCTTCTGAGCAGATATACATATGACTATACTGGATAACAAAGCAGAGAAGAAGTCTAAATCTGTCAGAGTATAATTTCAGCCAGACTCTAATATGGAGTTTTGCTGTTTCTTCAAGGCTGCACTGGATTTCGCCTACGTCCTGTGGCTGGCCTTCTCTCATCTCGGGATTTTTTGGCTGGTTTGGCTTTCAGAGTATTTCACTCTACCCAGTACATTCGTCATTCTTCAAGACCAATGTATACACCAGAACCGTAAGTATTTGGTTCAGTATTCTGTATGATCAACAGAGAGGACAAAGACATTTGGGCTAGGATTTGTGTGTGTGTGTGTGTGTGTGGTTTTGTTACTTTATTTAAAAGTATGAGCTCTTAAGTAGTTGCCACAGCAGCTGCCTGGGTCCTTTGCACAGACACTCTGGTGGCATGGGTCATCACCAGATGATCAGTGAGCTCCTGATAAAGAGACTTGATGAAGACAGTCTCCTTCCAGAGGTCAAGGGTCAGATAGCTATAAGTCTTAGAGATGGCATCAAACATGGCCTTTGCAAAGTTCCTCAAGATGGCCATGCACCCCCTGGCTCAGGTATAACAGTTATTGATTCCAGACATCAGCAGCAGCTTCTTGGGAACTGGGGCAGACACAATCCCAGTACCATGTGGCGCAGGGATGAGAGGCATCAGGACAGATCTACACTGTCCAGTTACCTTGCAAGGTACAGTATGGGACTTTCTGATCTTAGTGCCCCAGTAGCCTTGCCTGACTGGCTCAATGGACAGTTGAGCTAGGAATTTTTTGAGGCAAAAGAAGTGTACAACATTTTACAGAAGGGATGGTTCTGGGTACTGTTGTTTTATTTACTTATTTATTTAAATTATGTTGCGCCTTTCTCCTCACAAATTGGCTTACAAAAATTAAAAAAAGTACAGCTAAAATCTTAATACGCATTTTTTAAAAAAATCTGTTAAAAGTACAATGTTAAAAGAATTTAAAACATAGTTAAAACATTAAAAGACAATAAAGCACATTGCACCACATGGGAAGACTCCTCTGCTACAGGAGCTAAGAACCAAAATTCTGCCTAAATAAAATGGACTTTGCCTACCGGCAGAAGAAGAACAGAGATGGGACCAACCAAACCTCCCAGGTGAGGGGATTCCACAGCATGAGAGCAGCCACTGAGAAAGCTCTCTTTCTTAAAAAATGTGATAGTCCTGGAACTGAGAGAAAGCCCTCCCTTGAAGACCTTAAAATTATCCCATCTTCAGAACCCTCCAGGAACTTCCAAAGTGCTCTCAGATGTCAAAAACTGATCTCAATTCAGACTTGATTTGGATTGGTCCAAACTGGCCTGATTCTCTGGGGGTTCTGAAGCATCAGTTGCACAACTCTCATCTAGATGTCAAATTTTTAAAATTTTGTGATGCAACTTCTTTTATTTCTCTGTTTTTAGCAAAGCATAATGGTGTGTTGTTGTTGTTACTGTTTTTTAAAAGCTGACATAATCCATATATTTTTGTTCTTCTTTCAGGGATATTTGTCATGAACTTCTAGGTCATGTTCCCTTGTTTGCTGATCCCAGTTTTGCTCAGTTTTCCCAAGCAAGTAAAGATTTATTTTAATGATGGAAACTAACAGGAAAGATCATTCAGTCATACATAAAACTGACTCATTCAGTGACTCTTAGAGTTAAGCATATGTGCAACAAAATCTCCAAAATCTGAATTCTGGAATTAAGACTGCAAGCTTAGGAATTTTTGAAGGTGTTAGCATGTTATTTTTGTGCATACTTAGCCGCATGTGTGTCCCACTGAACTCACATATAAACATGTAGGATTGCACTGATAATTATTCTTTTTAAAAGCATAGAAGCTATCCAGTGAAATTAAACTATAAAATGTTTACTATGACCACTTGCAAGTTTAACTCTCCTCTAAAAGCTATTTCATATTGGGCTCTTGGGATATTACTGTCACTCAAAAAAATCATAATGACTGAGAATGCAAATAAGCACCAGAGATGTACAGTGTTCATTGATGTAACGGGATCTGAACCTGCTGGATGATACAATAAATTATTTTAAAGTCAGAGTCCCAGTATGGGGCAGGCAAATTCAGAATACAAAATTCATTTTTTAGATAGCTTGTGGCAAGGAAGAAGGAATCCATCAGCCTATTTTTGGTCTGTGTCAGTTCATTCATAAATGTATTCCATCTAGTTTCTGCATGTTTTTTTTGTGTGTGTGTGTGTTTTAAAGCTATACAAAAACTAATATTCAAATGTTGCCACCTGGTAGCAACCGTGTCAGTGGGGTGATGACTGCGCTCCAGTTTCATCCAGTTCTGTCCAAGATTCTATCACAACATAATTTAGTTTTGGAAAATTCTGGCATTCTCTGTCCCTCCACCTTGTTCCAAAGCCTTCTGCCGTCTCACCTATAGCCTCACTCTTACTCTTTGTGTTATTTAAATACATGGCTATGGTATCCAGGTGACCAGATTATGTGACCCAGGATAGACCCTGGGGTCATCAGTCTTACATAAAATACCACACTTCTCAGACCTCTCTCTCTTTGCCCTCTTTGCCATTTTTGCTTCTACTTCCTTCCCTCTGACCATGCTTCACCTCTCCACCAAGAAGATGGTGAGTTAAGAATGAAGCTACTATATTACTTAATCTTTTTGTTAGCTAGTTAGGATTCAGGCTCTCCAGTGCATAAGTAATTGTCAAACTCATTAGTAAACTTTTCAAGTTTGTAACCTGAAACTGCCTGCTTTCTAAGTCATTCTCTATGCACGGAAGCCACAAGAGATTGGGACATGCTTTTTCTGCTACTCTGCTTAAAGAAAGGCTAATTTCTAACAGTTTTAGCTTTCATAGAATTTCCTCCAAAGGGTTAACACCCTGGGAAACTCTAACTCCCAACGTTTAGTATCTTGGACAAGTTCCTTAAAGTTTGGAGTAAAGTATGGAGCAGATTCACCACCTTACTTACACAGAAGCTGCCAGCTGCCACATTATAAAATACACATTTAAATGATAGTATTTTTAAAAGCCAAGAATAATAATCTTTCATTTCTACAGGAAATTGGATTGGCATCCTTGGGCGCTCCAGATGAATACATTGAGAAACTTGCTACGGTAATGCTGGGACTGAGAATGGAGGAATTTTCAAAATGGCCCAGTCCCAAATTCAGGATGACAGCTCTGTTCTCATACAGAATGATGAATACACAATGCTGTCAAAACCCCTCTTCAAGAACCTGGGAAATATTAATTTATTTTAAATAGACAATGTACAGTTACATTGTATCATTAAAGCAATTAACAAATTTAATCCCATTAATGTTTGTGGCATTAATATAATTAGAACGTTAATTAATATGTCACAATTGTGGGGTCATCATTTATAATATGTGCAGCTACCTACACATAATGACTGTACATTAGCTACATGCAAAAGAGAACAGGGCTACTAGCAATTTTTTAAATGTATAGAAGAGAGAATTTTAAGAGGTGCAGTATTTTTTGCACTGATTCAATTGAAAGTACAGGAAAAGATGTTCTTCTTTATGACCAAGAATTCCATGCAGCTTGGTGAGAAGTCTGGGGGAGGAAGGACTTCGAGTTTCATTATTTGAAGCAGATGAATTGCAGTTACTGCAGGATAATAGTGTCTTCAGCTGAGATTTATCATATTGTTCCTCTTCTGTTGTTGTTCTCCTGATGGGTGACCATTTGAAAAGCATTTCTTTTACAAAAGAAATCATTAACAATTGCTTTGTGTTTGTAAAAGAAACACCAACTGGTCTCCAACCAGGAGACCAACACAGGAAGAATGAAGTCATGTGATAAATCCTAGCCAAAAATGCTATTGTTGTTGTGTGCCTTCAACTCATTTTTGACTTATGGTGATCCTAAGGCAAACCTATCACAGGGTTTTCTGGGGCTGAGAGTATGTGATGCTCCCAAGATCATCCAGTGGGTTTCCATGGCTGAGTGAAGAATTGAGCCTTGGTCTTCAAGATTATAATCCAACACTCAAACCATTACACTCTGGTTCTCATCCTGCTGTAATTGTTATTTACTTGCCTCATGTGATAAAGCCCATCCTCAAACAGCTTACAGAAGAAGAAAGAGCTTTTCTCCACAACCAGTATGGAAATGCAGAGGACTGGCTCCAAATATGGACCAAACAATTTTTTCAAGCAACCTTAGTTCAATGCTATGACCAACTTCAATAGACATATAAATATCATACATAGATGAGGCTTCTCATTGTGCTATGAGATATTGCAGCCATCTTCCTTCAGTTTCCTGGGTGTAAAATGAGAACCATTTTGACCTGCATTTCATGCTTATTGCAGTGGCAACTCTACATTCACATGCCACAGGGGCAGTAAATCCACTATAGGTTTTAGTCAAAATAAAGGTGATATCCAAGGTGTTAACTCTATCTCGAAAAAAGGTTCAGCGCTTTGGATAACCTCTTGAAATTTTAGACTAAAATCTAGAGGGAATTGACTGCCCCGGTGAAACAGGAGGCCACCAGCCGCTACTGTTTCGTAGAAAAGTGATGGTTTGAAAGATGAAATGTACCAAATAAAATACAATGATATTCCCATCTTTCAAATGCTAAAGGTACAACATTGAGAAACTGGCCATTCGTGTTGTGTCTTGACAGAAAACTGTTCTCTTTAGCTCACAGCCGCAGGCTTAGCATGATATGGAACTTTGTACATAACCAGTAGAGATAACCTGTCCCCCTTACTTTATATCAGGTATACTGGTTTACAGTTGAATTTGGGCTGTGCAAAGAAGGCAATGCCATTAAGGCCTATGGAGCTGGTTTACTGTCATCATTTGGTGAATTACAGGTATGGATCTGTGAATGTTATTGCGATTTTTTCAAACCAAGTGTACTTCCCAACCACAAATAAATTTATTTGTTTGTTTATTTCTGATATTTATATCCTGCCTTTCTCCCAGTGTGAACCCAAAACAGTCTACAATATAAGTTAAAATAAAATAGCTAAACCAATGTATAATGCAAAAGCCAAAAGGCCACTGAACAGCCAATTCAATTAAAACATTAATTTAAAACAATCAAAATCATATTCAAAACCCAGTACTGCACACTCATTAAACATCCTTCTGACCCAACCAGATAAAAGACGTTTGAGTCCAAATGTCTTTGCCTACCACTGAAAAGAGAGCAGATGGTGTATAATATCTTTGCATACTTCCTTTCTAAATACTTTAAAATCTCATATATGGCAAAATGTGTTAGCTTCCTGCCCACTCTCAGACCCTGTACATGTATCTTGTCTTTTTCTTCTCAGCATTCTGATAGCTCATGTGGCCTTATCTCTCTGTGCTTACAGCCAACACATGCCATTCCTGTGAGCTTTGCTCACTCAGTTTCATCACCCTCAGCCATCCAGAGGTCTTCTACCACTGAAATAAGACTTTGCTTTCATGATGATATAAGTAGAGCACTGATGGAACAAACCAAAGACCTATCTAGTTCAGCACTCAGTTGCCAGCATGATCAACCAGTTACCTAGGGAAATCTAGGGTATGCAAGCACAATAGTGTCCTCCTTTTTCCTTTTGTTTTCCAGCAACTATTGCAAGAGGCATACGGCTTCTGGTAAAGAAGTGGAAGATGATGGCTTCCATGTCAATGAGGTGATGCATCCACACTGAGTTCTATTCTGAACTTTAAAGGATCAAGAGGGTTAGCACTTTAGATAGCTCCTTTAAATCTATGGCTCAAACCTGGAGCAGCTTCACCATCCCACTGACATGGAAGACACCACCTGCTGCTAGAGGGTAAATGTAGCTATTATGACTACTAGCCACTGATACCTTTAACTTTTACAAGTTCGTCTTATCTTCTTTGAAACTCACCTGTGTTGGTAGGTCCTTACAACATATGACAGTAATAGGTAACTTACTATTTGGAAGTAGTTACCTCCAAGTTCTGATCCTAGGTTAGAGGACAGCTGGTATAAATTATAAGTGCCCAGTCTTGCTCTCAGCAGACAGACAGTTCAGTAAGACCAGGACATAGTCGTTGTAAATAAAAAGGAAGCTAAAGCCTGCAACAAGAGGTGTCTGCAACAAGGGCTGTTTACCTTTTGTGAAGCCACTGCTGAGTGTTCCATCCCCTACAAGCCAGGGACCATCATCATTTTCCTGTGTTTTAATCCCAGCCATTCCTCTGCTTTCTGAGGCTAGTGCTATTGAGTATACTCAGTCCTCGTTCAGCTTTTTGGGTTTGGTTTGGTAAGGCTTGGTTTAATTTGGGCTTTTTAATTGTTTTGTTTTGTTTTGGAGCATAAACTTGGATTATGGTTATATTGATGGGTTTTCCATGAAATTTTATTAATATGATTAGATCGGACTTTTCATTATATCTTTTGACTGCTTGTGCTACTTCTCTCTGCAGTATAAATGTCACTCCATTTCTTCTTAGATTTTCATTTCCTGAGTGAAATAGTGAGTAATTATTTGACTCAAAATGTCCCAATGACCAATTTAGTACTCTCAACCCAGGTATTGCAATGTTCATATGTTCCATTTTTTGCTTTACAATGTTTACTTTCCCTGATTCATGCTTCTCACATTCCTATTATATAGTATGTGTTCTACAGTTCAGCTTCGCACCTTTCACCTCTCAGCATGTCAACAGCTGGACGTTGCATCATTAGCCACAGCACTACTTGTAGTTGTCCTCTGCTCTACCCCATTAGCCCAATTTGCCTTCTGACCTTGGAGTCTCATCTTTTGGCACTTTCTCTTGTTTCATTTTGGCTTATTTCATCATAGAATTTTCATGGTAAAATACATTTAAAAGAAGCTTATTGTGCCCCCCTTTTTAGCTATGGTGCCACTGCCCCGTCTCTGAGAGATCTTCTGCAAGTTTCACCCTCTATTTCTGCTGCTACCCAGTAGCTGTTTGGCACATTTAGTCTGGCTCTTCAGAAAAAACCTGTCTGACATGGCAGATCCTACCAGCAGCACTGCTGCCATCAGCATAGCTTCTTGCCTCAAAGGAGTATGCAGTCCCACCACCACAGAAAGGCAGTGCCATTCATGGGCCTATGTTGCATACTTTCCTCTTATTTATCAATAATCAACTAAATGCTACGTTAAACATCTCATTGCACACAGGTGTACATATAATCAATTATTGAGTGGTGGGCCAACTTGTAGGTAAGTCCCATTGATTCAATGGGTCTACTCTTGTTGGGACTAGCAATAAGATTAAGGACCTAGTGTGCACTTGGTGACCTTGTTTTGACTACAATCCTGATGGCCCTCACTACTTGAGTTTGCTTTCAGAATTAGACATTAACCTATGCTATCAAAAATATAATCATGACTTCTGTTAATGTTCAAAATCCTTCTGCCTTTCTTCTTTAGTATTGTTTGTCAGATAAACCTGTGGTTGAACCTCTGAACCTAGAAAGGACAGCCGTTCAGAAATATCCAGTCACTGAATTCCAGCCCATTTACTATGTCGCTGAAAGTTTTAAAGATGCAAAGCAAAAATTAAGGTAATAATTTTAGTTCCTTTAGAATCTGGATGATGTAATTAGAAACTTTTGTATGTGTCCACAATCCATGTTTGTCACAGAGACTGAAGCTGTTTCCTGAGACCTTCCTCTCAGCTAGCCTGGAATTTTTATTTCGTGGGTAGAGACAAAACTAGCTTATATAGTTTATCATGGAAATTCAGCTGGTAAGAGTCTGGGCATGTGTGAGTCTTAGTGGAATGCAGCCAAGTTCGTTAACAGGAGGTCAGGAAGACTTATCAGAAGAAGGGAGTACAGCAGGAGCTGATACCAGTCCTAGGAATGTCTTGACAATGAAAGTGATTCAGCAATGGAACCAATTTCCTGAAGAACTGGTGGAGTCTCCTTTTCTGGACATCTTCAGAAAGAAGCTGATGCTTTCACTGGAGATCTTGCACTCAGCACAGGATTGGACTTGATGGCCCATGAAGCCCCTTCCAACTCTATAGGCCCTTTCCACACCTTACCTTTTTCTGGTGCTGGGGTGCGGGGATCACACAAGCAGCCTGCGGCGAAAGGCTCTCACGTCCCTGCTGCTTCAGCTCTGCACGAGCTGCCTGCTCATGTGAGAGCCTGACTTTTCCTTCTGCGCTGCAGCCTGGGAGTTCCCCAGGCTGTGCTGGGGCAGGAAGCGTGACTGGCATGGCTGCGGAGGCTCCGCACATCAGTTAAGTGTGCACGGGGCCCGGGAGCAATGTGTTATCATGCACCATTTTCGGCTTCCAGCTGAAAATGAAAAGGTGCACGATCAGCCCCTGCCAGCCCCTGGAGCATTGTGCAATTGTGAGTACATCGTGCAGATCGCTCCTCACAATTGCACGATGCTCCAGGTGCCCTTTTGCATGGCAAATGCCACACAGAAAGGGATTCTATGACTAAATAAGATCAACCATTAGCTGCTATTAGGGTACAAGGGTTTAATTGTACACAAAGCTGTAAACAATCCAAGAGTCATAAATTTTTCAAGTATCTAAACCCCCAACAGGAGCTTTGGAACAGAGAGTAACCAGAATGGGTAATATTTGGAGTGCTTGGCCAGAGTTCCTCTGCAGCTTATAATCCTGAATACTCCCAACTCCACCTAGGTTCCCACATGTATTTAGTTAAATATGGGTTCCTTGCACAGAATATGCTATTTCTTGCCCAGGGAACAGTGTTTTCTCTGCACGAGACAATTATTGTGGGACATAAAACAGAGTTTTATACAAAAAAGCCTCACATGTTTTTCTCTACAGCATAATACCTCGGCAACACTTTGGGATGTTTGAATATGGGAAGAATACTGGGGAAGAATATTTGTTTTCTCTCACAGTTGGGAGAAAACTCTTGTAATTATTCATTCTGAGATGTATCCCTAGGTAGCCCTGGGTGGGGATATACACTGATTAGTAAACATATAAAAAGTCACCTGAACTGAAGACTAAATGGAAAATATCATCTCAAGATGCTGATGAACATAGAACTCTAAGAACTTGACGCACCAAGCAACAAATGGAACAGCCACTGCACCCCTCCCTGAGTCATTTCCTGTCCCAGATCAAGCAAGGGACACGGGCACAAGTATACCACCACTCATGGTTACTTCCAGTGTCATCTATTGCAAACACTTTCTGCTCCACCTTTCATCTCGTCATTCCACATCAGTTATAAAATCACTAGTTTGTACCCTTTAAGCACCCTTTAAGATTCTGCAAAAACACATTAGGATGCACTAAAATTTCTGTGTTCTTCTTCAGGAAATATGCCTCCACCATTCCTCGTCCGTTCTCAGTCCGGTACAATCCATACACTGAAAGGATTGAGGTTCTGGATAACACCAAGCAGCTGAAGAATTTAGCAGACACCATCAACAGTAAGAAACAGCATTTTTTTATATATGGTTTTCCCTTATATATTGTTTTTCAAGAGCTCTTCATGTGCTAGCTTTGATGTTCAAAAAGAACTCTTGCATGCCCCGGTGTCTCATGGTCTCTGTACACTAGAGCTACAATCAAGTGATGAAATCATTGGAACAGGGGTTCTTTTTATGTTCAAAACAAAAAGTATTCAGTAATCCAGTTCCAATAACAGATTTATTCACTGTCTGCTAGAATCCAAATGGTTCTCCTTAGTGGTCTTAGTAGTTTATACCATAAGACTTGTGGTCTTCCTTATGTTCTTGGTTTATAACTCCCATCATCCCTGGCCATTGTCCATGCTGGTTGAGGCTGGTGGGACTTAGAATTCAACTGGTATTGGAATCCTACCACCACTGCTAGGGAAGTTCTATAAATCTGGTAAAACTGCACAAACAAATGTGCAAATTAAGAGAAATATATATTTCCTAAACACACACACAGAGTTTCAGTGCAGAAAGAAAACACAAACACTGGGCTACTGCTAATGCACTATGCTACAGCAGACAAGGAAAGCCAGAGGGAAAAAAACAGCCATTAAGGTAAAATAGGCTGCTCAGAACTTATAGATTTTGTCTGCCTTCCCTTGCCACTGCTACAAAACCCTGGAAAATTACAACTGCTTGTATAGCAACCAGAAGGCCTTTTTATAGCACTCAGTTATAGCACATTTCCCCACTATTCTGTTATAGTGCTATTATTCCATTTTCAATCTCCTGTGGAGTTCTGGGGTTTGTAGTTTACTGAGGCCAAAGAGCTCTCTGGTTGAGAATTCTAAATGCTTCTCCTTCAACTGCAAACCCCAGGATTCCATAGAATGTTGAAAGTGGAATAATAGCACTATAACAGTGTAGTATGGAAATGGCCTGATGACCTGTTATGGTTCTATTCCATGCAATCCTGGGTTTTGCAGTTTAGGGAGAGGTACTTAGAGCTCTACTGCCTCAAAAAGCTACAAATCCCAGGATTTCATAGTTATAGTGGAATCATAGCACTATGATTCCACTATAATGAATAGTGGAACTATAATTACATATTGTGAAAAGGCCTAAAGTCTTGCAACCTGATGCAAAACAAGAACAGAAAGACTTGGAGATTTTTACATGGTGCAGCCATTCAGTGTTTCTTAACCAGTATCAGTCTTCTAGTCTACTGTGATAGCTTTAAGAGTCTGCGGTTGTTATGCATTCAAGCCCATGTCAATATAACTTTGCCATATTTATTATTGTTGTTGTTGTTGTTGTTGTTGTTGTTGTTGTTGTTATGTTTATGTTTATTAGGTTATGTTTATTAGAGGCAGACTTAGACTGAACCCAGAACTTGGACAGAACTTGGACAGAAGAGAAATGGATGTGAATCCATAAGCAGCCATTTTAAATAATCAAATCTACCTGTCAGGGCTCTTATGTAGATACAGTGGTAATGGGTCCAGACACCTTGCCTTGCATTTGTTCATGGAATGCAAATGTAAGAGACAAAGAACAAAACAAAAGGTGGACTTACCTTTTTTCTTTGTAGATGAAATGGGACTGCTCTGCAATGCTCTCCAGAAGGTCAACTAAAGAAGATGATCTCAGATTCCTTGCTTTGGTTCTGAAAGCCAAAAGGCAGATATTGAAACAAATATCAAACTTATTATCAATCAGCATGCCAATACTTAGCATAATGAAGATATGTACCAGATACGTTACTATATGTATTTTATTACAGAGTTTGACAATGAAGAAGAAGCTTAGCAATCTCTTCCATGATGACCTGCAACATTAGTATAAGAAATAAAAAAGTCGTCTTTATTTGTTAAACCATTAACACTCTGACAGTTCTGTAATATACATGCCTGCTTAGAAGTACGTCCTGTTGAGGTTTGTGGGGTTTACTCTCAAATAAATGGGTACAAGATTGCAGACTTGTCAACTATGCAGTTCAGGGTAATTGTGACTCTCCAGTTGTTCTTCAGATGTAACTCTCATTAGTCTTTGTTAGTATAACCAGTGGCAAGGATGATGGGAGTTACAGTCCAACATCATCTAGAGTGCCACAAGCAGTTCGCTCTTCAACTAGGCCTTTGGAAACAGTACACACAAGTAGAAAGAAAATCCATCAAGCAAGAAAAAGAATGGAACAGCAGAATCATAGATATCTATGATGCCCATTAGTGGAAGAGAGGGATCTCAGTATTACAGAAGAATTCTTCTCAAAACATTTGGTAGCATAGAACTGAAGGACTGCCAAGTTTGCTGGGAAGTTTAATCTTTCATTACTCATCTTCATTCTACTTTGTAATGTAGACTGGAATAGATATTTACACACACACACACACACACACACACACACACACACACACAGGCCCTTTCCACACGGGGGGGCCGAAACATGGCGGAATAGGGTGGTGCACACTGGGAGGAAGCTTACCTTAATCCGGGTGGCTCCGTCCCCATGGGGAGCAGCGCGCGTTCACTGCTCCACATGCTGCCGGCTTCCGGCGGTGTCCGGCGGCGCCCAAAATGGCATCCGGCGGCTTCCGGTGGTGCTCCACCAATTGAGGCAGTGTGCCAGCTGGAAGCCCACCCCTGGGCTTGCGCGCCCCTGCAGGGACGAGCTTGTGCGCCCCTGCAGTTCTTCACGGGGCGCTGCAATGGGCTAGCGCGCTCTTGTTTTAAAAAGACCACTTGAAAGGTGGTCTTTATAAAACACGCGGCGCCACCCCTGTGGCCGCGCAAGGTACTTTGAGGTGTAGAATCTCACCTTTTCAAATCACCCTAGCGCACCCCGCGGTGTAGGCGACCTCCTAGTGAGGTTGTCCCAGCGCGGGCTATATCCCCATGTGGAAATGGCCACAGAGTGTGTTAACTTTGATATTCCAATTACTACATTTGTGTTTTGTATTAATATTGATATTCCAGTTGTTATATTTCTGCTTTTCATTGTTCACTGTAGATTTATTTGCAGCCATTCTCTTTTCCATTGCTACTATGTAAGACATGAAGAAGTTTCAGATACATGCAGAATCACAGAGAATGCATTAGTAATCATGATCATAACCTATGATACCGAAATTAGGTGGGGGAATAACAGTTGCAGACATTGTTTAGGAAAGGACCTATGCCTGCGAGAGATGTCATATACTCAGTGGTGGGTGGTGATGTACATATTATTAGGCTGCTGAATCCACCCCATGTTTTACTCTGAATTTCAAAGGAGATGTCCAAGGTATTGAATTCTATCCCCAAAATAGTTTCAATGCCTTGGATGGTTCCTTCAAAGAAAACCCAGAGAAGATACTCTGCCCCACTGACATGGGAATCCCCAACTGCCACAAAATATCCCCTTTGGTAGAACACATAGGCCTGGATCCTATTGTTCTAAGAGGAGACACACTGAATTAATGGAACTTACATAAGTCCTCATTGAGTCAGTAGGTCTCCTCTCCTTAGGACAAGCAATAAGATCTAGGCATTAATTCCATGATGCAGAAGCAAAACTCACTGAAAGAGAAGGAAAAAAATTTGGGGGAGAAGCCATATCTGCATCAGAACACTGACTTTTGTGTACAAGGTCCTTAGTTTTAGTCCCTGGAATCTCAGAGTAAAGGTGAGGAAGCTCTTTCAGCCTGATCATTGAATTCAGTGTTCTTAGTGGTTACATTTCAGTGGTGGGTGGGACCAAAAATACCAACATTAGTCTATAGCAACTAAGAAACTAAGCCTTGTGGCTTAGTACCCTAAAGGCATGAGAACCTGTCTGATCTTGGAAACTAAAGAGGCTCTGTCCTGGTTAGTACTTAGATGGGAAACTGTTAACCAATAGTAGGTGCTGAAGGCTATATTTTGGAGGAAGGAACTTGTAGAACTATATGAAATTCATAAGGTTGCCATAAGCTGACTGAAAGGATGTACTTATTTACTGGTCCAATAAATTTTATCATTTCACTTGCGCTGTATGGCCTGGATCCAAAGAAATGCATAACCAGTTTTACATGCAAAAGGGAGCCCTGTACATGTACCTGAAACAGCAACTTCCACAACTATCCATTCTGTTTCTTCATGGTTCCTGTTAATTAGAAACTCCAGCCACTTCCAACCTGCAAACCTTGCCTCCACCCCATGTGCATATTTGCCTTCAAGTTGACTGTTGACTTATGGTAACCACATGAATTTTCCAAGGTTTTCTTCAAGATGTTATAGGGTTTGACCAAAGCCCTACCATGCTACCAAAATTTGAGATGCACTGGTGGCATTAAAGATTCACCAGTAAAACTGCATAGATATGGCAGTGGAACACAGTGTCAATGGAAATGTTTCATCAGAAAAGATATAACTTTCTGTATAATTTTTCAGTATAACTGCCAAAACAGGCAGAGAAAGAACGTGGGATAATGGTGAGCATAACAGCATATAAAGCAAGTATTCTGAGCAAATGCAGCTGCATTTATATCTCTCATAAAAAACTAGAATAAAAAAATAACCATTGTATTTTCTTTAAAGCAAAATTAAAAATATATAATTATTCCACGTAAATAAATACACTTATTCTGCAATTTTGTGGCATTTACTTTTTTTAAAGTTAAGCTTTAAGGCCAGGACACACAAAAACACGTAAAGAGTTGACAGATCTGGAATTCATTTAAACAGAAATACTGAAGGCTAATTTTAAGATTGTTTTTCCCCATTGCCTATTTACGAAAGAGGGAGAAGGGAGAGCCTTTTGTGGCAGAACTGCTTCATTACGTATATCTGGAGGTTGCTTTAAATGGTATCTTGAGAGATAAAAACTGAAAAATGGAGAGCCATATGCCAGTTCGACAACAGAGAGAGATGCGTGCTTTGAAGTGGAAACTGTTTTGTTGTTGCTAAAAATGTGGTTTTTCATTTACGTTAATACATTTAAAATGAGTGATCATAATTATAGGGAACAAAGCCACTAAGAGAAAGTACAGAAGCGGATGGTCTAGCCAAAGCCTGGTGCTTTGGCTGGGAGGCAGCTGCTCAGTAGTGGGATGCTTTGGAAGACAGGAAAACCAAAGCCTTCATCAACCAAAAAGAAAAAAAAAGACAAACATGGGGTAAGGCTAACTCAGGTAAATGCAGGATGCCAGCCACTCAGTTTCCTCCACTGAAATTTATTGGGACACAGTGGTAGTTAACATGGGATCGTTTATACCCATACTGTGCAAGTGGACAGAAAAAGGGAAGCACAAATGAAATTTAAAAAGAGGTGATTAATACTTCCAAATGACCATTTTCTGGTCATGGCTAGCATCACAGCTACAGCCTACCGCTGCAGGGGTGGAGGACCTATTAAAATGCTCTGCCCTTGAAGGCTAATGGATCCTTTGGGATTCCAGGAGGCCTTAGAGGGTTTTAGGGATGGTGACACTGATGATGCTGTTGAAGCTTTGGTTAATAAGTGGAATCAGAGGCTCTGTGTTGCAATGGTTCTGGTCTCACCTCTCAGGTAGGTTCCAGATAGTGGTGCTTGGGTATAGCTGCTCCTCAAAAAAAGGAGCTGTTATATGGCTTACTATGGTGTGCCATTCTATTCCCAATGCTTTTTGCAACGCAATTCCTCAGCAGCCCTGGTGGCACAGTGATTACATGCCAGTACTGCAGCCACAAGGTTGTGAGTTCAATCCGGACGGGCTCCAGGTTGACGCAGCCTTCCATCCAGGTTGACTCAGCCTTCCATCCTTCTACAGGTCGATAAAATGAGTACCCAGCTTGTTGGAGGCAACATTGTAAACCACTTAGAGAGTACTTAGCTGATAAGCAGTGTAGGAATGCACATGCTATTGCTACTGCTATTTTTAACATCTCCATGAAACTGTCGGAAAAGATCATCCAAAGGCATGGGTCTATCAGTACACAATCAGTACTGTGCTATCAGTACACTGATGGCACACAAATATATTTCTCTCGGCCTTCAAAAACAGTCTTAACTCAGGATAGGATATTTGTCTACCCCTGCTTGGAGGAGGCAATGGTCTGGATGAAGAAAAACAAATTGAAACTGAATCCAGATGAGACAGAGGTGCTTACTATTAAGGATCCTGATCTGGGACTGGAGGAATGTCAAGCAGTTCTAGATGGCTGGATAGAGTCACACTCTTGTTGAAAGACTGTGTTTGCAGCTGGGGAGTGCACCTGGATCCATCCCTCCAAAATAGACAATTCTATGGACTAGACTGGAGCCTATCAGATCATCACTACAAAATATTTTCCTACACCTAGGACTAATAATGGGAAGAACATAATATCACTATATCATCTTTTTGGATTCTACTACATTCTATCCCACTCCCACAACTATATAAATATGCTTTATATCTGAAGCCTTAATGCTACTCAATACTGCTTTGGAAGAAGTGGGTTTATATCTTGGAAAGCTCATACAAAAATAAAAACCAATTAGTCTTAAAAGTGCTGTCACATTTTCCTCTTCTTCTTCTTTTTTCCTCCTCCCCTTTTCTCCCTTTTTTTTAATTCCATAAAAAGTTTAATATCAAAAAAGTAGCCACTCTTTTAGAGCTCACATGCCGAAGAAAATATGTGGAAATCTGATGTACTAAGTTAGTCCTCCTTCTTCAAGAAGTCTGAACAGTTGCAATACCATTCTTAATTGTAGAAGGAAAGGGTGAACATCGTTGTGGATTTCAGTGTCTGAATTTGAACCAGAAGCCCATCTTTCAGTACCTTGGATAGCAACTTCTATAGGAATCTTACCTGTTAGAGAAATGAAACCCATCTTGAGTAAGTATTGCGTCCTTCTTATTGGAGTCTAGACTGCGAACGTGCTTGCTGTTTTGGAACTGCATTCAAAACCCAGTGATTTGTGTTGGGAATAAGCCATAGAAATTAAAGGGGCTTACCTTTGAGTAGATATAGATGTGATTGCTCAGATATACAGAGATGCACAAAGCCATCTCTGTCACATACACCCACGTACTCTATATTTGGGATGCTGTTGGGGGTCCTGATTAACGTAAAACCACTGACTCAGTTGTCAACATGTTGAATGAATGAATGAAGAGTCAACATGTAAGAAAGTCCCATTGATTAAATGCGTCTACTCTAGTCAGGACTCTTAATATTAAGACACCTTAAACTTCCTTCTTCAATCTAGTGCCCTCCAGCTGCTACTAGGACAACCTCTGGCCATAGCCAACATAGTCAGTGATCATGGGGACTGTAGTCCAAAACAACTGAAGAACACCAGGTTCAGCTCCCCTCACATATCCAATCCTTTCAAATATTTTATACATTTTTTAAAATAATTTTTTTGTTTTGTTTTACATCATACATTTCTAAGCGAGATATCTCGATAATTCTGAGCAGTTATTTCCAGGAAAAAACAAAGATATTTCTTTGATTTCTGGGGACTTTCTGTCTTCTTTCTCTGAAAGAGATGGCAGGTGGTAGAGAGGAAGGAGAGGATATGCTTCTTAACAAACTGAAATACAAAGTAACTTGCTAGGTGCATCTACGTGGGAATAAATCCCGCTGAACTAGTGGAAATGGCTGACTTCTGAGTAAATAGATATAGTATTTCTCTGAGCAACACTACAAAACCAATGCAGGAAAAGAAACATAAACAAATTAAGTGAATATCAAAGGTTGAGACTAGGTTAGTTTGGGGAGGGAGAAGGAGGCAATTTTGCGGGGAGTGGTTGTTCATGATAAAACCAGCGGAAACGACTTCTGATAGATTGTTCTTCACGAGGCCAAATTTATCAGAAAGAACCAGTATTAGAATCGAAGTGAAGCAAGAGCAACACACTGACAAAACACCCCCCCTTGCAGATCCATTTATTCCCTTACTTCTCCCCTCCCGCCAAGTAGGAGATTCCACACTCAGTACTAGGAATTGTGAGGGTGTCCCAGTGTTTTTTGAACTGCAACTCTCAGCAGCCCTAGCCAGCCTGGCAAAATGGTGAAGAAGGCTGGGAATTGCAGTCCTACAACATCTGGAAGACTGCATGAATCTCATCTTTGCCATACTGTGGTATCTTTAAAAAAACAATTAATTAGAGGATCATTTCAGTGTTTTCCTTCCGCCCTTTCAATTTTCCATGCCAAATAATATTCGTAGTAAATAAATTGGTGCATTCCAGTAGGACAGAAACGAAAGTCACGCGCTTTGAGATAAACACGGATTGTGTGTTGAAGCTACCGGAACTTTAAATATCCCTTTGGAACCAAGACTTAATGTCTTTTGTCCTAATTGTTCGTTTTCTATGAGTCAGTTGATGGCTGGAGGCAAAACTGATTTCCATTAGGGAGGTTCTACGGGAGAATAATTCTCTTACCTTATGCAGATTTCGTTTCCTTTTCTTTTAAAGGCGGATTGCCGCGGAAAAGTGAAAGGATGGATGGAATTTATTTCATTTTAGTTTTAGTTTTGCTTGCGAACCTGTCTACTTCTGGGAAAACACCACTGGGTGAGGTTTAAAAATCTGAAAGGGCAGAATGAAGAACTGTCACAGGAGGCTCAGAGATGCCGGGAGGTTAAAAAATGTTGAGGGTGATATTTATACCGAAATCATGGATGCCGTTGATAATTCGCTATCGTTTACCACTGTTAAGACTGGGTCGAAGATAGATAAATATACTGATTTCATATTGTTTTAAATATCGAGTTGTTGTTGTTGTTGTTGTTGTTTTTTAAAAACATAATAGCTAATTTAAATGTTTTGAAACTTTTGTATGGTCAGGTTTTTAAGTTGTATAGTGCATTAACCTTGGTTTTTTAAACTATTTTTGCCTGTTCTGCACTGCCTGGGCTGGGAAGCCAAAAATAAATATTTTAAATAAAATAAAATAACCTTTGATGTAAGCCGTTTCGGATATCTGATCAAGAGAAAAGCACTACTGTATAAATAAAATAAATTAAAATATACACGTATGTCTATCTCTATGCATATCTCTATACAATATCTATATGAACTTAGATATATTACATATTCATATGCGTGTGACTTGGGAGGAAGGACATGTTATATATCTGCCAGGACGCTCATCTTTCAGCTAACACGAGCGAACAATAACGTACAGCAAGACCCTCAAAGGAACTAAATAAAATTGGTCCAGTTGTCGTTGTTGTTGTTTAAAATCCAACCAGACTCACTTAGAGTTAAACTTCAGGTAATTAACTCCAGACCAATTTACACTTCCAAGCTTCCTTTGAGGTTTTCTTTTCGAAGGAACCTTTGGTTCTTAACAGAACTACCCAGGGCTGCGTTGGAAATGTGTGTCAAAATAAAAGTCTGTAGTCGCCAGTAGTCGGTCACATCCAGCATCCTCAGCCGTGGGTGTCCAACGGGTGACCGGCGGAGGGAATAAAAGTTATTTTTAAAACTATTAGGAAGCCGTTTAAATCCCTCCCGTATAGTCAGAAGGTCGGGCTTATGGGACTTCATCCTTGGAAGATGCTGTCCAGTTCTTTCTCTGCCACGGATCCAGGGAGTATCCCTGGCCATTGGCCAAGCTGGGGGGGGGGTCTTCTGGGAACTGAAGCTCAAAACATCTAGAGGACCACAAAGTTTGAAAACCAGTGGACTAGAGTTCCATAGGACAGTGCTTCTTAATCTTTGGTCTTGATTTTTTGGACTTCATCTCCCAGAAGTCCCAGCCAACAGGGCTAATGGTTGAGAGTGCTGTGATCTGAGATTCTAAATATCTAGAACACCTCAGTGGGGAAGCACTGCTCTAGGAGACAGAAGTCTGTGTACCTCACCAAACTTAAAATCTTAGGGTTCCACAGAAGACAACTGTGACAACTGAAGTGGAATCAAACTGCTATAACTGTGCAATGTAGATGAACCACCCCTCCCAAATTTTCTGTGTCTGTTATAGAAGGGAGTCATCTTCCTCCAATGCTGGATGAACAACAAATACAAACAATGCCATCAAAACATATATCACAGATCAAAATAAACCCTACATTTTCAGGATAGATTTTCTCACACTTTTGCCGCCTGAAATAATTTTTGCCGTCTGAAATTAAATACACATGTAAATAAATAAATAAATAAATATTTATGAAGCATCCTAACAAAAAAGTGCGTCCAGGAAGGATAGGCAGAAAATTTAAAACATTAATATTTTCGATTCTAAAAATCAAGAAGGAAAGAAAAGATCACGTCAAGGATGTTCACATTAATTAATGCATAACAACACTTTCTACATCACAATAGTAATAAGAAGAAGGGGGCTAAGGTTATTTGAACATTACGAATAATTATACAGGAATTGATTATAATTATTAATAATCAATTTACCATGAACAGCACCGTCTTTACTCTCGTTAGGTGGATGATTCTCATCACTCCAAGCGCCCTTCCCTCCTGGCCCCGCGGCGGGCGACTGTTACCTACCAGGGCTCGGTCCTGAAAACTTTTCCTCCACCCGGTGCCATCCAGATACGTGGGACGGCGACTCCTATCCTCCCCAGCCAGCCTGAGTTACGGCCATGAGGACTGGGGGCAATGGGAGTTGTAGTCCAACGCATCTGTCAAGGCTCAGGTTGGGAAGAAGGACGGTGCCGTTCAGCTCGCGAAGTCCCGCTCCCCGTGTCCTTCCGCCTCCGTGCCCACGCCTCTTCGAAGGGGGGCCTTGATTCTCCCCCGGGAGGCAACAAAAGCTCCCCCCACGTCCCTCGCCTCCCGTCGCCGGCGTTCCTCGAGAGGCCGCCGGGGGAGCCTCCGGAGCGCCCTGCTCGAAAGGCCGCCGCAGGGCTGAGGCGAGCAGCCTGGAGAAGCAAATCCTCCACCGATGGAGTCGTCGAAGATGCGGGACGAGGGTGGCCTCGCTGCGCCCGGCGACCCAAGAGAGGCCGACAGAGCCCCCCTCTGCCTCACCTTCGCCCTCCGCGACGGGAGAAAACAGGCATCGCCCCAGCAGCCAAAGTGTTCCAGGTACCACTTTGGCCATTTCCGCACTAGACTGTCACAGCGCTATTATTCCACTTTTAACTTCCTATGGAATCTTGCGGTTTGCAGTTTAGGGAAGGCCTCAAGACCCCTCCCTAAACTGCAAACCCCAGGATTCCATAGGAAGTTGAACGTGGAATAATAGCGCTATAACAGTCTAGTGAGGAAATGGCCAAAATTTGTCTTGCGAGAACGGGTTCACACGTTCGGTGCTGGGGAACCGGTTTATCTGACCCTACCACCATCCCTGTCCCACGCAGGAAAGGGTACCCAACCCTCTCTTTAGGATCCCGTCCATGCAGACGGGACTTTCTCTCCTTGGCTAACCCTCCCTTACTTCCTTTTGGGAGACGACGCCTCCCAGAATCCCCTGGCCAGTTGAACGGAGTAGTTTTCCCATGCTGTGCCCTAACCTAGTGGTGAAGAGTAACTCCGGACATTCCCAGAGGGTACAGCCATTTGCCCAACTGGCTAAGGATGATAGGGTTTATAGCCCAAAACATCTGTGAGTGATGAGGTTTGTTTCTGAAGAGTATCAGGTTGAGGGTGGCTAGTTTGTGAGTGAGAGTTACCAAGAGGAAATAAGGAATAGTGGTTTATACAATCATGGGGTAGTGTGGAGAAAGCAGCCAAAACTAACTTCCTTCTCCTGTAATAGTTCTATTACAGTTCTATTACAGGAGGAGGAAGTTAGTTTTGGCCACTTTCTCCACATGATTGTATAAACCACTATTCCTTATTTCCCCTTGGTATCCAGTGGCACAGTCATCCAGTGGCACAGAGCCAGGGAGTAGGATGAGGGCAGACAAAAAAGAAAGTCCATGGCCTGACCACATCGAATGGATAAGTGAAACCAATGGTTCCATGTTTTGAGCTCCTCACAAACCACCAATTAAGTAGCAGAGTTCACTTGTCTTTCCTAAACAAATAGAAAAGCAATTTTAAAGTAAGCTGTGTGTCTAAATGGGGACCCAGTTCTTACTTTTGGACACCCGGTGGAAACAAATGGACACATGCAATTTAATCAGTGAACCACCTGATTCCCAGCCCAGTTTGAATGCCTTCTGTAAGTAACAGCAAATCAAAATTAAAAGAATAATCTCTAAATATGTATCTTCTGCAATCCTGGGGTCAGTTGTGTTTTTAACCAATTTTTCAAAGCTTTGATAAAGATTCTAGGGTTTTTTCTTCTTTTTAATTCAGGTGTTTTCTGGTGGTAGGCAGAATAATAAAAATTGTGGTGATATTGATGTCTGTAAATGTATTTGCAGTTCTGTATTGACTTCCCCCTCCCTCCCACATTTTTTTTAAAATCACTCTCAGTACAACTTGAATGTCAGAATTGTATATAGCGGATAAGCTTTGATGCATGAACCTTTTGCATGGCAATCACAGTTTCGTTTAAAATACTCTGACAAATAATGTATCTAAAGTTGTCTAAGGATGCAGTCTTATATACACTTGTCATAGAAGCTAGAGTTATTGAACAGAATGACTTACTTCTGAATGGACAGTCATAGGGTTGCATAAAAATAATTAGTGGATTGTTTAATCATAGTGTGTATTTATTGATCTGCCATGTTAAGCCTATTTGTATGTGTCTTCAAAGCTTATTCATATCATAACCAATAACATGATATGGGAACATCACTAGATATCATCTAAAAATTTCACTATAATTCGATGTAAAGTCGAAGGCTTTCACGGCTGGAATCCATAAGCTGTTGTGGGTTTTCTGGGCTTTGAGGCCATGTTCTATTAGTATTTTCTCCTGATGTTTTGCCTGCATCTGTGGCTGGCATCTTCAGATGATCTTCCATGTCACCAGATCCTCTGAAGATGCCAGCCACAGATGCAGGTGAAACGTCAGGAGAAAATATTAATAAAACACGGCCTAAAAGCCCGGAAAACCCACAACAACATATTCACTATAATTGATTACATGACCTTTTCCTGATATTGCTGTCAGTCGCTTTTGTGTTTTTAACATAGACAGAAGGCTGATATATATAAACAAAGGATGAGGAGGAAGGGGTTAGACGAACACGAAGGTTTTTTTTTTTAAATCCTTAAACAGATTGGTGTTAAGGACCAATAGATCCTATATTCAATTTATATTTTAATTGCCTTCTGAAGTTCTTAAAGAACTAGCCCTACATATTTCAGTCCCCTATGGCTTTCCTACACACACACACACACACACACACACACATGCACATATACCTTAATGTGTTTTTATATAGAGTAACCTGGCTTATCATGCCCTCGCTGTGCCCAGAGACTCAAGCGAGGCCGAAAGAGCCACCCTCTGCCTTATCTTCACCCTCCGCCACGGGAAAGGAAGAAGCATCGCTTCAGCAGCCAAAGTGTTCAAGGCTTCCAGTTTTCAGTTTTTAGGAGGAGGAGGAAGGAATGGGGAGAAAAAGAGAAATATGGCAGCATCTGTAAGACCAACTGGTTTTTATTTTCACATGGATATAAACTCACCTCTTTGGGTACAGTATCAAGTGGTATTAAGGCCTCAGGTGCAAAGCATAGTCTTAAAGGTGCTGCAACATATATTTTCTTTTTTCTTCCCTCTGTTCCTCCTTTTTATGCTGCAAGAGACTAACAGGGCTACTTCTTAAGTCTTCCGTGATAAAAATAATTCATCTTTTTAATGAAAACTCCTAGAATGTTTTACCAAAATTACATATAAATATGATTGATTGATTGATTGATATGATCAAGGGAGACAATTAATAATTAATATTAACAATGAGTAATACTCCATATTTTTTATAATTTTTATTATTTTCAAAGTACATAAAAGCATATATTGACACTAATATGTATATAATTATTATGATTCTTCTATTCCCCCCACTTCTGTATATCAAGTATTTCCAGTTGAATCTATCTTCCCTTTATACATATCTTATCAAATACCAATATAGTCAATCCACAGACATTTTCAGATTTAGCCAAAGCATAACCCCTTCCATTCTCTTTCAAAATTTAATATATAGTCCTCAAATAGAGGACATATCAGATATTAAACTGATAAGAACAGATACTACACTTGATCTTAGCCAAAAGGCTGAGAAGCGATTATAAAATCCATAATTATCAGAACTATTCAAAATTATCTACCCTCTACTATTAAATCAGGAAAGAGGACATGAGACTGTCCAAATTTTTTGGACTATAAAGCTAACAGTAAGCACTCACAGTTGAGTCTAATTAATGGCGCTGAGCATATGGCTAGGGCTGCAGTCATATATGCGCACCTCCATGAGATGCATCGCATTCATTTCAACAGGATAGTAATCATGTGGCTTTCCAGATGCCAGACGCCAACTTTTAGCATTCCTCACCATTGACTATGACAGCTAGGGCTGCTGGAATTTGCAGCCCAATATCTGGAAGTCTACGTGGTTCCACTGCTGGAATATAATGAGACTTAATTTTTTAAAAACATAATATGATTTCACTTTTTTTGTTGTTAAAAACAATGCTTCAAAATGTTCATGACTGTTAGTTGGTTCTGTTCAGGTAGAAGAGAAGCTGTGTTCCTGGTTTATCAACTTTTGTTTTGTTTTGTTTTGGGAGCAGTCCTGGGAAACATAGTTGGGACAAACTGTGTATAATATATTTCGTTTCCTATGATTATCTTTTACAGCTGTTTGAAGCTAAAATCAACCACCTGGAAACTAGACCAGTTAGAATGTGGAGAAAAACTGCTGATGACCTAGAAGTTTTTGTGAAGTGTGAGGTTCTGAACTGCAAGGTGAGCAGCCTCATTGGTTCCTTAAAGAGAGTGGCAGAGGATGTGAAGACAAACAGAGAAGAGAAAGGTATGTAAACTGCACTTTTGGATTCACGTGGAACAGTGGACAGCATCAAAATGTGTGTGACTTTCCCCATTACCAAAATTCAAAGCCTTATCACACAACACTGTTACAATGCTGTTATTCCAATCTAACTGCCATGCCAACATCCTATGAAATTTTGGGATTTGAAGTCTAGGGATGGGCATTTAGAATTGTTAGCCAGAGAGCTCTTGGGCCTCACTAAACTACAAACTCCAGAATTCCACAGGATGCTGCCATGGCAGCTGAGGTGGAATTTAGCACTATGATGACGTAGAGTGATAAGGACCTCAATCAGAAATGCTAGGAGCATAGGGGCTGTAGGAAGAGATGTAGCTGGTTGGAACAGCCCATATTTTACAAAAAAGAGATCCCAGATTTGAATTCTGGATATAGTCAATACACATGCAAACACACCTGGAGAATGAAGAACAGCACAATTGTGTTCCTCCCAGGTAACCCCATCCCCATTCCCCTAATGACACTACCTAGTTTAGGCCATTTCACAAACCTATCTTTGGCAGTGGAAGAGCTGGACTTCCTCCAGTATATCTGTCTTACTGATGATATATCTGAAGTTCTGCTAATCTAGCAGGGATGCCACCAAATCCTAAAGCTCTTCAGCCAGCATAACTGAAGTATAAGATCTGTCTGTTGGATACTAAGACCATTTCTGCACTACACTGTTATAGTGCTGTTATTCCACTTTCAACATCTTGTGGAATTCTGGGGTTTGCAGTTTAGGGGGGCCTTTAGAATTCTCACCCAGAGAGCTCTTTGGCCTTGGTAAACTACAAACCCCATAATTTCACAAGATGATCAAAGTGGAATGATAGCACTATAACAGCATAGTGTGGCAATGTCCTAATCCATCAGTTAGACATGCATGATAAACTTACTCTACTGGCATGTTTTAGATGGATTTACCCAAAAATGAACCAAACATGAAAACAGATTTTCTGAGCTGTTTGAAATAAAAGCAGAAGTTTTTGTCAACATGTGAGCGTTTGAGAAATGACCAAAACACATTGTGCACATGTCTAAAACGTACAGAAACAGAGTCAATGGGAGCCATGTACACATTAATGCATCGACTTGAAAAATATGCCCAAATGTATTCATTTATTTATCATCCCATCTTTCTCCTGACATGGGTCTCAAGGTGGGTTAAAACAAGGCTAAAGCAAGATAAGGCTAAAAACTTGCTGATACAAAAGTTAAAACACAAACAACCTATCATTATATCTTTTTAATTTTAAAAAGTATTTAATCATTTAGAAACATAAAACTAAAGATAAGAATACAGCAACACCTCTATCAAAAAGACTGCTCAAAAGGTATAGATTTTTCTCCTTTTAAAAAAAACACCTGCGTGGAACCAGTATTAAACAGACTTGAAGGTGAGCAAAGAAGGAAATGAACAGAAATAGCCTTGACAGATCTACCCATATCCATCTTCAGTAGCTTTGCAAACATTGCAAAGCCCATGTCCGTCTGTCTGATAACACTGATATGCTCATGATCCTGTGTATAATGCTCATGAAAAATACAGATGCTATATTCTCAGGTTGCTGTTTATAACCTTGCCAACAGCCCCCTGGTTTCCTAAGAAGATAAGAGATCTTGACCAATGTCATCACTTGATCACTAAATATGACCCTGGTTCAGATCATCACCACCCGGTAAGTTATGAGCATACCATCCAAGTTATCTAGGCCTGAAGGTAAGGAACCACCTCTTAAATATGAACATAAATTATCAATTATAAGAAAAGCTGTTCTGCTCTGTGATTTAATAGTCCATGTGAGGGTATGTGCTGGTCTTATTTGTACACTTACATGAAGACCTCCACAGTTATCTCTCCACTCTTCAAAATGTAGACTATGACTACAATCCCATTGGTAACTTATGCTGGCATAACTGTAGATTGCACCGCCATACGTACTCTCAGGGCATTGTACAAGGAGATATCCAGTACTTCCTTGTGCAATGTCCTTTCTCTGATTGCAGAATGGCACTTGGGAAAGATTTTTTTTTTTGTCCATGTTTATACACAAAACACCATGTATATTATATAAGAGTTGGAAAGGCTGTTGCTTTTCACCTCCACTTGATTGCATTGCACCAATTGCAATTTTGATCATCATCATCATCATCATCTTCATCTTCATCATCATCATCATGAATTTATTTGTTGATATAGTGCCATCACTGTATTTTACAAGAACAAGAAAAAACAGTTTCCTGTCCTCAAGCTTACAATTTAAAGACATGACACACAAAGAAAGGGGGTGGCAGTATAGGAGGGGATTACTTCCAGCAGATACTGCCTCTTCTTCTCTGTTTCCATGGCCAAGGCAGTGGCAGTTGGGATGGATGGCAGGAGTTCTTCCATGCCAAGACTGGCATGTCCAGGGCACTGTGCTTGGCTTCATCAGAGACAATCAGGTGTGACCAAGACCCCTATCACTGGTCCTATCTGTGACTGATTGTCCTTGGAATCCTGCCCTTTCTGTTGATGGTTGAAGATTTAGGTTTTATGGGATCTGTTTTGTCTTGATAAATACCTTGAGTGCTTTTAAAGTTGAAAATTTTGTGTGTGTGTTGAAAAAGAGACATCCAAAGTAAATAAAACAAACAAACAAGGAAAGGCTTAGCATGGCTGCAACTGTATCACTCCACTGACAAACTTATGCTGAGGGTAGAAGTGGTGGAGGTATCAGTAATGAAGAAGAAGGAGAAAGTGATGGCAACAATAGGAGGATGAAGAGGAAGATAATAGGAGGAAGACTGGCTGGCTCTGAGTTGTCTATTTCATGAATTCCTTGCTTCAAGAGGTTACTTGAAGCCAAGACATAATCTGTGCTATACCATGGATGATTTACCAAGTCATCTCTCCTGCAGTGCCTTTGCTTTGAGGACTCCCAAATCCAGGCATTCATGCAATACACAGCTCAGAGCCAGTCTATCATTCCCATTGCCACTTTTCCTATTGATCTCCTATTTATGTAAGTAGGGTGGTTGTGACATCACTCACAAAATGGTCCATTCTGTAGACAGTTTGCAACAATAGAAACCTGGGCAGTCTCTGCTAAACTCTTTGCAAACCCTCCTTTGCAAAGACTTTTAAAGACAGCCTCATAAAACAACTGTTCCTTAAACTGTGAAAAAACTTCATTCCACATTGTAAATTAAATGTTGACTCAACAATTTCAAAATTCACCTCTCTTTTTCACACCTAAATTCAAACCACAAAAGTATGGCTTTTGTTGATTTGGCTTTGCAGCATAGGGTGCTGAAGAATCATTTCTTTCTTTCCACATTTAGGGGTACAGTGATCCAGAATACAGGAAACGGAGAGCTTTTATTGCTGACCTGGCTTTCAACTTCAGACAGTAAGTGATGCAACATGGGAAAATCAAACAGAAACATTTATGGTTTTTCATTTTTCACACACTTTTGTGGTATGTAGTCTGGTTTTCTCTGTTCACAAGTATTTTTGGGACTAATGAAGCTGAATCTTTGGTCAAGATGTATAGAATGCTTTTGTTAGGAAACTGGGACAAGCACCAAAAGAAAGAAGGAAATCTAAAAGATCTTTGGGGAAGTGACTGTTTATGGGAAGAGGATTTTTCATAATGAACTTCATTGCCCATATGTCTTTCTTCTTCATGGATTTTTAATCAAGAATTAAGAACAACTTTTAATTACATTTTAACTTTTTACTGATGTGAACTTTTATTTGAGCTGCTTCATTTGTGTAAATTGCTTTGACTCCCAATGTTATATAATGTAATATAACTCCTAAAATGTGGATTACACCAGCAATAACATATTGTTGATCATAATTTGAACATGACCCAGCAGTATAATGTTGCAGCAAAGAAGACAAATACTATTTTAACTTGCATTAATAGACCCATTGTTAGTATGGCTAATAGCTCTCTCCCAGGGTCTACAATTTATTAATTCACCACATCAAATTGATATCTCCATGTGGCTAATATTAAAAATCATTCCATGTGTCTGACAGGGTCACTGTAAGTGCACGTAGGCAGGAAGGCTGAAAGGCGGAAGTTAGGAAAACTTTGGTCAAGCCAAGTGACTCAACCTGTCACGTAGCCAGGGACCCCTTGAAGACATTCTGACCATCAGACAGACAAAGGGCCCTTCACACTGGTACGGCACCTTGGTAGAATCACAATCAGCCTGCCAAGTAAGGGCAATTTCCACTCTACCTGTGCCTTTTGTCTCACTTGGGCAGAGTCATTCATGAAGCACCGAGAAACATTCAGCCGGAGATGTTTGTTGTTGAAGGCTTTGATCTAGCCTTCCTTGCTATTGTTCTCCCAGGGAGAGAACTAGCCCTCCAGGTATATTTTTTCTATAAAAACCCCATGTTTTTATCTGTTTGGGGGTTCGTTAACATTTTCCTCCTGAATCCCTGTCACTCTGTTTTGCCTCAGCCCACCCCTTTCCCCCATTCTGAGTTTCATCACTCTCAATCCTCAGTTTCCAACTTTGGCTTTCTGGGCATCAGGATCAGGTAGAGTATTACCCCAGAACACCCCAGAACAAAATCCCTATTAACTTTCCTTACTTTCTTCTTCATTAGTCCTTGAATGAATGCGTGAGTGTGTGTGTTGTTCTTTGCTTTAATTACTGACAGTTTAATAAAATCTTTAAACTGAACAACTTGCGTAGTTCTTGGCTTGGTCTGACTCTGTAGACATTGGGTTACAAGATCCTGCTAAGTTACCCTGCCTCTCATAAAGCTGAAACAGTGCTCTGAGCTGATTTTCCCCACAATTTTGATAGCTTTTGGGAACCTCCTTAAGGGAGCCCCAAACAAGCAGGGTAACACTATAGTTTCCAAGACAGGGAAGTAATAGTCCCACTGCATTCTGGACCAGTAAAGCCTCATCTGGAGTACTGCATACCTCATTTTAGGAAGGATACCAACAAGTTGGAGCAGGATCAGAGAAGGGCAACAAGGATGGTAGGAGGCATGGAGAACAAAACATATGAGAAAAGTTGAGGAAGTTGGACATATTCAGCCTGGTGAAGAGAAGACTGAGGGGCAACATAATCAAATTCTTTCAAAATTTAAAGGGCTGACAGAGAATCAGGGTGCAGGTTTGTTTTCTACTACCCCAGGGGGTGGGACCAAGTCTAATGGCTTTACATTACAGGAGGGTAGATTTTGACTGAACATTGGAGGGCATTTCTTCACAGTAAGTGCTGTTCAACAATGGAACCAGTGACCTAGAGAGGTGGAGGATTCTCTTCTCTTGATGTTTTCAAAAAGTGTCCAGCTGGGGATGCTCTAGCTGGATTTACTGCACTGAGAAGGGTGGGATTGGTTGTGATGACCTGTGGGGCTCCTTTCAACTTTATGTTTCTCTGAACAAAACATTTGAATGATATAATAAAGAGATAGGATCACAATAGCATAATCACAAAAAATGACACTACTTGAAACATACCACATCATCTGATGATACTATATTGATTCCTAGATTCTTGAATAGAATCCAAATTATTAATTGTCTAAACTCCACCCGTTAACACCTAGTATACTGTGAAACCAAGATAAGAGCAACAATATCTTGTCTGAGGTGTGCAAATAGATTCTAAGTGTGATCTCTTCTTTTCCACAGTGGTGACCCATTACCAAAAGTTAAGTACACTGCCCAAGAAAATGCTACATGGTAAGCTTATGATTTTGCATGATGGTGTCATGATGGCTCTCAAAAAGAAAGTGGAATTGTAAAATGTTGTACTTTGGTGAAGCCCACTGTCTAATTTCAATTAGGGCTCAGCTGGGTTACCATTACCAGTAGTTGCTCAGATCTGCTGTGTGATCCCCACAGAGCTACTGTGCTTCCACTTATTGTTTAATGCCATTTGCTTGGAGCTTTGGTACTCACCTCTCTTACTTTTCACTTACAAAGTTATGACATGATGAGCCTTACAAAGTCATTATCCCTATATTTTGGTGGTTTTTTTGAGGGGATGTTCTTATTACGTATTGAGGATTCTTTTTGTTTTTAATTTTTATATATTTCATTTCTTTAAAAACCTAGGTTTCTGTTCTAGAAAAATGGAATATTAGAAGTAGAAATTGTCTTCAGCAAAACATAAATCCAGTTTCTAGTCTTCACAATACAACCATTGAATCAAAGGGATTTACAAATGTGTGGTCTTCTCATTCAGCAATTGATTCAATAGGTCTGCTGTAGCTGGGATTAGTAACTGGACAAAATAATCCAAAAGTGCTAGCCCAGGAAGCCCCCCGCAACAAAAAAAGTCACAATGGAGGACATGAAAGGGTTGCTTTCCAACCCTGCTCCCAAAATGTCACCAAATGTCAGAAGCTGAGAGTAAGGTTGTGCTCCTGCCCATCTAGATAAAGTTAGGTTGATCTCTCAACTTACAAGATGCATAACTTTCATATCTTACAAGGTTTCTTTCTTACTAGTCCCTTTTTTAGCAGAGATTCTCAGTCAACATGAGTTTTCTCCAGCCAGCAATAAGAACGCTTGTGGAGGAGCAGTTTTCCTGAAAACAAATCAGAGGGCTTGAGTGCCAATGACTAACATCAACTCCTTCATCACCCTCTTCCTACAGGCAGTCTTGGTGTAATATGGAGGAGGGTCATCTTCTAAAAGCAACAGGATCAACACAACTATTAGACGGACTGAGGTGGCTATTTCAGCACCACTTGGTCTGGAATGAGGATTGAACATGGCTGCATGTATCATTTGGCCTGCTTTGTGACCCCTAAGCTTGTGAGGTGGAGGATGCAGGACAGTTGCCAGCACTGAAGTAAGATGCAGCCACCAGTTCAGTCAGCCTTTTTATATGGACTGGAGAAGGCATCATTTTGTTTAGTGCCCAGCATTAAAATGTCGTGGTTTAGTGCTGCAGAGCAACACATACCCTCCAACATCTCACAGATGAGAACCAGGACACATATGGCTAAGCAACATCAGAATGTAGTCAAGATAGCAAAAGTTATTACTAAGGAAGAATACACAAGCTAAGAGAGGCTGCAGCACTTTGCTTTTGCCTGAGTCTACAGGGAAGAATAGGATCATGTCCTCCTCTTCTCCTCAACTTTCAGAGTTGAGTACATGCTACTCTTGCAGTCTGAATTCAATTTGCAGCAATTGAAGTAAGATGAGGACAAAAAGGGAAGGTGGGGGAGAAGAAAGAACTGGGACCTTTTAAAAATAGATGAAAAAGTGGAACAAGAGAATGAATCAAGACTGTCTCTGCCAAATCAGGACAGTAGCAACATCACAAGAGCAAATCATACTAAGTCTTAGGCCATTTCCACACTAGATGCCATTAGCACATTGTAGCGTTACAATCCTGGCATTGTTATTCATGTGATGCTGTTGGGTTAGGAACGCTCTTTTCTGCACTCTTCCGCCTTAAGCGGGTAAGTAATGGTATTGCTACTGGTATGCCTTCTGCATTACAGCATCCTCAGTCACTCCTGTGTCCCATCTTCACTCTGCCCTACTGCCCCGGTTGGGTGTTGTTGTTTTTTTGTTTGTTTTTTGGAAGCCGCACTAGCGCAATCACATTGTAACCTCATGACACCTCAATACATTGGATTTGTGCACTATAATGCTAAAAAAAGTATTAAAAAATAAAAATATTTAACTCAATGGACAAATGTAAAATAAACACAGAGAGGTGGTAGATTCCAAATTGCATGGCATGGGAGTCACTGAGGGAGGAACAAGCTGGGCATACCCACACCTGCCCACTGCTGGATCCGCAATGACAGGAAGCACTATCAAGTGCTACAACGGTACTGCACTAAGATGGCTGATGGGATTGAAGCACCAAAGGAGGCTCTTAACAGATCTTTTTTTCTGGAAATAGAATACAGCGGTTTGGCAACGCTTGGGGAGGGGATAGCAGCTGGATAGCAACAACGTTGTACAGTAGCATTGCTCCTGGACTGGAAACAACCATTTCCTGTTGCACTATAGTGATGTTGTACAGAATAACATCACTATAGATAAAGTGGAAGGAGCAGTACAAAATTACAGGCCAGAGCCATGTTGGCTAAAAGATTCTAGGAATTGTGATCTAAAAAGTAACTTTACCAAGCACTGTTATGGAACAAATGCCTTTCAGGTTTTGTTTTACAGTTTCATAACATTACACAGAATGCTATTAACATTGCTTTCTTGGTTTCCTCAGCTTTTCCGGACTGCATTGTGAGAGCGTGCATCTTTTTTACATTACTGACAACAGCCGCTGCTAGAAGTTGATATGTTTGTTTCCCATTCTTCAGTCTTGTAAACTACACCCATGCTAACCCCTCCTGAGATTGATCAAAAGCAGAGGTGGCTGTTGCGAGATGCTGGCTATCACCTTTCATAGCAACAGTGAAGCAGCAAAAGAGAGAAGAAATATATTGTCCATTTGCTTTAGTCAGCCTTTCCAAGAATGATCTCAATTTTCATAAAATCGTGTTTACAAATGAGTTACAATCCCAAAGCTGAAGTTGAGGGAAAGAAACAACAAGCTGTTTTTCCATAGGCTCCCTGCCATTGCATGATTACATTGCATGAGACCAAATAATGCTGGAACACAAATCATGTTTTATGCACCAGAACAACATTCACATTTTAATACTAAGGGTGCAATCTTAAACATAGTTACTAAGGAATAAGCATCAATAAACAGAGTAGGACACACTGCTTTTGCATCAGATGTTGGAATGTTATTCCAAAAAGGAATTCATTGTGTTCTTCTGCCTGCTGATTAGGTCACTGACTATGATTGCAAGGTGGAAAACAGAACCAGGGCCATTTCTGTTCTGTTTTCTGTCCAGCCATAGACACAATGCCACTGTATGTGCATTTCTTCTCCCACAATGTTGAACTAAATGTTGCTGTTCCACATGAGACAAAAATGCCCAACTGCTTCTTCAGGGGTTTTGATTGAGACATGCATAAGACACAAAAAGATGCTGGTCAAAACCTGCTACTCTTCTCCATTGGTGATGAGAACATTCCAGTGATTAGAACTATTATAGGAATAGGAAGATTGTGTGGGTTGTATAAGTGATGCTTCTCCTAGGGAATTTAATAACCACCTAACTATAATTGTCTTCAGGAAAGAAATCTACCAGAAGCTGAGCAATCTTTACTCCACCCATGCCTGTGAACAATACCTGGAAGCTTTCCACCAGCTTGAAAAATACTGCGGTTACCAAGCTGACCGTATCCCTCAACTGCAAGAGGTTTCTGCATTTTTAACAGGTAAGCTGGTGTGGCACCATCCTTCCATCTCCAACAGCACCACCTGGCATGCTGAGACAGCTGTCAAGGCCTGAGCAACTTGGTAGGGACAAATTAGCACTGATACCTATTGAGCTTCCCTGTCTCTCCTCCCCATAACGATATATTTGGTAGAATGAGATGTTTACTATGAACAGTTTCCCAACATTTCAAAGTTCTTTCAATGCCCAGAGCATCTGACAGTCCACAATCTTCACTCTGAGGTAGACAGCAGTGTTTATTTGTAGCAAAACAAGCAATACAACACGCTTGTTCCAAAGTTGCTGAGACTGAGGAGTACATGGCGGTTACAGGCCATATACCTTACCATACAAATTTAGGCACACTAAGCTATGATCATAGAGCGATCATAACTTTAACATCACATCACATATTTTAACATTCCTCAGCTGTTTACCCACCCTTCATCCTTCGGCAGGAAGCCCCCATTATCACTAGACACCCCAAGTTGCCCAAACATTTCTTGGTGCTTTCGTTTTTGTCCACTCTGATCTTCTCCCCTTCACTGGATTCATTATAGCACAGAGTAATAAAGCACTTAACCATCTGATACATTGGACTACACAAGTGTGCTTCAAACTGATACAGTAATCCCTCCACATTCGCTAGGGTTAGGAGCACAGGACCCCCATGAAAATGAAAAAAAAAACGTGAATAACTCTAGGCTCTCACAAATCATATTTAACACACAAAAAAAGTATGATCATCATGGGCTTTTCCACACTTTGAGGGGGAAACAGGGCATTCCATTACTCACCGGACTGGCATGCTCCCCCCAACGATCCACGACGATCTGGAGCAGCGCGCACCCGCGCTACACACTCTCTGGAGATGAAAATGGAGGCTTCCGGTTGGCGGAGGCTCTCCACCAACCGGAGAAGCTTGTCAGCCGGAAGCCCGCCCCCGGAAGATCTGCAGCCTCGCCCTGGCACGAGCCTGCAAATCTACACTTAGGGCAGCGACGGACTGGGGCGCGCCGGGCTATTGAAAGTCCTCTTTTAATCAGTCTTTCAATAGCACAGGGAACCACCAGTTCTGGGCATTCTGGAGTGGTCTGAAGTCCGGACAAACATTAAGTAGTCCGGACCCAGTTCGACCCCAAGGGTAAATGTCCTCGCTGGAGGACGCACCACCCCGTTTTAAATATAAAATGCGGCAAAGGCCATATTGAACCTACCGTGGATTACTTTGAGGCATCAGGGTTCCTTCATAAGGCAGAAGTGGGTGGCTGGTGGGGCTTACTGCCACCTCCACTGCTGCTCCACACCGTTTTTAAGAGGGACTTAAAAGCCTTGTTTTCAGTTTCTTAGTCTCACAAGACTTGCAGTCTCTATTAAAAATTGTGTAGGGAGGCAGCAGAGATGACACAAATAATCCATGAATAATCAAATCCACAAAAGTGAAACCTGCAAATGTGGAGAGCTGACTGTACATTGTTGCAGTCATCAATTAGCATTTGATATTTTGTCACGCTTTGACTAGCCCAGCATTTTCCTACATTGGCTACTCTATACTTGTAATACACAGACCGTAGATGTATACCGGTTATGACAGGAGCTATGCATCTTGGCATCATGTCAGGCATCAATGGGATAGCATCTCTGTGATAAGTTCAGTTTTAAGTTATGCCTGGGGACTAAAATGCTATTTAATTGTCATTTATTATTGTTCTTATTAGTGCCAGCAGTAGAATTTACAAATGTAAAATATCTGATGGTACACTTCCATAATTGGCCAGCAGGTGGGGAAGGAAGTATGTGCAATTGGGCTATTTTAAAATCCAATCCTGAATGATTTTTTGGGATTTCCTCCACATCATCAGTACCACCATCATTATTATTATCATCACCACCTCCATTTCAATAACAGGAAAAGTTTTCTGTATATACTTAATATCTAGGCACAGAAATACAGCATGGTTTTTGTGTAATTAAATAGCACGTGAGAGAGAGAGATTGAGGGAGAGAGAGGGAGAGAAAGAGGTGTATTTTTTGGTTTGCATATATTGGTATACTGAAATGACTGGATTCCAAGGCAGGAAAAGTGATAGCCAAAGAGTAAGAAACAATTTTATGTAGCAGCAATATTCGGCAGTCAAGAGAGTGGGACTTTATTTCTATAGGTTTCTTCAGGGCAACTGGTCATGACTTTTCTTTCAATTCTCTTTGGGTTTCCAGAAGACATTAAGCAATTTGTCCAAGAAGACCCTGTCTCACCTCCAATTCTTCATTGCAGCCTTATTTTTATTGGAGAGCAATAAAGTACAAGTAAATTTTCCCATGTTACATGACTTTAATAACAAACTCCTTTTTGAGCCTTGGTCCCACCTAACACACATGCCAGGGGAGAGCACCCTTGGGGGGTATAATTATTTAAGAATCTGAGCTTGTTTTTCTTCTTTGTTATCTAACAGACATGTTATCAATTTTGCAAATGGCTAAATGAGGCCCTGTTAACCTGAGGAGATTGTAGAATCATTTGGTTAAAAAAGACCACTGGGTTAAGCATCTGACAGAATGGGAATAGACAGCTTTATTTCAAAGCTAAAAAGAAAAGGCCTGCCAAGAAAGTGTGGCGTATCCAACATCTGGGAGAGATCTTTTTATGGCACAATAGCATGCATGGAACTTGTATGAGGCTAAGGTAGTAGCAGTGCCTTGCAGCTGTTGTTCAGTAAGTCTGAAATTTGGTTACCAAAAATGTCTGCTTCCTTGCATGTTTCACCAAGTTGACTTAAAGCCCTTGTTAACCTCAGGTTGGTAAACTCTGGGTGGTCAATTTCAGCCAAACTGGGGACTTTCAAATCCACTGGTAAAATAATAGTAGTAGTAGTAGTAGTAGTAGTAGTAGTAATAATAATAATAATAATAATAATAATAATAATAATAATAATAATAATAATTTCTTACTTGCCTCTTGTTAAGGCTCGCAGTGGGTTACAACAGAGGTTAAAATACAATTAAAAACACATTATGATTAAAATACACTAAAATACACTAAAAACGTAAAGCCATTCAAAATACAAGTATATCATAATTAATATCGAAATTAAAAATACAATATAATTAAAAATAGACTGGGTAGGCCTGCCAGAAGAGATAGATCTTTAGTAATTTTTTGAATTTGGACAGCATACTTCGCTGTCGGATCTCTTCCAGCAGGTCATTCCACAGTCTAGCGGTAGCTAACGAGAAGGTCCTCGGGGTGACAGTCTAGTTCTAGGCAGTTTAAGTAATGGGCCCCAAAGGACCTGAGTGTATGGGGCAGAATGTATAGGAGGAGGCGGCGATCCTGTAGATAACTTGAACCCAAACCATGTTGGGCTTTAAAGATAATAATCAACACTTTGTACTTTGCCTGGAAATTAATTGGCAGCCAGTGGAGTGATGTTAATATCAGTGTGATATGTTCACTCCTTGCTGAACCCACAATCAATCTGACTGCCATTTTTTGGAGCAGTTGGAGTTTCTGAACTTGATACAAAGGTAGCCCAATGTAGAGTGCATTGCAGAAGTCAAACCTTGAGGTTCTTTGTGGTCTCTGTGCCTCATACATTAGGAGCTTTCGCGCCTGCGTGGTAGCGTTCGGAAGATTCTAGAGCTTGTTAGCTTTGGCGGGAACCCCTCCCCCACTCCGGTGCTGCGCATGCTCCTCCTGCCGACTAACGGTCTCTCCTCAGTTCTTTCTTGTCCTCCTCAGCGTACAGAAGGTTCTGCTTGTTGGCTTGATTTTCGATTCGGTTTTTTGGTGTTTTTTGACTTCAGATTTGGCTTTTGACTACCCCTCATGGATTTCGGAATTGGCTTTGATACTTTCTCGATCGGTTTTGACCTTTTTCTGGCTTTGACTACGATTTCAGATCTCGGACTGTGTTTGGCGTTCTCGGACTCTTGCTTTCTTGCCTTGCTCCCGGTTTATGTTGGCTCTCTTCAAACACTGCGCCTCCTGTGGAAGGAAGGTCGCTCTCCTGACCGACACTCTAAGTGCCTGATTTGTTTGGGTGAGGGGCACAACGTTCAGGCCTGCCCCATTTGCAGAGAGTTTACGCATCAGACTTTCCGCAACAGGGCGGCAAGGCTTAAATCCCACTGTTGGGAGGAGTCTCTTCGTGTCCAAAGACCCAAGACGATGGCCAAGAAACACCCGTCCTCTTCTTCTTCTTCGGCAGCAGCGGCGGCTGCCGTGCCCTCGACCTCGTTGGTATCGGTACCGGGCTCGGTACCGATAATGAAGTTGCCGAGGATACCGAAGATCTCAGCAACTCGGGCACGTGAGGACCCTGTGGGCTCACAGGCCTCAACCTCCTCCTCCAGGCCATTGACCGTGGCCCAGAAGAAGCGCCCCACCACCGAGGGCTTGGGGGAGGAGAAGAAGAAGAAGAAGAGAAAGGAGAAGCGGTGCTCTTCACCGATGGTGGTGCGACCCCCGACTCCACCACCCACCCAGCCCGCTGAGGAACCTCAACTGATGGAACTCCCTGAGGAAGAGGAGCCTCCGGAGGAAGAGGAAGTCCTCGAGGTGTCGGATGAGGAACAGGCCATGCAGGCCTCGCCTCCTCAACCGCCCGAGCTGATCGCAGAGATCACTCCACCGAGTCGCCGTCCACTCTCGGCAGAACGCCAAGAGGAGGCTGTGGTCAGGCAGCACCCAGCCTCTCGACGCGACCAGTCCCCTTACCTGGACGATTGGCTATTGGTGGGGTCCTGCAGACAGAAACTGTACAGGGACATTCATCGGACTTTGTCCCTTCTCACTCGGCTCGGACTCAGGGTCAACCCCAAGAAGTCCCATCTCGAGCCCACTCGGGTTCTCGACTTCATCGGGGCGACCCTCAACTCGGTATCGGCGAGGGCCTTCCTCCCAGACGAGAGGGCGCGGACACTTCGTCGAGCGGCGTCCGCTGCCTTCAAGGTCTCGACGGTGTCAGCGAGGAGGATCCAACAACTCCTCGGCTACATGGCCTCGACCACCGCCATAACCTACCTCTCCAGGTTACGCGCTTGGCCGCTCCAGTACTGGTTCATCAGGGCCTTCGATCTACTCTGGGACGACCAGCGCTGCCGATACCGCCTGCCCCAACAGGTACGCCTGTCACTCCTGTGGTGGCAGTTGTACAGGAACCTCCTGTCAGGCATGCCGTTCCGCGAACCCAGGCCGTCGGTTACGGTAACGACGGATGCCTCGCTCTTCGGCTGGGGAGCGCACACCGGAGATCTCCGGGTCCGAGGCCGGTGGATGGACGATGAGCTGTTCCTCCACATCAACTCTCTCGAGCTGTTGGCGATCCACAAGGCCCTGAGAGCGTTCCGACACCTGGTCACGGGCCGCACGGTGTTGATCCTCACCGACAACACGACGGCGGTCTGCTACGTGAACAGGCAAGGAGGGACGCACTCCACCACTCTGCTGGGCATCGCCCTCGAACTTTGGCACCGGTGCGTCCCGCTCCGGATACACCCTGTGGCGGTTCACCTGGCGGGGCAGGAGAACACCACAGAGGATGCACTCAGCAGGGACACCACTTCCCACCACGAGTGGTCCCTGTCCAACGAGGCCTTCCGGATGCTTCGGGACCGATGGGGCGAGCCGACCATCGACCTCTTCACGACCAGCCAGAACGCGAAGTGCCGCCTGTTCTGCTCGAGGGCCGACCACGATCGCCGCTCCATCGGCGATGCGTTCCAGTTTTCGTGTGATGAAGGGCTGATCTACGCCTTTCCTCCATTCCCGCTCCTGGGCCGTGTGATCGCGAAGATCATCGCAGACCAGGCGGACGCGATCCTCATGGCACCGTACTGGCCGAGGCAGCACCGGTTCGGACCCCTGATCGAGGCCGCCCGGGGCAGGACTCTCAGGTTTCCCACGGTACCGGACCTGCTGTCCCACTCTGACGGACTGGTGTTGCACCCGGACCTGGCGGTGTTGGCCCTCCATGCCTGGAGGATATCGTCCTAGATGACCCAGCCATCGGGAACGTCTTGACCGCGGCCAGGAAGGAGTCCACGCGAAGGAACTACCACTACAAGTGGCAGCGCTCCATGGCCTTCACCGAGGAACGTCGAGAGCCGGTATCGCCTGTCACCCTGCGTACCGTGCTCCACTTTCTCCTCCATCTCCGGCAACAGGGCCTGGCCTTCCCGTCGCTCAAGGTCTACCTCGCCGCGATCGTGGCATACCAACCGCCACGATCCCTGTCAGCCGCTCTCTTCAGGGACGGTACCGTCAAGCAGTTCCTGAAGGGCCTGCAGCACCTCTACCCGCCGGTATCGCCACCACTACTGCCGTGGTCGCTGTCATTGGTGCTGTCCCAGCTGACGAGGCCACCCTTCGAGCCCATGGCCACGACGGATGACAGGCTGCTTGCGATGAAGACTGCGTTCCTAGTGGCCATCACCTCTGCCAGGCAGGTGGGAGAGTTGACAGCGCTACGGTGCAATGAACCATACTTGGTCTTTCATCGGGACAAGGTGGTCCTCCGGCCTGACATCTCCTTCCTGCCGAAGGTGGTGTCCAGCTTCCATCTGAGCCAGGACATCATCCTGCCGGCCTTCTACCCGGACCCGACGACACCTCTGGAGCAGTCCCTCCACTCCCTGGACGTGCGGCGGGCGCTGGCCTTTTACAAAGACAAGACTGCAGCCTACAGACAGACACCCCACCTGTTTGTCTGTTATGGAAGGCGCCGGAGAGGCCACAAGGTATCCACCCAGCGCTTCTCTAAGTGGGTGGTACAGACTATTCAACTGGAGTATGAGCTTGCCAGGAAGCCTCCGCCAGACCTGCTTTGGGCTCACTCCACCAGGGCCGTGGCGACATCTGCTGCCCTCCTGCGAGGCGTCGACCTGTCGGAACTCTGCCGTGTGGCGACCTGGTCCCAGCCGTCGACCTTCATGCACCACTACAGGCTCGACTGCCGTTCCAGAAGAGATGCCCGGTTTGGACGTGCTGTGCTGTCTTCTGTGCTTTAGGATCTGGGACCTGACCCACCATCCTACTGGTAAGCTACATAGTCTCCTAATGTATGAGGCACAGAGACCACGAAGAAGAAGAACAGGTTGCTTACCTGTAACTGAAGTTCTTCGAGTGGTCATCTGTGCCCTCATACATCCCCGCCCTGCCTTCCCCTCTTTTTCAGGTCCCATCTGCTTCGGTGGACCAGAACTGAGGAGAGACCGTTAGTCGGCGGGAGGAGCATGCGCAGCACCGGAGTGGGGGAAGGGTTCCCGCCAAAGCTAACGAGCTCTAGAATCTTCTGAACGCTACCGCGCAGGCGCTAAAGCTCCTAATGTATGAGGGCACAGATGACCACTCGAAGAACCACAGTTACAGGTAAGCAACCTGTTCTTACCATCGCATGCACTACCATCTGTAGGTCATCTAATTCTAGGAAGGGGTACAGCTGGTATATCAGTTGAAGCTGATAATAAGCTAGATACACACCTACAGCAACAATACACTGTGGACATTTTGGTAGCTAGGTACGCATCCACTACAACAATACACTGTGGAAATTTTGTGGTACTTCACATGCTTCACTTCCAGTTGTCAAATCCCCCTATATATGTATATATGTGTGTGAGAGTCAGCATGGTATAGTGTTTTGAGCATTGGACTATGACCCTGGAGACCAATGTTCAATTCCCTGCTTGGCCATAGAAACTCACTGGGATACTCATACACTCTCAGCCCCAGAAAACCCCATAATAGGTTCACGTTAGGGTCACCATAAGTGGAAAATGACTTGAGGGGACACAACAACAACTCTATCTATCTATCTATCTATCTATCTATCTATCTATCTATCTATTTTAAAACAAGGTGCAGGGAAATGTATGCCATGTTTCAAAGATGAGATGTGCTTCTAGGAATGTGATTTGCTTTTTAAACAAGGCATGTATTAAACAAAAATATGGGATTTTGGGAGTGCTGTTATTGCCCCCACAGCCTTATGGGGAAACACAAAAGAAGGGTGAACCCACATATGGTCTACAGACAGTGTATCCCCAATCCCTGAAATCATACAATCATAGAGTTGGAAGGGACCACATGAGCCACTCTCACACCATGCACAGCTATCCAATTAAAGCACTCCTGAAAAAGGCCATTCAACCTCTGTTTACACACCTCCAAAGAAGGAGAGTGTACCACTGCTGAACAGCTTTTACAGCTATGTAGTTGCTAACTACAGAAAGGGAATGGAATTAATTGTGGAGTTCCAAAGTCACCACATGGTTCCTGATAGTTCTGCTTCTGTGTGACACATTCTTTCAAGTGTCTTTCTCCTGTGTTGGGAAACTGTCCCTTTGGCACACATTTTCCATCTGTCCCATGTGCTGCCCTTCCAAGACAGTCTGCTACACTGGCCTCAAGTTGCCACACTTTCTCTACTAGTAGGGCAACCACCTTGTATTTGCTACATGTATAGCACCCCATATCTCCTGGCAAGAAAGTAAATATGGCACTGATGTTGCAGATTATTGCAGTAGCTCCCTCACCATCCAGTTTGTCATCCTGTAAAGGAATGGTACAGCATTCTAGGCCTCCCAAAACACCCAACTCCATAACATGTTCCTGTTTTCCTCTTCCTGTTGACTGAGCTCCAGAGGCTGAGGCAGCAGCTATATAGACCCAAATGGTGGCATTGCCCCTCAAATAAGAATTCTACTCCCCAGTGAATTTTTCTATTAATCTCCAAATTTCTAGAAGTTCAGTAACTTAAAACTCCAGTTGAACATTTGGAACTATGCTTTAGGCCTCCAAAGAACAGCTGCTGGAAAAGTTACCAAGAGAATGCTAACACAGCTGATATAATAGTTCTAGGCGTGAATTATTTTCAGTGTTTCAGTCTCTGCAATGCTAGATATCTGCAGAGGAAAAATCATTGGCAACAGAAGGAAAATTTCATGGTGGGGCAGAATTCTTATTTGGTGGGGCAATGCCCTCAATTTTGCCCCCTTATAGCTACACCCCTGGTAAATGACATGTAAATTTCATTAACACACATTTCTCCCTGACACGTGCACACGCATGTAACTGCTCTGTTAATTTTTCTTCCAGAAAGGACAGGCTTTAAGTTGAGGCCAGCTGCAGGGCTTCTGTCTGCTCGGGATTTCCTTGCTGGACTGGCATTCCGCATCTTTCAGAGTACACAGTACATCAGGCACTCATCGTCCCCGATGCATTCTCCAGAACCGTGAGTAGGAGTGAGATGATCTTGTAACACTTCTCAGGCCCTGGCTAACAAGGACAGTAGTGGCTCCATATATGTTGGACTCGCGCTTTGTACAGTATGATATTTCAGTGTTGCCAGGAGTGGGATGTGAGGAAAATAGCTTGGAGCAGGAGCAATTTATAGGAAAGCTTCAGGGTTCTCCAACAGTTTGGCATGGATCTTGTTTTCACTGTCAGCCTCAATTATTTATGATATGTTCACACACAACACCCGTCTCTGTCCACACCATAACTTCTCAGCTCCCGCACTTCTTTTTTCGGAGGGGAGGAAGTCTCCATATTTTACTACATTCTGCTTATTTTTCAGATGTTGACATCAGAATCCAATACCAGCATTTGAATTGCCAAAGTCCACTTAGTTTTTCAAAACTTGTGGAAATTTTTCTGAGGTTCAAGCAACATGTGATCATATATAGCCCCCCACACACACACGCATACAGTGTTGTGTTTTCTTTTTTGACTGAATGAACTTTCCTGTGGGTGACAAAAATGGAAGGGGATAGACATTATGAGACTGCTAGCTAGTGTTCCACTTTAAAACGACCACCCCAATCCCTGAATTTTCCAATAACTTGGGTATGGCCATTTCCGCACTAGAATGCTATAGCACTATTATTCCACTTTCGACGTCCTATGGAAGGGGCCTCTCATTCTATGGGAAGGGTCTCTGAGGCTCCTCCCTAAACTGCAAGCCCCAGGATTCCATAGGATGTTGAAAGTGGAATAATAGCACTATAACAATCTAGTACGGAAATGGCCTATGTATGTGAGAGAGACAGACACTGTGTGTCTGTGAGAGAGGGAGAGAGAGAGAGAGAAAGAGAGAGGGTGGATGAGAGAGGGAGGGAGGGAAAGAGAGGATGGAAAGGTCATAAGGTGTTATTTGAGCCTAAGTGTTAATTCTAAAGCCCATTCTCAGAATACTGGCTTTGGGTAGTGGCTACCTCAGGGAGCACACTGTGTGTGTCATATGAAAAGGGAGCAAGTGGTTATTCATTTAGTTTATTATTATTTCATTTTTATTGCCAGGGATGAAGACAGGTGCTTGTGAGATTTTCTACCAAAATGATACCTACCTTTCAAAACTGCTACCTACTAACTACTAACTGCTTCCTACAAACACTTTCACCCAAGTTAGTCCATCGATCAGGAGAAGGATATTTCCCGTTCTGAATCTGTCAGAATTTTATTTTAAAAAACCCTCTAACATAGCCTATCAATTACTGCAGCTTAACTGTCACTCCCAAATGTATGACATGAGCATAAATTCTCATGGCAAACTGTAGAATTTATGCTCTTGTTATTCATTTAGGATTAGCATGTCAGTTCCATGACAGAAAATATTTTCCACAGGAGTACTGTAAATGTAATGAGATGTGCACACTTCCCAGAAAACAATCCATACTATAATAGTAAATTACTTATAAATTTACTTACATCATAATTTAATATTAAAAACTATGCAATGATTTCCATACAGATTAAAACTGTAAGAAGAGAAGCCTTGTATTTTTAATGCTGCAATGGCTTGAACTGAGGGGTTCCCAAGCACTGTGTGCTCTTTCTTAAGGTAATGTTGATCCTTTTGTAGAGAAATTTTAAGGTTTAGATATAAGTTTAAAAGGCTCAGGTTTCTGAGCTGGAAGAGAAGCTAGTAGAGAACTACCACAGAATTCTCTGGATGGGGAAAGACTTCCATTTCCCAGCAAACAAATGGGAACAAAGGGGTGAACAACAGGAGGAAATTGGGAAGATCTGTCACAGCAGGAGGAAGCAAATGTGAAGTCCTCTGGCCAGATCCTCAGTTGATTTATTACTTTATATGGTTTGAATGGATAACAGTAGTTCTGGATCACGTTAAGAACTGACCTGGGGAATCTGTGTTTGATGTTCAGTCAGGCCTGCATTAGTTTGATGCAGTCTGCCAGCAAACACTGAAGAAAAGAGGAAAATAATAAACATGAGCATTTTCCTGCTCTCTGGTGAAGTTGTCATAGACACAGGCCATTTCCTCACGGGCTTAAAGAAACAGTGCAGAGTGTCCTCCAGGGAGGACGTCTGCACCTGGGAGCAGACTGGGTCGGATCTACTTAGTGTAGTTCCGCACCTCAGCCCGCTCCGGAATGACCCGAAGTGGTCGTTCAGCATGCTTTTGAAAGACAGCTTGAAACAGGTCTTTCAAAAGCACGAACCGTGCCACTCCATGCCCGAGCTCTGGTGCAGATTTGCAAGATTGCACCAGTGCGAGCCTGCGATCTGCCGGGGCGGGCTTTAGGCTGGCGAGCTTCAGTGGTTGGTGGAGAGCCTCGACCAACCGGAAGCCGCCATTTTCGTCCCCGGAGCAGTGTGGAGCTGTGACCACGCACTGCTCCGGACCAGCCTGGACCCAAGCATGGAGCCAAGAAGTCCGGTAAGTACCGGCACGGGGCGATTCCCTCGCCCCATGTGGAAATGGCCACGGTTGAGGAATCCCTGACTATGGAACTAAATCTAGACTTACAACGTCCCAATCCAGAGGTCTGGGAGTCACCAAGTAGTATTGCTGCCTTCAGCATAACCCTGCCGTTTGGAGATTTCCCATTCTCTCTCTCTCTCTTTGTGTGTGTGTGTGTTTGTGTGTGTGTGTGTGAGAGAGAGAGAGAGAGAGAGAGATTCTACAAAGCTGAAATGTGTCTCCTTACTGGCAGCAAAAGCTTTAAGCTAAATTATGCTGATATTTTTAGTGCTAAAGTAGCCCCTGAGAACTCTTCTGAAATTGAGTTCAGCCTTGAAGATGAAACAGGCTCCTTAATCTTGCTATAAGGTCATGAACTTGCTGCCTGGAAAACAAGCATAAACTTCTAAATTCCTCAGGATACAAAGCAATTGCTGATTTTCCCACCTGCTCCTTTTTTATTCTTGTTGTCTCCTCCTTTCTCCCAGTGGTGTAATAAGTGCAACCCCAGGTGTGTCATACATGAGGCCAGATGGAGCAGTTTCGGAAACAGATCCCCCTTCAATAAAGATGCACCCTCCATTGGAGGGCCAGCTTTGTTTTCTGGCAGGACAATTGAGCCAAGAAGAGCTCTCTGCTCTCTTGTTCTAAACATGCCATCTGCCTTTGGCCCAGCCAGTGTGACCAAATTCTGAGTTTCAGAACCAGGTACCCCATTGTATTACTTGTCTCTTCATTCATTCCACAGCTGGAAAACAGAGTTCATAGTGGCAGTAAATGCTACCAACCCTTGGAAAAGACAAGGGGAGAGATGTATGCAGGTCCACTTTCCCCAGGAACATTCCTCTCACTCAGCAACATTACAGTAGTAAAATATTTTCATGTGCTTTCTCCCCTTCTGTCTAGAAATTGTCAGATCCGAAAGAAGCATTGTGAAATTCTCCACTGTATGAGGGAAGGGGAAGGTGACTCAGATGACTAAGAAGCTTCACCAAATGACAAAGAAGTTTCATATTGGTTGTAAGGGGAAGCAAATTGAGGTCACTTTCCATTTGGAAGAGCAACTTTGCTTCTCTTTCCCTTGGTGCAGATGCATTTAAGACCAGCTGCTTCTTGGTCACCTGGGTCACCACCCTCCATGTGACCTAAGCCAACAAGCAGGTGCAGCAGCAACCTCACCACCACCAGCTTGACTGTCATTTTAGGAGAGATGTTTTGCACAGCACTCTTGGGACTATTCAATAGTTTCTTCTGCATCATCCAAAAGAAGACATACACATGTACAACTTAGAGTCAAACACATGCATGTCATCAGCAAGACTCCAGCCATTATAAGGAATGGGACATCACGAGAAGCGCAGAACCTCTACCTGCTGAGGGCCATGAGGCATTTGCCTAAATTTCACCACTGAAATTTTGCTATCTTGGAGAGGAGAGGACTGGGAAAAGGACAATCAAGCAATGCAAAGAGAAAATATATATACATTTTCTGGATTTGTAACATGGTCATCAAGCACTGCTAGTCAAAACGAAGAAATTAATTTTATGGTATATTTTCAACATGGTTTGTTTTCACAGGGATTGCTGTCATGAATTGTTGGGCCATGTTCCCATGTTAGCTGATAAGGAATTTGCCCAGTTCTCACAGGTAATGTTACCATCTTTAGATAGTGAGAAGGGACCATAGCTGGTTGAGAGATCACATGCTTTGTAAGCAGGAATATTCAAGTTCAGCTGCTTGAATCTGCAGTGGGAAAGATGATGTAGTGACAGGAAGATCCTCCCTCACATGAGACCCTGGAAAGCCAATCAAAGTAGGAAACATGGGTGATAGTCAGGACTGGGAATTCTTTGGCTCCTTAAGAATTTCTTTGCAGATTTCAGAGCTACCAGTAAAAATATCAGCTGGATCCTATTGATGAGTCCCAACTAGAGTAGGTCTCTTTAATTAATTAATTGTTGAAAGGTGGGTGAGTTAATACCTAGGGAAATCTCATTTACTGAATGGGATCTATTCCAGTCAGGACTAGCAACAGTATTTAGGCTATTATGACTATTCCAAACAGATGACAAAACATCTGTATGAACTCACTGTAAACAAGGCCACAATAGCACTGGTACAAAAAATGACACTATTTGGAACATGCTTCTAAATGATACTTTACTGATTCCCAGGTTTTTGGAAAGGATTAGAATAATTTATTATCTAAAACTTCAGTCTGCAACACCTGGTAGGCAGTACAATCAAGATAATACTTTTTTCCCAGAAAAAAAAAGAAGAGAGAATTGTACTTCCAGGGCTATGAGTCTTTTCTAAAATGACTTTTTGTTTCAGCACATGCAAGCACCCAGGTATGGGTGGGTGGCTGGGTGGGTGGGTGATTAAAAGGCGATCCAATAGCATTTCTCCCAAATTTGTCCTGGATCCCAGAAGGACGCAGCATATATATGTGCCCATATGAATAACAAACAGAACCAAAAAATATAGCATAAGCAAAATGTTTTGGCTTCTGCCTGCTTTGGTTTCTAAAGATGAAACTGAAAACACTCGGTTTCCAGCACTCTTTAGTGGATGATGCTATTATCCTCTGGGCTAAGGTCATGTTGTATTAAGGTCTTAAGTCTATAGATCCAAAAATTCTCCCTTTTATCCAAAATTTCTCAAAGAGAAGATATCTCAATACCTCCAGAATGCTGGAAACAGAGTTTTCTAAAGTGACACCAAGTCTGTAGCTCAGTTTCATCTTTAGCAACTGAAGAAAGCAGACGCTGAAACATCTTGTTTATGTTATATCTTTCAGTTCTGTTTGTTAATTGTGCATGCGCACACACGCACACACATATATTTCTGGTTTCATTTGGAGAAGACGACAGAGTACCAGGGGAGGGGTTATAGGCCCCCAAAAAATCATCTTCCCAGATCTTGCTCACCCGTAGGCTAGATAGACAAATAATTTGATCTACAAGTATAAGACAGCTTTCTATGTAAGGTACTCTGGCACATTTTGTGTCTTAAGACACATGTAGAGAGCCGTATCTCAGAAGTAGGAGGAGACAGAGCTTCAGCTGGGGTTGCCACTTTCTTCCATGAGCATACTCTATTCACATATATTTGAACCCCATTTATATACTTACTTTCCCTCACAACTCAAACATAGGGCTGCCCCTTTTTACACACAGAGGGGAAAAAAATAACCTGGCCATAATGAAAGAGACTATCTCCTTCCTCCATAGTCAGCCCACTGGGTTTTTGTTTTTTCCACCTGTTCACAGAAAACAGCAGGCCACAAATTTACAAACTGAAAGTCACAACATCCAAAAAAGAGGAAAAATGGAAGGAAAATGGGGCAAAGCAAAACCAGCAAACCTTAGAGGCATTCATAGGTGTTAATCTTGCCATTAAGACTCAAGATTTTCAAAGAGCATGTTTTCCCCATTCTTCCTGTCCTTTTACATTTAATTCATGGAAGTAGAATTTATAAAATTGATAGTTGCTATTATTGAATAGGTACCATACTTATAGAGCAAGCATAGCCATGGTACAAGTTTCTGGAGCCTCCAGCAGCCTGCACCACTAAGAACCCCTGGTCTATATTATTTGTATAATTCTATAATCTTTGTGAATGTATACTTTGTGGTCTTCTATTACCAACCCTTTTCATCAACACAACCATTTTTTTCTGAAACAACTGTTCATGGTTATATTTCTACTCCAGTTGTGGATGAAAATATCAGATATTTTTTCTTATTTTTTTCCTCTTTAATAATAAAAATATTTGGGAAAAAATTAAGAACCCCTGGTCTATGTGAAGCCGTGGGCTGCAGCTAGTGCTAAAAGTCATTATAGGTGAACAATAGGGTAAGTCTTTACTGTTAAGCTGAGAAATGTTGAGCTATATAGCTCAGAATAATATGGTTCCCAGATATTTACTGATGGTGCCAGATGTTGCTTAAATCACATGGGTGTGGTAGGCTGGGAAAGACAATTTCATAGTAGATATTATGTGTGATACTTCCATCCTTTTCTTGGCTAAAAAGTGATTCCGAAATGAAGCAATGGCTCTCTATTTTTCATTTTGTTAACCACTATGATATAATATATTGAACCAAAGGTGAAGGTAATTACCAAGCCTGCAGAACTGCACAGAAGCTAAGGGTTTATCCTTAATTTGAGGGCTGTACTTTGAATATAACCATAATTCATACAAAAAGAGTCTGTGTTTTCACAGATACATACACAATGATAGAGAGTGCATGCAGTGGTTGGAGATGCTGATTAAGGAGCAAAGATACCAATGGCCTGGAAAAATAGACTACAAGGCTTTATTATGGGAATTCCATTTTGGATAGGAAAGTTAATCAGGGTGCTAATCTAATCTAGCTTCATTCTAGGGAAGAGCTGAGCTGGTGGAAGGAGAAGAGGTAGAAAAACATCCCTAAGAGTATCAGTTTACCTAACAGAGTGATCAGGATAGGTAGACAGGAAGACAGGATAATTTGGGTCACTCAACCTATCTAACCTTGTTACTACTGCTCACTCTGAGGCATTCTTGACTCTCCAGTGCTAAGCGTTGTTGCACTTCTAACAGAGGTTCATTGTCTGTTATTAACCCAGGTATCTCAGGGAAATAAACCATTTGCTGGGGGCAAAAGTAGGAGAGGGATATTGCTTTCTTATGCCCAGCTTGTGGCATCCCAAAATCATCTGACTGTTCCCTAACAAAAACAAGCTGGCGTCATGTTAGTAGCATATGCATGCATAAATATTCATTATAGCTGCATAAGTCCGTTCTTGGGCGCTGTGGAGGTTGGTCTTCCTTTCTTCCCTCTGCATCACCCATGGTGCCCTCCACTTATTGTACAGTCTCTGCACAGCCATTCCATGCCACATGAGGAGCAGACAGAATCAAAGAAACATGTGGTTACATTGCTGTAGACCAGTGGTTCTCAACCTGTGGGTCCCCAGATGTTTGTAAACTTCAGCTCCCAGAAGCCCCAGCCACTATGGTCAATGCTCAGGGCTTCTGGGAGCTGAAGTCCAAAAACATCTGGGGACCCACAGGTTGAGAACCACTGCTGTAGACAGACACAAAATGATTACAGCAGCGTTCAGGCATCCAGGAGACCTCAGCAGACCTCAGCACTGCTGTAATCATTTCATGCCTGGCTACAACGATGTAGCCAGATGCTTTTCTGATTCTACCCATTCCCCTCAAGGTATGGGCAGGTTATGCAGGACATGTGTGTGTGAGTGCATGTATCTTCAGAGGCTCTAGAGTAAATCTGGGAAAGCCTAATGTAGGTTCACAAGCAGAACCTTTCATAACAGGACTGCTACATGTTTCATTCCAGTTCTACCTCCTCATATTCACAGCATTGTGACAGAATCTCTGCCCCTTTGCTTATGAATTTTTAATTTGCTTATTAAGACTTCGTATTTCTAGCATGCTTTCATCATGCTCTACCCTAGCCTGCCACTCCACAATTGTTTTAGAGTTTTAAAGCTGCTACTTGCATTTTTACTTTGCTGTTAAGATAAAATATGTAGCTGGTAATATAGTAACTGCACTGGTAATATGTTGTTAATATGTTACTGCACTGTTTTTGCTTGGCTGTTCCCTTTTATTGAATTTCCTCCTTCCATTGATTGAATATCTCTCTCAATGTAGCAAAGTTTAAACTTTTTAAGATAAATGAATATTTCTGGTTTAGGATATTGGACTGGCTTCCCTTGGAGTATCTGATACAGATATAGAAAAACTATCAGCTGTGAGTATTCATTGCATTTTGGAAGTGGACTCATGCAGTATTAAAATATAAGACTTCTTCCATGTACAGTCAGTCCTCCACATTTGTGGGTTTCACTTTTGCAGATTTGATTACTTACAGATTATTTGCTGTCACCTCTGCTGCCTCCCTATGCATTTTTAATAGGGACTGCAAGCCTCGTGAGACTGAGAAACTGCAAACGAGGCTTGTAAGCCCCTATTAAAAATGGTATGGGGCAGCAGTGGAGGTGGCAGTAAGCCCCACTAGCCAACCACTTCTGCCTTGTGAAGGAACTCTGATGCCTCAAAGGAATATGGTGGCCGTATTTTTGTGTGTGTTAAATATGTTTTGGAGGGCCTACAGTTATTCACATTTTTTCATTTTCACGAGGGTCCTGTGCCCCTAACTCTAGCGAATGTGGAGGGATGACTGTATAAGACTGTTTTTTTGATTTAATACACATGACACTCCTTTGTAAACCACTCAGCATTTGCAAAAATACCAGGCTCTTTTTGGTGTTTGAGCTAGAAGATTCAAATTGTACCTTCTTCAAGATTAGCATACACATATGTGCACACTCCCCTAATCTCCAATATTCCATTTATCTCTTGCATCAGGATGCCATGACATTCCTGCATGGGCAAAGCAGAAAACTAATCATAGAGTCAGCTGCAGTTGAAAAAGTTGATACACTGCAGGTAGGACAGGGGTGTAGGTACATGGGGAAAAAATTAGGAAAATTCCCCACCAGGTAAGACTTCTATTCCCCAATGATATGTTCTTTTATCCTCCAAAATTTTAGCATTGCAAAGAGTGAGATATTGAAAATTGCTCACTGCTAGGACTCTTACATTTACTGTGTTCTCTTTTCCTTGGTATCTTTCCCTCTCGGCTTCTATGGAGGCCTAGACTGTATTTCTGCTCAACCGACCTTTTAAGTGAATCCAATGGTATAAATTTGAAGAATAAAGGAAAAATTCATTTGGGATGCAGAATTCTCAGGGGGAGGCAATGCCCTCATTTTGCTTCCTTGCCGTCCACATAAATTTAAAATATCTACACGTCAGGAGCCATCTTGCTCTTTGAATCTGCACTTAAGACATAAATCTTAGGATCACATGCAAATACAGCTAAACCCTCAGGCTCCAAAATGTTTAATGTATGACCCCAATAACACTTTATCCATAACCTTCTCTGCTTTCCCTGTAGGATTGGTTTTGATGGCCACAATTCAGCTGGAGGCCACCATTTTGTTTTTCCCAAGATACATTGGATAGTGTGCTATGCTGAAGCATTCTGGGGGGGGAGAAAGGGAGGGAGGGAGGGAGGGAGGGAGGGAGACAGACTCCTGCCAATGGAAGGCTGCCTTTCAGAAGCACAGAAATATCAAAAGAGAGTAACTCATGAAATGAATAGGTGCAGTTTGTACTCTCCATACCGACACAAAGCAACCTGAGCAGTGGGATGCAGAGGGCAGATAGGGCCATCTTTTCTCTAGAGCAATTTTGATAATCCCCTATTTGTGTTTCTATTAGCTCTACTGGTTTACTGTCGAGTTTGGTCTCTGCAGACAAAATGGAGCCATCAAAGCCTATGGAGCAGGTCTCCTTTCCTCTTATGGGGAGCTGATGGTAAGTTTTAAAAGCATTAATGTTTCACCTTCCTAGATAGGAGTGACTTCTTTCTAAAGATCAGCTGTCTCAAGATCACTGTGGTAACATCAGATAAGCTTACCAGCTTCTTTCACTAGAGGGTAGTGCTGAACCTTATGTTCAGTGATCCATTTTTCTCATGTTTCTAATCAATAGTGAAAAAGACACCTAGTTGATAGCCAAAGATGATGAAAATATTCTGGCATTTGTCCATCCTCAATCTTAAAAGCTGGTCAGAATAATCACATTTCAGACAAATCTCTGTGTCAGGAAAAAAAAAAGCCACAAACCAAAAAACAAAGAGAGAGGGAGAGAGACTCAGGCCTTTTCTGCATGGGGCGAGGGAACTGCCCCGTGCCGGTACTCACCAGACCTGTGTGCTCCATGTTCGGGTCCAGGCTGGTCTGGAGGAGTGTGTGGCCGCACTCTGCACTGCTCCGTGGACGAAAATGGCAGTTTCCGGTTGGTGGAGGCTCTCCACCCACCGGTGAAGCTCATCAGCCTAAAGCCTACCCTCGGTAGATCTGCTGGCTCACACTGGTGTGAGCCTGCAAATCTGCACTGGAGCATGGCCATGGAGTGGCACGCTCTGTGCTTTTGAAAGACCTGTTTTAAGCGGTCTTTCAAAAGCACACTGAACGACCACTTTGGGTTGTTCTGGAGCAGGCTGAGGTCTGGAACTACACAAAGTAGTCCGGACCTAGTCCGCTCCCAGGTGTAGACGTCCTCTCTGGAGGATGCTCTGCACCGTTTTAAAACCCCATGCAGAAAAGGCCTCAGTTCCCAAGGCCAAGATAGCATTGAAACAGAATCACTGTAAAGCAGTATGGAAAGCAGACCCACTAAAATTAAACAGGCTTAAATTAGGAGCTATACTGGCTGCGAATTTGCTTCCAGTCTGAATTCAAGTTTCTGTTTGTGTCATTCAAAGCCCTAAAAAGCTTGGGACCCCAATACTTGAAGAAGTGCTTCTTCCTACATGTGTATATATACCTGCCAAAGAATTGAGATCTGCAGAAGGGGTCCTCCTCTATTTCCTCCCTTTGGAGATGACATGAAGAACATGGAACAGGGTCTTCTCAGCTGTGGCACCCTGACTGTGAAATGTCCTCCCCTTAGAGGTCCCACTGGCACCAGGACGGGTTTCTTTTCACTGCAAAACCAAAGCAAAGCTTCTTATTAAAGCCTTCAGGGACTAACTTATTTCAAAGTATACGTGCATATGGTTTTAAACTGTTGCAGCTTTTAAAGGGGTTTTAAACATTGCTTTGCTTGCTATGTTTTTATTGTGTTTAACTTACTGAGTTTTTATCTGGAAGTGTTTTAAATCATTTATTTTGGCTGAAATCATGCATCATCAGCCTTAATGATGTTGGTGGCATTCCATCATCATAGTTATGTTTAATGATGTCAACCCCTGTCCCCCCAAAATCCCCTGTCTCTTCAACCTGCCTGCATCCCAACCCAAGGGCTTCCAGGGTTCTGGCAAAGGATGTCTCCAGCACTCTCCTGATTTCAAGGTGCATTTAACACAGGCAGCAGGAGAGACTTTTATGAGTCCTGCCACAGCTGTGAGAGTGCTGAACACATCAGCTGGCATCCTCTTTGTCAGTTCCAATGTTGTAAGTTAAATGTACAACCTTGCAAACTGTTTCTTAGGCCATTTCCGCACTAGACCATTATAGTGCTATTATTCCACTTTCATAGAATCATAGAAACATAGAGTTGGAAGAAACCACAGGGGCCATCGAGTCCAACCCCCTGCTATGCAGGAACACCCATTAAAGCATTCCCAACAGATGGCCATCCAGCCTCTGCTTAAAAACCTCCAAAGAAGGAGACTCCACCACACTCCGAGGCAGCATATTCCACTGCTGGACAGCTCTGACTGTCAGGAAGTTCTTCCTGAGGTTCAAGTGGAATCTCCTTTCTTGCAACTTGACTCCATTGCTTGTTGTCCTAGTCTCGGGAGCAGCAGAAAACAAGCCTGCTCGCTCCTCGACATGACATCCCTTCAAATATTTAAACATGGCTATTATATCCCCTCTTAACCTTCTCTTCTGCAGACTAAACATCCCCAGCTCCCTAAGCCATTCCTCATAGGACATGGCTTCCAGACCATTCACCATTTTGGTCACCCTCCTCTGGACATGTTCCACTTTCAACATCCTATGGAATCATGGGGCCCCTCCCTAAACTGCAAACCCCAGGATTCCATAGGATGTTGAAAGTGGAATAATAGCAACATAACAGTGTAGTGCAGAAATGGCCTTATTCACATTTACAATTGTGGTACCATTGCTACAATTGTAGATGTCCCTCAAACCCACTTAAAATCCAGCCAGCTGCGTGAGGAGGGTGGAGTTCTGCAACAATAACAACAATAATAATGATATTTTGTTTTTACCCCGCCTCTCCCCTAGGCTCGAGGCGGGAGTACCAGCATAGATACAACTAAAAACAAATCATGGTTAAAATGTACTAAAACATAAACCATTTAAAATACAAATATGTCCTAACAGAAATATATTATAATTAGAAATTCAATTAAAAGTACAAATACAATTAAAACTGCAATTAGATGTACAATTAAAAGTGTCTTAAAAATAGACTGGGTAGGCCTGCCAGAAGAGATAGGTCTTTATTACTTTTTTGAATTCAGACAGCATATTTTTGCTGTCGAGTCTCTTCCAGCAGTTCATTCCACAGTCTAGAAGCAGCCAATGAGAAGGTCCTCGATGTGACCATTGCCAGTCTAGTCCTGACTGGTTTAAGTAAAAGGCCCCCAGAGGACCTCAGCTTTGCCCAGTCCAGATGTTTTGAGCTGCAAATGCCATCATCCTCATGCATCACCAAACCTGTCTATCAGCTAACATGCTGACACAACGTATATTCTAACACAGTGGTTCTCAACCTGTGGGTCCCCAGATGTTTGTGGACTTCAGCTCCCAAAAGCCCCAGCCACTGTGGTCAGTGCTCAGGGCTTCTGGGAGCTGAAGTCTAGAAACATCTGGGGACCCACAGGTTGAGAACCATTGTTCTAACAGGTCTGGCAGGTACTAGACTGGGTAACACTGTTGTAACCCACTACATACTTCTGTCTTTCTCCACAGCCAAGCAAAATGAAGCTACCTATAGTAATGAAACTGTCTTTATAAATATGCAGACACTAAAAAAGTAAAGAATAATTAAAAATATTCTCCAGAAATATCAAAACCCATCTATTTTCAGTATCAAAAAACCTTGACAAGAAGAATCCTGGGCTGACAAGTTTCCTCACAGTTTGGAACTTATTCTGCACAAAATTTGCACAGTGGTATTTTACATAGAAAATATTATTTTCTCCACAGGAAACAGCATTTTTTTCACAGACAAAACATTTCTACAGAAAAGGCTGTTTCTTGTGCTGTTTTGTATGGAAAGCAACCATGTATGAATTTTGCAGAGAATTAGTCCCCAATTATGTCATGCTCTGTACATGAAACAAAATTTTCTACAGCGAAATAGTTTCCTGAATTGCAAATAGGCTTTGAAAACCCTGTGGTTTTTGAATATTTTCTTGCAGTGGAAAGAAAATAGCTAATATTTGTTGCTTCCTTCAAGAAGAAAATTAGTGAAGAATTATATCCTTAGGAAACACTTGCACACATTATTTTAAGTTATGGGAGACTGTAAGTTCTTTTGCTGACAGTTGCAGTTCTGGTTTTGCTACCTGTGTTCTTAAGATAAAGTTGCACCCAGTTTCAACTACCATTTTGTTCTTCAGAGTGTGAGAGGAGATTTATACAATGCTATCTGAACCAGAGCTTGGAAATGTTACCTGTTTTGGCTTGCAGGTCCCAGTGAGCATAGCTCCGGCTGTGTTAGCTGGAGGATTCTGGGAATTACAGTCCCCAAAAGTAATGATCCCAACTCCTAGTCTGTACTCCTAACTGACATGGAAGAACTTGCCTGCTGGCCAACCTTTTGTTTTCTAAGGAACAGGAATGTGCGCGAGACACTTTGTCTTGCACTGTAATTTTACTGTACTGTCAGCTGCTCTGCATTATGTCAAATGAGTTCTCTGTTAACACCCTGCCTGGAGTTCAGCCTATATACAGTAAAGTGCAACAGCCCATACTTCACAATTGGCAGAGCTCACCCCCTTTGCATGCTTCGTTTGCAGAAACATAAGGCTCCCTCAGCTGCTACAAGGTTATATTGGGTCAACTCAACATTTTGAAGCATAACTTCCCACAGCAAAGAATGAAAGATTCTGCTGGAAAGAAATGTGCCTGAGATCCTAATACCTTTCAGCTTGTATTCACACAGCCTGAAACATAATATAGCTGCATATTATGACTAAGGCATCTGGTTTAGATTTAAGTAGTGTCCTTCCAGGCATAGCCTATAAACTATGCACTACTAACTGAGGAAATTAGTCTTCAGTCTACTTAAAAGCTAATTTTTGGTACCATTTTTATGCAAACTGAGTAAAGATAGCTTCCCCCGCCCTCCCAGACTTCTTATGCTATCTTTGGGAAAAATTCAAAGTTTGGACAATTTTTGGAATATAACTCCCAAGATCTCTCCACCACCATAGTCACTGGCCAGAATGGTTGGGGGATTCTGGCCAGTGATTCTTTGGGGGAAAACCTTTGGGGAGGATCCTTTTTGTGTTTGCATTTATGTGTGTGTGTGTGTCTGTTGCATTCTTTTTATTCATCACTAAAAGCATAAAAAAGCAAACATCATCAAATTATACAAACAAAAAAGTAACTGTACATCCTAACACTATCACATCTCATGTATCACATCACATATTTATCACTAACAGGTTTTCCATATTGACTACATACGTACCAAAAAAACAAAACAAAACCATTCATTACAAAACTTCTCAAATATCCAAACTGACCATGTGCTTGCCTTTTTTTAAAAAACAGTGCATCTTGTGCAAAATATACTTTTCTGCAAAATTTGTCCAAAATAAGTCCCCCCCCCCACAAATATCCAGTATTGCATGAATTTTGCACATTTTTTTTTGGTGCAAAATACACAAAATTCACCCAGTTTAATCTCAACTGGCAGGCAGATTTTTTTTAATTATTTGTTCTTAAATATGAGAATGAAATAAGCAACATTTTAATCCAATGTGGTCCTTCTCTGTCTACCTACCTCTCCTCCCTGGCTCCCAAGGTCTGAATCCTATTGTTAGACAAAACTAGAGTAGAATTAATGGGATTTACCTCCCTGTTGATTCATCATCCAACAATAAATTCAGTGGTCTACTTTAGTTGGGAATTGACTTAGGCTTCAGTCCTAAGAACACTGCAACAACAGAATCTTAAGCAGCATGGATCTTGGGCAGTGAAGCTTTCCCAGGGCACCTTGATCCAGGTGCTGGCATCCTTTCATCACCAATTTCTTCTTTTTCCATTGGAAGAATAACAAAAAAACAGAGTGAAAGGGTCTTCGGAAATCCTGGGCTGGTGGGGAAAAGAAGTGATTTTAATTGTATAGCACTCATGATGTAACTGGCAGTGCAGCAGAGTTTCCCTATTCAGACTAAAAATAACAACAGTAACCTCAAGTTGTTTCATAACTGGGAGTGGGGGACTCATTTTATTGAACCCAGTTCCAAATCAGGCACGGACAAATTTATCCACAATTAGAAATATAGAAACTTGGATACTAAATATGAGCAAGCCAAGTGAAACAAACTTGCAGGCAAATACAAAATAAGTGCTTGTTTACAATTCATGTTGTAAATATAAGAGAAAGGCCCATCTGGTGGGAGATTTGTAGTAAACCATCCTGCATTTGAGGTTGACAATCCTTGAAGCCCTCTACATTTCACAGCATAAGTTCTTGTCTGTCTTCCTACACCGACTTAAGTCAACATTTTGGGTGCTGCCTATTTGCTGTAGTCTAAACCGGCACCCATATAGATCCCTTTGACAACTCTGTAAATTAATCTGTAACCCTCTCACTGTCCTTTCCTAAAAGTATGCTTTATCTGAGAAACCAGAACACAAACCCTTTGACCCAGATGTGATTGTGGTCCAGCCTTATCAGGACCAGACTTTCCAGTCCATCTACTTTGTAGCAGAAGATTTTGAAGATGCAAAGTCTCAGCTCCAGTAAGTATGAAAAAGGGGACCCATTTGAGCACAATGAACTTGGGTTGCCAGATCTGAGGGGTATGGCCTGGAGCCTCCAGTTTTCTCCATGTTGGGGAGGAGGGCTGAAATTCTTTAATTTGGGGACACTTGGCTTCTGGCAAGAGGAAAGGACCTTATGCAAATCTCCACCTCAGCTAGAGAGCATCAGCTTGCTGCAGTTTGCAAGGGCTAATTGATTTGTTGCAGCAACTTGCAAAGACTCTCTAGAGCAGGGCTTTCCAAACAGTGTGCTGTGACACATTAGTGTATTTGCCTGAAGTGTGTAGGTGTGTTGTCTACAGTCTTGGAAATGAATATTATTATTTATAAATCATATGTTTTTAAAAATATATGAAAGGTTTTCATGAGATACGTTGTGTCCGCATACATTTTGTTATTACAATTTATGTCTGCATCAGTATCTCTTATAAAGGGTTAGTTTAACGTCTGGTTAACTGAATTACTATGTCGCAAAATGGTGCATGTCTAAAAAGTGTGTCACCAACATGAAAAGTTTGGAAAGCTCTGCTCTAGAGGGTCTACTCTTTTACCCAGCTAGCTCCTTCTTTTCCTCTGCTTCTGCTCTACTTTGAATTCTCCTAGAAGCAAGAAGAACCATGAAGGCCAGATTGAATGTTCTTTATCCCTGCTCCCAAAAATGAGAAGGAATAGTTTCCTCTTGATCTGGGAACAGCTCCTTTAGCTAAGTCTACATTAATTTCCACGTAGGAAAATACAGTCTCTCTCAGTCTCTTCTCCCCACCAATGTATGTGCATGACAAGTTGTGAGCAACTGTGGTTGGTCGAAATACACAGCACTTACTGACATCATGAGGGGCTGTCCCAAGGCCTAAGGTTTTGGGTCGGGACTATTGAAGACAGGGCACACAAAGATGAGTTGGCTTTTAGATTTTCCAGCAAAATACACTGTAAGTAGATGGATGGGAAGAGATACAGAACATTTCTACAACTCTAGTTATCTTGGTCCTGAGCACAGAAAGCTTTTTTTGGACCTCCAAATCCCCAGTCACCCTTGACCATCTTGTGCTATCTGTATTTCTAGCCAGCTGCCTCAGCTGGCAGTGTGCCAAGTGGTGGAATTTTACTGTTGGAAAAAAAAAAAGGAAACCCATCTTTTGTTTATAATTTCCCTCAATAGGAAATATGCTTTGACAATCAAGAAGCCTTTTCCTCTTCATTATGATCCTTTTACGTGCAGCATAGAAGTGCTCGATTCACCACGAAAAGTGAAAGAAATCATCACCCACTTGAAAGAAGAACTGGGAAACCTATGTCATGCTTTTGAAAGCTTTTCTTAAAAGGATTTGGGCCCAATCTTTCACAGGGATAATGTAATAACTGCAAAAATGTTATGTACATTTCTCTGGCAAAATGAATCCAATGGTACAGCTTGGATTTTTTTGTTTTTAAAGAATGGATCTAATGACCTGCTGAAGACATCCATAACTGAACAGTGGTAGGATGAGTTTCCTCTGGGTTGTAGAGCATCGTTCTACCACTGCTCAGTTCTGGAGGGCTTCAACAAGTCATTATATTCATTCTTCTTAAAAGTAACTTTCCAAGTTATGATGATGATTCCTCTGTCTAGAAAGAAAGAGGTTAGCTCGCTGTATTTCTGATAGTCCTCTTGCACTAAAATGTAGATAGTTTGTGAATGTGTGAAGCAAGGAGTTTTTAAATAGTACCCTATTTACTGGCATATAAGACTCACTTCCCCCCCAAAAAAATACTGTTTGAAAATGGGGTGTGTCTTATTTGCTGCTGCGTCTTATATGCTGGCAAATATGGTACTTTGAATATTCAGATTGCCACTCTCACTGAGGGAGAGAGATTGAGAGTGGGCCCATTTATTTTCACTTATAAATTATCTTACTCATCTCTTGCCTTTTTAGGTGCCCCTCTTAAAAAAACAGTGACGTCTGTGCTTATTCTTCTCTTTTTGTAATTTGTGTTAAGAGTGTTTTGTATGTGATTTAAGTTAGGTATGGCAGCAATCTTTGAAAGTAATTGAAGAGTAATGATAGGATAAATTTCTCATGTCTGGTGAGGAGACTACTAGAGGGGTGAGCATCTTCATAGTTCAGGAATTACTCTGCACAAAAGAATTAAAATTAAAATTAAAAAATAGAAATAAAAAATTAAAAAGTACATGGGCTTTTTTTTTTTTGCACAGAAAACAGTTGCTAGAATCCTGTATGACCTGTCTCGTTGCATAACTTTATGTACACCTAGCTACATAGCAGAGGCACTAAGGCCTTTTCCACACCGGATGAGGGAATTGCCCCGTGCTGCTACTCACCGGAGCTTTCGGCTCCCTGGTCCGGTCCATGGCGGGTCTCGACCAACCGCTGAAGCTCGCCAGCCTAAAGCCCGCCCCTGGGCAGATCTCAGGCTCACATTGGTGCGAGCCTGCGAACCTGCATAAGGGAGCAGGCTCGCAGTGGCGCGCTCCGTGCTTTTGAAAGACTGGAAAAATCAGGTCTTTCAAAAGCATGCTGGAGGACCACTTGGGGTCGTTCCAGACCGGACTGAGGTGTGGATCTACCTTAAATAGGTCTGACCCAGTCCGGTCCAAGGTGCAGACCTCCTCCTTGGAGGAGTTTCAAAAACCCTGTGTGGAAAAGGCCTAAGAAACTCCTGTACTGAATTACAAAGATGTGTAGGAAGACCCGAGCAAGAGTGCCTGATGCACATTAGGACCTATGCATTGATCCCATTACACTGTGCATGGATTTCATTGTGCATGGGTCACTTATTACCCTAAGAGGAGGGAGATGTTGGGGTCCACCCGCAATGCCAACGTCTCCTTAGAATTTGGGGGAAATTATAGCTCAAAGGAGGCCTATAAGAAGAGACTGATCGCAGGATCTTTTCACCTATGTATACCAGTATCAACTGTAGAGAGGACTCCAGCTAAAGTTAATGAAATATTTTATTTGAATTGACAAGCATACGAGAAATCAGAGACTCTTAAGAACCATACAAGGCTATTGGAAAGTGAGGCAAGAAAGAAAGGATGGATAGAGAAAGATTGAATAGAAAGAGTGATAGTTACCAGGCCTGAAGAAGGGCTCACAGTGGAGGGACTCAGACAGCATCTGAGGGTAGCACAGAGGAATGGCAGTCTAGGGCACTACAATTGGCTGGGGTAGAAGCTAGGGGTTTTATACCCTATTTCACACCCCAAAGGGGTGTGTTGGCTTTCCCATAGGACTGAGAAAGAGTCTGGGTGGGCAGGTCTGGAGTGATAAAACATTGATGGGACTCATGACAATCTCTTAACATTTGGTCAGGAAGGGCATATAGGGAAGGGCTCCTGTACCTTTAATGGTTGTGTGGAAGAAGGAATTTCAGCAGGAATAGCTTCTGTGACAAGCAATACCTGCTGAAAGTCCCTCTTCTATGCAAGTATTACAGATACAGGAGCCCTGTCCTTTATTTCACCTGGCAACCCTAACATATGGGAACAGAGATTTCTGCTCCACCAGCATGAAAACAGCATCTGGTCCACATGCAGCTCAAACCACTCATAGCCTCTATCATGGCTTGCATATTTCCCCCATTTAGTTAATGGGAGGAAGTCCAATGCACATGCAGAAGAACTTTCATCTAGTTGTGATGCCTCCAACAGAATTAACAGGGCAGACATAATGAGCTGAGAACCACAGTGTGTATCCAGTTCCTCCAAATGCACCTGCTTCAATGGTATAGCACTCGGTTCAGGATTAATCAAACTTTCAAGTACCAGTGGCTCCTCCCAGAGCACCATGGATGTGATGAGTTAAAGATCTGCAGAGAGTTCATGTATGCAAACATGCACAAAATATAGGGAACTCCAAGCAGCCAAGTCTTCAAGTTTCACAGGGCATCAAGGACCATATAGCTGTATGCTGTAGGCACAACAGGTGGCAGTTTACAAACCACTGGTTCAACACTTGAAGGTCAGGGATTGGGGTATCCTGTAGGAGTGAATGTGCCTATATTAGTTAGTAACACCTGTGGTCAGTTCCTTAGCTGAGACGTTCAATTGTGTTATATTTTGGTGATATTTCTGCTTTGACCACTAGATGGGAGTGTAACATTGAGAGTCTCCTTCTCTGCTCTTTCCTCCAAATGCAATGAGTAACTCTTTTCATTCTTCTGGATTATTTTCTCAGTTAACAGAAAATGTCATGTTTGGATTGTTGAAGGAAAGAGACAGAGGGGTGCATGTCTTTGTTTTATTTTTCTGCGTCTTGCCAGAAGGCAAAAGAAAGGGTGTAACCGAGAGACAGGCTTTCCAAATTATTGTCTGAGGGGCTGCTCCCCTTATTAGCTTGGCCTCTGCAATCTCTTTGCATTCTTTGCATCCTGAAGAGGAGCCATGTGGTCTGAAGCAACTGGAAACTCAAATGAACCAACTTGTTATCAGCTACAGATTGGTGGGATAGAGATGCTAATCGTTGCCATCATGGTTGACAGTCTAGTCACAGTGTAACTTGGGGAGTAAGCGACTGGGAAAGTTTTCTGCCCTTGGAATCTGCACAGAGTGCAAAGATGGCAAAAATAAAACAAAAGGAAAGGCCAGAAATCCATTTCTGGTTTGGAGAAACTGCCCCCTTTTAAAGCAAGGCCAGTGGTGTAGTAGAGGCAGGATTCACAGGGTCAAAACCACAGGACTTATTAATGAGTAGAGATTATAACATCATCTGTCACCCCTTTCTCTCTTTGACCCTCTGTGTTCAGCTGCAGTATCTTGACCGAGAATGGATAACAGCGTATCATTGAGAGCTAGCTCTTTTCTAATGCATAGTATTTGAGGGGTGGCTAGAGCTGGTAAAACCCATCAGCTTTACGAACAACCTGCTCTTGATAGAGATGGAAGCTGCTAGAAATGGTCTCAGATGAACACAGCTGGCTGCATTTTTGGGCTCTCTGTTGGTTTTGTCAGGGTGAGATCCTGCACTTCAAAAGTTTCCACTGCCTGCAACCTAATTAAAACATGAATTGCTGCTTCAGAAAAGAAAGAAAGGAAGAAAAAAAGAAAAGAAAAGAAAATCCAGCCTTTTCTGAGAACAAGGGCCCATTCACACTGCAGAATTATGGTGGTACTACTCCACTTTAACTGTCATGGTTCCATTCTACAGAATCATATAATTTGGCAGTGTAAGAAGGAATATTTAAAATTTTAAACCAGAGAGCTTCAGTGACTCACCAAACTACAGACCATAGGATTTTATAGGATGGAAGCATGCCAATTGAAGTGCAATAATAGCACTATAATTCTGTAGTGTGACTGGGCCCAGGTGTAAGACAGTCTGGAAGGGCTGAGGGGATTGTCTTGGGGATTGCATGTATCCAAAGACCCAAAAATATTGTAATTTGTAATTTGCAATATGTAATGTGTTGTAACATTATATGTTCAAAATTTATAATAAAATACATTACAATGCAAAAAAAAAAAAAAAAAAGGAGCCCCTTCTCTCATGTGTTCTAGCCCAATTGTTCAGTTCCTCCTCAGAGGCTCTTCTCTAATGGACTGATGCTCAAATATGGTGCAAGGGGCAGCCAGCTACGAGAGAGAGAGCCTTCTCAGTACTGCCATGCCCACTCCAGGGAGGACTGCCAAATCTCCTCATTGTATCCATTTGATGTCAAGCTCTTTCAGCATGCATACTAGCTTTAAGTGTTTGTTTCACTTCTGGCTTTTCAAAAAGCATCTTCATATTTTAACATTTTCATATACAGTAATGTGAAAGACTGGAGAGGTGATTCCTCGCATTTTTACTTCTTCCTTGTCCAACACCCTGACAATACTTCACAGTAGGACTGACTGTGCAGATAGACCAAATGAAAAGACAGCCTCAGACATTATTGTGATTGTATTTTTACTTCCAGGAAGTGAATGAGGTGTTTGTGAGATTCTCTGTAACTTTTCATGTTCCAAAACAAGGCAATTAATCTAGGAAATGATACATCTTGCCATTGAATACAGAGGGTAGAACATTTACTGTTCTTCCACAGGCAACAAAATTTATTGGGCTGACCCTGCTGGGTAGGAACAAAGAAGGGCCACAGCAGCAAGAGCTCTTGGCAGAACTATGATTCCCAAGGTTCCTGAAGTTATGCCCCAAAAGACTTATGCCCAATGCACCAGGGAAACAGGAAGGAACAGGGGAATAAAGTGATAAGCCTCCTTCTCCCCTCTCCTTCTAATATGCCTGGTGTTTATCTTCTTCACTTGGCAGTTAAGTGCAGGGAATGTGGACACTGTGTTTCACACTGAGTGCAGAGGTGAGCAGCCTGTGGCTTGCCAGATTGTATGTTTTTCTATAAGGCCATCATCTTTGTCCGTTGGTTGTTCTGGATAGGAATGAGGGAGTCCAACAACATCCAAAACACCTTGGGTTGATTAGAACTAAGGTGGAACAGAAGTCTATCTGGTTATAAATGCTCACTTATATGAAATTAAAGTCTTCCCATGCAGAAAAAGTAACCTATCAGGGAGCCTGGGCTGCTAGGCAACTTCTCTCAGATAAACTAGCTACTTAGACAGAAGACTGTCAATAGGGGTGAGAATTCAGTTGTGCATTTGCTCCACTTGAGAGGACTTCACCACTTTCTTTTCCTGAGTTTATCACTAGATTAGAATAAAATAATTTATGTAAAGAGACAGACTGGGAGTAAGCTGGCTGTATTTACAACCAAGTGATTTGTTAATTGTCTCTGTCCACTATCCAGATAGATGAAAGTATTCTGGCCCTCACCCATAAGGGAGAAGTTCTATGCTAATAAAAATTGAGGGCAATGTCAAAATAAGGTGTAGATATTACTTAGTGTTTTTGTCCGTTACTCAGCAGACACATCCACATCACCATAAAAGGGTATGGCTGCATTCACAGTAATAATTTATATGCTTTTCAAGGTTTTAACCTGTGGAAACCTCAGCTGGTCTAAAAGGCCATAGTCTGACTACTGACAGGAATTATAGAATCATAGAGTTGGAAGAGACGACAGGGGTCATTGAGTCCAACCCCTTGCTATGCAGGAACACCCATCAAAGCATTCCCAACAGATGGCCATTCAGCCTCTGCTTAAAAACCTCCAAAGAAGGAGACTCTGCCACACTCCGAGGTGGCATATTCCACTGCCAGACAGCTCTGACTGTCAGGAAGTTCTTCCTGAGGTTCAGGTGGAATCTCCTTTCCTGCAGCTTGAATCCATTGCTCCTTGTCCTAGCCTCTGGAGCAGTGGAAAACAAGCCCGCTCTCTGCTTAACATGATATCCCTTCAAATATTTAAACATGGCTATCATGTCCCCTCTGAACTTTTTCTTCTGCAGACTAAACATACCCAGCTCCCTAAGCCGCTCCTCATAGGGCATGGCTTCCAGACTCTTCACCATTTTGGTCACCTCCCCTCTGGACACGGTGGTGATAGGAAGCATACAGCTTTCTTGTTACTGCAGCCTTATTGGTGATCAGTCTGAATAACTAGCTACCAATTTGAAAACAATTCATAAGAATAGTTATCACCTATAAAACCGTATATGACTTAGATCTTGCCTGAAGGACTGTATTCTCTCATTATAGCATGCTCGGGCTTTGAGAACTTGGGCAACCTCACAGCCACCTCTGGTAGGGGAAATCAGACAGTATGTTCTTAGCAGTAGCTCTCATGGCATAGAACTCTATACCAGTGGAGGCTAAAATGACCTAACCTCTGTTGTCATTCCGCTGGCAGGCAATGACCATTTTTTTTATTCCTGCCTTTGATACTTAAGCTGGATTGCTGTAAAAAGGGAGTTTCAGTTTCTGACTCTTTTCCTCCAGCTCTCTTTGTGCTGTGTTTTTTTTCCACTTTATGGAAGTGTCTTATTCTTCAAACTTGATTTTGTGCATTTCTTTTTAAGAATGCAGTCTTATTGTTTGTGAGACTTCTTAAGGGCCCCTTTTGGAGACAAGGGAAGGATATAAATACTATAAATAAAAAAATTATTGGAATAAAAACAGATGGAGCAACTCAAAGAAAAGAAAAAGAAGCAGCATAAGGGAACAAAATAGTACAATATACATAAGTATTTCCATCAAAATATACACACATACACATACATCTGTGTATATGTATATTTCAAGAAAATGAGTTCCGATGAAATGCTCAAGTTATATCAATTTATGGTGGCCGGTCTGAACATTTCAGGGCCTTCTTAATGGCTGCTCCCAGGGATGAAACTTCTTGCATAAGGGGGCTAGGCTGGCCCATTCACTGTTGTCCTTCTACTATCGAGTAAGCCTTTTTATTCAGACATCTGGCATTTAAACAGGGTTGCTGTTGAAGGTGTTTTTAACTGGTTGGCTGATATTAATTTTTCTTGGTGTATTTTCTTAGTATTTTAATTGCATTTCTGTTTTTATTCTCTGTATTTTACTGTTTTTAACTGTCTTGAGTGCAGAAAAGTGTTATATAAATTTAATAAAGTAAATCTATGTATGCATGTATCATGAAATAAATGGAAGAGTTGGATAAAATGAATATAAGTCTTAGATAAATTGATTGACTTAAACTGCCTTGGCTGTGGTATATGAGAACCCATGATGGGGAGATGTGACCTTCCAAATGTAGGGCAGCAAACTTCTATCAGCCCTAGTCAGCACAGCCAGTGGGGAACGATGATGCAATCCAATATTGTATTGGATCTATGTTGCCCATTCCTGCTTAGAAAACAGCTAGACAAATAAATTTTCACTGACAGCTGCGAAAGACTATTTCTTGCTTTGCCAAATGGTGCAGTGAAGTCATTTGGGGAAGGAGCTTACAGGGTCAAAATGCCACCCAAAAAAACAAACAAACAGAAGAGCAGATATTCTAAAACTGTCCCAGTTTGGCAGGGACCATCCTGTCATCCCACTATTTCAGCTGCTTTAAAAAGGTTCCCTTTCCTCCTTCAACTTTCTCCCTTTCTCCTCAGCTTACTTCAATTGCTGCAGACAGAATTCAAACTTCAAAAGTACCTTCCAGTTGTCTGACTCAGCAGGGGAGGAGAGAGGAGAGGTGGAGTGGAACCTTGCCCTTCCGAGTAGGTTTAGGCAAAAGTAAACTGCTGTAGCATCTAATAGTTTGTCAGTCCTTCCACATTAATAACTTTTGCAGTCTTGACCACCTTCTGAAATTGTTTGACCTGGCTTCCATCTGTTAAATGTTAGAAGGCATGAGAGCAGCAGTGATGAATGGCAGTTGGCATCATCTGCCACCTGCTGAACTCTCAAACCACTGCCAGAGAGGCACATGTCTCACATCAAAAACTTGAATGGATTAGTTTCTTTCAGGCTTGGCTGTGCCAGTAAAAAACAAAAACAAATACATACATACATACATAGATACATACATACATATATACATACCAACCAACCAACTAACCAACCAACCAGAGGAGTGTCAGAGAACCTTGGTTCCAAGATCTAAGGGTTCTGGTCTGTGACTAAGTCCTTGCAGGATTCTGCCTTGATCCTGTTCTTTGCAGAATCCTACCCAGTACCTCAGACTGAGTTCAGGTGCAACTAGGAGGAGCATGCCCCACAATCCTGAGCCTGTGCCTCATTCCCCTCTCTACCATGAGAATGCAGCTTCCAACATCAGCAGGAGGCAGCAGACAATGTCCAGGTGCAATTCTCCATCCAAGAGAAGTGGCTGGAGGAATGTGCTATGGCCCTTTGAAGGTGGCAAGAGTGAATGTTGCATGAGAAGGCATTGAAAGCCAGAAAGGACTTGTGTTTGTACACCTCAGAGTAACATGACATGAGATTACATTGCCAATTGGGTTCTGGCCGATCTGTCCTGCACCTATTTAATCAGTCTGTTGCTCTTGGGTACAATGGAAGTCTCTACCCAGTTGCCAGTCAGATACACCTGCCATTCCAGTTGGCTTCTGTACAAAGAATGGTGATGCTACCTCATACAGCAAAATCTCTTGGGCTGGTCCTCCTACCACCAGATCCTGGTCTACTTTCCGCCACCCTTTATTTCAGATGGTTATGTGAAAAATCATTCAAAGTATGGTAAGTGAACCAGTCCTGTTGCATCCACTCTTTTTGTTGAATTGGCAGCAGAGAGGGAGAAATGGACTTCTATCCCCACTGAATCTTGGGGCATTCTTTCTGCCTAATTCTACCACCTGAATTCCCAACCTAGCTCATTCTCAACACAAATTGATTTATGGAAATCAAATTCCAGATTCTCTATTTAGAAAAAAATCTGGGAAGCTGCTGACTTACAGAATGAGATATTCTGGGTTCTTGTACTGTGGTAATTGGAGCCTTGTTGCTTTTATTCCAGTTCTGTTTGGGTGGCTTTTGACTAGCTCAAGATCCAGCTGACAGACAATGGAAACCTTCATTGCTTTGGCAAGGAATTTCTTGGTCAGCTTAACAGGAACAGAGCAAAATGAACACTGAGTGCTCCTGAAAATCTTTGGTAATCAGCATCAGTGTGCAGCTGGAATTGCCAAGGATCTGCTGGCCCTCCAAACTTGATGGCAGGAGTAAGAAAGCCAAACTAGAACAAGCTGTCTTGTGGAGAAACAATGAAACTGATGAGAAAGATTAAGGCCCCATTTGGGGAATCTTACAGCCAAATGTCATATGGTTACATTTGAGAGCTGTCATTCCCAGAATCCCCTGCCACTGGCCAGGCTGACTGAGTGGCTATGGGAGTTGTAGTCCAAACAAGTAACATTTCCACACACTGGCAACAAACATTTACCTTCTAATCCTCACTGACTAGGCCTTATCACTAAGCTTATTTGGAGTTATGGCTGGCAAGCAGGACTTGAAGCTGGGATCTGAATAACAGGGAAAAGAAAGAGATCTGAATTCATAGGTTTTCCATGAGAGGTGGGTCACCACTCACCAGGTATAAAGACATTAACAGTAGAAGGCTTGTGGCAGTTTAAAGATGCACACACTTAGCTGCCTTACATTTTTGTGGGCTGCAGTCCATTTCATCCCATATGTAGGGTGTTACCTCAAAGGATGGCTTATTATACACATGGTTGTATGAGTGGGAAAATATAATCAGTGGGGTCAGAGAGAACTGAAATGCAAAAAGTGTAAGTGGGCTTGCATCTATGTGTATAATAATTTGTAATATATACAGTAACATAATAAGCACATGCATAATCACCTGCCAACTGAGGCATCACTCTTTCAATCCAAACGAAGTAGTCTGCAGTCCACCAAAGTTTATGACAATTTTTTTTAAAAAATGTTCTTTTGATGTGCCACAGGATTCTCCACACACACACACACACACACACACACGCACTAATTTAACTCAGCAACCCCCCGCCCCCAGCCAATCTGGGACAGTGATGACACAATTACTTTAAAGTAAAAAAAGTAAAAAATGTCTTAAGTTGCTGACAGAAGGACAGCAAATGGGACTATCCTGGTCTTTTTAGGACGGGAGTTCCAAAATTTGGGAGTAGCCACCAAGAAAGCCCTCTCCCTTGTTCCTGAAAAGTAAGTCTGGAAAGGTACTGCGACAGAGAAAAGTGCCTCTCCAGATGATCTTAGAGTTCAACTGAGTTCATCAACTAAAATTGCCTATTATTTTTGTGAATGACAACTTGAAAATTTGCCCTACTGGTCTGTAAATTATTGGAACTTGTTTTTCTATCATCATCATCAACAACATCACCACCACCACCACCACATAATTCCTGCTTCTGTGGTATGCAAAATTTCATAACTTTTCCTTCCATCTCTTACCACACTGGAGAAAGGGAAGACAAAGTTAAAAGACATATAACCAGGAGGACGCAGCAGTGGAATTGTGTGACATGTCAGGCCCAGAGCGTGAAGAACAAGACCAAAGCAATACGCCCTGTGAGAGCACATCTTTGCAACCATCCCAGAGCAACCACAGCTCATCAAACACGAAGACTGAAGGGAGTATTCCCTGATTGAAAGATCTTTGGCATTTGTTACTAGGGGACGAGTTTCTTCAGGCTGGGGGTGTGGTTTCCAGGCATCAAAAAACACACATCTATTCCTGCTTCTGTTTCCAGCTGATCCATATCTGAGTATGCTCATCCATGGATATGACTTGATATTTCAGCAATGGCATTATAGTAAGATGATTGTCTCAAAGACATTATTTCTGTATTTTTGAATGAGAAACAGAGGGCATAAAAAAAAGTGATATCCTGCCAGAGAGGAGGTGGCAGTGGAACACAGCAGTCAGCTGGGTTTTTATTTGGAACAGAGGACAAAGGACACTGAGTTTTAGCTACTGTTAGCTAAAACTAGGGCCATTTCAAGTGGGGTCACCCAAGGTAAGAACATACAAACAGGCCCATTGGATCAGATCAAACACCTGTGTAGTTCAACATTATGATAACAGAATGGCCAACCAGATACTTGTGAGAGCCCCTCAAGACAAGAAAGTAGCAGCAAATATCTTCACCAGCAATTGACATATAGAGACTTACATCCACCTACTAGAGAGATCATCATCATCATCATCATCATCATCATCATCATCATCATCATCTCAATAATGAGACTCAAGATGGCTAACAATACCTTAAAAACAGCACCACATACTCCACTCCAGGCAATTTCACAAAGCCTGATGGCATAAAAATGTCTTAACTTGCTGACAGAAGGACATCAGATGGGGCTATCCTGGCCTTCTTAGTGAGGGAGTTCCAAAATCTAGGAGCAGCCACCAAGAAAGCCCCCTCCCTTGTTCTCACCAAATGAGCCTGGAAAGATATTGAGACAGAGAAAAGGGCCTCTCTGGATGATCTTAGAGTTCCACTGGATTCATAAAGACAGATACAAACCTTAAAATAGCGGACCCCATGCAGCTGAAACACCGGCTTTAATTGTGCAAATGCACTTCTGTTCACTGCTGAAATCTGAGCTTCCATACTCAGGGCTGATCTAGGAGTACCCCCTTACAGGGAGTGTAACCTTATTGAACAAAGACTGAAACCCTATTCCCAGACCTGTCTTTTGTCTGACCAGGAGCACCTCTGTCTTATCTGCATTAAGATTTCAATTTGTTTGCCTTCATTCAGTCCAGGTGCCAGTTTAGCACAGAAACGGCTGTCTTGGAATTAGGTGGAAAGGAGCAGCTGGGTTTCATCAGCATACTGGTGACTCTTGACTCCTAGACTCCAGACCACCTCTTCCAGAGGCTTTGTGTATACATTAAATAACATAGGGGACAAAACAGAATCCTGAGGGCAAATGGCCAAAGAGTCAAACAGGAATCCCCAACTCCATCCTCTGAGACCACCTCTCCAGGAAAGAATGAAGTCACGGTAGAACAGTGCCTACAAGCTTCATCCCACCCATCCCAACCCAGATGGATACCATGGTCAATGGCATTGAAAACTGCAGAGAGATACTTCCCCTGTCCAGCTCCCAGCGTAGATTGTCCACCAAGGTGACTAAAGCTGTCTCCATCCCATAACCAGCCCTGAAAACATATTGAAAGGGATCTAGATAATCCACCTCATCCAGGAACCCCTGGAGCTGGGAAGCCACCATAGGCTCTGGAACCTTGCCCAAGAATGGAATGTTGGAGATTGGCATATAGTGGTCCAGTATAGTAGGATCTAGGGAAGGTTTTCTCCAAAGAGGTCTAACAGCCTCTTTCAGGCATTTTGGGACTCTGCATTGTTGTAAAGAGTTATTAATCCCTCCCCTTATCCACTGTTCCTCTCTGACCTGTTTAATAAACCAAGAAGAGCAAGGGTCACATGTGATGGTTCTTGCTTCTCCAAGGAATCAGTCCACATCCTCAGGCTGCACAAATTAAAAAGTACCCATCAACACTGGATAAACAGGGGCCAAGGTTACATTTGCTGGATCTATCTCACCTCTGATGTCCGAGTCAATATACAGTCATCATGCCTGGTAACTGTTCATAGCTTTAGCCTCAATAAATTTGTTCGGTCTCTCTTGAAAACTGTGCAAGTTAGTTGCCATCTCTACCATTTGTTGTAGTGAATTCCAGTTTACGCATTGTGTGAAGAGATGTTGTCTTGCATTGCCTACCACTCAAGTTCAGTGAATTTGTTCCAGTTCTATGACAGAAGGAGAAAAATATCTCCCTATCCCTTTTCTCCATATGTCTTATTACTCTCCCTCCACACCAACACATATACATACCTTACTCATAATTGTTTTCTGGAGGAATTTTCTGCCTGGAAGTCCTTTCTCACATTATTTCTCTGATTGGCACCCTGTTAGTAAGGGTATCGTTAACTTATGACTTACAAACTTGTAACTGTTTCCTATTCACATTTAGGCCCTTTCTGCACTACATTGTTATAGGGTTATTATTTCACTTTCAAAATCCTGTGGAATTCTGGGGTTTGTAGTTTACTGAGGCCAAAGAACTCTCTGGCTGAGCATTCTAAATGTCCCTCCCTAATGTATGAACCCCAAGATTCCAGAGGATGTTGAAAGTGGAATAATAGCACTATAACAGTGTAGTGCGGAAAGGCCCTTACAATTGTGGTACCATGGCCACAATCATGAATGCTCCTGAGTCTACCTTGAAGTCCAGCCGGCCACACCAAGGAATAAAGTTCTGTGGAGCTGATGAGTAGGTTGCTGAAGAATGACATATCTAGACCCTACTGCTACTGAGCTGCAGTGCACTGAAAAATTGCAAAAAGACCTCATATGGGCTCTCTGCTTCTGTTCTTCATACTATAGCTGATGAGTAGGAACGGGCTGGGTGAATCATCCCTCAGCATCCCTGCAATAGCTTCAGGGTGCTACGCCCCTTTTGGATTTCCTGGTAAGATGGCAGGATACTGCAGCTGACTTAGAAAGACATGCACTCAGTGGGCAGGGAGTCTGTGCAGCAGGCATTCTGTACATTGATCTCTTAATTTCCTATTTGGTTTAATGGTATTTTTCACCTTGCAACTCGGATTTGGTGTTGCACTTTGCTGTCAAATTTCAGTAACATGGTTTCAGATGGTAACCTAGGCCACATGCAGCCCAGAGTCATAGAATCATAGAGTTGAAAAGGACCTCATAGGCCATCAAGTCCAACCCCCTGCTTAGCACAGGATCTGCAGCTAAAGCATCTCCATTAGGTAGCTGTCCAGCATCTTTTTGAAGATTTTTTTTTTTTTTTACAAAGGAGACCCCATGAGCTCTCTAGACAATTGGTTCCATTGCCAAACCATTCTTATTTCCAAGAAGATCCTTCTAATGTGCACCTAAAATCTACCCTTCTGTAACTTCAGACTCTCAGACCCAGTCCTATACTCTCAGGCAGCAGAGAACAGCCCTACCCCCTCCTCTTTAGGACCGCTCTTGAGGTATTTAAAGAGTGCAAACATGTCAATCCTCAGTCTTTTCTTCACCAAGCTGAACAAGACCAGCTCCTTCAACCTTTCCTTCTATGTTTTGTTCCCCATACCTCTTATCATTCTTGTTGCCCTCTCTCTGAACCTGCTTCACCTTGTCTCTATCCTTCTTAAAATGAGGTGCCCAGAACTGAACACACTACTCCAGATGAGGCTTGATGGCACAGAATATAGTGGGGCTATTACTTCCTTTGACTTGGAAACTATGTTTCTATTAACACAGGCCCAGCCCTGATCAGTCTGGTTCAGAGAGTCTTTGTGCATCAGAATCAAATCAGGACCTGCTATTGCAACTCCACGTCCTCTTTGTGCATCGATAGTTAGGGTTCCCAGAGTGAAAACTAGAGAGGACTCTTGTACCTTTAATGGTTTTTTTAGAAGAGGGAATCAGGAGGTGTTACTTACCTGGCTGCATGACAAGTGATCTGGCAACCCTATATCTGGTACATAGCTTGGAGTCATCACTATAGATCTAATTGGGAGAAAAAATGGTCAAAAGTATGAGCACTGCATCCTTCGATTTGGGGAAATTGCCAGCACTGGCCACCCTTTTCGCAGAAACATGACTGTTTTATGAAGAAGAGCCTGGCAGGGAGGTTCAAGCAAACAAAAAAGTACTGACTAAATAAACTGGCTTGTTGACTGTTTAAATTTATGGCCTTGTTTATTAGCCAGAAAGTTAACCCCGTGACAGGCATCATCATTACCAAAAGGGGGAAGCTTCAGAAGGTTAACACTGTTATCTCCCTTCGTATGAACTTGGGGGACATTGTTTGTATGTTTTTATACTGAGTGTCCTTGCTGTCATACATCAGCCAACAAGCAACAAAGAATTAGGCATCATGGGAAATTAAAACTGCCATGTTCAGCCCCTTTGGAGAGCTGGTGTGACCATCACTGCCAGGTAAGCACAAGTGTTGTCAGCAATATAAGAGAAGCTGGTCCTGTACAATTACTTAAACACCTCAGGGAAATGGCTGGATGACTGCACAGTCAGCACTCCGCATTTGTGGGTTTGACTTTCATGGATCTGATTATCTGTAAGTTTCTACAACCCTTGCCCCTCCCCACCTCAGACTGGGGGAAACCTTCCATGTTGACAGCTGTGATCAGGCCATGAAGCCCTTTAAAAACCCACTGCTGGTCTTCCTCCTCCTCCCCTACCAACCATTGCCTGGTTAGCTAACAATGGCTCAGAGCCTGATTTCTCAGCACCACAAACCCTTTCCCAATGCTCCCACACTCCCAAGGAAGAAGATGGGCAAGAGAGAGGAACTGTAGGGCCACCATTCCACTCTACTGTCTTTTGGTTTCTTTTCCCTGACCATGTTCGGACCATAGGTGCCTGCCCTCCCCACCATGCTTTGGCCCTCTTCACCCCGCACAAATTTTGATAGTTGCAATTTTTTGCACTTTTGGAAGGGTCCTGCAACCCAAACCCTAGCAAACGTGGAGGGCTAACTGTATTCTCAGGCCATTTCCACACTAGCCTGTTATAGCGCTATGATTCTACTTTCAACATCCTATGGAATCCTGGACCCCTCCTGAAACTGCAAATCCCAGGATTTCATAGGATGTTGAAAGTGGAATCATAGCACTATAACAGGCTAGTGAGGAAATGGCCTCAGAGAGAGGCCACAATGAATCTGAAGACTGGTGGTTTTTTTGTTGTTGTTGTTACCTTGTTTTAAATAAGCCCTCTTCTTGAATGTAATTCTCAAACATAATCTCTTTATTAAGAGCATAATACAGTAATCACCATGCAGCATGTGGATATGGTTTTGCCCAAAAGATGATTACTAGAATTAAAAACAATATCTTAATTGATTCATCATAGCATGTTTTGCTGATTGATCAGTTGCATAGTGAATGGACACTGCATAAATAGGCATGTGTGTACAATCAATCACTTGGAAGAAAAAGACATGCATGCATTTCAGCTGGCAGTGTAGGCTTGGGGTTCTGGGAGACCACTTGGGAAGATGTCGGCAGAAAATCTCTCTTTCTCTCCTTGTTTTCCTGAGGCCCATTTGCTTCCCACATGATTCTTTTGGCGTTTTCTGCAAAGTCACCCAGAGAGTGAGGTCAAGGCAACCATCTCCTCGTTCCTGCCATTGCTTGGATGCCAAGCCAAGCGAGATGGGGCAGCTGAACATGCAGCAGTAACAATGCTTTCCAAAGCATGATCTATTGCTAAACTGGCTAAAGGCTTCCCCCGCGTACCTGACAAGTTAGAGATTTGAGCATTGTCAAAAAGCAAAAATGGCTGAAAAGTAGAACCCATCTACTGTAGGGAACATGAAAGATTTATGGAGGCTTGCTTAGGACTGACCACACACACACACACACACTGCTTGTAAAGTCTCTCAGCTGCCTTGGTGCCTTCCCGCTCCCTGAGCTTGCTTTGCAAGCAGCACATGTGCAGTCCAAAGCAAGCCTCCATAGGCAAGAAGAACTGACTGAAGCCCACTGTTTTGATACTTGTAATACAGACAAGTTCCATTAATTTGAACAGGAGACCAGATCTTTCTGTAGTTAATACTTGAAACCACACATGGGTGCAAGCAGTCCCAAACAAGCCTCCAGAGGCAAGAAGAACTGACAAAAGAGTGGACTCCACATCTAATTAATGGCACTTGTCCTTAATCTGGAAGTATCAAAAGAGCAAGCCATCAGATAATGGGGGATTGAATGTTGTATGTTTTTATTAAAAGAAAAAAAATGCATATAAACACATTTCCCTCAGAAGGTTACATTTCCCAATAGATCTGATTGTACATACCATAGAATGAATGAGATCTGCTACAAATTGTCACAGTTTTTGTATCTCAGATTCCAGAGATGCTGATCTACTCCACTGCACTCCCCACCTTTATTAAAATCAGCCAGTATCCCATGACTGTCTTTATTGTGCTGCTGAGAAGGAGGTATCTATAGAAGTTTAGATTTTTGTCTTTCTGAAAAGGCAGCCTATGCTTCAAGTAACACATAAGCAACAGCTCCCATACTTGAATATTAGAGCCAGAAAGAAGAGGCATGGAAGCAGAAGGGAAGCAGGACAGTGGCATTCATTGTCAGGCATATGCAATGGCATGCATTGATCTAAAGTCAAGAGGCTCCACAGGATAGCAGCTGAAACTGAGAGGGTGATAATATTGCCTATTGATACCAATTTTTCAGGGAGAGACGCTTTGTTGCTTCAGGTAGTCTATGTTCAGCTTGGATCATAAACTGTAACTACCCACATGGGGGAAGCAGAGGGTTACTTATAAGCACGCGGCCTGAATGTGCTTATGAATTTAGCACATTTGGACCAGCCAAACCTCTAAACAAATGAAGAAACTTTCATGTCCAGATCTTCCTTTTCTTTTTCAGAATTTTACCACCCAGTTCACAAATAAAAAAATGTTTTGTTTTAAGGAAAAGTATAGGAAAAAACCACACTACACCAAAGGAAAAACGTGTTAAAAAGAGGGACATAGTAGGAAAAGTATGGTAAAAAATAGCAGATTTTAGGAGAAATGTACACAGAATTCATACAATTTTTCATCCGAATTTACTTTTGGTGAATGTTGTCATGTGAGCCAAAAGGAAATTTAATGAAACTAAAAATTATGGATTTACTCATTCCCTACTTACCAAGTTGTCCTACAAAATCAAGACTGATTTTTTCTAATTTTTGATTTTTTTTTCTTTGCAGCAGATATGAATAATGTTGGTCCTGGATGCTTTGAAAATATAATACTATGAATATATATGTTCATGACATTCTCAGGATGCAGTGTTGACAGAGACATATTGGGGGAGTTGCAGCTTTCACCATCTCCAGACAGACCCATTTTTGTTCAGTTGCTCTCACTGGACATTTTGTGCCATGCATGTCTACCCAATTTCCTTCATCATAGCAGGACCAACAAAGCTCTTCATGTTGGTAAAGGATGCACCACGGAATTTCTACAATCTGTAAGATGATCAGAACTTCAATGGAAACCATTTGGAAACTCCCAGAGGTTTTCAGGTAATCCCTGAGATTCCATCAACCTCTGGAGCTGGAATATTTGATTAGATCCATGCTTCTACTCAGAATGCACAGTCACCAAAAATCTCTACCTCACCAAGAAATTGTGAGGATGTAGCTATGAAATAGTGAGCCAGCATGGTGTAGTGGCTTGAGCACTGAACATGTCCTTGGAGACCAGGATTCAATTTCCTGCTTGGCCATGGAAACCCTCTGGGTGACTCTGGACATATCACACACTCTCAGTCCCTTGCCTTATGGTTGCCATAAGTTGGAAACTACTTGAAGGCACAGACTAACAAAGATATGAAATAGTACTTTGGAATATCTTTGACTTAGGCTTATGCTAGAAAAGATTGTCTTTATGCACATGAGCTCACAGAAGGCTGACACATTCAACTCTTACCAGTAGTCCTTCTAACCACTACTGGTTGCTCTGTCAGGCAGAGATCCTTTGCCTGACAAGAATTCATAGATCCTTTAAATGCAGAGACATCTGATTGATCATGAGCCCTACCACAGAAAAGACATGAGGTCCTCTACTCAGTGGCAGAGGTTGGAGTGTGTGGAGGGGGTGCACGAGGGGGTGCTATGTTGTAGAGTTGTGGCCATAGTGCATGGGGGTGCAGCCGTGGCTCACAGGGGTGTGGCTATGAGCCAGGATGCCCTAAAAACATTGCTGCCAGAGATGAACTGCCCCCATCGCTCCCCCCATCTCTACGCAACTGCCTCTACTGAATTTGCAAACTTAGACCTAAATCTGACTGTTGGTCTCAACTATAATAGACACACTAGATTGATATGAACATGGTAGGTCAACAATTTAATAAATTCCTTTTAGTCAGTGGACTTACTGTATATGGGACCAACAATCAGATTTAGGCTTAATTCTTCATAGCTGAAAAAGAAATCATGTCCTTATGAAAGAGAACTTCAGCTGGGCTAAGAAGTCCTCTCTGGATTTGTGCTGCCTCCTCACCCCTCTCTGTAGGAGAGTTAGGAAACCATCAGCTTCACTTCTCAGTGGCAGCGGCAGCAGCAGTTGTGAAATCTCAGGAGGAGAATGGGGCCACCCAGAGTGCGTCAGTTTATCAGCTAGACAGCTGTGATGTGTCTGCAAATGCCAAAGCATAAGCTTTCTGGCAGGGAAAGCAGAGACTGTGGCCAGCACATACAGAAGAGATTCCTGAGTTTCTGTTACACTTGAGGTTGGAGCCAGTTTTTGGACCTGCTTGTAATCATATTGAACCACCACAGTGGCACAAAGTTGAAAGGGCTACAGAAAGACTGTGCTTAGGTGCATGTAACTTAGTACAGTGTGCTGATGCCAGGGAAGCTACTAGGCTGGTCTTCACATATAGGATATGCCCTCGTGTTAAAGTAATTGCATAGTGTGTCAACAGGATGCTAGGTGCAGATATTTTCCCTTAAGGGTGAGGAACAAGAAACAGTCAGGTGGAAGAACATGGTGCATGAGGCCAAAAGAACCAGGAGACCTTCTGTGCCACCAGAACCACACAATTGACACTCATGGAAGGTGATCCTGGGCCACCTGCAGAGAAAGCATTAGCCCATGTTCCACAGAACTTTAAGGAGTTTACTAAAGCTCATGTAGATAGGAAGAAGGCTGAAGAAGAGACCTCATAGAGTTCATCTCATAGACAGAAAAATACTAGATGGTAGGGTGATAGTGAAGTGAATGTTTTCTCCTTTTTAAAAAGTATTAAAACACAGAACCAGGAAACTTCAGGTAGGTCAGCCTGACACTGATGCCATACAATATTCTATATAGTCATTCCTCACATTTGCAAGGGTTACAGGTGCAAGACCCCCATGAAAGTGGAAAAAACACAAATATCTCTAGGGTACCCAAACCATATTTAACACACACAAAAGAGTACAATTTGTGGATACAATCCACTACATATTCAAATGTATGGTACACAATACCTCTGAATCCATGGTGGGGAGCACACCAACTGCCTGTTTCTGCCTTTGAGGCAGCAGGATTCCTTCATAAGGCAGAAGTGAGTGGGCAGCAGAGTTTCCTGCTGCCTCCACTACTGCCCTACATCATTTTTAATGGGGAGTTACAAGGCTTATGTTACCTTTAGTCTTGCAGTCTTGTGAGACTTGCAGCGAGGTTGTGAACACAAGGCAAGACTTAGAAGTCTCTTAAAAATGGCACAGGGCAGAAGCAGATGTGGTGGCAAATAATCCACAAATAATCAAATCAACAAAAGTTAAATGGGCCAATGTGAAGGGACAACTGTAATAGAATATTCAGCAGTCAGTCTCTGACTGTTAGAGCATAATGCACTGATTTCTAGGGGCCAGCACAGATTTATCAAGAGTAACTCATGACAGGTTAGCCATTTTGTTTTTTATATATATGTATAGTTTTGAGTCAGGTAAATCATAGGAATGCTGCCCAGATAACACATTGTGGTTTCAGCAAATCATTTGACAATTTTGGTGATTTTGTTGATAAGATGGTAAAATGTGCATCATATACAACACCTGAGTAATCATACTCAATTACTCATATTTAAAACTTGCATAATAATTTGTGGTTGTTAACTACAGCACATTCAGAGAAGGATGACCAGGATCGTGAAGTGCGTGGAAACACATTTTATGATAAATGATTGGAAGAACTAGATATGCTTAGTTTGAGAATGGATGATTGAGAGAACACTTCATAGCAGACTTCAATTATCTGAAAGATTGACATGTCCAAGTTGGAGCAGATTTTTTTTTCTCTGTTCTTCTAAAGGGCACAATTAGAGCCAATGCGTTGACATTTCAGATAAGCAGATTTCAGGTAAACATTGGAAGAAACTTCCCCAGCTGCCTTGGGTAGTAGTGAGTATTTTGTCATTGGAGAGGCTGGAGTACTAGGTTTCAGGGATGTTGCTGCTGTATTAGATAAGATAGCTTCCAAAGCAGGAAATAAAGAATATTAATAATGAATGAATATTCATCCATTGTTGATGAGTCAACAATCAGGATGTTGTTTGTATTTGGAGGGTTGTGGCAGGGCTCTACTGAAAATTTAATTTGCATTGAACATGTTTTTGTATGACAAACCACCTCCATTGCCTTGTACAAACACAAGGTTTTGTGTATGTGGAGGAGGGGGCACCAAAAAGAAAATCTAACTGTCATGTCCAAAGCACAGGCCAAAATCCTATATCAGACTATATATAACTAAATAACTAAGTTCTCCTGACCTGCCTTCCACAAACCTGATGGAAATAATTACTATTTCAGTTTCATGCTCACTACATAGTCATGATTTTGACCCTATTGTGAGAATATAACTCACTGCCCAACTTACTTTACTGGGCATCAGCTTCATAAGGTGAAGGAGGGCCATTCTGCCAATGATCAGAACACAGTTGAATGATGCTTCCATCAGGTTGGGAGGTTCAGAAAAGTTATTTAGTTAAGTATTTAGATAAATATAAGTTTATATTTTACTCTGGCCATAGTAACTTTTGTGCAAATGAAATTTTCACAAAAAAGTCCTGCCAAGTGCAAAAATTTTTTTTGTAAAAATGTACAAAAACTCTGATAATTTTGTAATCTTCAGCTTGGGGGAAAACTTTTGAAATTCTTTATTCTTGCATGTGAGAATAAAAATAGGCCACAATTAAACATCCCTTAGTCCCTTTCAATTTTATCATACTATGGCAACAGCCTTCCTGTTGTGCCAAGAGCAACCTACCAACCCTGATCCTATAGCGCAATATTACTCAAACTGGTGTTCCCTTGGCCACTGCTGGTCCCTCAGATATTGGTTTCTGTCCTTGGTAAGTTTCCAGGAAAGAAAGTGTCAATTGTCCCTGATGGACACAAATTGAGTCCCAATCCCTGGTACATTGATTAAAAAAAACATTGCTGATCCCTCACATCTGATAGCTTGAACAGCAGTGCTTTACAAGCATCCTGACAACTGTGCAAATGCTATGCAAATGGTGCATGAGCCCAATGATGTAGGCGTTCTCAAGAGGCAGAGTATTCTTGCTTGAATGATGGAAACTTGTTTGCTCTTTTAAATACTACTCAACACACAAGACTGTGCTCTAGTGCCTGGAAGGAGATGTGTACCATTCAAAAGAAAGTACCTATGTGATAGAAGTTTTCTGGAATAGCAACTCAGCTGCCTATCACCAGTTCCTGCTTGGCCAGCAGACTGAGTAGGCATGCAAGCAGGTCATCTGTCAGTTGAAGACAGGACAGTTTGTCACCATATCTTGTACTATGGTGAGATGTATTGTATTTCTATGAATGTATAGTAACGATCTAAATTTGCTTCTGTACATATACAGCAGCATATGAAAATGTTATGGAAATCTGTGTGCTCTTTTGTCCTTTTTCTTGGTGTGATGGGTTTCTTCTTGTCTGGTGTTATATATTTGGTGGCTGTTATTGCTGCTGTTTTCATGTGTCTTTGAATTGACTTTAACTTATGGTGAGCTTCTCATGGGACTTACTTAGCAAGGTTAATTCACAAGGAGCTTGCCATTGCCTTCCTCTAAGAATGAGAGAGTATGAGTTGCCCAAGATCAACCAGTGGGCTTCTTCCATGCCTGAGTGGGAATTTGAACCCTGGTATCCTAGAGTCCCAATCTAACCTCAAACTATTACACCACACTGACTCTCTCATACATAGATAGCTATCTTAGTTGTAATGTGATATCCCCTATTGGAGTAAGTGCTTGAATCAGAAATGCTGGGATCGTCTCTCAAGCAATATACTTTTCGTTTCAGCTCATGTATTGCTAGGTGTCAGTTGGTTGCAGGATTTTCTCTGAAAGCCTCTCTTTGTTAAATAAAGTTTTCAGTTGGTCTTGCAACTCCTGACGCATGATGCATAACATCTCCCCTCAGGTTTTTTTTTTTTTAAAGTAAGGACTTTTGCACTAGAGGAGAAATTCACTAAAAAGTTAAATAAAAGCAAACCTCCAGCCCCATCCCTCCACACCCACCTGCTTACTTTCCTAATGCCCAGGTGGCAGAGAGTAGAGGTGACAGTGTCTTTTTCATCATCCTGCTCCCTCTTAACATCAGTGGTACCTCTTGGGAAAACTATATCTCCCAGGTAATTTTTCATCTGCCAATTAAGGTATCAAAAAGGAGGCAGGTCCCTTTCCTTTTTTTTCTTTCTCTTTTCCCCAGCACCAGAATACCAGTATCTGCCTGAAATGTGAAGGAAGGAAGCTATGTTCAGGCATGTTCTATCGCAGATTAAGTAAACACACATCCCAGTCCTGCCCCCCTTCATCACTGGTTCCTTCCCCATTTGTGCATGGACAGTTACCAGCAAATTCATCCAAGAAGAGGAGGCTGTCAAATATCAACAGAACTAGCAACAAAAGGGACGTAGTTAGTGCGTTCTCACTCCTCGAACATTTACTTAGTTCACATAAATTGTTAGGAAATGTGAGAAATAATAGTGGATCTCTCTAGCGGAGTAAGCAACCTGGCAAGTCAGAAGCTGAACAACAACTAGTCCCAACTCTACACACACACAAGGCCCAGCAGAGAAAGGCTTAGTCTTCTTTGTAAAATATATAAAGCAGATTAATCTGCAGATTACTTGGGCATAATCAAGTGAAGGGACAAATGGAGAGAGGAGAAAGAAAAATGCTTGCAGGTTAGAGGAAGAGAAAAGATGTGATAAAGCAAACAAACAGGAAGTCTGCCAATATGCAAATCAGGAATTAGTGAGTATAGATTTGCAAAGGCTGCTAACTCTAAGATAGATAACACTTATGTAGGGCTAGAGAGAATGCTGAAACAATTTGGAAGATAACAGGGAATGAGAGGGAGAGGGTGGAAGAAGCTGAATTCTTCTCTTGTGTGTATGTATGCGTCTCCAAATCTCATGCTAACTTATGGTGACCTCATGAATTTCATTGGGATTTTTTAAGGCAAGGAATACTCAGAGATGGTTTTGCCAGTTCCTTCCTCTGAAATTTCTTATCTTTTCATCTGGCCTGAGATTTAAATCCCCATCTTATGTTTCAACTGTGGATATACATTCCCATCTTATGTTTCAACTGTGGATATACCAATCCAGCAAACATATACATTTGCTCTATAGATGCTGTGGAAAAGGGTTTTACCTCTCAGGAATGTACAATCCTTGCCAAGAGTATATTTGGAGCTGGCAGCACACAATACAGTATTTCACCAGCATGCTTATGTGTAGGTACCACAGAGGTAGAGAGGTTGCAAAAGCAGCCAGCTGGGCAGTACCACAAGAGAAATTTCCTGGCACAGCCTCATATATCTCCACAGCCAATCAGTGATTGTTTAGATCTGGAATAGAGCTATTCCTAATGCTATTCACCTGCTGTTCTGGATATCTCTTTATGCAACATCTGTAAAAGTTAGATAGGCTGGCATAAGCCCCAATTATGCTAACGAACTCATGAAGAGGATTCCATCCCTTGTGTTTATTTTTCATTTTTTTTATTTTTCAGACTTCTTCATCTTCTACTTTCAAATCCTGCCATTCTTTTTTTATACCTCCAAAATTCACTTTTTTTGCTCTTAACCAGTGATCTCTCATTTATGAACTACTGTAAACTCTTCATTGCTGGCATTCTTTCCTGCTGTATCTTTCCACTTTAGTCAATGAAGAAGAATCTGTTAAATGTGTCATACATATTGTCTAGGCATCTATGCTATTTTAGGCTAGAAAGAATATCCAGAAGCTGTCTACATCATTCAACCACACACACACAGACACACACACACACACAGATGTCTTACTCCCACATCCCTTGCTTTGCCTTATCTTAAAGTCAAGGTGGATAGCATCAAAGTGCCCGAGCAAAGACCTAAGGAAGAACAGAGATCCAATGGTTGAGAAAGATGACTTTAGCAGAGGCATTCTGAAGTATCTGCAATAGCAACTAATTATTCCAAACATTGGCACAAACTCCTATAAACAGAGACTTCTGTAAGGATATTGAAATGTACTTTATTTGCCGACAGACATTCAAACTCTGGTCAAAACCACACTGGCACATTTAAATGCCCCCTTTGTTATCAACACTCCCTTGTGCATTGATGTCTGCATTTAGCCTGTACTTTGAATTTTATGTTGTCTGGAGCTGACAGATGACTGCTTGATTTGATTTTCATATTCTGGGTTTTATATAATGCTTACCTAAAATTCTGGTTTTGCCATGCTTTCTAAACTTTGATAATCTAGGTGGGTTTTATTTCATTTCATCAGAAATCTAACAATAAAAGAAGGAAAATATCATGTACATGAGGAACACTTATAGTTCCATACATATTTTGGAGCCACCTTCAACCACCGCCATTGAGAAAGGCTATAGCTAAATAGGAATCGTAGAAAGGTGGAAGAAAGAAAGAAGGAAAAGGTGTAAGGAGAACTGGCAGCCATTTAACCATTTAAAAGCTAGTGAGCAACCAGCAGTAGGTAGAGGCACCCCACAAGAATTCTGGAGAAGGGAGAAGAGAGCTGGCATCACCACTGCAGCTCTTCAGACTCTTGTGAACTTTCTTCTGCTGCTACAGAATCACAAGGAGAAAAGATATGACACCATGTTTGACCTTGAATTACTATGCTTGCCTGACTGCTATTAGGATTTGTGTAGTCTGGATGCTGTGCATGTCCATTTCTTTATTTTTTATTGACACATCCAAGGAAAAAAAATACTTCCAAAGTGGTGTCTCTTATTTCTTAGCCTTCTAAACTATTAATTCAAAATTAGTTTAAGACATCAAATTTCATGTAACATAATTAAGTTATTTCTAACAAACTCCTCAGGTACATATTCTAAGCGGTTCTTATTTCCTTATAAGTTATCTTATAGTAAATTTCTATTTTGAAAGATGGATATTTTTAAATGTTAAAGCGTGAAAAGGAATATGACGTGACGGTGAATTGTCATTCCAAGAGTCTTCTTCCAGGAGAGGCAATCCCATTAGGGAAGTCGTGGAGGGGGTGAATCAAGGGCTTTCAACAACTCCAAGGATACACCTGTATTCTAAAGAGATGCTAGTTTCTATTAATTATTCTCATTCATTATACCTATGTTTCAATTACACTAGACGTTGTTGTTGTTGTTGTTGTTGTTGTTGTGTGCCATCAGCTGACTTCCAGTTATGGTAGTTCTATCATTGGATTTTTTACAGGTTTATTCAGGCCAAAGAGCTCTCTGGCTGAGAATTCTAAATGCCCCTCCTAAACTGCAAACCACAGAATTCCACAAGATGCTGAAAGTGGGATAATAGAACTATAACAGTGTTGTGCAGAAATGGCCCTATGTTAAATAGCATGAGAGATAGAACTGACAACAACCAATGACCAAGGGGTCGAACAGGACCCCAACACCACCTTCCAGATTTGCCTCCTCCAGGAAAGAACAAAGCCACTGTAAAACAGTGCCCCCAAGTCTGATCCTAGCAAGGCAACCCAGAAGGATACCATGATTGGTGGTATCAAAAGTTGCTGAGAAGTCCAGCAGAAACAACAGGGTCATGCTCTATCTAGCTGCTGATGTAGATCATCTACCAAGGTGACCAAAGCCATCTCTATCCCATAACCAGGCTTGAAACCAGATTGAAATGGATCTAAATAATCCATTTCATCCAGAAACCCTGGAGCTGAAAGGTCACCACATGCTCCAGAACCTTGCCTAAAAATGGAGCCTTAGAGACTAGCTGATAATTATCCAGAGTGATGTCACTTGCATCCTCATTTTCCTAAGCCTGCAGCAACAACCTATGCACACAGATCAGAAAACTGAGGTCTTTCTTTCTGTTGCCACAGCACGAACAGCTGGTTAGTAAAGCATTCTCAAGATTATGTAGAATAAATGCTGTGCATACTTCTTACTCAACAACAAAGAGCTGCCAAAATCCACTCAATTTCAATTATATTCCTTTTTTTTTTAAGTCCACAAAAAAGAACCAGATTTCCTTTGGATATACTATTCTTTTCTCACTGTTATACATTATCATCTAAAACTTCGTCATCAGTAAAGGTTGTCCAGGAGAAAATTCACCCACCAGGGCCAAATTACAAACCTAACCTTTCCTGTAACAATACTATGTGGACAGCTTCCCAAAGAGGCCAAGAAAATGAACCCATATTAAATATCACACAAACCAACCACATATGTAGAGACATTTTTAAAGAGTCAAATTCATTTTTGTTTCAAACATAATCCTTCCCAAAAGTGTTACCAGTTGTAATCTTTAAGCTAAAGTTCAGTGTAAGGACAAGACTATTTGGCAATTATCTTCTTTCCGTTCATTGTGCATGCATCACTGATAACAAGTGCGCATCTTGTGTGATAATTATTCTAGGGCTTGCCCAAGATATTTTGCTGCCTAAGGCAGAACAATAAGTAGTGTTTCCCTAGCTCAAATTAACCAAGTCAAGGTGTGCAGAACCCAAATGTGTTATTTTGGCACATAAAGCAGAAAATCCCACAGCTTTTCATCTCTGGCAGTAAAAAAATAATAATAATACAATAAATATAAGGTAAATATAAGGCAGTGTGGTGTAGTGGTTTGAGCATTCAACTATGACTCTGTGAAAGATGGGTCTGAATCTCCACTCACCCATGAAAACCCACTAGGTGACCTTGGCCAAGTCACACACTCTCAGCCTCAGAGGAAGGCAGTGACAAATCCCCATGAACAAATCTCATGAAGAAAAAGCCCAATGACAGGATTGCCTTACGGTTGCCATAATTTGGAAATGACTTGAAGGCACACAGGAACAAATATAACTAATTAAATATAACTAGTGAGTTGTACATTCGTTCCCAATCTGCCAAGATAGCGGCCTCCTTTTTCCCAGTTATAGAGTCACTCTGGCTCCTGCTGATGCTTCCTCTTTATTGCACTCTTATTAATCACAGCTGAAAATGAATGCTGGAAAATAACCAAATCCCTTAATTCAATTTTCCCCTTAATATCCCTTAATTCAAACTTGTTTGCAGCTCAGAGACCCTTGGCATAGGCTTTGCACATCCAATGTGTTGGTTCATTCTCTGGTGCCTCAGGGCCATTCACACATGTTGAAAGTAAATTTTGTTTGCATCCATGTGTTGTTTCTTGATTCAGAGTCAAAGGTGGGGTTGTGATTACAATTATGACCATGACATGTGGGATGCAGAAGGAGAAGAAAACCATTAACTTTTGGGTTATTTTTCTATCCGTTTATTCATTTAGATAGTCCTTGTTAATTACATCACATCAGAACTTTTGGAGTGTTAGTGTTGTTGTTGTTGTTTGCTTTCAAGTTGTTTCTAGCCTACAGCAACCCTAACGTGAGCTTATCATGGAGTTTTCTTGGCAACATTTGTTTAGCAGCATTTGTTTTTGCCTTTGCTTTTCTTTGAGGCTAGGAAAGTATGACTTGCCTTAGGTTATCCAATGGGTTTTCATGGACAAGTGGGGATTTGAACTCTGATCTTCAGAGTCAGAGTCCAATGTTCAAACCACTATACCATGCAGGCTCTCCCTTGGAGTGATGTACAATAGTTTAAAATACACAAATGTAAGTAATAGTTCTACTTGGTTTTATTCTATGTTCTAAACTGCCTTGGGCCCAATCCTGGGACAAAAGCAGGATGTAAAAAGCCTTCCAACCTACACATATAACAATACAAACAGATGATAAAAGTATGGCTGGAATTTATCATTCTGAAAATTATTGTCTGGGAAAAAAAAGAAAGTAAAGACAGAAACAAAGAAGTGCAGTCACGTGTCTATCCTTAATTGGGAAAGTATTTTGCAAGATGAAGACAATATCCCTGTCCAAGTGCTCTCCAGGTGGAGTTCAAGACAATGTGGAACAAACAAGTGGGCTTCAGAAATTTTTACAAATACTTCACCAACTACAGCTGGATGATAAGGGAGAAGAGGTATCCTTGGATATGCCAGTTCTAAGACATTTTCCACCAAAACTTTAATCTGACCCAGTTGCAAACTGGCAGGCAGCATGGAGCTTTCAGCAAAGCTGTTAACTTGCTGATATAAGACCATTTTCTGACAACAACTAGGCAACTTTCAGATCAGCTTTAAAGGAAGCCCCACATAGGGAGTACAGCAATAATCCAACCCTGAAATGATCATCTCTTTCTCCACCATGACTACAACATCCCATGTTACCATACCCTACATCTCCATTTTGTGGGATGTGATATTTTTGTACTGAACATATTTACGGCTGGAAAACATGATTGAAGGAATGCTAGCTGGAAGAGTGTGTTGCTGAGCTGACCTTAGACATGATCAGGTCATAAATTCAGAGGAGATTAGACAGGAAGACCCAGACACTAATGGGTTTATACTAATCCTTTCAACACCCCAGGCTCCATGCACACCCAAAAATAATGGACAGTGAAACTGCCCAGGTGAAGCAACAAGGACCATCTCTTAATCTCACCCTGTGCAAATCTTCTCCATACCCCTCTCTGACCAAGATATTAAGAGATTGTCATGACTCCCATCAATGTTTTGTCACCTAGAGTTAAGGCAATCGGCCCATTCCAGACTCTTCCTCTGAAAAAGCCATTACCACTTTGCCTACACATCCCCTTCAGGGTAGGAAATAGGGTATATAAACCCTACTTTCAGCCCCAGCAAATTGTAGTACATCGGGCATATCACACTGCATCTGCATTCCCAAAGCTTTATCAGGATTCAAACTCTTCTCTGCTGCAAGATATGTATCGGTTATTTATTTGCTGAAGACTCTTTTTCTCTGACACATATTTCCTGATGGACAGTACATTTTGGGCACACTTTTATTAATTTGTTTCTATTGTAATGTTTTGAATTTGGTTGCTTTTGACTCATTTTATCCTGCTCTGACACAGAGTGGTTCACAAATTGTGTTAACTAAGTAAACCAGGCCATAGAGATAGGAACGTGGGATCAGGCATTGTCCTCACTCACAGCTTCCATGTGTTCAATCAAAGAGCATCATGTAGATACAAGTGTTCTCATATGAGCTTCTTTCTACACAGTCAAGAAATTTGACTCCTCCACCCCCAATTTCCAGTCTTCATTTTCTCTTTCATTCTTCCTCATCCCCAGATCTGTGGCTGCATCTATCTAGCTTCCAAAGCTGCCTTTTACTTACTTAAGACACATTACCATACCTTCTTCTTTGATTGCAATCCCATGATGTATTTCTAGACCAGTGTTTATTTCTGGCCAATGAAATGTCAAAATGGTCAGCCAATGGGGAGTAGATTGTTTCCATGAAAGGCTTCTAAATCTTTCTGCAGAACGGAAAGCTTCCCAGGGATAATACCAATTCAGCTTCAGGGCTGAAGTTTTTGCTAATATTTGTGCTTTGGTAGAGAAAATAAGGAATTCTGCATGAGCTGTTTTGATTGGGTCATGACCTGACATGACGTTCACTTTCAAACGGTCTTTTGGGAAGATGCAGCTTAAGCCATTTTGCACATATATAAATGCTCTTGCATTTTGCTTTGGGTTTCTGTGGAAACATCATACATAACCTTTATTAGAATGCCAGGTTCAACATTTTGGTAAATACCAACATTTAAGAAATGTCTTTAAAACAAGTATCGAGGGTTTACATACAATAAAAAAAGAACTGGATGTCCTGAAACTGACCACATGGATGAAACTTTAAAGTGCAAGCAGCTTACTGGAAACTGCTGTAACTTGCTAGTAGAATTGCAGTGATTTTGTATAATGGTAAATTTCCAAACATTTTTCAAGATCCATTTGGAAATGATTAGGCTCATGTTACTTCCCTCTGTGCTATTATTTAAGAAATTGCTTCTCTAAGCTGAGACATTTTCAAGCATTTTCAGATGGATCACCAAGAAACAAAATGGCTCCTTTTCCTACAGTAATATTGTCTTGTTCCCTTCCATGCATAGTCAGTTGGATCTAGATGAGCTTCCCTCAATGGAGGCACTTCTCATTCACAGGAAAAAGAGTCTTCAGATTCAGTCCAATAAATTCACTGAAGGAGGTGGTTACAAAATAATATTTGAACTACTGCTTGTATCTGCTCTGTTGAGTGAGTTCTAAAATGCCTTCTTCTTAAAGCAGGAAACAGATTTTCCTGGTTGTTGTGTCAGTGGGCCATATACCTCATGCTCTGATAAGGAAAACTGGAATTGAAATAATTGGAAAATATTGTCAAAAATATAAAGTATACCCAGCTATGGCTGCATGGCCATTTGGCCAAGAGGAAAAGCTGACCACACACATGCACTGCAAAATCATGTCAGAAGAGACCTCAAGGCATAGCCAGGTCATAACCAGGAAATCACCAGGAAACTCCAGTGATAATGGACTTGCTGTTAGCCTCTGATGACTCAGCCTGTAAGAGACAATAGTGTCTGAGATGTTCCCTCAGGACGGCTGTTTTTTTTTTAGCTCCTCTCCCTCTGACCAAGCAAACATCCCCTTTGTCTCCTCACCTGTTCAACAATTAAAGAGCTATCAAGGCTTTCATTAGCTCTTTGTTACCTAATGCTAAGGCCATTAACTCATTCTGGACTCCATTGTCCACTCTCTAGACTCTATTGTTTACTCTTCCAGAGAGCCATTAACACCTTCTCCCTTCAGGCAGAAAAAGAGTATTTAAACCCAGTTTTTGGCCAGCCAACTTGCAGTACAGTAGTTGCTGGTGATCACTCTGCCACTCCAATTTCCATTTGTGTACTGTCCTTAGACTCTGGGTCTAAGCCATATCGCTTTTTCGCTTCTCTGCTGGATTGGCAAATATCACCCACTTCACCATCCAAAACTTTCCTCTCTTTTCTTTCAGTAAATCTTGTGTGATTGCCTGGCTATGTGATTGCAATTCCTGCAATAAAACAAACAAGGTTACTTTGGACCTCCAACTCGTTCTTCCCTGCATTGTACTGGTAGACATAGATGTAAAAGATCTTATAAGTTTACCCCCTCTTGCAGGCCTTCTCTTTGAGCTAATATTCCCCATTGTTTTACAGACACATTGGCATCATGGGTAGACTGCCGAGTCACCCATGTTTTGGGATATCAGTTGAAGCAAAGCAGGATCTGTTACAGAATGTGATCAGCTACTGAAAAGAGGCATGAAAGTGGTCAGTTATGAGCAAGGCAGAAATGGTGGCTGAAAAAGTTTTTCTTTTCTTCTCTTCTGGTAATACCATTCCTTCTGACATTGCATAGATGAAAGTTGGGACATGTGTAGCCAAACAACATCAGAGAGTGTGGTCAAGATGGTAAAAGTTATTAATGAGAAATAACATGTAAGGTAGGAGAAGTTGTAGTGGTGTGCTTTTGCCTGAACCGACAGGGAAGGGCAAGAGTCTGCCCCTTCCTCCTCTCTTCCCTCCCACTGAGTTAATTGAGTGCAAATTGCTTGTGCACTCTGAACTCAGTTTACAGTAACTGAAGTAAGCTGAGGACAAAGGGGACAGTGGGAGAAGAAGATAGAAACTGGAACAATTTAAAAGCAGCTGAAAAAGTAAAACAACAGAGGATTAACTGGGACTGCCTCTGCCACACTGGGAGACCATTGGAGAGTATTAAACCAAGGAATTCATTACAATTTAGTACCAAACCAGCACTATCATACTCATTGTTAGTTACTTGCCAGTCAAGATCCTATTTAATGCTGGTGGGGCATAAATTTATTTACTTACTAGAGTATTTACTTGGCATTGCCTAGGGTTTTTATTTTCCTCTTAAGATCTCATCAAACTGTCTTCTTCAGTTCCTGTAACTTTGCCCCATATTTCCCAATGCAATTTGTATTCAGAGTTATTTACATACACAATTTGGGTTCCTGAGGAAGTACACTGTCCTCCTCTTTGCTGCTAGGCCTCATCTCCATAGCAACCAGTCTATTCTAGTACCTGTAAATTTTCCCCATATTTCCCAATCCAATCTGTATTCAGTGTTGTTAACATACAGAGGTCGGATTCCTGAGGGAATACACTGTCCTCCTCCTTGCTAGGCCTCGTTTCCATAGCAACCAGCCTATTTCAGTACCTGTAACTTTTCCCCATAGTCCCCAATCCAATCCGTGTTCTCTGGCGATATTGATGTACTGGCTTTTGATTTTTTTTTGCTCTGTTGAATTTGTGCAATGACTTTACGTTTTTCTGAAAGCACTTTTTGTTTTGAATTTAAGATTCCTCACATATGGAACCCATACAATCCACTGTGTGAGGCAAGATCTTGTAACTATGTTGTGTATGTCACTTTAATTGTTCCCATATATGCCTCCCAAAAATTTTCTGGCATCTTTATTAATGGTAGGCCTCATCTCCATAGTAACTGGCCTGAGGGCCAAGAGCTCTCTGGCTGAGAATTCTAAAGGCCCCTCCCCAGGATTCCATAGAATCTTCACAGCCAGCCAATCATACGAGGTCTTCCTGCCTCACATAGCCAATCGTTTGGGGTCTTCACCTGTCTGACACAGACAAACAGACAAACACGCAGACAAACATTGACTTTTATATAGTAGATTTGATATCTATCCCACCTTTCTCCAAATATGGGACCCAAAGCAGCTTACAACATGACTGTAAGTGCTGGGGTCTAGGAGGGAAACAGATGACAGTCAACCAACAGCACATCAGATTTCTCCCAGTGAACCTCTAGCCAATCAGTGACTGTTGGGGCAGGGCAACTGTGCCTGGTGCTATGTAGCTGCTATTGTGTAGCCTGGTAATACTATTGCGCAAGGAGGTACCAGAAACCTCCTTGCATTACATCTGTACCTATGCTGGCATAACCCACAGTCGTTCAGGTATAAGTTGCCAAAAGGATCCTAGCCAGTTACTATTTTTTATAAGCAACTCTTTACATTCCCATTTCTCTACTGTTTAGTCTCAAACAAAATCATTAATTTTTCACTACCTTCTGGGAAAAAATCTGAGCACTACAAATTTTAGCTTGCTTTCCCAGTACCTACAAGAGAATGTAAGATGACAGCAGTAGCAGGAACAGCGCCAGCTAGAGCCTGAACAATGGAATGCTGCTCTTTTCCCATCAAGTGAGGCTACATCTCAGTAATTATAAAATAATTACAACAGAAGAATAAAGGTATTCCTTGTTAAGTTACAATCACAGTATAATCTAGGTATTTTTGAGTTAAACTCAAAAAGAATTACTTATAATTAACTACTTGCTTGTAACCACTTCCAAACTCTTTTCAGAACATAAAAAAAGAACATACTTCATGCAGAATTTCTTTATTGAATTCATTTCCTACAAAATGTGATGATCTGACAAACTTGCACGGTTTTGGAACAGTTGTAGAAAAATTAATGGATGATAAAGGTATCAACAGGTTTTAGCAATGCCATCTAAACAGAACCACGACATATTGACTACAGGCAAGAAAACTCCCATTGCTTCATGTTTGGACAGAGACAGCAGGAGAGTGCTAACATCTTTGCATTCTACACACAAGCATCCTCAAACAGCTGTCCACTCTTGGAAACAAAAGGTTGGTCACAATCTAGTCTCAACCATCCTTGGTATGTTCTTATCAAGTTGAGAGATGGTTTCTGTCGCTCCTTTTTCCCAAGAGCAAGAAGAAGTCTTTTTGCCAACTCTCTGAAACAAGAAACTGTCTCAGTCTTTGAGAAGAAATTCTGAAGCTGGAATAAAGTTCATTAGAACAGAGTTTAATGGCCCTTTCTCCAGTTATGCCACTGGTTCCATGTCTTAATAGTAAAGAGTAAAGATTCTTCCTGTAAAAGGAAGATCTATTGAAGGGGTGGGCAACTGCAGTGACACCAGGGTCCAGTTCCCTGCTCCAGGGGGCACACAGAATGCCAAAGTGCCAAGCTGGCGGGGGGAGGGAGAGAGTGGAAGTCCACTGCCAGTTTTGAAACAGCAAGGTTTTTAAAGGTGACAGAGTTTGTATATTTTAAAACAGGCATGGGCAAACATGTGGAGACAGGGGTCCAGAACTGCCTCCCTACACACACACACACACACACACACAGTCCCAATACCTCCACTTTCCCTTCCAGTCTCTCTCAAAATGGTGACAGGAAGTGACACTTGTGACTTCCTGACACCATTTTGAGAGGGACTGCAGAGGAAAGCCATTATTTAGGAGTAGTACAGGATTGTGGAGTGCTCATGGGGGTGTGATGAGGATGTTTTCATGTGTTTTTGTGCATCTGGGAGGGCTCTCTGCATGATTTTGCAGCAAAATTTCATGAAAATCATGTCTTAAAAAAACAATGGACTGGGGGTGGGTTGAAAAATGGAGCCATAAAAGTGAGTCTGCCTCTGATTTAAAAGGGGAATTTCTGACCTTCAATCACTTCCTTCCTTCTTTCTTTCTTTCTTTCTTTCTTTCTTTCTTTCTTTCTTTCTTTCTCTTTCTTCCTTTTTTTCCCCCAGCCATTAAAACATTGCCTGGGAAGTTTGGGGGAAGTCAGCTGCATAAAAAGCATTAGGGGACTTTTCACTCTCTGTCTTCAGCTCATGAAAAATGAAAGAAAAGAACACATTTCTCTGCGCTACTTCTGTTGCTAAATTCTTCCCCTAACTGGGTGAATACCAGCTTCAGGAACAAGGATTTCAGTGAGGGAAAATACTCATGCAGGAATGGTGAACTCTTTGCAGTCCAGGGATGAAGTTCTAATTTAGGAAGGATCTCAGTGATACAGGTCCAAAGGCACTGAGTACAGCCAAAGTGAAGGTGGCTTGGGCAAGTACAGTTCTTACCAGTCTGAATTTTTCCTCAGCAAGCATGTAAGGCCCAATTCAATTCTAGGCATGTCAGATTAGTAGTGACGTTCATTGCGACAGCTTCCTAGGCTGCAAAGCAGAGCTCCCAGGCTGCAAACCTGGTTCCAGTTCCACGTAACTGCTTTCTGAGCTTAAGTACCTTTGTCTCTGACCAAGCTGGACCATGTCCAGTGAAGGGGGAATAAGTATGAGGAATGACTCTGGGAGCTGGCAAAGAGAAGATTGAGCTGTCTTTAAATATCCAAAGGGATGTCATGTGGGAGATGGAGCAAGCTTGTTTTCTGCTGCTCCAGAGACTAAAATGGATCCAAATTACAAGGAAAGTGATTCCCCCTAAACGTTAGGAAGAAGTTTTTTTTTCTTAATGTAAGAGCTATTTGACAATGGAATAGATTGCCTCAGAGGCTCCATCTTTGGGATTCTTTAATCAGAGGTTGGATGAGCATCTTTCAGGAGAGTTTTAACTGTTTATCCCTGCATGGCAGCGGGTTGGATGGCCAGTGTGGTCTCCTCCAAGTCTAAGATTCTATCATTCTAAGATTCAAATCAGAGATTGTAGCTGAAGAAGCTCTCCTCCCCTTCCTCCATAATCATAATGGAATAACAGAACTGGAAGGTGCCTCATGAGCCAGTGAGGGATTTCAAGCTAAAACTTCCCCAGCAGATAGCTGTCCAGCATCTATCTGAAGACTTTCAAAGAAGATGATTTCACCACTTGTCTAGGCAATTGTCAAGACGTTCCTTCTAATGTTTGATCAAAATCTACTCTCCTATAATTTAAAACCATTAGACCTGGTCCTACCCTCTGGGGCAACAGAGAACTGCCCTGCCTCTTCTTCTCAATAAGGTATTTAAAGAATGTAATTATGTCACTCCTCAGTCTTCTCTTCACCAAGCTGAAAATGCCCAGCTCCTTCAACTTTTCCTTTTATGTTTTGTTCTCCATATCATCCTTGTTGCCCTTCTCTGAACCTGCTCTAACTTGTCTATATCTCTCTTAAAATGAGGTGCCCAAAACTGAACTAAGTACTCCAGTTGAGGTCTGATCGACATAGAATGGAGTGAGGCTGTTTCTTCCCTTGACTTGGAAACTATGCTCCTATTAACGCAGACTAAAATAGCAATAGTGTTTTTTTGGATATTGTTACACAATTGCTGCTTTTGGCGTACTCAGGGTGAGCATCTTTGTAACCTCATGACTAAAGAAAGCTCTCTAACCCTAATTGTTTGCATCATGGATCAAACTGGGTTACAGGTTTCAATACCCAGCAATTATCTCTGACAATGCAGATGGAATGCAGTTAATCTCTTATTATTTTTTGCCATTCACAGAAGCTATTGGGCCATATTTTTTTTAGCACATTTGGCTTGCTGTCCTAAAAGTTTCAAAAACTGTGACATTTGGTCTATTCCTTTTAAAAGCGCAGTTATATTTATATATTCTATACATATTCACAACTCTTTATTTCATGTTTATAAACTATCGTTCTGACCAATAGCATCCAAAGAGGCTTTCATGATAAATACAAATAAAGTCCATAAAAAGGAAGAATAAAACATTGTAAAAATGTGGCCTTGCTTCCCATTCAGTATTTACCATGTCATACGCTGGACTTGGGAACACCATAAATTTTAGAATTCATGCTTACTGCTGTTGTACCATTGCAATGACAAACGGACCTTCCAAAAACCTACCTTAAAAGCTAGGCAACCTTACAAACATAGGGATTTCTGAGATATAGTGGTGATTGGGGAGGTAAGTGAAAAAGCACTTCCCAAAGCACTTTACTGCTGTGAGTGGGCTAGCTGCTTCTTCATTGACCCCCCCCCCACTCCGAAGTGTCTCAGAAATTCCTATATTGAATTTATGGTAGGTTTTCAGGGGTCACGTTGAGAACGCCACTTTCATCTCTTGATGTAACACTTTGGACAAATTTCATTTATCCAAGCTGAAATGCAGTCTGAAAGCATTTTGGTCTCATTCCTTTTTTGACCACACATTGTTGTTAATTTGTATGTTTTTATCTGTTGTATACTGGCATTGGACTGCAAAAAATGGCTGCAAAGCCTTCGTTCTCTTAGATGCTAAAATTCTGTTGAGTTTCAGGGCCTTTTCTCCAAGTTGCATCCTTGTCTCAATACCTACATTGTTAATCTCATCGAAAAAAAAGTGTTTGCTATTATCCATGTTTTCATTACCCATAGTCAGTCCAGGAACATATCCCACTTGGATACAGAGGAGCTACTATGTCTTAACAATAATGGGTTGTATACAGTTTTGTCTCCTCCAGTCCTAGAAGGCTCTGTAATCCAGTTGAAGCTTCCATGAATGGAAGGGAAAATATGACTGTGTATGTCTATTTGTTTTGTATCCCACCTTTCTGACTCTAAGAGTCACTCAAGGCAGCTAACAGTAATAAACTTCAACTAAAACAAAAACAACATAAAACATTAATACATCACTAAGCAAGAATAACATCTCACGATCAGTTCAAACCCTTCAGCAATAACCCAATTTAAATGCCAAAGGTCTGTTTGGAGAGAAAGGTCTTTGCTGGCTAACGGGAGGACAACAGAAATAGAAGCTAGCCTGGCTTCCCTCAGCAGGGAGCTCCAGAGCCTGGAAGCAGCCACCGAGACAGCTTCCTCACATCCCCACTAAATATCCTTCTGGTGGTCATGAGCCCAAGAGAAATACCTCCTCCCAATATTTTGTATTGGACCTGAGCCCTACAAGTCTCAGGTCCAGGTTATTTGAAGGATCATATTCTCCCTTACGAACTAGTGCGGGCTTTGAGATCAGTTGGAGAGGCCCTTCTTTCCATCCCACCACCTTCACAGGTGTAACACGGAAGAGGGCCTTCCAAGTGGCTGCTCCCAGGGTCTGGAACTCTCTTCTCAGAGAAATCAGACTGGCACCCTAACTACTATCCTTTCTCAATCAGGTAAAAATGTTTTTATTCAGACAAGCATTTGATGTGTAATTATATGTGACCTGTTTGATAGAATGGGGTGTACGTTGTATTATTGATGAATGTTTGAGTTTTTAATTGTGTATTTTAACATTGTTTTAATTCTGTTTAATTTAGTTTTTTTTAACTTTTGTGTTCTATAGGTTTTAACTATAGCCATTTCCACACTACACTGTTATAGTGCTATTATTCCACTTTCAACAGCCTGTGGATTTCTGGGTGAAGTAGTTAAAAAGTAAGTTCCCCAAGATCTGGTTTGATCCACTATTGGCCAAGATATTATAGTAAGCTTTTCCCCCAGTTTCTTCTCTACTGGTTTTAATGCAAGCTAAACAGTACAGCTTACAAGGTGAGGTAAAGGGAAGGGTTCCTTTGATCCTCTTTTGTCTGTAATTGTACATCAGATGCTTCAACAGTACACTTTCATGACATGGAAGCAGTAGCGTTAAAGTCTTCTGTTTTGCTTCAAAAATGTTCAAGCTACTGTGATAGAAAAGTCCTTGAACAAATTGTACCGGGCATAGAAACGGAATACTGATTATACTGAGTACAAGTCAGTATACACAAACGTGTTTGGATTATATATATACATATATGTGTATGTGTATATACACATACATACATACATACATACATACATACATACATACACAAATACATATATTCTGCTCTTGGTAGATAACCCCTCCAATTTTCCTAGAATCGGTAGGGCTGATCAAGCTGGTTGGGTGCCATTTTCCATGCTTTAATGCTTGTAGTTGAAACTCCAGTTCCCATGCTCTGCTTACAGTAAATTTTGTGTACTAATTACTTCTGCTGTGCCAGTTCCACGGCTGGTGTAGGGTTTTCCTCTCCTCCCATCAGCACTGTCATTGGTGCTTTTTATCATCATCTTTATGCAGCCAAATAGTTATTTATTTAAAAGCTCTTCCTGTACAAATTTCCATTTTCAAATATCTCAAAGCCATTCACAGTGAGAACAAATATAATAAATCTGGAAGCTTAAAGTAAGAAAATAATGAAGTACAGTTGGCCCTCTAAATTCACAGTTTTAACTTTCATGGATTTGATTATTCCTGAGTTTTTCTAACCCATGCCCTCCCCCATTGCAAGCACTTCTTTTCCATGAGAACCTTCCCCCTCAGCCACTCCAATCAAGCTGCACTGTTCTTTAAAAAAAAACACCTCTGGTCTTCTTCTTCCTCCAACAGCTGCTAACTGGCCAGCTAAGGACAGCTCACACTTTGATTCCAGAACCACAAACCCATTCCTGATGCTTTCCACACCCAAGGAAGGAGGTAGGCAAGAGAAAGAATGCACAGGGCTATAATCCCACCCCACCCCTTGATTTCCTCTCAAGCCTATTGATTTATATCTTTGGCAGCCTTTGCTATCTCCAGGGGCCTTTCTGCACTACACTGTTATAGTGCTATTATTCCACTTTCAACATCCTGTGGAATTCTAGAGTTTGTAGTTTACTGAGACCAAATAGCTCTCTGGTTGAGAATTCTAAATGCCTTCCCTAAACTGCAAAACCCAGGATTCCATAAGATGTTGAAAGCAGAATAATTGCACTATAACAGCGTAGGGCAGAAAGGCCCTAGAACACATCTCCAGCATGACATTTCAAATGAATGGATTTTCTTTCTATCAGTTTTCTACACTCTCTTGATTTTAGATCCATAGACAAAAACTGGAAATTCTATGGCATGGATAATTTTGATAGCGGTATTTAATCATATAATTCAGTTGCCCATGCTAAACCTATACCAACCTGTATCATTTACTTATTGTGGCAAAACTTGTGACTGCAACCTATATGTTTTACCATATAAACAACTTTATCTGCTAGATCATGAGGGGTTACAGGGAAACACAGGAAGTAAAACAATAATACCACAAAGCAAAGCAAAGAAAAGAAACAGAAACACAACTGTTGGGATTAACTATAGGAGTAACCAGAGAATTCAGACCAAAGCATCCTGAACAAATAAATGGTTTTTCATCAGCAGACAATATCTATTGGAATTCCTTAGAGAACAAGCTCTAAAAGGTGGCATTAACCTACTGACTCTGATAATGGCAGAGCTGCCAATTTTTGATTCCAGGAATACTGCTGCTTTGGGATAAGGCCAGGGGACATAGGCAAATTTTGTAGGACAAGGCCAGAGTATGGGGAGAGGAGGGATCGGAACCTAGGTGGGTGTTACATGCATATGGAAGAACCAAATGTAATACCTGATAGAATCTTTAGTTTACATGATTTTTAGATCTAGTACTGGTTACCTGACAGAATACCAGGTTGTTGTTGGTTTGTGTCAGCAAAATGTTGGCCAGCTGGAGGTGAAAGAGGTACAGATATAAAGGCATCTGAAAATAGATTGCATAGTTCATTTTGGACAACTGTAGAATAGCTGTTAGTTTCCAGTAGATAATATCTTTTGAAATCTTTTGGACTATAATCTCAAAGTTGTGCCATATCACATTTATCTCTGTTCCTCCCAAAAAATTTTGCCAGATTACTCAACCTAATTGGTGTCCTGCCAGAATCATGGGAAGCTAGCTCAAGTGGATATTTAAAAGCTTCTAATTCTTTCTCAACTACATGCATAGATTAGATTGCCAATCTAGTTCTCAGAGTGGTTGAATTGAATATCAGCTCTCCGTTTTTACCACTGTCATGTTCCCTGGGTAACAACAGTAGCTTCCAAAGTTTTACAACACTAAGAAGAAATATATTATGCACTAATTAACAGTATAGTGATGAATCAGATGAATATATTATACATTAATTAATGACCTTATGATTAATCAGAAGACTATATTATACACTAATCAATGGTCTTATGATTAATCAGGCCTGTCATACTCACAGCATCCAAATTCTACACCAGTCATAAGCTGTGGAGAAAAAGAATTCTTGAAAGCAATGTAGATTTGTACATCAATTTTTACATAATTTATTTTCAGTTAAATGTAGGAACATAAGGAAACTGCTTCATACTAGATGAAACTATTTGTTCAGCCAGTCCATGAGTGTACACTCTGATAGGCAGTGATTATTTAAGAACACAGGGAGCAAAAGGCTTTTTTATCACTAGCTACCTGATCCGTTTTTAAAAAATAGAGACATCAAAAACCAGGAAGCCTTTGCATCCAAACAAATGTTCTACCACAGAGGTAATCTCCACGCCTATGGGCCTTGGGGGATTTTACTCAAGGGGGCTTTCCTGAATGCCCTACCAACAAGGTTAAGAGAGACTGAGTAGTTATGAAGAATAATGTGAGTGGATCTTTTCTTTTATTCTAGGACAAGAATATCTACTTGTGGGACCTAGCGTCTTCCAAGACAACAAGCAACTTTAATTAAACATGTTTTGTGATCCACTTTGATAGTCTTACTGCTGGAATGGCAGAGTATAAATCAATTAAATAATAAATAACATATAGTCAAACTCTTGGAAATCCTGTGGATTTCAGTCACAGAAAATGAGCAATGTGTTTAACTGTTCCACTCAAATCACGTTGCTTAACTATGGCTGGATAGTATCTAAAATCTTTGTTGACCACCAAAGCAGTCCTATCAACATCTCCTCAGAAGTGATATTGAATTCCATGGGATTTTCCCCAGGTACATGTGTAGAGCAGCATTTCCCTACCTGGTGCCTTCTTTACTCTGGTAGAATGCCGTGGACTAGTGCTGAACCTTTGGACTCAGCTCTTAGGGCCTTACCTCCATCCGGCATGGTCTCGCAGGGATCACGCGAGCAGCCTCTTCCACGAGGATCTCACGTCCCTGCTGCTTCTGCTCTGCAGGAGCTGCCAGCTGGCTGGCAGGTAGCATGAGGGCTCAGCCTCTTCTTTCTGCAGCACAGCTGGGTATTTCCCCAGGCTGCGCTGGGGAAGAAGTGTGAGAGCTGTGGCTCTGGAGCTGCACACAGACAGTAAGTGCGCGTGGGGCCCTGAAGCAATGTGCGATCATGCACCATTTTCGGCTAAAAGCCAAAAATGATATAGTGTGTGATCGGTGCCTGCCGGCCCCGGCAGCATCACGCAATTGCGAGGACGTCCTCTGAAACACTCCTCGCAATCACGCGACGCTCTGGAGGCCCTTTTGCATGAGAAATGCCATGTGAAAAGGGCCTTAGTTAGATACAAGGGGAAAACAGTATGTATTATTTTGAGAAACCCATTCAAGGATAGAGCAGGAGGAATGAACCCCAAATTTAGCCTAAATTTAGTTACAGATGCTCCTAAAACAGGCTTACATAATGCAGTTCTGCTGGTACCTATTAAGAAGACTCCCACACCACTGACTAATGCTGTTTAACAAAGGAAAACAAACCTGTGAGAAGGAGGAGGAAGAAACTGAGCCTGAGTGTAGCAATCCAGATATCAATAAATGGTTACTTGGCAAACACAGGAGGAGAGAAATCTATCACCCCCCATTTTCAGGTTACTTGCAATGTGTATTGTTACTTAGTTTTGAACACCATCTAGATATATTCTCCAACACAAGTAGAGGGCACCCTGTAGGGGAAGCCTGATGGCTAGGAGTGGGTATAACTTGTGTTAATCTGTGGCCCTCAGCCCTAGCTAGCATGACTAATTATGAGGGATCATGGGGATTGTGGTCCCACTGTTAGAAGTGCAGCAACACTTAGCACTGAAGGATCCAGAATGCCTCACAGTGGGCAGTAGTAATAGAGCTAATTAGTTTGAGTTCCTGAAGTGTCCTCCCCTCTTGGCTTTACCTATCCTGAGCCATCTGTGATGTAGGCTGATAGTCTTAGGGATATTTCTCTATCTCTTCCCATCACCCCCTTGCTCTTCTCAAGAATGCAGCTAAAGTAGGACAGCACCCTGAGGAACTTTCCTATCTTAAAATGCAGTTCCTATGATAAAGCCTTTTACTTTATTCCTTTAAGCCAGGGGTGTCAAACGCAATTTCATCTTGGGCTGCATCAGCATTATGGTTGCCTTCAAAGGGCCGGTTGTGTCTATAAGACTATATAAATGTATCTACTCTTTTATCATATTAAATAATTGCTTCTGCATTTGATTATTACTGGTTTTACTAATAACTAGCTCTGAAACTAGAAGTCTAGAAAAAATAATGGCAAGCAGATATTCAAGTGTACAACTATTGTACAATTTATTGAAAAATGAGTTTTGAAAACAGAAAGTTAGTTTTTAATTATCAGACAAATATTACCTGTGCCTCTTTCTGGTCCTCCTCCTCCTCCCCCTCTCTGTACCTGGTGAACCCAATCCCCATATTGCACAACCTCGACTGCCAGTATTCTGAAGAGAAGCCCAGTAGCCAGCACTCACAATCTACTTCTACTTCTGACTGCTCATTTGCCCAACTCTCACAAGCCGTGCAGAGCATTGCCATGGTAAACTACAGCAATGCTCTAACAGCGAGACTTGGACAGAGGAGCAGTCAGAAGTAGAAGTTGATCATGAGTGCTGGCTGCTGGGCTCCTCTTCAGAATACCAGTAGTTGGGGCCCCACAATGTGGGGATTGGGCTCACCAGGCAGGGGGAGTGCTGCAGCTGCAGAAAGGTGCAAGGGCCACATGAAATGGCCTGGCGGGCCACATTCGGCCCATGGACCTTGTGTTTGACACACGTGCTTTAAGCCATTGGTGTCTTAGCTCCTTAATCAGTATTAATGCTCCGCTGCAGACATGCACTCTCTCTCACTCACAACATCTGCAGGGCCACAAGATTTGTTGCCTAAATAAGGTAAGCCGACTTTTCAGTATCTGTTTTTAAGCAATAAGCAGATAATCAGGAATCAATAGTCATATCCTAGGATAATGAGGAAGAGGCTACTAAGTACAAGGGGCTGATGAGAACAGTCAGTTTAGGAAACTCTACCACCTCACCCTTCAGGCCTGAGCTTGGCCAGAAAGCTAATGCCAAGCCCACAAAAGAGCTTGTATTAGCATTAGTATTATTAGCAAGCAAGTTGCATCTGTTTGGGAGCTGACGTTTCCTTTTGTTCACTGCTGGAAACCTTGGCTCTGTCTTAAATAAGAGCAGCTGCAATGGTTGCCATTGAAACTCACTGTGATTCTGACCAAGCAACACTCCCGGGCAGATGTATGACAAGGAAGAGTTGGCAGGTTCTCTGGAGCAGCCCAGGCCAGCTCAGTTAAACCAAATTGTCAGCTGTGCCATTGAAAATTCCCATGAAAATCAATTATACACCAAAGTGACAGAAACACTCTGTTGCAAGATTTACTTAGCAGTTATGAAGAAATCTCTCTAGGTGATTTTGGACAGATGGCTGAACCAACTGGATAGAACCATGTATTCAGGGTCAGATGCTAATGGCTGTTGTGCAATTATGAAGTATCAGTTAAACATAGGCTAGAATTCTGTTCTGAAGTTATAGATACGTAACCTGTACTTTTGGATCCATAACAGATTCATATTCACAAAGCCTACATATTCACAATTGTGACAGTATTGTCACAATCATAAAAGTCCCCAGATCTTCTGGTTATGGATGTGTGCACAGAAGTAGGGGGAAAAAGTCCCTAGATCCTACTATTCCAGGCATCAGCCACTGTGAGCGGTAAGGTCTCTTATCCTATCAACTGTGGTGTAGCTAACTGATGCTTCCACTCTCCTCCCACCACTAATGTGTACTGGCACAATCAGAAGCAGGATCCCTGTCATAATTCCTCCTTGCACTGCACCAGAGATTACTTGTGGGAGGGGTTTAGAAACATTAGTTACCTATGGCCCAATCAAGAGTAGAACAGATTTCCATTGCTCACAGCAGATGACACCCAGTAAAGTACAATTGGGGTGGCTGGGCCAGGAGATGCTACTTAGCTAAATACACATCACTAAATAAATGATCTACTGTCTCAGACAAACCAAGTAATCCTATGCTGCTTCTCTTGCAATCTCTCTTAATATAACTAATAGTAAAGACGTTCACCATATCTTTAAAAGACTGTGCTGCTGAGTAACAAAGATATTTACCATCCAGTCCCCAGCCCATATTTCAGACCTGTTTTCCACATCCTGCAGAATATGTTGGGAATGAGGTGCTGGTAGAAGGCTGAATTGGTAGAATGGACCACACTATTCAGAGCACAGATGCATGATCATCTTATTTCAAGATTTCTTTGTATGAAAAATAGCTACTCTGTGAGTTGAAATTAGCAGATCAAGGCTGAGTTAGAACCTTCCTCCATGATTTTATTTCATTTTATTTGCAGAGAAATAAACTTGATTTATGTATGGATTTTTTTTTTTTTTACGAATTCCACCTAGTTGCAGTGTGAAGTGGTAGAGTCTCCTCTTAATATCTCAGGATTTTACCTCCTGAGTTATTAAGAGGAAATTGTACCACTTCACACTGAACTAGGGGGAATGTGTGAAAAAAAATCCATTCTTAGGTCTATTCAGACATTCTAAACATAACTGGGATAATCATATGAGTAGGGAAAACATGCTGGTCCTACTCTGTCATTGACTATATTTCCACTGCCTTCGTCATATGGGAACTGGCTTTCTGAAGAAAAGGTTCTCCACTCAACTGAGAACTGCTAGCATAGTGTAGTGGTTTGAGCATTAGAATACAATCCTGGAGTACAATCCAGGATTCAATTCCCTGTTCAGCCACTGGATGACCTTGGGTATATTACACACTCTTGGCCCCAGAAAACAATGTAATAGGTCTGCTTTAGGGTTGCCATAAGTAAGAAACAACTTGAAGGCACACAACAACGAAAAGAAATTTTCCAGTGTTCCTGATTGTGTGAAGTGGCTCTCCATTTCACAAAGATGGTAATAAGCATGACAACAATAGACTTAACTAGTGTCACGTCCCTAGAAACAGCTTCCTTTTAATAAGTGCATCTGAAAGACTGACTTCCCAAGTAGGCAATGATTCCTCTCCCGGAAAATCTAGGAGGTAGTCATCACAAAACAGAGAATTTATTTGACATTGAAAGAGGAAATTTTTCTAAACGGAGAGAAATGGTAAAAATGAAGGTAAAAGGAAAAGTCAAAGTGGTCAAATCTTTTCATGGTGCTTGAGGCCTATTCAAAATCACCTTAATAAAGATTCAGTGAGAATACGTATTGCAATGAGGAAGAGAAGCAGGAAGTCCAAGGGCTCACCAGCACAGGTAACGAGCAGCCTGAAGGAATCAGAGATGAAATTTCTTCCTTCAAGAACTGAACATCTTGCTCAAGTGAGGTGAAGTTAAAACAACACCAAACTCCATAAAGGAAATACAAACAGAAACGGAAGGGTGAACTTGGGTGGCTTTAAAAGAAATGGGATAATTTATGGCTACTAATTAAGATGGCCATATTTCAGCTCCAGTATTGGAGACAATATTTCTTTGTGTATCAGTTCCTCAGACTTGTAACACAGAAGGTGCAATTGTTCTATTGTCCTGCTGGTGGATCCATCATAAGCAATTGAATGCCTACTATGTGAATAGAATGTTGGCCTAGATGGGCCTTTGGTTAGATTCAATATAGCATTTCTTATGTTTCCATTAATGCCCCATCAAATATAAGAATAACTATATGCAATTGTAGGTAGTAGCTTCCAAGTCAGTGAATCCACTCTAGGTTTTACAGTGACCTTTAAAGGAACTATCCAAGGTTCTGAACCCTAGTCCCTAAATAAGTTTACTCAGATAGCTCCTCCAATGTTTGGACTAAAACCCAGAGCAGATTAAATTCATCACTGACATAAAAGGCATCTAGGGCCACTAATTGTTAGCCTCATTATGTATGTGCAGCAGCGTATGCATGAAGTCTCACTTCATGTTTTCCATACATTTTTAGGAGGCAGACTTATGAGAAACAGAAGTTTCACACATATGCCATACAAACATGTAGCTGTGTCTGCTCTTTATTTGAAGCCCCAAACCAGAAACAAGATAGGCTACTTTGGAGTGATTCAGGCTTTATCCAAGGCAAACACAGGCCCTTTCCGTACACGGGGCGGATAAACGGGGGGCACACGCAGGGACGGAGCTAACCGCTAAATGGGTTGCTCCGTCCCCTTGGGGAGCGCATGTTCGCCGCTCCAAACGGCGGTGAATTTCGGCAGTGTTCAGCGGCGCCCAAAATGGCGGCCGCCAGCTTCCAGCGGTGCTCCGCCAATCGGCAGCGCCCCAGCCGGAAGCCCGCCCCCGGGCAGCTCTGCAGAGATGCGCTAATGCATCCCTGCAATTCTAAACGGGGCACGGCAACGGGGCAACGCGCGCAAGTCACATAAAAACCACTTGAGAAGTGGTTTTTATAAGACTCGCAGCGCCACCCCCGTGGCTGCGCAAGGGCGGTTTGAGGTTTAGAACCTCCCATTTGTGAACTGCCCTCACGCGCCTCGCGGTGTAGAAGACCTCCTGGGGAGGTCACCCTAGCACGGGCAATATGCCCGTGTGGAAAGGGCCACAGTTTCCTCAAAGCAAACTGGTCTGATACCTAAATCCATAGTCTATCTCAGAGATACAAAGAACTCTCACATATGCTCAGACTGCCTGTTAAAAATGATTACACTTCCCCTCCAAGTTCTTTATAAAAGGGAAAAGGCAGACAAAGAGGTGGGACAGGGAAGAGGTGTACATTTGGTTTGGCTTTCCTTTTCTTACTGACAGCTCAGATTTCCAAGAGCAAATAGCGTTACCAATAACTTTTTACTTCTAGTCACAGCACTGGGGAACGGTTTAGAATGAACAGCTTATCAGCTGGAGGGAAATGAGTGGAAAAGAAAGTGCCAAGTGTTTGATATAATATACTAAATGTGCAGAAATGTTTACATTCAGGAAGGAGAGAATTTGTAAAAGTCTGAGTTTGAATCCCTGACCATTCAACCATGTTAGGACTGAATGAAGATTTTTGCAGAGAGTTTCCTTATCCTTAACATGTATATGGGAGACAAGTACAACATGATCTGGTCCATGGATGAAAATAGCTTTGACTGATGAATTTGCCAAGTGCTGACCAGGGAGCATCCCTAGTCTCTACATCCGAGCTTGGAAAAGTTTCTTGATAGGCTACAATTTCCAGAATCCCCCTGTTGACATGTCAGATATAAGTTGTTGTCTAAAAAGTAATTTTTCCAGTTCCTGCCATTTCCAGCTGTTACTGCAATTTAGACCTCCTTGGGGACGCCCCTAGATATCATTGTGATATCACTAATTCGGCTTTCCCCTGCCACCCCGCTTCACGTGTTTGCGAGGCCACCGGACAAGCACGCAAACAGGCATGGCCGATAATTGCTGGACATTCCATTCTCCACCCAGGCAGGCCAGATACAGCCGGTTCATCGCTTCAGGGACCTCTCTGGCAAACACCTCATTACATATGCGCGATACTAACAAAAGCCTCCTGCCCCGAGCAGGTTGCTGGACAAAGGTTGTGCCGTCCATTGGTAAGTGCTGCGCATTTGCATACTGGCTACACTATTATTAATTCAGCTCTGATTCCATCATGCAAAGTTGTGACCTTTCCGAGACATTGTCTCGCACCCAAAACTCATTGTTATTCCCCGAGTAAGACATAGCCTGCAGTCACAATTCACTCTGTAAAAACCCCTGATTCCGAGACCTTCCTCGGATCGCTCGGCCCGCTCCAGAGTTCCATCCCGCCTTGCTGCCATTTCGTTTGGTGAGCTCCCCTCAGCTAATCGAGCTGAGCTTCTTCTCCACATCCCTGGCTCGTCTCCTAAGGTCCAGGACGAAGAGACAGGTGTTGTATCACCCACTTCCTTTTGAAAATCCCTATCCCTAATTCAATCTCTGATTCCTTAGTTATCTGTGTGACTGTGGTGTCTTTAATATTTGTCTGTACTCAGTAAAACATCATTTTTATTACTTTAAACCCGTCTGGCTGCTTGACTGACCTGACCCCGTAGACTCTGGGTTGCAAGATTCTGCTAAGTTACCCTGCCTCTCGCTAGCTTAAGTGTGCGCTCCAGCTAATTTTCCCCAAGGTTGTGTTTTATTGTTTGGTTATTTAGGTGTCCCTCCCGGGACCCCCAGAGAACAGGGTAACACAGCCCTGACATTAAAACAGTGAACTGGCCACCCCCAAAAAACAGATTTTGAATATCACAAAAGGCCAGGAAGTTGTTAGCTATTTATTTTCTTCTTACTGCATTTTTACTGCCAAAGGCACGCAGAGTCCTATGGGACTTTTTGCTTCACGTAAAAAAATAATAATAACTTGGTTGTTAGGGGGATATTATATACCTTGACTTGGAGGAAAAGGGGCACCGCTGTTGTTCTACCTCAGGCAGCAACATATCTCCTTCCAGCACTGGGTTCATCACACAGTGACTATATCATGCTGCCTCATGGGCATCAATTTAGCATTAGACCTACTACTGCTCCCTATGAATCCTTGCATTCTGCCACAGAGATTCTCAGGGAGGAAAAGGACACATGACCAACTCCACAGAAACCAACATGCTTCCCACGTGAAGGGAGAAGCTGTGAAAAAGGTTATTGAGCTGGGTCCAGATTTAGACACATTCACCTATCCCCACCTCTTTCTCCTCAGTGACAAACTCTCCAGAAAATGTAAAGTCGAAGGCTTTCACGGCTGGAATCCATAGGTTGTTGTGGGTTTTCCGGGTTTTGAGGCCATGTTCAATTAGTATTTTCTCCTGACGTTGTGCCTGCATCTGTGGCTGGCATTTTCAGAAGATCTGGTGGCGTGGAAGTGAGACAGAGTATATATACTTGTGTAGTTCCCAGATGGGAGGAAGCAATTTGCATATGTTAAGTTGGCTTGTGTGATGGCCTATTGTTAAATGGAATATCCCCAAACCCTGGCCAACTTAACATATGCAAATTGCTTCCTCCCACCTTGGGACTACGCAAGTATGTTATACTCTAGCCCTTTCCGCACGCGGATGTTAAAACGGATCAAGGTGTCCTGGCACCGAGGTCGTCCGCACCTTGGATCGGTCTAGGTGCGGACTATTTAACTGAGTTCCACACCTTAGTCCGACCAAACCACCCCCAAGTGGTCCTCCAGTCCGGTCTTTCAATTTTCTGGAATGCGCCATTGCGTTCCTGCTTACCTGTGCAGATGTGCAGGCTCGCACCAATGCAAGCCTGTGATCAGCGGAGGGCGGCTGTGGGCATGGCCAGCATCTGCGGTTGGTCCGCACCCACGAAGCCGCCATTTTCAGCCAGAAGCCACAGGAAGCCACCATTTTCACCCGGAGCAGTGCGGATCTAAAGACCTCACGCTGCTCCAGTTTGCCCTGGACTAATGGAGGAGCCCTGCAGAAGGGCTCAAAGGAAAGTCTGCGTTACTTCGGACCCAAGAAGAACAGGTAAGTAACGCCATGGAGTGATTCACTCACCTCGTGTGGAAAGGACTTCTGTCTCACTTCCATGCCACCAGATCCTCTGAAGATGCCAGACACAGACGCAGGCAAAACGTCAGGAGAAAATACTAAAAGAACATGGCCTCAAAGTCTGGAAAACTCACAACAACCTGTCTCCAGAAAATGTTACCTATAGGACCAGGACCCCATAGGAATGTGGCAGGCAATGGAAGCAATTGGACGGAAACACTTTCTGAAGACAGATCCCAATCCTGACAGAGGTTATTTCTGTACTACACTGTTATAGTACTATTATTCCAACCTCCTTTGGAATCCTGGGGTTTGCAGTGTAGGGAAGGGCATTTAGAATTCTCAGCCAGAGAGCTCTTTGGCCTCAGTAAACTACAAACCCCAGAATTCCAGAGGAGGTTGAAAGTGGAATAATAGCACTGTAATAGTGTAGGACAGAGCTGGCAGTCTAAACCTCTGATGCTAGACTACTGCTGCAGGTTGCTTCTTTTTCTGTACAATGGCAGACAGAGGGTGCCAAGGCTCAGTCCTGCATCCAATCAGTGGCCATTTGTGTAGAAGGTGTGGAGCTGACCCAAGCACCATTTGACTGCTATCTCATAGCTCAGGAAAAACACTGGACAAAGAGGTTGTTACCCTAAGAGATGTGGGGGGTAGGACCCACCCGCAATGCCAGCTTCTCATTGGAATGTGGGAGAAGCTCCAGATTAAAAAACAAACAAAATGCTTTATTGGAAATAACAAGCAGACACAGAGAGAGAGAGAGAAAATCATATAAGGCAATTGGAAAGTAAGGCATGGACAAAAAGCAAGGTTGGATAGAGAGAAAATTAGGGTTGGATGAGGGTGATATTTAGCAGTCCTGAAAAACAGGATGAAGTGAGGAGACTCAGACAGGTGTCTGAGGGCAGCATGGACTGACAGCAATGCTCACAATCTGGGGAGTTACAAATTGCTGGGATAAAAAGTCAGGGTTTAAATACTCCCCACATTTTGAAGGGGTGTTCTGGCAAATCTTAAAAAAAAAACTTTCTCACAGGACTGACTAACCAAAGGGTTCCAGAACAGGAGATTGCTTTGACACCAGAATGACAGAATTTATGGGACTTGTGATAACTCCTTGAGGTTTGGACCAGTATGTTGTGAGGAAAAGAAAATTTTCTGGTTGAGATAAAAAGGAATGGTCTCTGATTGTCTTAGGGGGCTTGTTTTAGAAATGCAAAAATCTGAGATTGAAGGGGAGATTAGCTTGGACCCTTATGAAAGGGCCCTTCCACCTAATCTTCTTTGAACTTTATGGCCTGGCCGTATCTTAGGTCAGTCTGACCTGTCGACAGCTCTCATGGCATGTCTCAGATCAGTGTTGTTTTGATCATGTATTTTCCAACCATAAATATGTTCAATTTGAATAGAAATGATATTCCCCAGGATGGGAGTGCAAGGTATGGTAAAAAGGTATCCAAGATACCTCTTTGCACAACATCAGAGAAAGTACTCACACCCCTGGTTATACCAGTGTTAAGTCACCCAAAGGATTCTAGACCCTGAAACCTTCCCTAGTCTCTTTCCAGCAGTATTATTCTTCCAGCAGCAGCACATACAACAGTCCTTTCAGCTCCCATCAGTAGCCAATGATGCTTCTCCTGCTCTGCTTGCTGCTGTTCTCTTTACACCTTCCCTTTCCCCTTTCTAACTGAAGTGGCTGTTGTTTTGCCAGGAAAGATTAGTGTAGTCTGAAAAGAAAACTGTCCGAAGGTCACAAAATATTTGAGGAAGAATGAGTTACTATTCTGAGGCGAGGGGCAGAGATGGGAAATTGTGGGAAGAGTGTGAGAAGTCCAATTCGTTGTCTTGAAAAGATGTTCCAAGTAAAATCCTAACATTTACACTGATTTCTGCTAGACACCTGCAAATTTCCATTGGTTTGTTGCTTCAAACTATCTGCTCTTAACCACATAAAAGGGTTTCAGAGTTGGAAGTTTAATATTTTTAAGGGCTGCAGCATTTAGCTAATAAGCTTATAATCCTGTAAGCAAATAAAAAAGTGTTTCTCTTAATGGTGCAGCATTTATTTAATGTCAAAGACTAAAGCTGATCAGCACTATAAGAAAAGCCATGCTGGATTAGATCAAACACCTATCTAGTCAGGCATTCTGTTGCCACAATGATCTATGGGAAACAGAGGCCCTTTCACGCTACACAGTTATAGCACCATGATTCTACTTTAACTGCCTGTGGGATTCTGGGGTTTATAGTTTGGTGAGGCACTAGAGCTCTCTGGCTAAAAATTCTAAATACCCCTCCCTAGACTCCCAGAAAATCTGAGGATTCCATAGGATGTCACCATGGCAGTTGAACTGGAGTCAAAGCACTATAACTGTGTGAAAAGGCCTCACAAAATGGGTGCAAAAGAACCCAGCAACTGGCACTGAGAGGCATACTGTTTCTGGTACAGAAAGCAAATTGGAACAGTTATGAGTGTGCCCACTTCCAGTCCAAGCTGGCAGCCATCACTTCATCTTGTAGAAGCAAATTCTACATTTTAACTGTGCCACTGTTTTAAGAAGGATAGAGTTGGAATGGCCATCTCTTACAAGTGCTTTAGCATACCTTTCAACATTTCACAGATGATGAGCAAGACACATGTGGCCAAGCAATATCAGAGTGTGATCAAGATGGCAAAACTTATTGATGAGGAAGTTTCTCAGTTTCCTTGATCATTCATTACAGTTGCCCTCTGTGGCACAGAATACAGTACCTCTCCTGTGATGGTTTGTTTTTGCTAGACATGGCCCTTTCCACACGTGGAGGGAGAAACGGGGTAAAATGCGCAGAAACGGAGCTACCAGAAGCCGGGTAAGTCCATCGCCACAAGGAGCAGTGCGAGTTCGCTGTTCCACACTCCTGCGGCGTCCGGCGGCATCCAAAATGGCGGCTTACGATTGGCAGACACTCTCCACCAACCGGAGAAGCTCAATAGCCAGAAGCCAGCCCCCTGGCAGATCTGCAGGCACATGCTTGTGTGAGCCTGCAAATCTACACCGGGGCGCTGCGACGGGGTAGAACGGGGTTGCATGCTCGTGTTTTATAAAAACCACTTGGAAAGTGGTTTTTAAAAAACACACAGCGCCACCACTTCCGGTCACTTCAGAGCGGTTTGAGGTGTAGAACCTCAAAATTATAAACACCGCAGTGCACCCCATGGTGTAAACGACCTCTGTTAGAGGTCGCTCTACACCGTTTTAATTACCTCGTGTGAAAAGGGCCATAGTCTAGTAAAAATTAGTAAACAAGCAAAACATGCACTTTTTTCTTCATTGATATTATTTATTTATGAGTAAATTTATGTAGATCTGATAGACTGATTGAAACACAGCAGTTATAAACTTATGCAATTAGTCTATTTAGATTTCTTTAATTAGAGAAGAGCCCTATTGTTATTATTTTTAAAAGCCTTAATAGTGTTCCTGGAAATAGTGTTCCTGGAAATGTAACACAGTTTAGTGTTCTTCTGATGTGTTGAGCTACAGGTCTATCATTGGGAGGTAGAATGGGCAATATTGGGAAGGAATGGTGGGAACTACTAGGGCACTAGGTTGAGGTGCATTGGATACCAAACACACAAAAGAATGATCCTTTCTTTTCTTGTCAGTTGGACTCACATTTCAGCAATGCACTCCTATACATCTATGTGGGACTATCAAAGTAAATATGTACAGGTGTGCAACCAGAATGAATAAAATTCAGAATTTTGTGACATCAGAAGCAGCTACAATGCTACCCTCATTTTTGCTATGTTTAAATAAGCGCCTGCATCCTGGTATATTTTGTCAAATTCACTCCTGCCTTAAAGGAAATTTCATATAGACTTTTACCTGTACATACAAATTTTATTCCAGAATGCCTCAAGCAGCATAGGATTTTACTCCCAAAATGGCCATACCAGCTGAAGGATCACAGCAGCTGTATTGCAGAAGAGAATTTTTCACAAGCTCTGAGTTTTATAGACACGGAAAAAAATCAAAACAGATCTGGAAAGCAGGCTGCAGAGGGTTTAGGGAAATTCAAGGTTAGTAAGGATCTCTTTTGCTGCATAGTTTTTGAATGCAATGCTTCTCATTTGGGATTTTTCAAAACCACACATGTGGGGGTGATACCTGCCAATATGCAGAGAAATCTGTCTGCCTCTTGCAGAAGATTAGAAGGGAAAGACACCAAATAAGCAATTCCTTTACCTGTTGGCCATGCCACTCCACAGAGCACCTGTCCTCTGGTTCTACTCCTGCTCATAGCCCTAACTCTGGCCTTTTTCCTCCCCCTCCCACCTTCTCCCTCTCATTTTCCCTCCTCCGACAACTGTGTTGCTGGTGGTCTGTTGCATGCCGACCAGATGTTTTCCCCACGCTATTGTAAGATTATTTTTAAAGTGGCTTCTTAGAACAGATGCTCTAGTATCCTTGCCTTGGCTGAAAGTGCTCTGCTTAAAAAGAGCAGATTGCTTTGCTGCTGCTGTCCTTTTGATCTAAAAGGAAGGAGGAAGGGGAGCGGGGAGGAGGAGGGATGGAGGACAATCCCACACAAACAGTACTGGCTCCCAGTGCAGTTTCTTTGGCAGAAAAGCACCTGGGTGGGTGGGTTTCTCCAGCTTCCTTGCTCCTCCTCACTGGTGCAGTCTGCAGCTGTTTCAGCTGGGCCTTTCTTCTGAAGCTCAGGCTCCCCCCAATGATCCCATCTCTTGCTCCCACTGGTTTAATTTTCGCACATGCTCAACAGAGTTGTTAGCGTTGCTAGTTCCAAAATATTTTCTGATGGCTGCCAGTGTTCCAGCTTCATCACCTGCCTGTTCATGGTGGCCAGTTCTGCTAGCTTGCTTGCTGATCGTTTCTCACACGTAAAAATTCTGAGCTTTGAAAAACAACAACACCTCATCATTTCCTGGCCCCTTTGTTTCAGGCAAATAAATATTCAGGCTGAAGTGTATAACAACAACAACAACAACAACAACAACAACAACGGAACAGCCAAGCAGGTTCTGACCTGTTAAATTCAGTATTTTGTTCCCAAGGTGGCAAACCAGTGGCTTATGGGAATCCCATCAGCAGAATATGAATGCAGGGGCACTAACCCCTTTGTGTTCTCCAGCAACTGGTATTCAGAGTTATACTGCTCCTGGTACTGGAGGGAAAATACAGAAAGAGAGAAAGAGAGAGAGAGAGAGAGAGATTGTTTTTGTTGTTGTGGAATTTTTAACCATTTTTATCCAAGGCGAAGCTATCACGAGGCTTTCTGGGGCCGAGAGTGTGTGATGTGCCCAAGGTCACCCACTGGGTTTCTATGACTAAGCAGGGAATCAAATCATGGTCTGTAGGATCGTAGTCCAATAACTACACCATGCTGACTCTCTCTCTCTCTTTCTCTCTCTCTCTCACACACACACACACACACACACACATATACATATATATAAACACGCATACATATACATACTTCCATTCTGACTAGTAGTCACAGATAGCCTCATACTCTGTGAATTTGTCCAGACAGCATTTTAAGGACTATAGTGAAATTTGAACTCTTTATTTGAAAGGTGAGCCTTTAGTTACTTGCTTAAAAGTACTATTTGTAGCTTAGTGCTATTTCACAATTATTCAGGGGGGGGAATCGGAAGAGAACAAAACTCAAAGGTGTTTTCAGGCAAATGAAAAGGTTGGTTAGGGGAAAATGTGCCTTCGGCCAGAATGACAAGAAGAACACCACAAAAGTCTTGCTGGATTCAGCTAAAGTCTTATTCTAGTTCACCCAGGGGCCAATCAGTTGCCCATAGGAAGCCTGACAAAAGGATACAAGTGCAGCAACTCCCTCTGTCTCCCATTCCCCAACAACTGAAATACAAAGCAATACCATTTCTGACACTGAAGGTGACGTGTAGTCATCTTGACCAGTAGGCATTGTAGGTCTTTACCTCCTTGTATGTGGATATGCGCCTTCAAGTCATCTGTTGACCAGCGGTGACCCAATGAATTTCATAGGGCTTTCTTGGGCAAGCAATGCTCAGAGGTGCTTTGCCATTTACCCTCCTCTAATCTTTGGCAATCTTCCATCTAATTATTAATCAGGACTGACCCAGCTTAGCTTCTAAAAGGCCTTCAAAGTATTTAGGACTAGTCTTTTCTTTCTTTTCTTTTTTTTCCAGGAGGTGTATATTAGTATGCATCTACCACAGCACAGACTTTCTAAGTCAGTCACTGCCAAATCTGGTCTCACCCATTTAAATTTTAAGTTGGGATTCTTTCCTCAAATATGCATAATTTTGCATAATTTTGTATTAATTTTTAAAACTGGGTTCCAGGAGAGTTTTCAGACTGCTTTTAGGAGTTTTAAAAGAATATTTTAACCTGTTTTTTAAATGTTTTTATCTCTGTTAATTGGTTTTTATTTCGTCATTGCCTTGGGAGCCTTTGTGAGCTGGGAGGTGATACAGAAATACAATAAATAGATAAATAAATAAATAAATAAATATCAACAAATGTGTCCACAACATTATTCACTCTTAACTCTAGGTCATTTGTGATCAACTGAAAAAGCACTGGTGCCAATAGAGATCCCTGAATATTTTAACCTGTTTTTTAAATGTTTTTATCTTTGTTAATTGGTTTTTATTTCATCACTGCCTTCATCATTGCCACTGCTCATATCCCTCCCTTGCAAGAACTGGCCATTTATTCCTACTCTTGGCTTCCTGTTCTTTAACCACTTTTTTTTTTAATCCACATGAGGATTTCTCCTCTTATCCATGACTGCTATGTTTGTTCAAGCATCTTTATTGAGGGACTATGTCAAAACTCTGTTGGAAATTCAAGTAAACACTGTTTGTGGGATAACTCCTGTCTGCATGTTTACTGACACTTTCAAAGAACTTTGAAAAGATACACTGGAGAGACTTACACATGTTTTCAGTGGAAAACATGTTTTCAAGGGATTTTTTTTTCCAGGCACAAATTAAATTGCAATTAACTGTGTCACATTTGCTTTCTATATAAATTAACGTGAGGTAGCTGTAAAATTATGAGCTTATTTTGTGTAAACTTATGAACATTTTTCTCTGGGTCTGGTCCAAAAGAAGCAAACTGTGCCAAGCCTGGTCTTTCTAAGCAGTTATGACCTTTCTGCTCTTCTGCTTCTTTTTCTTTACGATCCTGCTGATAAATGTGTTGTTGTACACTTCTAGAGTGCATATATATTACGTACTTACTGCATTTTATAGTCTTGGTCAGCCTCCTCCAAACATGTTCCGGCATATCAGTATTCTTCATGAACTGTGGTGCCCAGAATTGTACACAATATTCCAACTGATGTGTAACCAAATTAGAATACCGTGGTACCACCACATCCCTCTGTCTGGACACCACACTCTTGTAGTTCTGCATTTTTTTAACCAATTCATTACAATGTAGACTCATGGATATTTGATGATTTTCAGGAGGTGAGCAAAAGGAAAAAAAGAATAAAAAAACAAAGAAAAGAAGTCTGGGCTGAACAAACAAACAAACAAAAAAATCCTGGCATGCACTTTAATGGCAAACTCATCTGTTTAGAGTAGCCTTCCTACAACAGAATGGCTCTGGGAGTAATCCTACATCATTATTATTATCTTTATTAATACCTTGCTTTTTTCCCCAGGTTAAGAGTCAAAGCAGCTTACAACAATTAAAAAAAAATAGTTAAAATCCATAGAATACAAAAGTTAAAACATAAGCAATCAAAAAGAAGTAAAACAACATTTAAAAGCATAATTAAAAACTCAAACACTCATCAGCAACACAATATCCAGCATATTCTAACCAATAGGCCATATATAATCACACATTGAACGCCTGTCTGAATAAAAACATCTTTACTTGATAGCAGCAAGATAGTAGGGAGGGTGCCAGTCTGACTTCTCTCGAAAGGTAATTCAAGAGTGTGGGGAAAACCACTGAGAGGACCCTCTCCTGTGTTCCTAGCAGGTGTATCTATGAGGGTACATCAGGATGCTATGTAATGAACATAAGACCCATGCTAAATGAAACCGAAGCTGGAGACAGTCACATAGGTATGGAGGGGGCAGTATGCTCCTGGTGGCAATTTTTGGGGGTGCCACGACTCCTGGCTTGCCCTCTCCCACATGCCATAGTCCCACCTCCACACATCATAGCCCTGCCCTGTCCATCATAGCCATGCCCCCAGGCACTGTAGCCACTGCCCGCTTCTCCGCCTGCTCCCTTTCCATGCACTCCAAGCTCTGCCACTGGCTGGAGAGTCCACCATTCTGTTTTCACAATGGCCAACTTGCTGCAGGAAGTGATGTGAAGCTACATACTAAAAGAGCAAATAGCAGACTAAGTATGTTTTAGATCCATGTTTTGCCACAGTCTGTCTCCTCTAAGCTGCAACATGCTCTCCATCTGCACTTCTGTGGCTCTTATTGGTGACAATTAGCTGTACTGAAGTGGAAGCCTCATGCTGCTAAGTCACCCACACAAGTAAAACTTGCAGTTTTTACACACAAAAGACAGGCCATGGATTTTGTATTTGGAGAGGGACATAGAAGAGTGAATATAAGCCAAGGGAGAGGTCCTTCTCAGTGACTGCTTCCAGATTTTGGAACTCCTTCCCTAGAGAGTCCAGGATGGTCCTGTCCCTGCTTTCCTTCTGTCGCCAGGTCAAAACATTTTTGTGCCATCGGGCTTTTAATGCCAAATGATTCTGTTTTTAAGGGTTGTGTATAGTCTTTCACTGCCCTTTCATATTTTTTTAATGTTTAACATTTTAACTTCATAAATTGTTTAATTATTTGTAAATCTTATACTTATACTTTTATTAATGCTTTTGTATTGTTTTTAATTTCTAATGCTTTAAATATGTTGTTAGCCACTCTGAGTCCCATCATCGGAAGAAAAAGTGAGATATAAATGAAAATAACCACCACCACCACGACAACAATAACGCTGCCTTAGAGACCATACTAAGTACAGAAAGACTTTAACCAATCAACTAAATCTAAGAAATGAAAAGAAACTGTGTTAACAAGACAACAAACAAAAGGAACAAAAGAAAAACCCAGTAAAAGAAGTTCAGTTCAAAAAATGAAGGGCAAAGGTCCTATACATTGCTACTTGTGAGTCAGATGAAAGAGAAGTGATGGAGACAGCTTGGCTCACTGGGGGCACGGGTGAAGTCCTCACGAAAAAGTACTCAGTTTTACAAGTTTCTGAACTAGGCTCTGTGGTGCAAAATAGGTGCAAAATCCTATCTGTATGAGTCACAGAGACCACAAAGAAGAACTGCAAATCCCAGCATTCTGTAGAATGTTGCCATGGCACATAAAGTGGAATCGTTGTGCTATAATTGTTTAGGATGGAAGGCCCCAATAGGCAAGAGAACATTGGGTGCTCTTGCTGCAGCTGATGCAAAGTTTAAAAAAAAAAAAAAACTGGGGCTAATGTGAATTCCAACAACATTGAGGCAGGGGTCACAGAATTTTCCCAATCCTGATTTGCACAGAGAAGTCTTATTTCTATGTTATTCAGTTACCATTCCCCCATATTATTTTTTATTTCATTTAAAAAAATACTGCTTATTCAAAATGGCTTTCAATTTTGTGTGTGTGTGCTGATAGGAGCACAGCTGGACCACAGCTTGCAAAAGTTACTTTCTGGATGACAACTCCCAGAATTCCCCAAAGGCAGGATTCTAGGGATTCCAAGAGTTATTGTCCAGAAATGTAACTTTTCCAAGTAATGAACTGGATACTGGCTGAGAAACTATTTCAATATATTCTAGGGCCCTTTCCACACCCTACCTTTTCACAGATTCCTCCAGCAGGGATCCTGGCATTGGATCTGCCAGGAGGGAAGTGCGACAGGAGCACTCTCCTCTGCACCGGCTGGTTCCGTCGTGAAGGAAGTGCCATGGCCATGCTTCCTCCTTCTGCAGCACAGCCAGGTACTTTCCCAGACTGCGCTGAGGTAGGAAGCACAGCCATTGCACTTCCTGGGCCTCCAAAGGACAGGTAAGTCCATGATGGTTGCACAATTGCAGGTCATTGACAGGGAAAACCCCTCAATGATTTAATCCATGATTGTACTGCCTGGGGACAGAAGAAGGATGGGAATGCGATGACGTCCTGCAGAAGTATCATCATGGTCCTATCCTTCTCTCGTCCCCATGGTGCAATGACAACATCCTGCAGAAAAGGCCTTGGTGTGGGAAGGGTGATCATTCATTTTCTTTCACATTGTTATTTAATTATATCTATTTGAGGTTCAGCGTCCTGCAGAAACGTCAAGAGAGCACGAAGAAATTCTGTTAAGCATAAATTAGTTCTATAAAAATTGTGATAAAATCTGTACGGAGAATTATATATCAAAAATATAAGGCAATTGAACTTGCTACTTTTTTCTTCCCCTCTTGTGTGGAAGAAGAAAATATTCTAGCTAATGGGATTTGTAAAGTATTTCAGAAACATTTAAGCATTAGATGCAGGCTACATTATTGAGTCATTGTGACTGCACTCACTGAAATTGTTATTTCCTCATTTGCTCATAAAGATAAATCTTTAAACATTTAGTGAAAACTTTGAAACAGGGGGTACACTAAAGTCTCATCCAAAAGGCTGTTATGCAATGTACAGCTAGACTTTTGGTGGCCCTTTTCTGACTCATCTTTCTATGCCACCAGGGAAATCTTTCTTCCCATCCCCTGTCCCCGCTTCAAAGGAAATCTTGAAGTTCTAAGTCTTTGAGAAACATAGGCCTTTTCTGCACAAGGGCAATACATTGCACTGGTATCGTATTCTTGCTGTTACTTCTGCATGTTAAACTGGTTAGTATCAATGTTTCCTCTATGGATTCGCATGGCTTGAGCAATTAGCATGATTACTATCAGTGTAAAACCGATGTATTGTAAAACCAGAAAAACTCCAATGTAAAGCACAAAAACCGGTTCGCCTGTGTTTCTGACAACATGCAGAAGGTGTACATGCAGAGGTGGTTCTCTGTGAGTGTTCCCACCTTTCCTTGGTGTTATTTCTGTGCACTCCTGTCTCCGCCCCTCAAATGCAGGGCGGCTGCTGGAATACAATGAAATACGTTGGGATCCTCAGGATAGTTGCTTTGCAATTTCTGGCTATCTAGACCAGAGCTTTCCAAATTTTTCATGTTGGTCACACACTTTTTAGACGTGCATCATTTTGCAACACAGTAATTTTACTAGCCAACCAGAGGTGGGGGCTTGTCTTCTGTAAGAACGAACCAAAATACCTCTGCTGATACATAGCAATTTTTTTTTTTAAATTGACCAATCAGAGGTGGCGGTGTGGAGCAAGGGAGGGAGTGAGAGGAGGATGGGAGTTTCAGGAGAATTGACAGAGTGGAAGCAGCAAATGATTTTCACTGCATTACTTCAACAGAAACCGGAGGGCGTGCAGATAACAATCCGGTAAAATCAGAGTAAGTTGGGTTAAAAAACATTGCTCACAACACGCAGTGAAACACTCCTCCACTCTGGTGTGGAAATGGCCATAGTTGGTTTTAACAAGCACTGGTGCTGGTGTGCACACACAATAGCCAGGATCCTATTGGCTTGGTCTGCTTATGCAATTGTTTCCATCAGTGGAACAGAGAGGAGAGCCATTCTGTACCTGTCTATGATCATTGCATGTTAAAGTAAGCCATCTTTGTATACTTGTACTGACTAATTTCTAGCATGTATGTTACTTTATAGGAGTGTAAGCACAGGATATATAGCTTTACATCTCTGCATATAAATTAGAATATTTGGTGTTATGCGTTTGTATCCTCATTTGTCCTGCTTTCAGTAGTTACTGTCCTCGTTATAAGGGGTTATACTCCTGAAGGAGAAGGAGCTCTCCAAGTTAACCAGTTCAGTATGAATGTGACACTGGATCTAAACTGATGTTTTCCATGCAGTTTAAAGTGCTCATTGGATGTAGCCTATGTCATCAGATCAGAGCTTGGAAAATTCTTAGTTACATTTACATTTTTAAGACTGAGATGTAGTCCATTACTGTTACAGTTATAGTTTTTTAAAAACTGCAGCCCTTCAGCTTCTCATTTAAGCAAAAGAAGCTGTAAAGGTTGCTTTTCAAAATCAAAATGCTACAAGCCACTATCCTGTGACAAGCAAGACAAAGAAGTAGTATGATTTCCAGGCCCTAAAAACCATAAAGGCACCAGATCCCATCTGATTTTGAAAGCTAAGCAGGGTCAGCCCTGGTTAGCAGTTGGGTGGGAGACTGCCAACAAATGCCAGGCGGTGTAGGCTATATTTCAAAGGAAGGAGCTGGCAAAACCACCTGTGAGTATTCCTTGCCTGAAAAAACTCAGTGAAATTCATGACTGTAAGTTGACAGGTGACTTGAAGGCACATACACACAGAGTACGATTTATAGTAAACCATATTCTTCTTTTCTTTTTCTGACGTTTCCTTTTGGTTCAGCTATTTCCCAGCAAACAGCTGAGCATGGGCTTGGCAGCTGACCAAATGCCAACTGCTACAGAAACTGCAAACAATGTTTTTTTTGGATGGCCATACCTAGTGGCCATGCTGGCTGCAGGATGCTGGGAACTGCAATCCAAAAAGTCATTTCCCCACCTTCTGCAGTAATTCCATCATCCCTCTGCCTCCTCTATGCAGGGACCAATCTCCCTAACAGCTTTCTCCCCTTCTTGAAACCTTACTTCAAACCTCACCCATTAGCTTACTCTCAATCCTCATTTGCCCTACCTTGTTTTCAACTCTTTCTCCTCATTATATTTGGGACATATGTTAAAGCTGCTGCATGCTTTAGTTTGTTTGATCAACAGATTCATCGAATAAGGAATTAATGAAAGATTGCTGTGCTCCCCATCTGGGTTGACCCCCTTCAAGTTCCCGTATTGCTGAGAACCCCAATAAATAGATATTGACAAAAACTCAGTTGTACCATTATTACTGGTACATCTTTGAGTTCATCTGGGGTTCCTTTACTTGTTCAGTTTTTTTGACTACTGCTTCTGCTATTCTGAATCCCTGTGTATGTGTTGTTGCTTTTTTAATTGCACAAATAATCATTTTGCTTGTTTTAAAAACTTGATCTTATTTTAAATGACTTTCTAGTAGTATAGCAGACTTTAGCTGGAGTCGTTTGGGGTCAACAAGCACATAATCAGCTAGAATGGGAAGGGTGCCATCTTTTTTAATGTGTATGTCAAGGGAAGTCGATGACTGATTGTCCACAGCTTCAGTGGAAACAAAATGCCATATATTTAAAATCCTAGGATTGCAGCATATCTCTGTGTTATATCAGCACTTGGAAAAGATAAAGGGTAGCCTATAGCAATTCTCTACATCTTTTTAAAAAATTGTGTTTGGGGACAATTTTTATTTTCCCAGGTGGCTGCTCTTTTATATAACTGCAACTGACACCCGAGACATTGTTCTTCAGTATTTTGCATTGTGGTTTTTAAAAACCAAAACATAATTTTAGTTCTGATTCCCCCCAGACCCAGACTTCCTAAACCATCTAGTTGAAACTAGGGAAAATAGTATCACTCAGGTCAGACTTTTACTGCCTTAGAGATCCAGATTTGATGGCATTTTATGGGGAAACAATCCCCATCATTTCTAGCATTGGCCATGCTGGTTAGGGATAGTGGAGTTTGCTGTTTAGCAATGCCTGTGGATCTCAGGTTGAGAAAGACTGATCAGGTATTTAAATAGTATATGCCCTGTTGAATTGCCTTGCTGGATGTTTTTGGACTACAGTTCCCATCAGCCTCAGCCAGTATAGCCAATGGGGAAGAATTATGGACATTGTAGGTCAAAAAACTACCTTGGGGGTGACAACTGCCCACCTCTGGGGTAAGCCAGACATCCCTTGTCAGTGACCAACTTGGTATGTGTGATGAAAAAAGTCACACCCCATTGTTTCTTCTTTGTACCTGCTTACTGTAAGGTACACTGCTTCCAAAGATAGAGGCTCCAGTTTTTTAGCTATCATGTATTCATTTATCTAAGGACTCATTAATTAGAGAAACAGCTGTGGAAGACTCTAAGCCTATATAAAGAGAGACCAGCATGGGAGGAAGCTGTTGCAGTCAACTGTTCCTATTGGTGGAAGCAACCCAGCTTACATTTGGATTCCTTGCTCATGCTCCTAGAAACCTTGACCTTCACCTTGTGTGTGGACTTTGCCACTGGACTGTCTCTCTGGATTTACTGTGAACTTGGACTGTAAAACAATGACTGGTAATTTGCTAATACAAGCTTTGCCTGAGGCTGCTGATAAGAGGCTCTAATTAGACAGCTATATGCCTTAGCTGACTGCTGGCACAGGAAATCTAGTAATTCTAGTAAGATCATTTAGTTGGGTCCCTAATGGTAGAATTACATAAAATATATATTTTCTTTCGTTACTGTTTGGTTGAGGGGAGTCAGAGCCCTTTTTGTTTTAATAAGTCACCATCTAGTGTTTAGTTAGTGCTAAGTGTATTAGTTTAGTGTGTTAGTATTGTGTCTTAGGCCCTTTCCACTCCACCCTCCCAATCCGCCAAAGGGATAGGAGAAGGATGGGACTGCAATGATGCTTAAGTGTGATGTTGTCATGGTCCCATCCCTTTCCTGTCCCCAGGTGGTGCAATTGTGTCGCAAATCATTGATGGGTCTTCCTCATCAATGACTGGTAATTGCACCACCATCCCACCACACACTGGCACTCACCTTCCCTGAAGAGGCCTTTGAAGTGCAAAGGCTGTGGTTCCAGCCACAGCCTGGGACAGTATCCAGCTGCACTGTGACAGGAAGAGGTGGGGCCATCATGCTGCCTGGATCCTGGAGGCAGCTGGTGCAGAGAGGAATGCTCCTGTTGTATTCCCCTCCTGGCAGAGCCAACACCAGGACCCAAACCAGATGTCTCCGGGACAAGGTAAGGTATGAAAACGGCCTTCATTTCAGAGAGTTTCTTCTTTTTCTGAATGTTTATCTTTTTGATTGTGGATTAGATTGTTTGTTTTAAAACTAATGAATAAATAGTTATAAACCTCAGCAAGCTTGTGTGGGTGTAGCAATCCTTCAAACACTTGGTCCCTCTCTGTTTATGGATTTGAAATACAACATACTCCACTTTAACAATGCTGTCCTATGCAGTGGTGCAGCTAGGGGCTGCATTCAGAGACTGAAGGGTAGAGTCCTGAAGCCCAGAAGCCCTCCAAAATGCCCCCCGTACATGACAGATATGATGGGGCTGCAATATAATATCAGTACCTAGGACAACGTGGGCATACAGGTCACAGTTGAGGTGGCATTGTGCTGACCTTGGAGCTCTCTGATTTCAAAGATGTGAACATGTCATCAACTGAGTCTGGAAAGTAATAGGCAGCCAATGTAACTGATACAGTGTGAGTGTTATATGCTCAGTCTAAATAGCTGATTCTGCAAGCACCCCAGTGTCTGTATTCTGTATCAATTGACATTTCCAACTTCTCTTTAAAGGTACCCATCATAGAATGGATTACAAAAACATAGTCTGGATGCAATCACAGCATGTGTAACTGAAACTGTGTCTGCTGTTTCCAGATAGGATGCAAGCTGATAAAAGGCAGTCTGAGCCGCTGGTGCTGACTCCACAGATAGTACCGAGCCCAAACAAACCTCCCTAACTACATACTTGGTGTGTCAAGGGGAGTGGAAGCCGATCCCAAACCAGCTGCAAGCCTCCATCCACACTAAAGTTTTTCCAATCCTGCACACCTCTGTCTTCCATGACTTGAGCTTCAGCTTGTTTATAATGAGAAGCAATAAAATGGACTTCAGCAGCCACAGCCCCTTCCCCATAACATAACAGCCTGAGCACTGTGATGTCACCCAGGGCTGTCCCCAGATCACACCTTTTAGCCAGGAGAAATGCTCTTGATCTGGCAGCCTGATCCTTCTTAGTATAAGACAGCTTTCTCTGTTCCCAATTGTTACAGTTATGTGCAATCATGTTAAAATTTAGTTGTTTCTAAACTTGGAAATCCAGCAGAGGCACTAAATTTCCCTGGTGGTAAGACTGTATGCTCCTGTGAGGCAAGAAGCTATGCTGAAAAGCTAGACAAATGTGCCAAACAGCTACTGGGCAACAGCAGTAGTGGGCAGTGACATTGGTGTAGGATATCCCAGAGACAACAGCACTGGCACAGAAGCTAACACTTGTTAGTACTGTCAGAAGGAGCACAGTAGACCCTTTTGAATTCTTTTTACCACAAAACTCCTATGATGAGACAATCCAAAATGAAACAACAGATAGTGCCAGAAGAGGAAACTCCCAGATCGGATGGGATTCAATTAACTATTGGGATAGAGCACAAGACAATTACAACTAGCACTGCAACTAATGACACAACTGGACTCAAGCTGAAAGGATGTTCATTGGTTGACATGCTTAGAGGTGAATGGAAAGTCCAAAGCTGCGCACAACATATTATAGGAGCACAGAATGTGAGAAATTGAAACAGGGGAAGCTAGACATAGTGAAACAAAAAATGTAACATAAACATTGCAATACTTGGAGTGAGTGCACTAAAGTGGGCAGAAATGGAACATTTTGAGTCAGATAATTACACAGTGTTTTACTCAGGAAATGGAAGTCTAAGAAGAAATGGGGTGGCATTTATAGAGAGGAGAGATGTAGCAAAAGCAGTCAAAGGATACAGTGGAAAGTCTGACCAAATCATGTCAATAAGACTTCAGGGAAAACCTATCAATGTAACCATAATCTAAGTATATGCTCCAACCACAGAGGAGGAGGAGGAGGAGGAAGAAGAGGAAATTGAAAGATTCTTTGCTGGAGTCCATCAGGAAATTGATTGCACACCAAGACAGGCCTTGTTAATCATAGGTGATTGAAATGCAAAAGTGGGATAAAGAGTAGAATCAAAGACTTTAAGAAAATTTGCAAAAAGACATTTTTCAAAAGTTTGCAAAAAAAAAAAATATATGCAAAAAGACATTATTTGCAGCCAAAAAGAAAAAGAAGGCTTAATGGATAATGGATGTAACTATTCAAGCAGTTAAGGATAGATGAAAAACAAAAGTAAAAGGTGATAAAAATAGAGTTAGAATCCTGAATGCGGCTTTTCAGTGATTTGTGCACGGGGTTAAGGAGAATTACTATAATAATCAATGCAGAGAAACAGAAGATAATAACAAAAAAGGAAGAACAAGAGGCTTCTTCTACAAGATTTGAGAAATCAAAGGGAAATTTAAACCAAGAGTGGGAATGCTACACAACCAGTAGGGGAACAGATTAAGGGATCAAGTAGAAATAAAAAGATGATGGAAACAATACACTGAATAACCATACAAAAGAGATGGAAGGATGACAGATGCATTCAAGGAAGAACCATTTGAAGATGAACCTACAATTTTATAAAGTGAAATAGAATCTGCTCTCAGAGTATTTGGAGGAAATAAAACACATGGCATTAACAGTAGAGCTGCTTTAAGCTACAAGGACTGAATGTCTTGCCGTTCTAACTAAAATCTATCAACAAATATGGAAAAGAAAGCAACGATCCACAGATTGGAAATGCTCAATTATATATTTCAATCCCCAAGAAAGAAGAGACCAGGGATTGCAGTAACCACAGAACCATTGCATTAATTTCCCATGCAAGCAAAGTGATCCTCAAAATTCTACACCAAGACATGGAAATTGGAGGAAAGGACACCAACAAATTAAGACATGTAGATGACAGCATATGTCTAGCAGAAAACAGCAAAGACTTGGAAGAACTGCTGAAGAAAGTCAAGGAAGAAAATGCAAAGTTGAACATTAAGAAAACAAAAATAATGATCATAGTTAATTTAGTTAACTTTAAAGCAGACAATGAAGACATTGAAATAGTTCAAGTTTTTCTATATCTTAGCTCAGTCATTAATTAGAATGGAGACAGCAGTCAAGAAATAGGACTTAGAAGGGCAGCTATGAAGGAACTAGACAAGGATAAGGATATGTCATTGAACAGTAAAATCAAGATGGTCCGTGCCATCATATTTCCAGTTTCTATGTATAGTTGTGAAAGCTGGGCAGTGATAGGAAGAAAATCAGCTCCTCAGGAAATGTGGTGCTGGAGAAGATCTCTGCAGATCCCATGGACCACTAAAAGGACAAATAAATGGGTCCTAGAGCAAATCAAGGTACCTAGAAGCCAAGCTACCTAAACTGAGATTGTCATACTTTGAACATATCATAAGAAGATGTGACTCTCTAGAAAAACCAATAAGGTAGAAGGCAGTAAGAAAAGAGGAAGACTACATTACAGATGGATGGATTCAATCAAGGAGGCCATGGCCCCCTGACTCTGCAAGAGCTAAGCAGAACTGTTGATGCTAGGGTGACTTGGATGTCTCTCATTCATAAGGTCACCATAAGTCAGAGTCAACATGACAGCAGTTAACAACAAACTTGGAAAAATCTTGCTACAGAATGAATCCATAGCTGTTGGCACAGGTAGCAATCAGGAAAGCACTGAACAGATTCTTGAAAGACCTAAGTGCTCAAAACCTTTGCACACTGCTAGGTCTGACAAATCTGTCAGTTTTGGTTTCTCCTGTGCTTTGAATGTTTTAACCTAAAATTCCATCCCAAATTTGAAGAGATTTGTAAATCTGGGTAAATTCTTATCAAAAATGAAATGAAATGAAATTCTTACTCATACCTCTATAGATGTGCTCCTCTAGGCGTCCCATCATGAAACTCAGAAGTCACATCCGTCAGAAGAGCCACACATGTATAGTACCACCCTGAGGCTGATACTCACTATACGCCAGCCAAGGCATGCGGCCACTATGTACCCATGCCAGGGGTATGGCCCTAAACTAGCCAGGGGTATTCTCAGATGGCCTTTCAAGCATGATTACCAAACGCCTGAACAGAGCTATTGTATAGGAATTTGAACTATAATTTTCATTTTAAATGAAAGAAACATCATGCTATAGTACTATTTACTATTAAAAAGCTAATTGGAGAGACCCTTGGGTATTTCTTTGCATTTCACATGAACTGATTAACTCACAATCAGTCCATTGTCCACATACCTTCCCCCCCTTGTGCAATGTTTTTTTTACATACAGTGGATATATAAACATTGAGACTGATGAATTTCATAGAAATGCTTATATAACATCATAAAAGAACTGGGGGGAATCCTGAAACCCATATGAGCAAAATCATAAAAGATTACACAATTGGTTGGTCCAACTTGTCTGTGGTTCAGCACATTAATATGTTTCAAAATAGGGGTATTATTAGTCTGTTTTAGTCAGGGCATTTTTCCAAACAATATAACTTTTTTTTCATATACCAGGAACTGATATTTTAACCAAAGTGAGTCCACAAAAACAAATACTGAGAGTTTTTTTCTTTCTTTCTTTCTCTCTCACACACTTTTTAAATGGTCATATCTCAGTGGACTTGTTGCATTTATAGAGCTGGTTTCCCACATGGATGAAAGAGTCAAAACATTCACAAAAGTCAATGAATCATAGAGTTGTAGAATTGGAAGGGACTCCAAGGAACATATAGTCCCAGGGCCAAATACAGCCCTTGAGGCTTCAAAGTACAACCTCTGGAGCTCCCTGAAGCCACACAGACCCCCCTGAAAAAAATTCCTGTTTGATTTTTCACCATAAAACTACTAACAACCACTACAAAATGCAGCAGTTTTGACCCCTAATCCTTCACCCACCTTAAAAAAAAAAAAAAGGCAAAAAAAAAGTCCAAATTTCCAGTTTCTCTTTTATTGTTCAGCTCCTCTTTCTATTTCAGTCAGTTTTCAGTTGCTCGGCAGTTCCAAAGGGATTTCAAGGTATGCTGTGGGATTGGGGGCAAAACTGCTGCAACCATTTTGCAGTGGTTTCAAACCTTTCTGGGGTGAAAATTTTGTTGGTTAAATTTTAGGTGATTCTTTTTGTGATTCACCTCAGGTATCCTTCCAGAGGAAAGGTGGCATATAAATGCATAATAAAATGAATAAATTAAAAGTGCCCATTAAAAAAGAAATAGGAGATCTGAGCACTTTGGCCTCAATATCCTAAAGGCACGGCTGATCTTGAAAGCTAAGCAGGGTCAGCCCTGGTTAGCACTTGAAGGAGACCTGCAATGAATAAAATGTGCTGTTGGCTCTTTTTCAGAGAAAGGAACTGGCAAAACCACCTCTGAGTATTCCTCGCCTCAGAAAGCCCTATGAAATTCATGGGATTTCGTAAGCTGACAAGCAACTTGAAGGCACATATACACACACACACAGGACTTTGGCATGCCAATCTAGCCCACTGGAAGAGTTTGGGGATGAAAATTGGCCTCAGTGAACTCCACAGTTGCCCACCCCCGACCTAGTCCAGCTCCTTGCTGATGCAGGAATCCACTGCTAAAACATCTCTGACAGGTGAGTGCAATGGAGATATGATGAATTCTAGATTATTGGCCTGCTGTCTCTCTCAACAGCAGAGAACCTCCAGATAAGGTATTTTCTTCCTAAATAGCACACTGGTTCACATTTCCAGATCAGAAGATTGTCTTTAGAATTCAATAAAGTGATAATAAAGACTAGGGCCCTTTCCATAGTGTCCTCCCTTCCTAGCATGGGGACAGGAAAGGACTGGGACCACAACAATGCTGCTCCATTATGTCATTACAGTCCCACTCCTCTCTTGTCCCCAGGTGCCACAATTGCTGATTAAATCATTGACCGGTTTTCCCCATCAATGACACATGATTGCTCCACCATCCAGCACTTACCTGTCCCGTGGAAATACCCAGCTGTGGTGCAGAAGGAAGCAGCATATCCATTGTGCTCCCTTCCTCAGGGAACCGGTCCCATGCAGAGGAGAATGCTACCCTCACACTCCCTTCTCAGCAGACCCCTTGCTGGAATCACAACTGGATCATGATGGGACAAGACAGGGTGCAGAAAGGGCCTAACTTAATGAAGAACAGTAACTTGATTGTGAAGATTTATTTGCTGTCGTTGTGTGCCTTCAAGTTGTTTCCAACTTATGGCAAGTTGTTTTCAACCTATCGCAGGGTTTTCTGGGGCTGAGAGTGTGTGACACACCCAAGATCACCCAGTGGATTTCCATGGCTGAGTAGGGACTTGAACCTTGGTCTCCAGGTCTATAGTCCAAAGCTCAAACTGCTACACGATGCTGATCCTCAACAAAGATTTATATTTTCATCAAATTACTTGGGAATCCTGTAGTCTCTCTGCAGTTCCCCAGTGGCCCCGGACATTTATACAGGTGACTGGTTGACAGCGGAGCATCTTAAACTAGTTCACTATTATTATCGTTACTCACTTTGCACTGTATTATGCCAGGATAAATTGAGAGCTTAGAAAAGTTACTTTTGGGGATTCTGGGAGTTGTAACATTTCCAAGCTCTGGACAAAAATTGACACTGCATGTCTCAGTTTTTGAACAGATCTCAGACTGGGGGGTGTTTATCACTTGCACTGGCCAATAAAATTATGGTTCAGATAGTCTGTGCATAGTCTCCTCTGTCCTCTCAATGATTAACTGGAAAAACATGACCAATGTAGACATAGTTACTTGTAAGGAATTACTCTGAAATCATTAAGGTATAGCTAAGTCACATTATGTTACAACATGTAATGAGGAATAACATTACAACTTTCTCAGGATACCTGTAACTGATTTAGTTACTGTATTTGCTGGTGTATACAACGCACTAGCATATAGGACACACCCCATTTATACACCAGCAAATACTATTTGCTGGCATATAAGATGCACTCCATTTTCAAACAGTATTTTTCAGGGAAAAAGTGAGTCTTATATGCCAGCAAATAGGGTACTTTTATAGTTACAGGGCTAAGACCTGTCTAGTTGTGGTTTTGTACCTCAAGCCACCAGTGTGTAGCATTCTGGTTTTCTAAAAATCACTTTTGAATACTGAGAGGGTAAACTTTCTTCTTAAAATTGTAATTATAAGGATAGCTAACTGCTTTGGGGGCCTCAAAAGAATCAACATAGCTAACCGTCTTTGCAAGTTACCTTCCAAGCTCTGACCATGAAATATACTCCCCACCCTCCTCTCTCTTTCTCTGGCTTTACTAGTTGCTGCAGAGGCCTGAGTCCTCAGAGTGGTATGGGAAGTGCTTTTGTTGATCTCAAATATCTTTGATAATATTTGAATAGCTGGAGGAAGTACAGAAGGTGATTTGCACAGGAAATTCCCACATGAGGTCTTCATTTCTTAGACTGAAAAAAGGGGTGGTAGTGCAGGAATTTCCCACATGCTTCACACAGTTCTAGTGATCCAATTACTCAAAACATTACCAGACAGGCATGGGACTCTAGCTATATGAAAGCAGCTCCCACAGTTCACCACCAATACTGGTCGGGTGCAAGCAAGGCTGCTGCATTATATAGCTTGGCCACTTATGTGTCCCCCACCTTGGCCAAAGATGGCAAGAGATGGTAGATGCTTCAGTAAACTATCCATATGCTAATTGATGTCTACAGAATTGCAATACATCTCACTAAAATGAGGAAATATGTGCCCGAGGAACCTGCCTGCCTACTCACTCTGCTGGCTCTGTGCCGTATCCTTGAAGAATTCTTAATCTTTAAACTGATCTTGAACTGCAGAGTCCTTTAAACAGACAAAGCTTCCAACATAGGAGAATGTCCTCTGTAAAGTAGGACACATGGTCACCCAAGTTAGGTAAAGGACAAAATGATGTATGTGCACACACTTTCTCTTCCTCACCCCCCCTCTCTTTCTCTCTCTCACATGCACACACACACATAGATGTTCCATGTACAAGCCAACACTGTCAGTACAATTTTACTTCAACATCAGTGAAAGGATACTGCTACTGATTCTGAAGTGGTATGAGGCAGGCTACAGGGTACCTGTGAACCTGTTCTCCAACATCTCACAATTGTTCCGTCAATTAATGGTTAAATCCATCAATTAATGGTTGAAATAGAAAATAGATTTAGCAATTTTTTTTTTGAAGAGGTGTTCTCTCCAATGGTGAAAGACATCTGTCTTTGCCTATGATAAGCGATGTACCTTGCCTTTAGTGTACTTTGCTTTGTGATCAGTTATTGGATGGTAAAAACAAGCTTAATTTGCAGGTCTTGCCTGCTGAGGCACGTATCTTTGAGGGATATGTTTTGAGAGGGGAAACATGCTAATTATAGGAAGTATGCATTCCCTTCAACAGCTAGCTTGCCCTGAGACTACTGCCACACTCTGCCTCATAATAGTGCTGTCCCTCCATAGCAACACACATCAAGACATTTTTCATTGCCCAGCACTCAGAATTGGCAAGCCTGCAATAATCCCAGCATTTGAAGTTGTTATAAGCCAAGAACCAACTGTATTTTCATTCTATGATGCTCCAAATTTTCAGGTGTTACTAATTTTCAGTCAGCAGCACACATAAACACCATCCAAACTCCAAAGCCAATGGGAAGAGACTGAACGTTCTCTCAGATCCCATATGCATGGACAAGAAATAATGTTCTTGCCAGGTTCCCAATGTAACAGGACTCACAAGCTTGTTTTCTGCTGCTGCAAGACTAGAACATGAAGCAGTGGATTCAAATTACAAGAAAAGAGATTCTACCTAAATTTTAGGAAGAATTTTTTTTTACTGTGAGTGTTGGTCAACAGTGGAATAGATTGTTAGAGGACGGTAGATTCTCCATCTTTGGAGGTTTTTAAATGGAGATTGGGTGGGCATCTTTCAGGAGAGATTTAGTTGTGTATTTCTGAATAGCAGGGGGTTAGACTAGATAGCCCTTGTGATCTCTTTCAGTTCTATAATTCTGTGATTCTATAAATCTACAAACCTCCACCTAGAGAAAGAGAGACTTAAGCTGCATTTTATTCTGATGAGCAAGAGGAAGATATTTTCTCTGTAAAATGCTGAGGCAGAATCAACGTGAAGACACCGTACTAAAGAGAGAAAGGATCAAGACAACATATATTCCCAAATTACTGAGTCAAATGATGGCTGCCAGACATATACTTTGGGGACCAACACCAGCAAACAGCTTAGTGACCAGTATTGTTGCATCACTGGGACCAGGAATCTGCTCTGGCTTTAGTCTGGACTTGAAATGAGTTATCCAAGGCCCTTTCCACGGGATGACAGTGTCCCAGCATGGGGACGCAAGAGGAGCAGGACAGTGACAATGCTTTTGCATGACGTTGTTGTGGCACCACCCTTCTCGTGTCACCAGCTGGCATGATCAGGGGGTATATCACTGATTGGAAAACTTTGCCAATGACCTCTGATCACACCAGTCTTCCGTCGCCACCAGCCATGCAGAAAGGCCAGAAGCATGATCACACACTTCTTTCCCCACTGCAGCATGGGAAGAAGGTTGGCTGCAGTGCAGAAGGAAGAGGTGCGTCCCTCATGTTTCCTTCCATGAGCAGCCGGTTGGGTGCAGAGGGGAGAGATGGGAACATGCTCCTATCCCAGCAGAAGCAGAAGTCGGAATTGCAACAGGATAATTCATGAGAGTGCTGTCCTGCGGAAAGGGCCCAAGTTGCTGAAATCTATCCCCCAAATAGATTTAACTCTTAGGATAGCTTCTTTAAAGCCTGGACTATAAATCAATCACTTTATTTATAGCTTGCCTTTTCCCAAAAAACTGGAACTCAAATTGTTCATTGAGGGGGTGATGGAGATGGAGGGAATATCAAAAACAAACTAGGCGGCAAGGCCCTAACACAGCAGGCCCTTAAATCCAAATAGCTAGAATAGGTGTTAGAAAAGTCAGTAGTCCCTCTATGATATTAATATATGAGTATGACCAATGTGCTGCTGTAACTAACTCATGTCCTATTGTTTGCAGTCATTTACAGATAATAATTTACTTGCACAAGTAGTGTTCAAGTTCAAGTGCTATTCTTGTGCAAATACTGTTCTTATTCAAGTTCTGTGAATCCTCATATGGCTTGTGTGCCTTATTTCTTTTGAGTTCGTGTACAAGATGTTATTATTTTACTGGTAACTTAAACCACAACAATTAAAGATTCCAAAAGAGATCAACCAAATTATTATCAGTAAATTACAGCAAATATAGGACATTAGTTAATTACAGCCCCACATTGGTATTTCAAATATCATGATATTTGTTGAAAGCCAAACTCTGCCAAGAGTATCAGGAGTCCAAGAAATTTCTCACTTAACAAGTCTGCCACCTGGAATCTTGCATCCAGTTCTGGGCACCACAGTTCAGGAAGGACAAGCTGGAGTATCCAGAGGAGGGTGACCAAAAAGACAGAAGGCCTGGAAACCATGTCCTATGAGAAGTGACTTAGGGAACTGGGTATGTTTGGCCTAGAGAAGAGAAGGTTAGGAGGCAACATGATAGCTATGTTTAAATAGTTAAAGGGATGTCATATGGAGGATGGAGCAAGCCCGGTTTCTGCTGCCCAAGGGACATGAAGCAATAGCTTCAAACTTCAGGAAAAGAGATTTCATTTAACTATTAGGAAGAACTTCTGATGGTGAGAGCAGTTCAACAGTGGAATACACTGTTTCAGAGTGTGGTGGAGCCTCCTTCTTTGGAGGTTTTTAAAATAGATACTGGATGATCATCTGTAGGGAATGCTTTGATGGTATATTCCTGCATAGCAGGGGGCTGGACTTGATGGCCTTTGTGGTCTCTTCCTATTCTATCATTCTATGGTTCTTACACCTATTGTAATTAGAGAGATAGAGGGAAACCACACCCACTTAACAATATGGAGGGTTTCTACTGGCCTTGATTCCTTCCTAACGTTTCCAATTCAACTTTCTTCTCTTTCCCCCTATCTTGTATAGTTACACTGCTGAAGTGGTGTAGCACTTTAGCACTATGGCTGCAACAAAATTAAAATTGAAAAATTAAATATGCAGTACAGAAAAAGTGGATACTGGTGAGCAGCATGGGGTGAGTGTGTGCTGAGTTCATGGAGGGAGTGGCAGGCAGATGTAGGGGAACCGCACCTACTCCCCATGCTAGTGCCAGGCTATTTTGTACCCTAGGCAAGACTAACTACTTGCACCCCCTCAAAAAAATTGCTAACTTCAGTTTTCAAACACAGATCTCCTTTTGAGAAAAAAAATGAAAAACACAAAACTTGAAACTGCTAAATTTATTTTGAATTACAAGAATAAATAATACAACAATCTTTGTATTTATTAATTGATTAATTAATTAATTAATTGCATCATTGTGGTAGTTGTCTTAAAATAAAAAACATAGGTTGTCAGTAGTGTTTTTACAGGGGTTAAAAATTAATCTGTATAAATCTGTGCCCCCCCCAGTCAGTACTGCACATCTCTGAGATGTTACTGAATACGTGAAGACTCAGAGGTCCTCCCAAGATGCCAGTACCAACACATGACAATGGGGAATTAATTAGCTCAATTAGGAGGCCTGAAAGAGGGGGATAACCTAACAAGATCTTTGACACCAATGTTTACGGGGTCTTCACAGGAACGAACCAGCCAGAGATTCCAAAATATACTAAAATATGTTTTATTGAAGGAAGTTCAGTCACACACACACAAGATTCAAAGAGTCACACACTCACATGGCTAACCAAAGGAAAAGGGAGGAAAGTTTAAGATAGCAAGATTTCAGGATAGAGTGGGCAATAGTTACCAATCCAGAAGAGCAGTGAAGAAGCAGCATTGTGGCTTAGACTTGCATCTAAGGGCAGTTCACAGCTGGGAATCAGAGTATAGCGTGGCTACCAGCAAGTGAAGTACTGCATTTGACTGCCCAAAACACAGGGTTTTTATACCCCAAATCTACCTAGAAGGCATGGGTGTGAATGGCTCTTTGGCTGAGCAAACAATAGAAGTTACCATAAGGACAATGGGGTAAGGACAGAGTTAATGGTCTTTGTGTTAGTTGACAAAGAGTTAATGGCTGTTGGAATAGTTTTGTAATGGTGAACTGATAAGGGAACAATACAGGGAAATGTCCAGGTGTAAGGAAGAAGGGCTGAAACAATTATTATTTTGATGGGAATTTCCCATTACTATTGTGTGGTATCAAAGACGTTATAGCTTCAGCTTAAGCCTATTATCTCTGCAGTTACCTGGTAATCTCCCTGACAATCACCTTGGCAACACCTAGAGGGGATCTTCTGACCTACTTTGCAGCACACGTTTAGTTAGTAATTTTCCTCTGTCCAACTCTAGCTTCCAGTCACTTCAGGTTCCATCTTATATCAATGCCTATTAATGTATTTTTCCAATTGAATCATATTTCCCCAATTAAATCATGTCAGATCTTGCGGAGCGGGTGCAGGACAGTAACAAGGAACTGTATGATAAGCTGATAGCACCAGCCCTGCCTACACTACAGCTTAACCACACTTCAAGTGGGATATAAGAATAGTTATGAAGAAATGTGGAAATCAGAGGCTGAGCTAAACTCCACTACAACCAACAATAAACCAGGGCCAAAACCCCAATATATTTTGGGCACGCCTGGATATAGGAGCAGAAGCAACAGTGAAAAAGCCATAAAATCCTGAAACATAAAACCCTGATATTTACCAGAACTGTTGGGCAGTGTGGGCAGCATGCTGGTTAACAACTTTCAGTCTACATGTAGTTGTTCACAGAATTATAGCATCCCAGCAACTCTGGGGGCCCAATTACTGGATTGCACACTGCAGCCAGTTGGAGCAGCAAAATATCTTGAGCTGGCCTTGCTTGTAGAATTTCAAATAATTTTTTCTTTGTAATATATACCAAATATATATATATGCCAAAACCACCATTTGGTCAGTTTCTGAGTATGATAATGCTTGCAATAAAAAGACACATACACAATGGGCACTTTTGTTCCCTTAAAAAAAAAAGACTTTATCATAAGCTAATTCACCTAGATTGGACAATAGATAGTTTGCACAGTTCACATACTGTTCTTAAAAAATTTACACCAGCTTTTTAATGGCAAATTTCAACACAGCTGCCCCCCAAACCTGCACAGAAACGATGGCTGAGCATTTAGAATATTTAGAGAACAAGCTCACACTCCTGTGTCTGCTTCCAGTTTCCAGTGGTATTGGAAAAGAAGCCAGGATAAATTTTGTTGTCACAAAAGAACAAGTTCTAGTATACATTCAACCACACTGAAAAATGTTCAAACAACATTGAGGGTATAAGCGAGGCCCACAAATGCTAGGAAATCTATCTCTGGGTTTAGAAAATCTGTCCTTAACTCACCCTTATTGTGTGAAATAAGACCATTTAGGATTATTCAGTGATTCTCAAACATGACGCCAGTGGAGATAATTGGGAAGGGATAGATAGCAAGAGTATTCAGTAGTACCTTTCCCTTCACAAAGCTTTGGCTGAATCATCTCAACCATGATCTATTACATTAGGGATTTCCAAGCTAAGCAAGCCCTCAGGGAATATTGCTTGTAGAATTCAGCAGTCAGTAGTTTGGATTCCTTCTGCTTAATTGGGAAGGTGGGGCAGAGGGAATACATAGTTTAATTCAGTGCTTGTCAGATTTTAAAGCTTTCCATGTGGCCTTATTTGCACAGCTTCCCCAGAATGCGGCAGCAAACAGCTGATTATTAATGTATTATTGTATTTTTTACTGCAAGGAAGATGAAGAGATGTTCTGTGAGTTCTGCAAAGCAATTTGATACCTGGAGTAAAGTACCATATTTTTGTGTGGAGGGCTGCCATTTATGGATCCACCTCAGGCAACACCATTTTTTGACGAGCTTGTGTGTGTTGCAGAAGATACACAGACTCATTCTATCTTCTATGCAACATTCCTTCAGATATTTAAATACGGCCAATTATATTACTTCTCACTCTTTTCTTCTTTATAGGCTAAACATATCCAGCTCCTTCAGTTGTTCCTCATAATGCTTTGTTTCCAGACCTTTGATCATCTTGGCTGCTCTTTTCTGAGCATGTTCCAGCTTGCTGGTATCCTTCTTGAACCATGGTGTCCAGAACTGGGCACAGTATTCCAGACAAAGTCTGACCAAAGCAGAGTACAGTGGCACTACTTCCCTTGAGCTAGAGAGAGAGTATGGACACACCTAAGCATATATGCTCAGGGAGAAGTGATGAAGCTGCATTTCAAGGAATCAGACCATTGGACCATCTAGGCCTCTGCTGTTGATCCTGACTGGCATCATTCTCCAGGTTTTCAGAACAAGTTTTTTTCTCTAACCCTACCATGAGTTTCTTGAAACTGAAAGTGAGACCTTTGGCATACAAAGCATGAGCTCCACCCAAATCCAGCTGTGCTCATCATGCTGGCTGAGGATACTAGGAGTTGTAGTCTGAGAAAGTAACTGTTCCAACCTCTGCTACTACTCATGGTGTATCTGCAATCCAGAGGACCACAATATTTTCTTCAGAAAATGTGAAAAAAAATGAGATCCTCTGGTCTCACTCAATTCTGTTGCCCTTTCTTATACACCAAACATTTTCTCTGAGTTTATGTGGATGGATAATCAATGTAGCAGAACACAGCCTGGCACTACAGAGGGAGAAAATGAGCCCTCAGGCTTCCTTGAAACCACAACATTTCGCTTGGTTTTGCTGCAAAGCTGTAGGCTGGCATTTGCTGTACGAAAACGATCCCCTTAAAGGTTCTCAGCACTTTCTCAAAAACCTTCCCTGGCTTTGAGATTCTAATGAAACCTAAAACAAGGTGAGAATTTTGAACAAGGCTAAGCTATCTTAACAAGCATCCAGAGCTGGCTAAAAAAAGTAAAACCGGTTGCCAACTCCAATGCTTCCAAGTATAAAATCACTACAAGTTGATTACAAAAAACAAGGATTAAGATAAAATTTATTTCTCTTCTCAGGTTTTAATAAGAAAACACAAACAGTTTGTGGGCTAAAGGTATCCACACCATATCCCCTATCCCATCTCTGGGGAAAAACAATCCCATTGGTACAGGAGAAAAACACCCACATTTACAAAGCAAACTTCTTTTTTTAAAAAAAAAAATCTAGGTAGAATATTTGTTAAAATATCCGGTATTTAAGAGGCCTAGAAATAATATGGTTATGAAAGTGGGCAGTTAGGAAAGCTGATAGAGAGAAAATCAACTCATTCAAAATGTGGTACTGGAGGAGAGGATAGACCAATGAATGGGTCCTAGAGGAAATCAAGCCTGAACTTTCCATAGAAGCCAGTAGGACCAAACTGAGGCTGTTGTGCTTTGGACTTATCATGAGATAATATGACTCATTAGAAGAGATGGCAGAGCTCCACAAAATGGAAGTCAGTAGAAATAGAGAAAGACAGCACATGGATGGATTGATAAGGAAGCCATAGCCCTGAGTTTGCAGGAGATGAGTAGGGCTGTTGATGACAGGGTCTCTCACTCATGAGATCACCATAAATCAAAGCTGACTTGATGGCAGTTAACAACAACTAAGAAATAATATCAAGGAGAAAAGGGGGGGGAAGCAGTTCTGACTTCAAGTTGACCCTAAAGCCAATCTATCTTGGGTTTTTTTCTTGGCAAGATTTCTTCAAAGGTGTATTGCCATTGCCTTCCTCTAAGGCTGAGAGAGTGACTTGCTCAGAAGTTTTCAAGCATTACGAGGGATTCAAGCTCTGATTTCCCCAAATGCTAGACCAAAACTTAAACTACCACCCCATGCTGTCTCTCCCTCAAAGCAGGAGCTTCAAAAGCAACTTCCAGCTGAGTGAACGGATTTTTAAAATTCTCCTAGGTATCATTACTGTGCTACATTTGTTGTTTGTTGTTGTGTGCCTTCAAATCATTTCCAACTTATGTTGACTCTAAAGCCCTTTTTGCAGGACGTTGTTGTCCTGCCACAGGAACAGGAGAAGGACAGGACCATGATGAAAGTAATGCATGATGTTGTCATGGTCTCATCCTTCTCCTGTCCCCAGACAGCACAATCCTGGAGTAAATCATTGACAAATTTTCTCCATCAGTGACCTGCATTTGTGCCACCATCCCACACTTACCTGGTGTGCAGAGAGTCCAAAAGTGCAATGGCTGCACTTCCCACCCCAGCACAGCCTGGGACAATACCTGACTGCGGTGCCCCAGGAAGAGTTGGGCCCATCACTCTTCCTGGATCCCGGTAGCAGCAGATGTGGAGGGGAGCACTCCCATTGTGCTCCCCTCCTGGCAGAGCTGCTGCCGGGATCCCTACAGGATGCCGCCAGGAACAGGTAAGGTATGAAAAGGGCTTAAGATGAACCTATCATGGGGTTTTCTGGGGCTAAAAGTGTGTGACACATTCAAAATCACCCAGTGGGTTTCCATGGCTTAACAAGAAATCAAACCCTGATCTCCAAAGTCATAGTCCAATGCTTAAACCACTAGAACACACTGGGTGTCTCTGCTACATTGGAACTCCAGAACACTCTTAATACAGGTAACTGGTTTCAGAAAAATAAGATTAAAAATTCATGTTTCTAGTAGAGATATTTAATTATTGGGGTGAATGCATAGAATCACAAATGACTTGCACTGGTAGCATTTCAGCTTTCTTATGCCTCTGCTGCCAAGAGGTTCAGGAGAATGGGGTAGAGCTTTCTAGCAGAGAGTTCAGTATATCTCATCAAACTACAAATCCCAGGATTCTGTAGGATGGAGCCATGGCAGTTAAAATGTGATAAAGTGCTATAATGTTTTTTTGTGAACACACCCCATTTCTTTACCACAGGACTAAGAAGTCAAAAAAAAGGAGGCAAGTCTGGTGAATTTAACCATTTAGTGTGAGACCAATCAGCACAAACACTGATGATTGAGCAAATGCCTCAACCTTAATTAACACAGAGTCGATGGCATCCCAAACCTGTAGGGTTAACTTGGGATGGCAGGAATGTAAACTTTAAATATTATTAATTCACTTGCATAGAGAGAACAGCACACAATGGCATACAGTTCTGGCAACCCAAAAGCTTTTATATGTGTTCACCACCATGGCACCAAAATGGTTTCCATTGTGCTCTTGGGCAAATGAAGCAGAGTGATCCAGGTCTGTGCTAAATACATTTTTAATCAATTTATTTAAAGTGCTTTTTAAAAAGAAGCCACCACTCCCACAGCTTGGAGTAACTTATGAATAACAGTTTAAAGTCTAAGATAATAAAATCTCCACAAGGAAAATGTTCCCCATATTTTCTTGTTTAAAAACCCATAAATCAGCAGTATTAAGAGGATATAAAACAGTAAGTAGCAGAGAAAATTCCTCGAAATGGCAACCGCCAACACTGTTGCCTGAAGTTTCTTTTAAAGGCCTCTAGAATTTCAGTATGGGAGGTACATGGACACACCTCTTCAGGAACCTCATTCCAGGGCTCATGCCCGCATTCCAGAGTGCATGCTGGGCCCTATTTTTCCCCATGGACACTGTGATCTCCAGCAAGAGATAGTGCAGCAAGCAGGATTCACTCAGCGTGGTGGTCTTTTCAAGTGGCATATGCTCCAACATTTCACAGATCAAAACGGGGAGACATGGCAGAGCAACAGTAGAGTGTGGTCCAAAGGGTGTGGCCAGGTTACAAGAGGGGAAAAGCTATCAGTGCGGAGAAACACATAAAACTACTTTTTTAAGCAGAGAAGCTATGTAAGTATTGAGTTTAGGAAAGCTTGGAAAAAATGCTGAGTGAGCCTCATGGGTAGGACAAGATTCTGTCCCATTCTCTCCTCTGCATCTTGCTGTGTAGAGCACAAACTAATTTTGCATTTTCAACTCTCTTTGCAGCAATTGAAATAAGCTTAGGACAAGCTCTGCTCAACATATTCCTCTACAGGAGATTAAAAATATTAAAGTTTGCCTGATGTCAAACAGAGCCAAGCAAAGTTTGGCCCCCAAATGAAGCACCTGAGCAGGTTAGGCTGTGAGGAGTGGGAAGCAATCAGCAACACCAAGTGTTAATGCTGGAGAGAACACAATAGTTGGCTGCTCCACCAAAGGGGACATGATTGACAGAGACCACCACAAAACTTCTGGGTAGGAAAGTACTATCGGGAGAGTGGGCCACTCAGCAGGCCCAATTGATTAGTACTAATGCTGGTTCTGCCCTCTACCTGAATTAAGGAAAGGAGTGAGTCCCTGATGGTCTTCCTGGATCTCTTGGCAGCATTTGATACCATCAATCATGGTCTCCATTTGGGCTGCTTGGCTAATATGGACTTGTAAATATTGTCCAATAGTTGGTTTGGTCTTTTTTTGGTTGAATGTTCCCTGAAGGAGATACTGGGGAACTGTTCAGCCTTTTGGCCATTAGCTTTTGAGTTTCTACAGGGTTTAATATTGTTCCTCATGCTTCTTAACCTCTATTTGAAGCCACAGAGGGAGGTCATTCAGAGTTTGGGGGATGGGTGTCATCTGTATGCTGATAATACCCAACTTTGTTTCTCTGTTATAACTGATGCCAAGGAGGTTGTGGAAACCACAAATCATTGTCTTGATGCAGTGAAGAAATGAATATGGATGAATAAACTGGGGCCCAATCTAGACAACAATTGACTGCTGTTGGTCAGCAGCAAAACCAGCCTGGGATTGGGATCACAGTCTGTTCTGGATGGAGCTGCACTCCCTCTGAAAGGTCAGGTTTGGGAGTGCTTGGGGGTGATCTTGAACACAGCATAGGGCCAGAAAGGTCAAGTAGCTATGGGGGCCAAGAGTTTCTTTACTCAGCTTATCCTGGTTTGTCAGCTGTGTCCTTTCCTGGGGAGATAGATTAGGACACAGTGGTTCATGACTTAGTCAGTTCCCTAATCTTCTAGAGCAGCAGTTCTCAACCTGTGGGTCGCGACCCCTTTGGGGGTCGAACGACCCTTTCACGGGGTCGCCTAAGACCATCGGAAAATACGTATTTCCGATGGTCTTAGGCTCCATTCCCTCCTCGGTGGTGGTGCGCAAGCGCAAGCCACGTGCTCGGGTCCTCCTGCCCCCTTGGAAGTACCTTACTAAAGAAAATTTTCTTGGCATCGAGCGAGAGTGAGTTGGAAGGGCAATCTCTGACCAGCCACTCCGAGGCTCAAACAAAGCCAAAAACATCTAGTATAAGGAAGTCTGAGAAGGCAAGAATTAAAAAGAAGGTGAAAGGAAAATTACCTGGTAATGCAGTTAAGTCTGTTAAGGGTGGGGAAGGGCTCCCAACCGCTACTTTAACTTCCGGTCGCCATGTTGAAAAGAGGCGTTCAGAAAGCAAGGGAGGGGGCTATGAGAGGAAAGAGCTCTCCTGACCAATCCAAGCTCGCCAGCAACACAACCATCACACTCAAGCATGCGAGCAGCCTCTGCCAGGAGAAGTGGCAGCCTCTCAGCCAGCAGTTCCTGGCCCTTCTGTATTAGCCGATACAGCAGCGCAGGGCAGTTTAGCATTGTGTATGGTGTCATTATTCACTAGGAGTCAAACTGCAATGCCTATGGAATGTAAAGAAGTAAGATTTGAACCTCCTATGTCCTCAATGTCTTCCCAGGGGAATGTCTCTGAGTGTAGTAGGGAAGTGATAAGACAAATGATTGCTGAAGAAACAGAGGTGCATGTTAATAGGCAAACAATATTATTGAAATGATTTCACAAAATACATAACAAGTTTAAAAAATGTATTGCAAGTTGGACAATTCATTGAATTTGAATGTAATGTCATTATTAAGCAGTCAACAAACTACTTCAATGAATCCTTCATTTTCACGTGATTTTCCTGATGATACAAAAGTTATTCAAGCTGAATCAAATGATGCTGGTGTGTGTTTACCAAAAAAGTCTACCTGTAGGTCCAAAGTGACTAGACTTGAGGAATCTGCTTTGTCACACTCTGAACAAATCAACACTGAATCTGAAAGTGATGAGGAACCAGATTTGGCAGATACTCATGGGGATAATGACTCTAAATCAGATGGTTCTATTTCCGAGGAGGAGGATGCAGAAGATGATAATAAAGTGAGATTATTTTCCTCAGATTCTTTTAAAAATTTGCTGAGAAAGGTGTTGGTAACTCTGGGACTGGACAGTCTGGAGAGTGCCACTTCAGATATTGATAAAAACAAGAATGTTGCATCAATCATAAGGAATAAGCCTACAAAATCTAGTGTTATTCCCATGCCAGATTTATTTTTGAATTTAATTCAGTCTGAATGCAGTGAAACCAAATCTTCAAACTTTATATCATTTATGGTGGACTAAATATCAGATAGTTACATTACGATTCATAACAGTAGCAAAATTACAGTTATGAAGTAGCAACGAAAATAATGTTATGGTTGGGGGTCACCACAACATGAGGAACTGTATTAAAGAGTCATGGCATTAGGAAGGTTGAGAACCACAGTTCTAGAGTAGATTAGACTATAATGCACTGTACATGGGGCTGCTCTTTAAAAACATTTAGAAGCTACAGATAGTTCAGAATGCAGCAGCCAGGCTGGCACTGGGTGGTCACATAACACTGGACCTAGAATTGCACTGGCTTCTTGTTTACTTCTAAGGTTTAATTCAAGGTGCTGCTTTTGAGTTACAAAGCCCTAAACAGCTTGGGGTCAGGATATCTGAAAGCCCATCTCCTATATGAGGGTGCCCAAAATTTGAGTTCCTTAGTAGAGGCCTTGCTGCATTGCCCAACACCTAGCAAGGCTGGTGTGTACATGTAACAGACTTTTTTTGTAGCAGCACTCTGACTAATGACTCTACCAATGAAAGTTAGCCTGGCTCCATCTTTTTTGAGCTTCCCGAAGCAACTTAAGACAGTATTATTCTGCATGGCCATTGATGTTTGATGCTTTATCTGTTTTAATTGTCTGTTGAAAGTTTTATTAAGGGCTATTCAAAAACTGTTTTTTTCAAAGTTTTTGAAGTGTATTTTAATGTGTTTTCAATGTTTTTATTTAGCCACACTGACACAGTTATAATCCAGTTGGATTACTGTAACATGTTCTATGTAGGTTTGTCTTTGAAGAGTGTTTGGAAACTTCAACAGTTCCAAAGAGATGCAGTCAGATTGTTACCTGGGGTTAGCTACAGGAAGCAAAAGCTCCACTGGCTGCCGGTCTGTTTCTTGGCATACTTTAAAAGGATGGTGATGACCTATAAAGTCCAATACAGATCAGGTCCAGCTTATTTGAAGAACCTTATTGTCCCATATGAATCTGCCCATGTTTTGAGATCTTCTGAGGTGGCACTTCTCTCTGTACCACCACTGTCACAGGTACCTCTCAGGGGAACAAAAGAGAGGATCTTCTCAGTGGCTTCTTCCAGACTCTGGAACTCTCTGACAAAAGAGGTTAGACTGGCACCCTCTCAACTATCATGCCATATCCAAATAGATATCTTTTCATCCCAGCAGGCCTTTGAGAACTGATTCTTTAGAGGACAAGGATCATGCAATGTGCTAGATTTTTACTTGATGTATTTTAATGATTTCCATTTTAATTTTTGATATTTTAATTACTTTTTAATTTTTATGTACTGAGACTTTTTAATTATGTTTCTTTTAACTGATGGGAGTTGTCATGAGTCACAAACTGGGGAAAAGTCTATATATTAGTAACAGCAACAACAACAGCAACAACAATCTCTGTATTACAAGTAAAAATGCAGAAATTCCCTTTTCTACACAGAAATAAAAGACACAGGAGCCATATCCCATATCTCACCTGGCAACCCCAGGGTCTCTTGTAACATAGGTTCTGATATTTACTTCCATAAAACAAGACACTTTAAACACTTAGTAACAGTTTGATGTACTGTCAGCGAGGACTGTGGAATGATCAAAGCTTCTGGTTCTTCCTGGTTCTCAGAGAGCTGGTGGTAAGAACTAATATGTAAAGAGGAACTTTCAATGAGTGGAAGGGGCAGAAGAGAGCTGGCCTTTCTTGTCTCTTCAGAATAGGAAACGTGGTAGTGAAAACAACAAGCAACACCCCAGCCACACATGTGGGTTTCTTACGTCCATGTATCTTCTTCCCTGGATCCCACCCAAACAATTAGTTCATTACTTATTCACGAGACATTTCTCAAGGCACTGAAGTTGTCCATTTGTTGAAAATATAGGTTTCTCAGGACAAGTGTAGAAGGTTTCATGGGCTCTGCTCTGCATCAAAAATAATGTCAACTGCTAACAATAATGTCTTCGCCAATTTTTGCTGTCATACAAGCAAAATTCCCATAGAAACCGGAGGGAGTTTTACTTAATTAACAACTTTTGGAATATGATTCAATAAAAATAATAATCAGATCCTACTAAAACAAAACACATTCATTTGTAGCACTGAATGTTCCGTGGTTTTTTGATTTAGAGATCCCACACATCTAAAGGAGGAGGAGGAAGAGGAAGAGCCATTTTGATGTGCTAAGACCTTATTGATCTGTAGAATTTTTCTGAAAGCCCTAAACCATTTACAAATAATAGACCTCAGCTAGTGCCATAATCTTAAAACCCAAGCTTTCAAGAAACTAAAACCTTATTTTAGGGATTGGTTTCAGTACCTTGGATAAGCCCTCTAAATTTAGACTAATATGCAGAATGGATTCACCATCCCACTGACATGGAAGCCACCAGCTATCAGGGAATGAATTAAAAGTAGCTTGTTGTATCTAATTTGCTACTTCAAAGATTTTCTCAGTGTGACTTTAACAGCAGCAGCCAGACTGCTGACTGGAACACCATTCAGAAACAATATATCATCAGTTCTAAAGGAACTGAACTGGCTGCCAATACACTTCTGGTCTGAATTCAGTGTGCTGGTGATAACATTTAAATAGCTTGGGATGCCAATACTTGAAGAAGTGCCTTTCTCTGTATACGTGTGCCCAAGAACTGAGGTCTACTGGAGGAGCCCTCCTCTATGTTCTACTCATAGGGAAAACATATTGTGGGAGGACATTGGAGAGGGCCTCTTCTCTATGGAATACCCTCCCCTTGGAGGTCCAATAAGGGCCAAAATTGGTATCATTTCATCACGAAGTCAAAAATTGGCTTTTTATTAAACCCTTCTGGCCTAACTGATTTTGTCTAGGTTGCACATATGCTACAGTTGGCACTATTTTAAATTGTTTCCATTCATTTCAAATTGTCTGGGTCTTAACCGATAAATGATTTATCAGATTTTTTCGACTTTTAAAATGATTGGTATTTATTGTTCTAGATTGATTTTCTTGTAAGACACACTGAGATCCTTGGATCTAGGGAAGGATATAAATACTTTAATGAACACTGTTATTCAAAACTCAGTGCACGTGCTGAACCAATTCATCCTCATAAAATGATTTTCCTACTGCAGTCACTGGTAATCAATCAATGGGGAAAATGTGGAATCATATTGCTACCTATTAAACTCATACACTCCCAAGACTCTCTTTATGCATGTCCTTTGGCCATGAAGTAGCATTTGAGCTATCATTTATAAATGGCTCTGTGATCCCTGGATGACAGATGTTATAGCTGAGCAAAGTATCCTCATAGTCTTGTAAGCTCCCCCTGTACCAAAAAATAAAATAAAATAAAATAAAATAAAATAAAATAAAATAAAATAAAATAAAATAATTCTTCGCCAGTGAAAAACTGAGCCATGGGGGATGTTTTCTTATGAGTTCTCTCTGGTCCACATTGCTAGTCCAAACCACTGGAGGTATTTCAGCAACCAATAGTGTATTGGTTAGGGCTTCTCAACTGGTTTTTATTAATGTTTGGGCAATGATGTTTTACTGCAGCAGGCTCTCCTTGTCTGAGGAGAACACAAGGAGCCAGAAACTCCTGAGTTCTAATCCTGGCTCTCACTCCAGTTCCTTCTGTGGCTTTGGACAAGAATTAATTGTCCAGCAGTAAAATGCTTGCCTTAGCAGGAGAAATAATCTTGTGTAGAAACAATCTGACATTGGCTTTCCATCCTTCATTTCTATGACTCCAGCTACAGAGACATGCAGACCAACATATTCAGTGCTTTTTCAATATGTGTGCAGCAAGGACTGAAAGATTGTCTGGAAGACAAAAGAAACTAAGCAGGGCTTTTAAACACACACACACACACACACACACACACATTTCTTAACCTTTTATCTACAGCTGATTCTTTGTTATAATTCAACCAATCCAGAAGTGTAATAACTAAATAACCTCCACCTGAGTTATGCCTTAAGACAGACAGACAGACAGACAGACAGACAGATAGATAGATTTCCTTTTAAAGCCAGCTATACCCAACTTGAGGCCCTCCAGAATTACCACATAGTGTTACAAAGGAGCCAAGGCTTACATGGGTGAATGCTGGCATATTTTGATTAGCATGTATGGTGGTATTATGTACTTGTACACATGCACTCAGGTTTTCCTGTTCTCTCTGGCTTAGCTGCAGTCCCGACAGTAGCTTGGAGGACACAGATGGATTTTCCCCATAGCAATATATTGCAAGTTCTTCCTACTGGCTTAGGTTTGATTCAAAACTCATCAGCCTTGTGAAAACCTACTTCCAATAAAGACTTCTATAACTATTTTGTTGATTTGGATCAACATGGCAACACTTTTCAACTGTCCCAGTTTGGCAAGGACTAACCAAATCAATTGTCCATTGTTCCAGATGCTTTTAAAATGTCCTGATTTCTTTCCTCTCATTTCCCTCTTTTGTCTTCGACTTATGTCAATTGCTGTAAACTGAGTTCAAAGGGCAAAGGTAGTTTGCCCTTAGCACAGCAGGAGGGAGAAAAGAATCTTGTTCTTTCAATTCAGTTTTTTTCAAGCTTTCTTTGGAGGTTTTTACGCAGAACACCAGATAACCAAAATATCCTTTATGACATCTTTTGTTTAAATACTATGGTTTGCTACTCTGAATAGCTACCAAGACATAAAATTAATCAAGAGATTAGGAGGCTCCATGAACCTGCAGAACCAGCTTTTAGTGAGTATGTTCAGGCTAGTTATATTGCAAATTTAGAAGTACAGGAAGTCCCCACCTTTTGATACCCTGTTATCTCATGGCTTTTTCTTTTGATGATTCCAAATTAAAGACAAGTTCCATTACTTTGATGAGGGTTCTGCTCTTTCATCAGTTCTTCTTGACTACAGAGGCTTGCTTGGAACCATTTCTACATCCACACTGCTTGCAAACAAGCTAAGGTTGGGAGAAGGAACTAAGTCAGATGGGAGACTTTACAAACAGCCTGCACGTGGCTGGTAACAAGTGAGTGTCCATAGTTCTTCATGCTCCCTAAGCATGGGTTTGGGTTTTCAACCAGTTCCATTTTCTGACAGTGCTCCAGTTCCTACCCTGTCAGAGAAGTAGGAGAAGCCTGTACTTAGTCTCCATCTGAGTGAAAGAACACTGAACAAATCTACTGCAGTTAACCTGCATCCTTCGTTAGAGATCCCCTATCGATCTGCAATGCTTGTTACATAGGTATTTATGGAAGTTGCAGGTCTATGTATCCCAGGCTACACACAACAACAGGAGGGGCATGTTTTAGGTTGTACTGGAACCCATAACATGATGCTTGGATCATGTCTGTAACAATCTTATGCACTTCAGACAGAGAAGACCAATGAACAGAATCCGGGGCAATGAATACTCACCCACATTACGTTCCCCATTCTGAATCTGTTTTTCCATCCTGACCAAATGCTCTTACAAACGTATATGACCCTATTGGTCTTTATTAATTCCGTTGGGTTGAAGATCAGAAGATGGTTTGGAAGCCCGGCAGTCTACACTTAGACCACAGGTTATTATCAGATGGGAAATATTAATTTAGTAAATCATTTGAACCTTTGGAGCACATTAGAAAACAGAGCCATCTGTTACATATACAAATCCAGTCTTCTCCAAGTCTTGTATCTCCAGATGAGCTGAACTATAATTCCCATCAGCCAGATCTGGAGATGATGGGAACTGTAGGCTTACACATCTGGACGACCTAGACTGAAGAAGACTGAACTAATCCAGTAGAATCTAGCCAGCAGCAATCATGGAAGGTAATGAAACAAACTAAGAACTCTTAATTTAAAAGAAAAATACCCCAAAACTTATCTCCTCCCTGCTAATTTAAGACAGGATTGAGAATTTGTATTCCTATTTTTGGTTTAATATAAATTAACTACAAGCTGGCAGGACAGCCTACCAAACTTTAGGGGTAGGAGATAGTATTCACATTCCAATGGGAGGCTGAGGACAGGGCCTCAGCAAGGTCAAACAAAGACAAACAAGGGGATTTGTGCTTTTTGGTGCCCAAGAGAACCATTTGCTTTGCTGCTGTATATATGATCAGAGCTTGGAAAGATTTCTTTTTGGACTACAACTCCCAGAGTATCCTAGCCAGCGTGGCCCAAAGTAACTTTCCCAAGCTCTGGAGACAATAAAGTGCAACTCCAGTCAGGAGACTTAGAGTGTTAAAAACTCCAGAAAGCTTGTCCAGCTTTGCATGGTGTAGTCACAATATCCCACCCACTCTGCACAACATTCCCAGCAGTCACAATCTAAATGAAGAGAGTTTTCTCTTCCCCTGCCCTCCCTTTTTTTAAAGGTTCCATCAGCTTGGTTTTAGTTCCCTATTGAGGATAAACAAACATTATTTCCAACAGTCAAAGTGTTTAAACTGAGTTCAACTAGGTTTTCTGCAGCCAAGGTCTCTCCCTCTCTCTCCCTCCCTCCTGAGGAGCAGGTTTGGCTGCTAGCCTTAGCCACACCGCCATCACCCCCCTCCCCACCTCATCTCCCTTACAGTATGATAGGGAATTATTCTATCTGGGACAGCTGGCTCAGCCCTGTTACCCCGACAATCCTTGTGATTCTCTGGCAGCCCTCTTTCCCCTACTCCAGGAAAGGAGGGAGGGAGAAACAGCACTTCACCCAGCCATATTTTGTGGCATGTTTTGTAAAAAACATGTTATCTTCCAGTGCATAATACCAGATTTACAGAGAACAGTGCCAAAAGATTTTTTAAAAAGACCCTTTTTGCTTGCTGTTTTCTGCTTGATTTTTATATATCAAGGTGAAAAAAATTAAACCACTTGTTCATTCATCTCTTTCAGGAAGGTGTCATTAAAAAAGCAAACTGGTTGTTGCTTAAATTATCGTTGCATTTTGACTGCAGGGTGGGAATACAAAAGAGAAGGCTGGCCCCAGGTGCCAAAATAACTGGATAAATACCGGATATTACACACCGCAGTTGTGATTATTGCTATTGTGTGCCTCCAAGTTGTTTCTGATATGGCCACCCTAAGACAAACCTATCACAGGATTGTGCTTGTTGTTGTTGTTGTTGTTGTTGTTGTTGTTGTTGCTGTTTTGGTAAAGATTCATTCAGAAGGGGTTTGCCATTGCCTTCATCTGAGACTGAGGGTCTTTCTGCACTACTCTGTTATAGTGCTATTATTCCACTTTCAACATCCTATGGAATCCTGGGGTTTGCAGTTTAGGGAGGGGCATTTAGAAATCTCAGTCAGAGAGCTCTTTGGCCTCAGTAAACTACAAACCCCAGAATTCCACAGGATGTTGGAAGTAGAATAATAGCACTATAACAATGTAGGGTGTTGGAAGTGGAATAACAGCACTATAACAGGGTAGGGTGGAAAGGCCCTAAGTGAATGTGACTTGTCCAAAGTCACCCAGTGGGTTTCCATAGCTGAGTGGGGATTCAAACCTTGGTCTCTCAGAGTCCTAGTCCAACACTCAAATCACTACACCATATTGGCTATTCTTGGCTGGGGATGGGATACTATTTGTGCCTCAGGCAGCACAATGTCCTAGGCTGGCCCTTTTCACTAATAACTGGTATTCAGAGGTATATTGCCTCTGAGACTGGAGGTAATATTAGTATCCCCTAATAGTCTTATATTCCATGCATACATCTAATCTGCTCTTGATGCTCTTCAATTTATAGTCAGCACTATGTGCTAGTGATTTCCATACTCTACTATTAGTAGTATTAGCACTAGTACGAATTTCCTGGGCACATTTTTTTTTAAGGAAAAGATCCTAGGCATCTTGCAGATCATGTACACAAAAATTAAAAACAATGGATGGAATCCTCTTGGTGGATTATAGGAGGTAGTGACAGCACGAGAAGAAAGGCACACCATCCAACTGTGCAATTTGGCAGGAACAGTCCTGACTAATTCTCTGCATTCCAGTTTTTCAGCTGCTTTTAAAATGTTCCAGTTTTTTTCTCCTCCTCCCAGTTTCCCCTTTTGCCCATTGGTGTAAACCGAGTTCAAAGTGCAAAAGTAGTTTTGACTCAGTTAACTCAGCGGGGAGAAGATAGTCTTTGTCCCTTTAGACTCATGCAAAAGCAAACTGCTGCAGCCTCTCCTAGCTGGTGTCTTCTGCCACATTAACAACTTTTGCCATCTCACCTATACTCTGATGTTGCTTTCCAACAAGTATCCTGTGAAATGTTGCAGGGTATGGACTTACCAAGGTCCCAGAAATTCAATCAGTTAACCTTAATTAGGATTAGAAATTGATTTCAGGCAACAACAATGATAACCTGTGGACACAGTAAGGAGGCACAATTTTTTCTCTATTCAGTCAGTGGGCCACCTGTGGGACACAGTGATAATAAGGACAAACAAGAAACTAGGGGATTTGAGAAGATGTACTTGAAAGTATCAAAAGGCAGCACATACAGTGGGTGAGAAGGAAATAATGAACTGGAGAGACAGGTTACTCAGAGTTGAAGGAGCTTGTCTGCCTTCTTTTACCCACCATGAAAAAGTGCAACCACTACTATATTGGTCCAATGGGTTTCTAATATATCATGTAAAACAGTGGTTCTCAACCTGTGGGCCCCCAGATGTTCGTGGACTTCAGCTCCCAGAAGCCCTGAGCATTGACCATAGTGGCTGAGGCTTCTGGGAGCTGAAGTCCACGAACATCTGGGGACCCACAGGTTGAGAACCACTGATGTAAAAGAATAAATTCCAAAAGCAATCAATTGACCTGAGATTCATTTCTTAAAGTTAGCCAATCAAATCCCATGAAGCACACAACATCATTTCAGTTATTGTGAAATTATCAAATGTCTGTAAGAAGTTTAGAGACTGTTAAATATTTAACAAAATTGGGAAATGTTACTTTTGAGGGGATTTCAACTCCCAGGATCTCCCTGCCAGAAAATGGACATTTAGGCTGGGGATTCTGAAAGTTGTTGACCAAAAATCTCTGCCGTTTAAGTACATGTTTAAGTTCAGTCTCTGCCGTTTTAGTACATACTTGCATCTTTCGCATTCTTTTCTGTGTTTTTTGTGGCAAAGGTGAATCATCAGCCAGGCTAGAAAACGGTCATATATCTTTAAGTAGAACACGTTAATGTTCTCTTGGCTTTCAAAACATTGAACATGAAGTAGCCTAATGTAGATTATTGAGTCGCATGTTAGCAGCCCTTCCATTTTTATGTGGCTCTGAAAGAGTTGTGGTTGGAAAGAGTCGCCAGGCACACGTCTGCGATACTCATTATAGCAATGTTGGCCATTGATTGGGCCTGCCATATGGCATCAATAAGGCAATTCTCCCATACACTCTAAAATATCTACGTGTCAGTTATTCCTGACCAAAACAATATTGTTATTCTTTGGCACAAATCCTTACCAATTAGCTACCTTTGAGAGGCTGGCCAGATTGTTGTTATTTAGCAGATCAAAGCCATCTCAGAGGTATACAGGCTACAAGGACAGCCAGGATGTTTTTGCTAAAATATTAACAGTAATATTTCTAGCATTCCTGATCACCCCTTGCATATGTGTATGGTATGTTCTGTATATCTGTTCATTATCTGGCGCTTTCTATAGGCATCAATCATCACATTGACATGGAAGAAATCAAGAGTGATACCCAATATATTCTTCACATTGCATTTTGCGTAGCATGACAAGGCTGGTGTATGTCTGGATATCATAAATCTCAAAGTTTAAATGCCATAAACTTAGAGAAATGCTGGCTTTAACACTCAGCCATTCTACACTGCTTGATCAGCATCTAATCTATGTATGTATAGATTTTTTAACTGATTTGCTTTTATGTTTTGATTATAATTTTGTGGATTTTCTTCTCTTTTTATGTTACTAGCTGCCTCCTGGGCCATTTGGGGTACAAAAATAAGATCTAAATCAGTGGTTCTCAACCTGTGGGTCCCCAGATGTTTGTGGACTTCAGCTCCCAGAAGCCCCAGCCACTATGGTCAATGCTCAGGGCTTCTGGGAGCTGAAGTCCAAAAACATCTGGGACCCATAGGTTGAGAACCACTGATCTAAATCAATAAAAAATAAAATAAAATAGCTGGCTTGCAGGAGATGGAAGGCAAAATGCAGCCTGAGGGAGACCAGGTAGACTTCCCTAGCAGCAGTGGCAAGTGTAGCAGCCAGAGCCACCCTATCATTAAACATAATGTGGGTCATCAGTAGGGATATAATTCTTCACTAAGGGCCTTTCTGCACTACACTGTTATAGTGCTATTATTCCACTTTCAACGTCCTGTGGAATTCTGGGGTTTGCAGGTTACTGAAGCCAAAGAGCTCTCTGGCTAAGAATTCTAAATGCCTCTCCCTAAACTGCAAACCCCAGGATTCCATAGGATGTTGAAAGTGGAATAATAGCACTATAACAGTGTCATGTGGAAAGGGCCTAAGTTTTTTTTCTAGGAAGCAACAAGTAATTTTAACAATCTTCTTCCCACTGCAAGAAAGTCTTCGAACATCACACAGTTTCCAAAGTCTATTTGTAATTTGGGGCTTATTCTGGACAAAATTCACACATGGGTGTTTTCCACAGAAAAAGTACTTTCTGTGCAGGAAACAGCATTTTCTGAGGAGAAAAATAATATGCTCCTGGTCATGATGAAAACCAAAACTGGCTGAAACCTGATGTTGTTCTTCTCCTGTTAGCATGAAGACCTAATTGTGGTTGTCTTTCTTCAGCAATGGTGATTTCAGCAGTACAGTAACACATATAAATAGCTAAATTCATTGAAGATATATGAGCAAAATTCCAGAGAGCAGCCATAGAATTAAACAGTTCAAATAGGTCTTGTCAGACATGTAGCTTCAATCCCTGTTCTCTGCAGAAAATCCCAAACTACAGCACCTTCATGGCCCCTCCCTAAACTGCAAACCCCAGGATTCCATAGGATGTTGGAAGTGGAATAATAGCACTATAACTGTCTTGTGTGGAAATGGCTCCAGAGTGGTCTAGTGGTTTGAGCATAGGACTATGACTCTGGAGACCAAAGTTTGAAGCCCCGTTCAGCCATGGAACCCCACTGGCTGACTTTGAGACTTTAAGGAATTTACATTCTTTCAGCCTCAGGCAAACCCCCTCTGAACAAATCTTGCCAAGAAAATCCTGTGGCAGGCTCACCTCAGGGTTGTCATAAGTCAGAAACAAAGGCATACAACAAAAACAATCGTGTTAATCTAATCTAGCACATGAAATAAATTGCCATTTTGCAATCTATTGAAAACAAACCAACAGTACTGTGTCAGTACATGAATTTGAGATGTGTCTGATGCACAGTAGAAATAGATTTCTTTTTTTTATTCTGGATGGAAATAATTGGAAATTTAAAACATTCAGATATGGGAGAAACTCATGCTGACAGATTAGTTCATCTGGGCTCAGGGATTTGAATGCTTAACTCTTAAAAGTTTAGGTCTGAATCTTGACCTGCATTTAACCACATTAAGAATAAATGAGAATTATTGCTTCTTCTTTTTTTTTAAGACTGAGAAAGAAAGGTTGAGAAATTCTTCACCTTTATTACCTATCTTGCAGGCAGGTCTTCTCCATGTTGGGAACAACTTGATCTGGTGAGTTTAGTTCATGCAGATAAGGTTGAATTTTAACATTCTCCCATTCCTGATTTACAGTGACCTCCAATATGTTATACTGCCTTCATATCATTTTAATTCAAATGCAGGTTCTCAGATACATGCCTTATAGTGTGTCTTAAAATCATTTCCAACTTATGGGAAAACTATCACAGGCAAGATTTGTTCAGAAGAGATTTGCCATTGTCTTCCCCTGAGGCTGAGAGTGTGTGACTTACCCGAGGCTGCCCAACAAGTTTCCATGGCCAAGAGGTGATTTGGTCTCCAAGAGTCACTCAAACCATTACACCATGCTGGACCTCTCATGTACTTCCCAATTTAAAATGAAATGGGTCAATATAATAGGTCAATAGAAATCACTTCAACCAAGCCAGTTTTCCAGTTAGTCTGCTAGATAAAACAAAGCACACAAAAATGTCCAACTCTAAATTCTTGTACATGATAATCAGCATGTTAATTAAGGCTTTTTGTGTGGGTGGGTCTGTCAGGCTAATATCTGAGCCAAGCCTGAAGAGTCGTCTTAGGGCACTGAGCTCTTTGCCAAAACAAAAACAAAACAAAACGAAAAACTTACCCTGACCAAGAGTGTCATGACCACTTTGAAAACTTTCTTCAAGGATGAGAACTTTTCTGTTGGCAACAGGCTATCAGGAAGGAACATCTGGTCCAGTCAGTGCTAGATCACAGTTTCTTCTGTTTATATTACAAAACATCCAGCCACTGCAATGTTTTTTGGGTTGTAGTAAATCTGAACTGTGAGCATAAGGAGCACAAAAGAAAAAAAGATGCCTCAGGGACACTGAATTAATAAAGTATAAATGAGGGCAAAAAATCAGATTAAACTGCCTTGTAAGGGCAGGGGTTTGATTTACCACTTGAGTGTTGAGCTTCCCATTTTAACCAGCTGAAGGAGGGTGAAGTAGATATCATGTTGTCTTCCAAATGTTTTGATCTACAACTCCGATGCTGACTGGGGCCTATGGGAGTTGTAATCCAAAACATCTGGAAGAAATCAGGTTGCCAATCCCTGACATCAGGTTCCTTTTCCCTTCAGGATTTCAGGGTTTGGAGGGGGTTTTTTTTTAAAAAAAGAAAGCCTTGTATTTGTAGACAGTGATATTGCAGATGAGTGATGCAAAGGAGTAAGAGGAGTAAGAAGCAGTGCCAGAATCCTGTATCATTTTTCACTTGAGATAACTTTACATAGGCCATTTCCACTCTACACTGTGCTGTTATTCCACTTTCAACATCCTGTGGAATTCTGAGGCCAAAGTTTACCAAAGCCAAAGAACAATCTGGCTGAGAATTCATTCCCCTCCCTAAACTGCAAACCTCAGGATTCCATAGATGTCAGAAGTGGAATAATAGTGCGGAAATGGCCATAGAATAATAGAATCATAGAGTTGGAAGAGACCAAAATGGCCATCAAGTCCATATACTCAAAGCATCTCCAGCAAATAGCCATCCAGCCTCTATTTAAAAACCTCCAAAGAAGGTGACTCCACCACACTCTAAAGCAGCATATTCCACTGTCGAACAGCTGTTACTATCAGAAAGCTCTTCCTGATGTTTAGATGAAATCTCTTTTCCAGTAGTTTGAATCCATTGCTCCATGTCCTAGTCTCTAGAGCAACAGAAAACAAGCTTGCTCTATCTTCAACATGACACCCCTTCTAATATTTAAACATGGTTATCATGTCACCTCTTAACCTTCTTTTCATCAAGCTAAACATACCTAGCTCCCTAAGCTGCTCCTCATAGGGCATGGTTTCCAGACCTTTCACCCATATACATATACTTAGCAAAGCTGCAGAAGCACTAAGAAATCCTGTTAATGAATTGCAAAGATGCATAGTTCAACACCTGCAAGAGTACCTGATGTGCATCAATGTGTGATGCACATCAGTGCACAATTCAAATCAAGCACTTTGCCAGCTATGCTACCTAGTAAGATAACAGCAGCACTCTACTGGATATGGACATTATGAAACTGACCAATTCTAATTTCTACATATGCAAGTCCACCTACAAAGATGTAACTCCCTTACAAGATTCCATTCAAGGGTTCTGTTCTTGTTAGTGAGAGATGAGCTGCTTGGGATTACGGACATACAATTGGATAATTATAGAAGTTTGAGCATGATGATTACCAAGGGAAATAACAAAACACAGCTAGTAACTATGCTGATTTTGGTTAATTGCAAGGGATGACCTCTGGAAACCCCACAACTGCCACTGCTTGGATCAGCAGAGCCCTTCCATTTATAAAAGGCCTATCCACTCCTGAGTACCCAGAAGTGTCCAATGGACATAATATAACCAGAATTCCCCTTCCAGATCCAAGACTACAAACTTTGAGCTGCACAGAACTCTTTGGATCAATAATGAAAACAAGTGTTGACACAAAAGTAAAGCTACCCAGGTGGGAGAGAAATGCAAATCACTGACTCATTCTCATAACACTTTGCAATTGGTTTCGTTAATCTGAACTTCTTATAGCTCAATCTCATGAGAGGGACATCAGTCATAGCATGAAAGGGACTAAAACTTGAAACAGCATTATTCATTTTATTTATTATGCCTAATTAATGAATTCAGTAGCCCACATGACCCACTGTAGGTACAAAGAGCTTTGCAATTAGTGTGTCTCAACAAAACCTGAAATTTAGCTATTTTTTATGTAAAGTCGAAGGCTTTCACAGCTGGAATCCATAGGTTGTTGCAGGCTTTCCGGGTTTTGAGGCTGTGTTCTATTAGTATTTTCTCCTGATGTTTCACCTGCATCTGTGGCTGGCATCTGAAGATGCCTCCGAAGATGCCAGCCACAGATGCAGGTGAAACATCAGGAGAAAATACTAATAGAACATGGCCTCAAAACCCGGAAAACCCACAACAACCTTTACCTATTTTCTGCTGACATTTTCACAGGAAGTATATAAACAGTATTAACTGTTGAGATACAACAGTCTCCTCAAGGCCATACAACAATGCAAGAATGTTAATCTGGTTCTCTTGGGTCCAACTTGATCACATCCAGACTATTCCTCTGTTGTCAGCATGCCATGCAATCACTACACAGTGTTACAACATTTGGAGCTACTAGTCTTAGAAAGTCAAGCAAAATGAAAACAAAGAGATTATTACAATTATGGGAGGAGGTTTTCTTCTTCTTCCATAGCGCTGAACATGCTGTCATCCACTGAAGATGAAAGGTGGAAGATTCAGGAATGAAAAAGGAATTGCACCTTCACCTAGCACATAGTTAACCTATAGAATCCATCACCACAGGAAGTAGTGATGATCACCAATTTGGATGGCTTTAAAGGAGTTTTGGATTGATTCATGGAAAATATGAGCTCTGTTCAGGCATTGTCTAAATGTGTTTGGGGGCTAAAAGGGTTATAGAGTAGTGGATGCACATGTAAACCTCACCTCTGGATGTCCACATGCACCCAGCAATGTCACAGACCTCCTTAAGCACAAACTTCTGAAGAGGGCTTGGTAAACACATTTAGCTGCATGCAGTTTCAGAGGTCCCATGATCAAGAACTTTGATTAAGGCAAGACTCCTGATCATTGGACCTCTACACTATGTTCAGTGAAACACGGTTACAAAGCTGTCTTCAGACCTTCACACTCAACATGGGGAAAGTCTAACTTCCATTGCTGTGTGATATTTGAGGGTGGGCTTACATGCATGAACATGTCCCTGTTCCCCACTTTAGCCTTCCATATCTCCAAGCAAATGGCTGAAAAGGACTGAGGTTATCATGGTGATTACAGGCATCTATCTATCTATCTATCTATCTATCTATCTATCTATCTATCTATCTATCTATCTATCTATCTATCTCATGGATGTGAGATCAGTCTAGCTGTGACACCCCAGTAATCTCCACGATTGATTTAGCTGATCTGGATGGCCAGGTATGGGTCCTCTTCCTCCCTTACTGTTCCATGTGCACCCCCTTGATGCTGCATACTTGGTGAAAGAGGATAATCTTCAATCAAGGATTATATTATAGGAAACATATACAGGAGGATGCTATTATATGCCTGTATAGCTTGTGATCTTCCTAGAGCAGAGCTTTCCAAACTTTTCATGTTGGTGACACACTTTTTAGACATGCATCATTTCATGACACAGTTATTCAGTTTTACTAGCAAACAAGATGTTAAACTAACCTCTTATAAGAGATACAGACATATACATAAACTGTAATAACAAAATGTATGGGGACACAACATATGAAAATCTTTCATACATTTTTAAAAATATATGATTTATAAATAATAACATACATTTCCAAGATTGTAGGTGACACACCCACACACCTCAGGGAACATACTAACGTGTCACAGCACACCGTTTGGAAAGCCCTCTCCTAGAGGTTGGCCACTGTGGAAATAGAGTGCTGGACTATAAAGGCTTTTGGTCCAATCCATGAGGACTCTTCTTACATTCTTATGTCTGTCTTCAGTAAGCTCAATAAAGGCCTTACTGTTGATTAGGAATTGCTTGTCAAGCTTTCCTTTGGAAGAAGTTGTGAAATTTAAGCAAGGAATAAATAAATGTGGCTTTTTTTTAGCTTTATGGTTTATCAAAAAAAAAATCAGTTATTTAATTGAATAATTGGATCTCTATGTGGTTTCTGCCTTTCACTTCAGCCAAATGTCATAGTTTCTACAGATTTACTGTAAGAGGTTATGGCTTGACAATGAGGGACCCTTGAGGCTACCAGTCTTTCCAAGCTATGCTGAATTATAGTGGTTTTGTAGCATTGGGCTGTCAGCCATGAGTAACCAGAGGTCCATAGCAGGAAAAAATGCTGTTCTATGCAGCCCTTTTCTTCTTCGAATATAGAATTCTAACCAGAGTTTATTGTTACAGTTCACAAGCAATATATTGCTCTATGATACAGGTCAGCATAATGTGAAAGAGGCACAAGAAGTGGGAATTGTAACCTAATATTGTAGTGTGGAGTGCTCCTGTTCAGTGCTCCAATCAGCCAGCCATGCCTTTCCCCAGAATACACCCATTTTGTTCCATTCGTTTTCCCAGTTGGCTGTGTGTTGTTTTGAGAACAGCTTTTTGGATGATAATTCCCAGAATCTCTCAGCCAGTGACCAAGCTTGCTGGGGCACTTTGAGAGCTGTAGTCCGAAAAGGAACTCTTATAAGCTCTTGTTACCCCACTGGCATATCCTATCCCGGGGACTATAAATTTGATATTAAATATACCTGCCATGCCAGAGAGGTTGCCCAAATGGGTATGTAGACAAAGAGGTCGAACGACCGAAAATAGGTCAGGCCAGGAAAATCCCCAGTCACGTCCCTCTAGGGGACCTCAGGCTAAACACGTCCACACAAACAAGAGGTTTTCAGCCAACCTGAATGGATTATTGGGTTTTCCCTAGGTTGAACAACTCTGACATTAGTAAACCCTGCACTGAATCTGCATAAGCCAATCATGCAAACTATCAAGTTGCTATTGTGTGATATTTCTCCCTTTATTTTGGCCATTGTTTTTCCCAGGAGAGTGCCTGCCCTCGAAGTATGTTCTGCCCTATAAGTAGTCCTAGTTTTTGAGGGTCTCTTTGGAGAACTTCCCACTGCACTAGCAGACTGGCACTCTGTTAGTTGAGTGATCCCCTCAGCCACCTCTCTTTGCTGAGCTCCATTCTTCTCGCTGCTTCCCAGACTGAAGACTTCAGGATAGGTGCAGTATCACCACTTTAACACCCTCTCCGCTGAATCTCCTATCAATTTTCACTTCTTTTCTTTTTCAATAGGCTTTGTGTGCACGAGTGAGTGAGTGTGTTGGTGTGTGAAAGTACGTTTGTTAATAAAATCCAGTTATTGATATGTTTGTCTGGCTTTTTGTTTGGTTGGACCCCGTAAAAATTGGGTAAAAGATCCTGCCGGGTTACCCTGCCCCTCGTTTGGCTACAGCCAGTGCTCTGCTAATTTCCCCAACCTTTGTATTTTTGGAGCAAATCACGGTGTCCTCCAAGGGACCCCCAGAAGTCAAGGTAACACTCTGTCTGTTTTCCTGTCAGCATTCCATGTACATTAAGTAGTCCTCAGTGGCTGTCTTAGAATTTCCTTTGCCACACTTAGGGTTTCTTCTCTAAAGACCCTTCATATTTTTCCCAGCTTTGGTGGTTCCTGAGGGCCTTATCACACAGTACCTTAATACTGTGTTGTTCTTTTGATCCCAGAATTGCCCTTTCCATGATGGTATCAGGTTCTGAATGCTCTCTACCGCACCCTTTCAACTTCATTGAATGAGTAGCATTATTTACACAGTTCTTCCTTCTGTATTACTGTGTCATTGACGAGTCCTTTCCCCACCTTTTCCCTGCCCTACACTTCATGATTTCTTTTATGTCTGTTTTTAACACTGTACTGGCACAGTAAGGTAACATCATGACATTTTTCCTTTCAAGCAACATCCATTCAGTGCAGCGTTCTCACACTGCAATGTTATTGTGTTTTTGCACTATAACATTTAAAAGTGTATTTTAAAAAAATTAAATTTAAATTTAAATTAAAAATTAAAAAATTAAACATGTGAGGGGATAGATTCCAAACTTGCCATGTCTTGTGATCCTCTCCTCACTTCTCCTTCCGTGTTCACCCCTGGAGCACTGGAAGTGGTCAGGAGGTTATTGGGCAGAGATTGCCAGGGGACTAACTGAGGAAAGAACAGTCTGGGAACACCCAAACCACACCCACTACTGGATCGGCTATGGAAGGAAGTGCTATCAAGAAACCTCACTCCCACAGCTAGCTGGATTGTTGTGGAAAGGGGATCATTAACTGATTATTTTCAACATGGAAAAAGAGCAGATTTCAAATGGATTGCAAAGTGATAGCTGCTTGTTAGCAACAATGTCATGTGATAGGACTGATCCTGAACCAGCAATAACGCATTGCTCTGGCAGTCTGACACCTTTGTGTGATAATGACCTGAGACAATTGATATCACTTTCCAGTACAGAAATCATGCTTTTCAGAGCTCTGAATTGTTGGCTGAATTGTAGTCTACCATACCCAGGGAAGGGTCTAAGCCAGCAAAGGGCAACTGCCCAGTGTTGGATTCAATACCCTTTTCCCAAACCCACAGAGAGCTGTACCACCACTCCAAATTCAAATAGGAAGTGATGTGACATCCAGTTTTATTTGAGGCCTATTTTCAGCCAAGAGTTTGTCTTGATTTGTTTATATGTTTTGGGGGTTTGGGATTGGTCAGGTTGCTGAGACCAAAGGCACCATGTTTTGCAGCAGTTTTGAGCAATTTTGTTGTCATTGTTGTTGAAAAATCACCTGAAATGTTGTAAATTTTTTAGCAGGAGTTTTGGGATTTGTCCTTAGGGGTTCAGGGGCCAAAAAGGGGGGCTGTTGGACACATACAACTGATGGGCTTCCCTTTTCCCACACCTGGTCTGGGTTCTTTCTCATCCTATACTTAAGCTGCTTTAGCTAGCCTTCATGATACTGCATGGTTTTATCCTTGAATCATTCATGTGGCTTTTGGATCTGTAATTAGATTACATTGATTCATGTTTCAATGATGAAATGTTATTGATTGGGCATGAAGGATATGTTTTCTGGGGGAATTTGTAATGAGATGGAAAAGCGGGATATAAAAGTGGGAGGAAGATGAGGAAACGACTTAAGAGAGGATTCCTTTTATTCATGCAAGATGTCTATCAACAACATCTGGAATACATGTAGCTGTTGTTGTTAAACAATGTTTTCTGCATTTGTAATAAGAGCTATAAAAAGTGTCAGCATGGTTTACATCATGAATATCAGCTGGTTATTATAACTCAGAAATTCACCCAGTACACTTCTGTTCATATCATAGTTTTCCTTCTATTTCCAATCTTCAGATGTGAGTGAGATTGGTTATATAGCCAAAATGGTACCACCCATACACAAGGAGATATAATAGGCAGATTTTGATTGGCAGAAGTACCAAAAATCTATAGGAAAAGAAGGCACCCTAAACTCTAAAACAATGCAATCAGGACTGAGTGTGCTCAGTACCCAGAGGATATGGATTACTACAGGAAGGGCAGGAAACTATGTGGATGGAAGAACAGAACAGAGCTTGGGAATGTTTAGACTACAGTTCCCAGAATACAAGGCCAGTTTAATCCAAAAGCAAACTTTCCTGACCATTCTGAGTTGTAGCTTTTCCAGGCTCCAACTTGTTATTTACCACCAAGTTGACTACAGTTTACAGCAACTCTATAGATTGGAGACCTCCAACAGTCCTGGTCATCAACTGATCTGCTCAGGCTTTGCAAATTCGGCACTGTGGCTTCCTTGGTCAAATTAATCCATCTGAATTGGGGTCTTCCTTTTTCCTACTGCCTTCCACTTTGCTGAATATCATTGTCCTTTCTAATGAGTCATGTTGTCTCACAATATGTGCAAATTATGACAGCCTCAGTTTAGTGATCTTGGTTTCTAGTGAGACTTCAGGCCTGATTTGCTCCTGACCCATTGTGTTGTCTTCTTGGTAGCCCATGGTATCAGTACAACTCTCCTCCAGCAGCATATTTCAAATAAATTGATTTTCTTCTAGTCAGCTTTTTTCACCATCCAGCTTTCACAAACATAGAAATCTGACCAGGTCCAAGTAAAAAAAAGTTATACCAAAGACTTACATGATGAGAACATCTGAATTTGGACCAGATTTAAAAATTCCTGCTTATTGAAGAAGCTCACTGGGTGACGTTGAGCCAACCTTTGTCTCTCAGCATAGCCTAGCATACAAGGTTGATGTGAACATGAAATAGGATAACACTATATATGTCACCCTTGGTTCCTTCAAGTTCCTTCAAGAAAAGATAGGATACAAATAGCATAAATTTTTAAAAAACTACTTTGTGTGGACCCTACCATTCCCAAATCAAGAAACTCTCTGTGCACTCGATGTTCAAAGGATGCTTATTATTGCAGGAGGGGCAGGAAGCGATATGGGAGAGGGAAGGGAACAGAAACTCCCAGGACCTCCCACACAGTATGGGCAGTGTAGTCCAAAAAAAGTAACTTTCCAAAGCTCTGGAACATAATGGAAGAGACATCATAGTGCTGAGGAAAAATAGGTGGCAAGATAGTACCAAATTCTGATTCATAAATGCTTCCTACATAATATTATTTTCTATGTTGTCCACTGGAAGTCACAATTGAAAAAACTGTTTTTCCTTCCATACTGCAGTTTCTCCCTTTCAGAAGGAACCCCTGACCATCTGTGTAAGGTTTTTGATGGAGGACTGCTGTGGGTAGCAAGAGCTGGAAAAATCCACAGCTTCGGTGCGCCTAAATCTGGGTCAAAGCCATTATTTGTTTTTAGGACACAGTTGTACCTGTGATCATTTGCAGTTACTTCCTTCATAACAAACTCAGGTAGTGAGTTCCAATGAGGCTAAAATCAAATTAAAGCTATTAAGAACAAGAAGATGATATCAGCACCCAAGATTTTCAGAAGTTACAAACAAATGGTGAGTGGCCCCAAAATGCTGAGTGTTGGTTGAAAAAACAGAATGGAATGCTTGAGTTGAAATGGATGACTGGACCTGAAAAGGAACAAGCTGGTTAAGCAGTAAGGATATATTACAATATTTTGTTGCAGATCTCAGGTGCACTGTATTAATTATAGGGTGGAGAGGACAGCATGACCACCAGGGGGCTTCATTTTTTCACTAAATTATCTAGTTTTTCCAATAATTTTGGTCATCCTTTCTTATGTCACACACTTGTAACACAAGCAAGCAAAAAACGCATCTATATGTACAGAAGACATGAAGCAAAGCAACCATACATACCATCACCTCCTTAAAAAAACAGTTCATGAATAAAGATATCAGACCCCTTGATTTTACTCCTGCTCCTCCCAACAGTCATTCCATGTTCAGTGGGAGATCTGTAGATGTAAAATCTTGGTTCCTAGCCTCTGAGTCTATGTTTAAATTTACTGCTAGACTCTGAGTCTGGCCCTTCCACTTTCTCCCCACTGCTGAGTTAACTGAGTGCAAATTGCTTTTGCAGTTTGAACTCAGTTGGCAGCAATTGAAATAAGCTGAGGACAAATGGCGAAAGTGGGAGGAGGAGAGAGAAGCTGGGGCATTTTAAAGGCATCTAAAAAAAGTGGAACAGAAGATTAACCAGGATTATCCCTAACAAATCAATACGGCAGGAGCGTATGATAGTGGTTTGCTGCCTTCACAGTGCCACTAGCAGCCCCTAGTACAAGTGGTGGAGCATGGAATGTGTGGAGCAGGGTAGGGCTACAGCATATGGGATGGGGCTGCAGTGCATGAAGCTTGGCCATGGTGCATGGAGGCAGAGGTATGGTGTATGGGGGCGTGGCCACAGTGTGAGGGGCAGGGCTACAGCACACAAGGGCAGGGCTATGAGCTGGGACGCCCCCAAAAATTGCCACCCTGGGTGAACCACTCCCATCGCCCCCCTGTCCCTACGTGACTGCCTGGTAAAACCAAAGAGGATACCAGGCCCAGGCACCACTAGAGAGTTGGGCCATTTCTGCACTGGACTATTATAATGCTGTTATTCCACTTTCAACATCTTATGGAATCCTGAGGTTTGCAGTTGCAGTTGCAGTCTAGTGCAGAAATGGCCTTGGAGAACCCCTGGAATAGGCATTACTGAGCTATGTGTACTGCAACCAGATTGCTAATGTACTGATTACAGGAAGCACGCACTACCCTTGTTGCAACAGCTCCACTGGCTGCCAGTCTGTTTACAACCA